>CM076571.1:108801266-109401266 GCA_034641835.2 Pinus albicaulis | reverse complement strand
TTTTATGAAATGAGCAGACTGATTCCTTTTACTGATTTAAGTTTTAGAGAGTGAGGCTCGTGGATTAGGGCCCAGCCGACGTGCCTTAGCTTCTGTGCCGTTGTCATCCTTTCCTTTTTGTTACTTAGCTAGTTTTATTTCTGATATTTTCATTACTATTATAGTTGCTGCTGTAGATTTAATCCGCTTATCTGTGCCGTAGAATAGCTAATAAACTCTATAAAATTGTGAGGTAGTCTTCCCCTCTCATCTCTGTCAATATAATTCGAGCGAGGTTGACCTTCCCACAAGAAAACAAATTATTTTTTTTCACAGTTTTTATCATGCCTTTTGTCTAATTTTTTGTGCATAAATCTGTAGCTTTGTTTGCAGGAATAAGCATCAAAAGTTCTGGAGAAGTTCATTATGTCGTTCCGCTTCATATTCCAAGTTCTTCCCATCTCCGTGTTATGCTTCTGAAACTTGTTGTTATGCCTTAATTTCCCTCCTTTCTCTCTTCTTATCAGCTACCACACCTTTTTTTTTCACAAAAATCTATCAAAAGTTTGACCTCTTCCTGTTCTCCTCGAAATTCCCACTATCACACTTCGCATCTCATATGACCCCTTCCTTTTCCTTTGCCGCTCTTCAACATCTCAACTATTTTCCCTTTTCACCTCACCTTTACCTTTTTAACACAAAAAACACTTGAAAATCATTAAACTTTGACCCCCGCCTTTGCTCCTCAATTCTCCCACTATCGTACTTCGCAAATCAAAAATCACATTTCTTATTTCATTCCTGTTAACACTTACCACTCATTTTCATCGATTGCGATAATTGCTTCGTACCCCACCACATCGAAATCACAAATCGCAAATGTTTCCCTTTTTTTCCTTTAACACTTATCACTCCCGCTTGCCGATTGTGATATTGCGATCACGCTCCACCGCCAGTCCCACCGCCACATCACCCCTATCGCAATCGCATCTCGCATATTTTACCTTTTCACAAATTGCACCTCACATTTCGCTCCTGCTCCCGAGCAACATTTCCGCTATCCCTTTAATTTTGCGATATTGCGATTGCGATATCGAATATCGCAACGTTTTCCTCCATTGCATATTCGCCATTTCACTTTTCAATTCATTCCACTCCAAAGCCCTTTTCTGCACTATAATAAGGTTTTGTAAGGTTTAAACCCATATTTTCACTTTTAAGCCTTGTTTCATGTGTGTAAGCCCTCCGTTAGCCTCTTTAGCCCTTTTTCCTCCGAACTGCAATCAACACTTTTTCAGTTAGAATTAGATCATGAATAGTTGCATGGTTATAAGCATGGTATATAGATCATAGGATAAGTAGAGTGTATTTAGCCATTTGGCCAACTCAATGAAATTTAGTTTAGTTTCTTTTCTATCATTTAATTTTTGCAATTTAGTTTAGTTTCCTTCTTGTCATTTCTTTTTAGTAATTTAATTTAGTTTCCTTCTGTCATTTCCTTTCTGCAATTTAGTTTAGTTTCATTGGTGTGACAGAATTCACTGAGAACCCATAGAAGTAGCACCCTTTCGTAAAGAGGAAGAGGATGACATGAACAGAATGCATCTGTTGTGTATATAGAACTATCACCTCCAAGTTTGTACGAACCCCAGGTTGATAAAGTAAAGTAGGGCAGCCCCTTGGAGTTGTAGCACTCTTGGTGCAATACCAAGGCTAACCAATTTTTGGCATCATTGCCGGGGAGGTGTCTAGTAGATGCTTTGATTTTGTTTTTAGCAGTATTTTCTGCTTTCCTTTATTTTCATGCCATTTCAGAAATATTAAAAAAAAATACAAAAATATCTTATTTTCATGCCTCATAGGAGTAGGGATACTCAGAATTTTTATTTTTATTTATTTTTAAATACTTCTCCAATACTAAACCCCCCACTTGGCCACGTGGTGCAGTAAGAACCACATCACCATACACTTTTGAAGGTAGAAGAGATGGATGGATATGATGACAATGAAGAAGATCTTATTGGATTTCACATTCAAGGTATGGACATCAGTGTACATATGAAGAACATCCCTCCATATTTCCTTCCCAACTTCCATGGTATGAAGATAGAGGATCCAGAAACATTTCTCTTTGAATTTCAAATACTTTTTAGGTCTTCTAGCTACTTAGCACACACTCAAAAACTAAGATTGTTTCCTGCAACATTGAAGGATGGAGCTCTTAAATGGTTCATGAGTCTAGGTACTAATTCAATAAGATCATGGAATGATATGAAAAATATATTTCTATGAAAATAAAAAGATCGTGATCTTAGAGAAGAAATTTTTAGAATGAACCAAGAAGAAGATGAGATCCTTGATGATCTAATAGAGGGTTTCATGTATAATGTTAAGAGGGAAAAATTGCATCATTTAGGATTTGACACACTAAAACCCCTCTTACTTAGAACAATTAGGGATGAGTGGATTGATCTCATTAATCTCATGAGTAGAGGATATGTATACCAATTGTCATTTGAAGAAATTTGTGAAACATGCAAGCGCATATCAAGAGGAAGGGAAAGAGTAAGTAAGTCAACATCAACACTGGTAAGGCAAGATGAACTTGGAAATTTTCTTGATAACTTTAAAACAGAAATTGTTAGGTCCCTATATTACTAGTATAGTCCCTTATTATTGTTAGTGTAACCCCCTTATTGTTATTATTGTACCCTTGTAACCCCCATTTTGTTATTATTGTGCCCTTAAATTGTTATTGTTCGGTCGGCTAGGATTACATTGTGGCCCACTAGGATTACATTATGGCCCCATGGACTCCTATATATAGAAAGGAGGTTTTGTAAATTGTATCATCCAAGAATTGTTCATTTATGTAATGTATTGGAGGTTTCCCCCTCGAAGTGGCTTATTTCTAAGGCGTTGATATCTTTTTTCTTCTATTTTTCGAGTTGGTTACACAAAATTTGGTATCAGAGCTTTGGATTCTAGGGTTTCGCTGCTCTAAACAGGTCATCGTGGCATTTTCGCTATAAATTTTTTTCTACGACGTTTCAGAAGCTGAAATTTTTAGGGTGCGAAGCTGAAATTCTGAGGAATATTGTCTAAAAATTTTAGAGCTTGGTTCACAATATTTTCGGAGATATCATCTGTGGAAGTTAGGTCTTTTTTCAAGCTCCTAAACAGGTCATCGTGGCATTTTCGCTATAAATTTTTTCTACGAAGGTTCAGAATCTGAAATTTGTATGGTGCGAAGCTGAAATCCTGAGGAAATTTTTCAAAAAAATTCAAATCTTGGTTCGCAAAATTTTTGGAGATATGATCTGTGGAAGGTAGTGCTTTTTCAGGCGCCTGAATTTCATCTCAAAGAGGTGATCGTGGGAAAAGTTCAATAACTCTCTCTCAGGGCAGTGGATTTGAGTGCCATAAAAAGTGGTTGCAAGTACACGAACTTTAGTTTCTTGGCTATCAATTTCAGAGACAAAGGATGAAACAGTGACACGTGGCAAGTCCTACAAATTTTCTCTATTGAACCAGTCCAAAATTAGGTCATTGTGGGAGATTGGACACAACTTTGTCTTGGGGAATCCAAATTAGATCAGACCTGTGGCATTTGAAAGAAGCTTCAGAGGGCTACTACAGAGCTGAATTTCAGATATTGAATATTTTCAATTACAGAGATAATTCAATTTCAATATCGAGCTCCTCAAAGCAAGTAAAAGGTGTGTATTTTTTTTCCGAATTGCATAAGTCTTGTTTGAAGAATCAAGTTGAATTGATTCCAAGGGAATATTTTAGAATAGGTATCAATATTGGATTCTAAAATGGTGCCTAAAAATAATTCAACACCCATTATGCCTTCATAAGGCTCTACCATGACTCATGAAGATGAAGAATTGAAACATGATCTATCAAAATTACAAGAGAAAGTGCAACAAATTTGACTCTCGCAAAGAGCAACAAAAAATGAAATGGAAGTTTTGAAGAAAGGCGTGGAAGTGAATATGGACGGTTTGAAGAAAGGCATGGAAGCTAAGATGGATGGCGTGGAAGTGAAGATGGACGGTTTGAAGAAAGGTGTGGAAGCTAAGATGGATGGCGTGGAAGCTAAGATGGATGGCGTGGAAGCTAAGATGGATGGAATGGAAGCTGGCATGGAAGCTAAGATGGATGATCTAAAATCAAACATCGAATATTTGACAAAGTTGATACAAGAAATGTTTCCTAATGGTGAAAAGATAGTAGAAGAACCTCATGATGAGAACAAAATAAATGTTAATCGTGATTTCATAAACTCTAATGTTGGCCGGAAGAACCACCATATTCCAAAAATGGATATGAGGAAGTTTGATGGAAAGGATCCTGTAACATGGATACTACAGATGGAGCAATATTTTGATCTCCATAATGTACAAAACACACAAAAGGTACGCATTGCAACTTTACATTTAGAACAAAATACATTTGTATGGTATCGATGGCTTTGCTCCTGTAAAAAAATTGTCACTTGGTCAATTTTTACGGAGGAAATGATAACGCATTATGAGGATACAAAGAGCAACACCTTCTTTAGCCAATTGATAAATCTCAAACAAAGGGTTTAGTGGGGCAGCACATTGAGGACTTCCAAAAATTGAATATAAGGGTAACTGATATTCCAGAGGAACACAGGATTGATCTCTTCATAGGCACTTTAAAGGATAACATCCAACATGAAGTTCGCGTTTTGGAACCTGATTCATTGGAGAAGGCATTCGGGTTGGCAAGAAAAGTTGAATGTAAAATTATGGCGACAAGGAAGCCTACCACTCAATTCTATAAAGAAGGAAGTGTTGCTACGCCTAGATTTCCACAACCTACAAGGTTGACACCACAACAATTGGAAGAAAAAAGAGCAAAAGGGCTTTGCTACGGTTGTGATAGAAAATACACTAAAGGTCATAAGTGTGCTGAGAAGAAATTATTTTACATAGATTGTGAAGAGGAAGAAGAAAATGAACAAGAAGAGGATATACACCAGGAACCAGCCCCAGAAGAGGAAGAAATGAATCCAGCCATATCGTGTAATGCACTGGCAGGAATTACCACTCCTCAAACTCTCAAGATAAAAGGACAAATCAAGAAGAGAAAGGTAATAGTGTTGATTGATTCAGGTAGCACCCATAATTTTATTCATTGTAAGGTAGCCAAGGAATTAAATTGTTTCCTATACCCAGCACGAGAATGTCAAGTGATGGTTGCAAATGGAGGAACTATAAATTGCTCTGGAAAATGCCATAATATCAAGCTAACCATGGGGGAATATGTATTGACTAGTCCAATGCTTTCCATTCCTATGGGAGGTGCTGATGTTGTACTAGGAGTACAATAGTTACAATCTTTGGGGACGGTAGCTTTTAATTTTCAAGAACTTTTCTTGAAATTTTTTTCAGAAGGAAAGGAAGTCGAATTACGGGGTATTGAAGGGAAGCGAGGAAGGATAATAAGCTCTAATGTCATGACAAAGCTTCTAAAGAAAGAAAAACGAGGCGTAATTGCACAATTATGCTCACTAGAAGTTCCGACATCAAAATCATCTATTTCTGCAGATCTCCAACAAGTCTTGGACAATCATTCCAAGGTGTTTGAAACTCCCAAGGGACTCCCACATATTCGTGATCATGATCATGCTATTCATTTGATTCCAGGAAATTTTCCTCCAAACATCAGGCCTTATAGATATCCTTACTTCCAAAAGAGCAAAATTGAACGTATGATTGCAGAAATGTTAGAGGCGGGTATAATTCAACCTAGTCAAAGTTCTTTCTCTGATCTTGTAGTATTGGTACACAAGAAGGATGGATCATGGCAAATGTGTCCGGATTATAGGGAGCTTAATAAGCTCACCATTAAAGATAAATTTCCCATTCCTGTGATTGATGATTTATTAGATGAATTACATGGAGAAATTTATTTTACCAAGTTGGATCTTCGTTCAGGATAACATCAAATTAGAATGAAGACTGAAGATATTCCAAAAATAGCATTTCGAACTTATGAGGGTCATTATGAATTTTTGGTCATGCCTTTTGGCCTTACCAATGCACCTTCTACATTTCAAGGGTTGATGAATTCCATTTTCAAACCCTTCCTTAGAAAATTTGTGCTAGTATTTTTTGATGATATAACAATCTAGAATAGGTCTTGGAAGGATCATGTTGAACATGTTGACAGGGTGCTCAAACTATTGCAGGAGAAACAATTATATGCAAAAACATCCGAATGTTTCTTTGGAGTACAAGAGGTGGAATATCTGGGTCATATTATATCTCACGAGGGTGTGAAAGTAGACCCTAACAAAATTAAAGCCATTAAGGAATGGAAAGTCCCCAAGACAATAAAGCGGTTGCGAGGATTTCTCGGGTTAACAGGCTATTATCGCAAGTTTGTTAAGAATTATGGGAGAATAGCAGCACCTCTAACAACATTATTGAAGAAAGATGCATTTTCATGGATTCCTGAAGCAACTAAGGCCTTTGAACATCTTAAAGAGGCAATGTGCTTAGCACCGGTCTTAGCTACGCCAGACTTCACAAAAACCTTTATTGTGGAATGTGATGCCTCAGGAAATGGAATTGGTTCAGTTTTAATGCAGGAAGGAAGACCCATTGCTTTTGAAAGTCGTCCAATCAAAGGAAAGTATTTACAAAAACCTATTTATAAGAAGGAAATGTTAGCAATACTGCATGCACTAAAGAAATGGCGAACTTACCTAATGGGAAGACACTTCAAGGTAAAAACTGATCATGATAGTCTTAAACACTTTTTGGAACAAAGACTATCTTCAGAAGAGCGACAAAAATGGGTCACAAAGATGTTGGGTTATGACTTTGAAATAATCTACAAAAAAGGAAAGCTTAATGTTGTTGCAGATGCACTCTCAAGAAAGAATGAAGAGGTGGAAGCATTGCTTTGTGCCATTTCTATTATCCAGCCAGATTGGATAACTGAAGTAAGAGATGAATGGAAGAAGGACAAAGATATATGGACACTCATTCAAAAGTTGCAGCAAGATCCTAGTACATCTGATACATTTAGTTGGAAAAATGATTCCTTATGGTACAAAGATCGCTTATATCTTTGTAAGAATTCCCAACTAAAACAAAAGATTCTTCTGGAATTGCACACTTCTCCTTTAGGAGGACACTCAGGATTTTTAAAAACTTACCACAGGGTGAAGAAAGAATTTTTTGGGGATGGCCTTAAATCTGATATTCAAAATTTTGTGGCGGAATGTTTGGTTTGCCAGCAGAATAAAGTGGAGACAATTAAGACCCCGGGACTTCTACAACCTTTATCCATTCCAAGTCAACGTTGGGAGGAGATTTCAATGGATTTTGTCACGGGTTTACCTAAGTCCGAAGGAAAGAATGTCATCATGGTGGTAGTTGATAGACTTACCAAGTATGCACACTTTTGTGCATTATCTCATCCATTTAAAGCAAGTACAGTTGCTACTACATTTGTGGACAGAATTCAAAAGCTACATGGAAGCCCAAGGGTTATTGTGAGCGACAGAGATCCCATTTTTACGGGAAATTTTTGGACGGAGTTATTTTCTTGTTTGGGTACTCAATTAGCTCATAGCTCATCTTATCATCCTCAATCTGATGGTCAAATAGAGATAGTAAATAAATGTTTGGAAGGATATCTTCGTTGTTTTTTATCTGATAAAAAACATAATGGGTCAAGTGGTTACCTCTCGCTGAATGGTGGTATAACACTTCCTTCCATACTACAGCAAAAATGACCCCATTTATGGAACTTTATGGATATCATCCACCATCGATCACATCATCTTTAAGGGAAAATTCGAAGGTTCAAGCAGTGGAAGATCACATCGAGCATCAGCAAGAAGTTCTCCAACTCTTAAAGGATAACCTGAATTTGGCACAAAATCGAATGAAACAACAGGCAGATCAACATCGCAGTGAGAGAAGTTTTGATGTAGGAGATTGGGTATTTTTACGGCTACGACCATATAAACAAATGTCCCTCAAGCAAGCTAAGAAGGATAATAAATTATCGCCAAAGTACTATGGTCCTTACAAGGTGTTGCAAAAGATTGGTACTATGGCATACAAATTGGAGCTTCCTGCTTCTTCGCGAGTACATCTAGTTTTCCATGTTTCATGCTTAAAGAAGGTTATAGGTGAAAATCTTCCGGTTCAAACAATATTGCCAGAACTTGATGAGGAAGGAAAAATCATATTGGAACCTGAAGCGGTCATGGAAACAAGAACTCGACAGCTACGGAATCGATCAATTTCGGAGTATCTCATCAAGTGGAAGAACTTACCCACTGAAGATTCTGCATGGGAGGATGAGAATTTTATACAGAAGCACCCAGAGCTACTCAAGCATTGAGGACAACACTTTTTGAAGGAGAGGGGCATGTTAGGTCCCTATATTACTAGTATAGTCCCTTATTGTTGTTAGTGTAACCCCCTTATTGTTATTATTGTACCCTTGTAACCCCCATTTTTTATTATTGTGCCCTTAAATTATTATTGTTAGGTCGGCTAGGATTACATTGTGGCCCACTAGGATTACATTATGGCCCCATGGACTCCTATATATAGAAAGGAGGTTTTGTAAATTGTATCATCCAAGAATTGTTCATTTATGTAATGTATTGGAGGTTTCCCCCTCGAAGTGGCTTATTTCTAAGGCATTGATATCTTAGCAATCTAAGTGAACAGGTAGAAATGTTAAGAATGAAAAATGAGAAAAACGAAGATGCTCATATTTTTGTTATCCATGCAGAATATTGTGCTACTAAATGTTGTTCATCATTCCCCAGGTTTAAATAAGTTTACCAAGAAGACAATGGAGCAAGGAAATCACCAAAGAAGCTATGTTATGTACCTCCAAGGATACCTTGGCAGCTTAGTCAACTTGATATGATGAAATAACCCACTTCACAATTTCAAGCTTATTCACATCCATATCAAACTAACTAGAACACACTCCCTCCTTTGCAACCTTGGCCATCTCAACCCCAAAACCAATATTGGCAACATGGTTGTCAAGGTCCTTATTGGGAAAATCCTCAACATCCTCAATATTTCCCTCAATATCCTCCATACCCAACTCCATGATATCCCTACCATCCACCTCCACCACAACCACAACCTCAACCACATCCATCTCATATATCCACCCCCACTGTACCATCAATTCCAAACCCACACCATGAAGTATCTCAGCCCACTTACAATGTTGAGGTACAACACTACCAAACATATCCTCTTGATCTAAATGGTCTACATCTTAGTTCAAGAAAGGTATTGCAAAGAATATATTTTCTTAATGTCACTGAAGGACAACATTAAGAAGAAGAAGATGCAAATGAGGAGATCAAAAGATCGAGGGTTTCACTTGATGAAGAGCAGAAAGCATAATTAGATGTTGAGAAAGTTCCCTCGTGTTTACCAGCATTTCCTCCACGTGTTCAAGAGAAAAATCAGAAAAAAGAGGAATATTTGACTGCCATAATAGAAGAGGAAATCCAAGGTGATCCAACTCAGCAAGTGAACCAGGGGCATCACAACTATATTGACATATGGTTCCAAACAATCATTAAGTTGCAGCAACACACTCTTCTCCAACAGTACTTGATACAATCCCAGTCAAAGAAATTCATCTCTCATATTCAGGTACATTTCAAAGCATGTATTCCAAGTGTGCACATGATTTTATCTATCATATTGATGTGTACATGGCTCCATTGGAAGTATTCCTATACTTGAAAAAGGTTTTTTTTTTTCAAGTAGAGTAGGAAAGTGAAAAAAAGGAAAAAAAAGAAAAGAATAAAAGGGAAAGAATAAAATCTCAGGTGAAAACCTCTTTTGAGGCGTTTGAGATTGGCTCACTGATTGAAAACCTCGATGAGGTGGTCATTGGGTTGAAAAGAAGAAGAAGACAAAATAAATTATCCTAGGTGAAAACCTCCTTTGAGGCACCTAGGAAGACCTACTAGTGGAAAACCTCATTGAGGCAGCTAGTAGGACTTATAAAAAAAAAATAAAAAATAAAAAAAAAATAAAAAATTTGCATTTCTCCATGTATCACTCTCTAAAGAATGTAGGTGCTCTCCAACCTTTGCAAGCCAGAAAACAACAAGTAGGCACAAAAATAAAATTCGATCAACACCCAGGTTAAAGGTAGTCAAACTTGGACTTCCTCCTCTTGTGCTCAGAAGCTCCAAAAGGACCTCAAGCAGATTATCACATGCAACTTCAGAACCACTGAAGACAACTTCAACAGCCATATAAACAACCTCAATATCACCTACAAAAACAAATAAATAGTAAGGCTCAGGTATGGAATCATCTAACCCTTTCTTCGAATCTATTTTAGCTTAATAAAACATTAAAAAGTTTGAGAAGGAAAGTTTTTTTATATAGCCAAAATCAGTAGCAGAGAAACCTCAGCCTTATCTAGCAACTAGCCTCACTTTTTCCACCAAGAAAAGGAACATGACAAAAGTAAAAAGGACTTGAGAAAGTGGGTAGTAAGAAATTCATTGTAATAGAAGATAATGAATACCAAGGGGTAACCAAGGGTGAAATCAGTTCATAGGAAAAAATAACTGAGTTTATTCTGCATGCAACTAAAAAAAAGAAAAAAAGAGGAAAAAAAGAAAAAAAAAAGAGAAAAAAAGGAACAGAAAGAACATAAAAGAATAAAATAAAATAAAAGGTGGATCTACCACCTCTTGGCATGCAAAACAAACTTTCTTAAGGCATCTGAGGACCTCCATGAAGCACCTATAAGAAGAAATGCAAGAAGAATAGCAAGAATATTAGCAGGAGGATCAGTGCATGGGCCAATAAACAGAAAAATGAAATAAGCCAGCGTGTAGGAAAAATCATAAGGCATGGAGGATGAATAGGTTACTCAGACGATGAGCAACAATTTTAGTAGGGGGGTTGATGACGGGCCTCTAAATTAGACATAAAATAAGGCCCATCTAACTTTTCTTAAGCCCATCTAACCTTTCTTAAGCCCATCTACCTTTCTTATGCACATGAATATATATATTAAATCTATCCTTCTGCACTTAATAATTTTTTCTTGTGCATTAATATTTTCTTAGGAAGGTTTAAAGGTAATTGCATATTTATGCCTAATATTGGTTATTTTTGTAGAGTATTGTGAGAATATTGGGCAGATTATGCAGATTTGGATAAGGAGATAATTTAGAGAATTTCTCCTTGCCACTGGAGGATCAATACTGAAGAATATATGAGCACAATGTCAGGAAATTATGGAGAAATCTTGGAGAAATTATAGGAGGATTGTCCACCCTCCTTAACTCTCAAAAGAAGCCGAAGGATCCTAAGGATTCTCTTCAACAATTCAAGCTCCAGAGGCAGCCAAGCAACTCAATACCAAGTGCACTCAAGCCATACTTCACTTCGATTCAAGTGGACTCGATCACTATTTTCTAGGGAGATGTTGGTAGCTACACTATAGAATAAATAGAGAAGAGCTAGAGCTAGGAAGGAGTTAGCTAGTCAGTGAATCGATTCCATTCAGAACTATTGTTGCAAGCTATTGAGATTTTTAGTTTACTCAATAATAAAACTTTTAGAGATGTATGAGGTTATTATTTTTATGAAATGAGTAGACTGATTTCATTTTACAGATTTAAGTTTCAGAGAGCAAGGCTCGTGGGTTAGTGTGCAACCCATGTGCCTCAGCTTCTCTAACATTGTCATCATTTCCTTTATGTTATTTAGCTAGTTTTATATAGTTGCTGCTGTAGATTTAATATGCTTATTTGCATTGTAGAATAGATGATAAGCTCTATAAAACTTTGAGGCAATCTTCCCCTCTCATCTCTGTCAATATAATTCGAGCAGTGTTGACCTTCCCACAGGCAAAAAAATGCTTTCTGTTCACTTTTTTTGTCATGCCTTCTGTCTATTTTTCGGTGCATAAATCTGCAGCTTTGCTTGCAGGAATAAGCATCAAAAGTTCTGAAGAATTTCATTACATCATTCTGCTTCATCTTCCAATTTCTCCCCATATCTGTGTTATGCTTCTGGACCTTGTTGTTATGCCTTCATTTCCCTCCTTTATCTCTTCTAATCAGTTTTTGGACCTTTTTTTTTACAAAAATATATTAAAAGTTTGACCTCCACCTATTCTCCTCGAAATTCCCACTATCGCACTTCACATCTCGCATAACCCCTTCCTTTTCCTTTGTCGCTCTTCAACATCTCAGTGATTTTCCCTTTTCACCTCACCTTTACCTTTTTAACGCAAAAATGCTTGAAAACCATTAAAATTTGACCCCCGCCTTTGCTCCTCGATTCTCACACTACCGTACTTCACAAATCGCAAATCAAATTTCTTATTTCATTCTCGTTAACACTTACTGCTCATTTTCGCCAATTGTGATAAACTCTTCGTACCCCACCACATCGTAATCGCAAATCACAAACGTTTCCCTTTTTTCCATTTAACACTTACTGCTCCCAGCTGCCAATTTTGATATTGCGATTGCACTCCACCACCGGTCCCATCGCCACACCACCCCTATCGCAATCACATCTCATAGATTTTACCTTTTCACAAATTTCACTTCTTATATCGCTCCTACTCCTGAACAATATTTCCGTTATCCCTTTAATTTTGCGATATTGCGATTGCAATATCGCATATCACAACGTTTTCCTCCATCGCATCTCCACCATCGCACTTTTTAATTCATTTTGCTCCAAAGCCCTTTTCTGCGGTATAATAAGGTTTTATAAGGTTTAAAACTATATTTTCACTTCTAAGCCTTGTTTCATGTGTGTAAGCCCTCCATTAGCCTCTTTAGCCATTTTTCCTCTGAACTGCAATCAACGCTTTTTCAGTTAGAATTAGATCATTAATAGTTGCATGGTTAGAAGCATGGTAGATAGATCATAGGATAAGTAGAGTGTGTTTAGCCATTTGGCCAGCTCAATGCAATTTAGTTTAGTTTCTTTTATGTCATTTCCTTTCTGCAATTTATTTTAGTTTCCTTCCTGTCATTTCTTTTTAGCAATTTAATTTAGTTTCCTTTCGTCATTTCCTTTCTAAAATTTAGTTTAGTTTCATTGAAGTGTGATAGACTTCACTGAGAACCCCTTAAAGTAGCACTCTTTTGTAAAGCGGAAGAGGATGACATGAAAAAAATGCATTTGTTGTGAATATAGCACTGTCACCTCAAAGTTTGTACGAACCCCAGGTTGATAAAGTAAATTAGGGTAGCCCCTCAGAGTTTCAACACTCTTGGTGCAATACCAGGGCTCGCAACTTGGCGTGGCCAGTTCTATCTTGATTCAGGGATGAAAACCCTGTGGTGACATCTATTGGTGGATCCATTCAGGGTTCGCATTTGTGCTTCAGTATTTTCACTTTCGTGTTCATTTAGCAGTCATGTATACCAAGGTAGGGGCTCCATTATTTGCTTATATTTTGGGCATGGATCATTTTATGAATATTAATTGAAATAAAGGGATGGAGTTCCGAATCCCGTTGTGTTTAGTGTTTTTATTGCAATTATTTTTAGTTATAGCACCTAGATGTGCTAGATCTGTGATAATTTGTATTGATTGGGATATTACATTGATGCTTGAAGTCAGACTCAAAGGGATGAATCCTAGTTTCTTTGAGGAATTCCAATATTCATGTGGTCTTTTGGCACCATGTGTTTCATTGTGGCTATTATAATCTTGTGGCACCTAGCTAGTCCTTGATGGAGACCTGTAGATTTCTAGGCTAAGATCTATCTAATCTCACGAGGATGCAAAGGACCTAAGGGACTGTAAAAACTTAAGAGATATAGTTGATAAGTCTTTGGTATGAATTTACAAGTCCTTCATCAATGTCCCTTGATATACTCATTGTGAATTGAGAGAAGGAACATTTTTTATATGATGAGGAGGGATCGCACCAGTGGGTGCCCTGGTAAACTTTAATGGCCATGGTGTGTTTCTGGCACAAGTCCAGGTGTTTAAAAAACCACCATATCCAAGCCATGTTAGAGTCCCTTTCAGAACAATTTATAATGCAAGAAGGGAGTGAGCCCTTATGAAAAACCATTGGATTCATGATCAGGCATATTACTCCTAACATGGTAAGATATCCCTACTTGAACCATGGCAGAGTTCTGCAATGAGCAATGTTGCTGCGGATCTAGTCTTAAGCTCAAACTTCTAGCCTTAACCAAAGAAACCTTACCCAATGACTTGATGAAAACCTCATCATCGAAGCCTTGGATTGGTTGCCTAGATTATGCCTTATCGCCATTGGGCGACGGGAGGGATGACGTGGCCGAGAGGACACATCCCGAAATTTTTTAATTAATATCACAAGGGAATGGTCAATTTGATTGAGCATTGGTCCATCTAGGCTTACAGTGTAGAGGCAAAGAGCACTCTCATTAGCGAGAGAAATTCTTGCCATAAAGATAGTAGGGAAGCTCGCCTTGAGGGAGTGGGATGATGTGGGGTTGGGACATGGTGGCCTCCACATGACCCTGGTTGTAATCACATTCGACGAGGGATCCCCACCTAACAATTTAACCTGGTGAATTACCTCGAAACATTTACAAGAGCGCCTAAGAAGGGAAGCGGGGTGATTCGACATGAGATGTCATGGAACTGAAACATCATGGATGAACTGGAAGAAAGGGTTGTACAAAGGTAGAGCACATTGATCCATGTAAACTTGGAGGAAAGACCTCGATGACATAGTTGCAAAGAAGTTTAAGAAATTTCAGGATGACGTCAGAGCGGGATGACGTGTCCTGGAAGCCTCATTCCTAGAATATCAAGGGGAGTGTTGATGGCCATGTAGTTCAGCGACATGTAATTGTGGGTTTTGCGTAAGATGGTGACAAGTGGCACAAAGCAAGAAAAACTTAGGTTTTCAATGCATGACATGTCAGAGTTCAGATGGAAAATTGATGCCAGTGTGGGCCTCGACTTGACATTAAACACATGTCATAAAAACCATATTTTCTTTGGGGGAATCCTGATACATCCTTTTTCGACAGCCCCTACAATGGTTTCAAAAAAGGTGATGTATGGGTGTCATAATTGATCCCAGTCGTAGATCTAGATATGGATGGTTTTGATAAAATTATTTGTCTGCCACCCCTACCCTTGTTAATATCCATGCATGTTGACCTGTTATAATTCATTGATCTGGAACACGAGCATCGTGGGCCATTGATGTAATTTATATAATTATATGTATATATGTGTGTGTGTGTGTGTGTATGGCTACATGGGAATCCACTGGGTCGATCATATGGTGGTGAATCACCGCTAGAAATCAATTGTGTGTGTGGCCCCTTACTTGTGACGTCAGAGGGAGGGTGAACCCCTACGAAAATCGTTGATCAAACTTTTGGGATGTACGGCCAGGATTTTGGCACCCCCCCCCCCCCCCCCTTTGTGATGTCAGTGGGAGGGATACCCCCCACGCAAATCGTCGATCTACCTGATCGATTACGACAATCATATTAATGTATGGTATGGGGTCCATCGTGTATGGGCAGGTCGTTGATTAGTGGTTGTCATTGATGTCAACCCAAGCAGCAAGAAGGGCTACCCTAATCTTGCATGGTAATTTTGACCTACAAAATTACTATATTCTGGGTCAAGAATATTTTTTACGGCTTCTACTAGTCGAGATGTTTCTGTTGATATATGGCACACCATGTAATTCTTCACGGTTTGAGAGATATTCATGTTTGAAGTTTGTAACCGCAGTTAGTGGGCTAAAACCCCATGGGGTTGTGGCATGGGTCTTTGAAAAGTCAATAATTAATAAGCTCCTAAAATCCCTCCCACGTTCACTTGTTGAAGCCCCTCTCAACCTAAGCATTTATATAAATTTTGATCCTCATATCCTCCTTATGTAGGGATTTCGCTACCTGAAAAAGGTCATCGTGGCATTTTTGCTCTAACTTTTTTACGAAGGTTAAAAAGCTGAAATTTTTAGGAGGCAAAGAAAATTCTTGATGAAGCTCCTGTACAAATTTTAGATCAATATGTGCAACATTTTCAGAGATATGATCTGTGGAAGTCAATGTTTTTGCAGGCTCCTGAAATTCATCTCAAAGAAGTGACCTTGGGAAAATCGTCATAACTCTCTATCTGAGTATCGGATTGGAATTATGTAAAAAATTTCAGATATTGCATGGAATGTAGCTTTTTTTGTATCAATTTCAGAGCTGAATTAAGAAACAATGACACATGGCATGCCGTACAATTTTTCTCTACTAAACCCGTCCATAATTAGGTCATTGTGAGAGATTGGGCGTAAATCTCTCTTGAAGAATCCAAATTGGGTTAGATCTATGGCATTGGAAATAAGACTTAGAGGAATACTACATAACCAAAAATCACATATTGGGGATCTGAAATAACATAGATACACCAGATTCAATATCGAGCTCCTAGAAGGAAAGAAAAAGCTAGATCATGTGTTGTCAAGTGCTGCAAAGGACCAGACTTTCTAGGGCAGCAAAGAAAAGAAAGGTGCAGCAGAGGGTAGCATGACAAGAGCAGCAATCAAGGTGTAGAACAACAACAATAAGTTCATCACATGAATACTTCAAGTGGGCAACACTTCATACAGTCATTGTAAAGGTATCATTGTACTAAGTCATTGTAAATACATCATTGTAAAAATTGTACAAGTGTCTATCTTCCAAGAGTTGTAGAGGCAGATTCGAAAGGTCTAGTATCATCATTAGGTGGTTGTGTCATAGTTGTGGTTATGGTATAGTGTGTCTTCTTCTTCTACATCATTCTATATCATTGTAAAGTGGACAATTTTCCCTTGTACGGGATTCCATTCTTCTTTTATTCTTCTATAGGGTGGTAGGGTGGTGCTAGGGTGATTTGTAGCTCATTGGGTGTTGGGGCATCCATTCAATTGAATACTAAAGAATCTCAAGTGTTGGAGTGTCCATCCAGTGGGAGCTGGAGAAGAATGCTTTTATAGATTCTAGGAAGTTGGAGCTTTATTTTCAATTGGAGTTGAATATTAAAGAATTATTAGAAAATAATTCAGGTGGTTTTTGTCCCAGAGAGGGTTTCCACCTTAAAAACGTTGTACATTTGTGTTCATTTTGTTTACTACTGTCATTGTACAAACACTGATAATAATTTAAGATTAAATAATGCTATAATTGAAAGGAATACTGATCTACCCCCCCCCCGCCTCAGTATTTCCAACAATTGGTATCGGAGCTTGGTTCCTTCAAGAGAAGTTTAATAGCTGGAAGGAGGTCATGGAGCATACCAAGAATGGTGTACCTCTATTCAATAAAATAATTATGCACTCTGGAAAGGAAGAATGGAGGTCTATCTCTTGGTGCAAGGTTACGAAGTATGGGACCCTGTTAAAAATGGATTTACATCAACCGCAAATGAACAAGGTAAGAAAATTTTGGTAAATGATGCAAAAGTAAAGAATATTATTATCAGTGGACTTATTGAATCTTCTTATCACAATTTCTTGGGTTGTAAAACCACCAAAAATGTATGGGACAAGCTTGAGAATATATATGCAGGTGACTCAAATGTCAAAGAAGCAAAACTTCAAATCTACAGAGAAAAATTTGAGCAACTCAGAATGAAAGAAGATAACAGCATTTCTGCATACTTCCAACACGTTGATGAAATAACCAACACTCTGGAAGGATTGGGAGAGCCTGTTGATGAGAAGAATATTATGCGAAAGATTATTAGAATGTTACCAAGGAGATTCAGCCCAAAAGTATGTTGAGATTCAACAAGATGATGAGCTTAGTGAAAATTAAGCACCTTCACTAAGTGGGGCCCGCAGGCTATTTTTAAGTGTATGTCTATTTTTAGACATGGTAAGCATATTCTATAAGTTGCAAGACGCTATTTGTAGATGGTTGATCAAATGTGGAAAATAGATGAAATTCTATTTTTAGAATATTGGGCGAAGTCTATTTATAGATCGTCATTCTAAAAATAAATGCATGTCGATTATTATTAACTCTTAATAATAATCCGACAATAAACATCAACGTATTGTCTTGGAGCACTTTATTTCAGTGAATCGAATTGGAAAATCAGTGGGCTGAAGGAATTACACAATTCCTAGGGTTTATGGTGGCTCATGCATGGAGGACTCAGTTAGAACTGAAGTGGCAAAGTTATGACAGAGTTGGAAGAGTAGTTACAGGAGTTGTTATTCAGTTTAACTCAGTTAATGGAGTTAAACTCAGTTGAGCTATTTGTATCTAGTCTAACTGAAAGATACACTAGTGAGAGTTAAGTGAATTAATTAGTTAATTAATTCATAACTAATAACTCACTAACAACTGAACAAATACACCAGTTAACTACAGTGCATGTCAGTTCCAGTGGAAACCCAGTGGAGAGATAGGTGAAAAGGTAAGATGGACTATCCGTTGTGACTATAGTGATGCATTCAATGCATCAGACACACATTGGAGTTGCCAATGAGGATTGTGTAGTCAAGGAAAGGCCAATTCGAATTCATTCAGGGGTCTTCTTCAGCAGGGATTACGCAGTGGAGGCAGGTTTTCAGGTGGCGAGAAATTGGTGCATGGAGATGTAAATTTCTGCATGAAAATGTGTAATGATTCTTGATTGTATTGAGAGCTTGATGTAATAAGATTTTTATGAGATTATTACATGATTCCATTAATATACATAATATGATAGTTGGGGTTTTTAGCTTTAATCTTTCCCGTTAAAAAACTGTGTTATGTGCGACTGAATTTATTCACATGTGTTTGCAATTGAGTTTTAAATTTCCGCAAGTTTAATTAGTGGAAGGATTCTGTATTTTGCAAGAAGATAAATATTTTGAGATCAGGAGGATCCAGTAATAAATTAGTATTAATAAATTTCTACAAGGTATCAGAGCATTTTTGATTCCTGGAGATTGCAATTGTGAATAATTGCTGAGTTTTGTGTTGGTGGAAAATTCGAATTTGCTGCAAAAATTTCTTGGTGCGACAGTTGAATATTCATTGAAATTTATTTCAATAGGTTGCGACTGGAGTATGCCCTTGAGGGTAGCTCAAATTACATAGCCTGGAAGGATAGGATGGAGGTGGTGCTTGAAGATAATGGACTGAAGGAGTTCATCGATAGCGATGTTCCTAAGCCTGCTTCTAGCAATGCTGTAGGACTTGACGCATGGCAGAAGAAGGTAGAAAAGACAAGAAGAATTATGTTGGAAGGTGTGAAGGACCATATTGTGTCAAGCCTTCACGGGAAAGCCATTGGGACCATTACCTTTGAGAGGGAGTCAGGTAAACCATTTATGTTGAAAGATGTTATGCATTGTCCAGGTTTGAAGAAGAACTTGGTCTCAGTCGCAATGTTGGAAGACAGAGGTTATGACGTTGTTTTTAGCGATGGAAAATATTTCCTGCGACATAAAAAATGGGTCAAACCAAGAGGATATGGATTTGTGTTAAGAATCTCTACAAGCTGGAGGTATATGGCTGCGTTGCAGTGATGGGAAAAGCAGAAGAAGTGGTGAGCCGGGATGAGGGGAATTATGGCACAGGAGATTGGGCCATCTTCACCATGGCGCTTTGAAGATTTTGCAGCAGATTTATACTAGAATTCCCAAGGGTACTCTTGCGTAGTCAGATTAGTGCAAGGTATGTACTATGGGTAAGTTTGTGAAGACTACTTTTCATGAGAAGGAGAACCGTGCTTCGGTGATCCTGGAGAGAATTCACACAGACGTGTGTGGACCTTTCTTGGTTTCTTCAACAAAAAAACACAGGTATTATGTTATATTTGTTGATGAATATTCTCGTAGATGCTGGATATTCCTCATGCAGAAGAAGATAAAAACATACTCAAAGTTATGTGAGTTTAAAGCAATGGTGGAGAAGAAGTCGGGGAAGCAAGTGAAGGCTCTACTGAGTGATAATGGTGGTGAATATATCTCAAATGAATTCAAAGATTTCCGTAGCAAAGAAGGAATTCAAAGAGAACTCGTAGCGCCTCATAACCCACAGTAGAATGGGGTCATGGAGAGGAAGAACAGAACAATCGTGGGTGCTGCACAAGCTATGCTACATGACCAGGTCATACCAATGCACTTGTGGGAAAAATCATGCAACATTGCGGTTTATGTGCAAAAACGTTGTCCTCATAGAGTACTTGGAATGAGTATAACTGAAGAAGCTTTTACTGGTAAGAAGCCTAATATTTCTCATTTGAAGATTTTTGGCTCATCTGTTTACATTCGTGTGACAAAGGACGCTAAGAAGAAGCTGGAGCTGACTGCAGAAGTTGGGATATTTGTGGGGTACACAAAAACACCCCATAATTATCGTGTGTATTTTCCAAACAGTCGAGTATTTTCCAAACAGTCGAATGACTGTGGTGCGATGGGATATAAAATTCAATGAGGTGAAAGCCATGAAGTTGTCACTTGAGAGGGAGCTACACTTGCATGTAGAGGAGGAACTTCTTGTTCCCAAAGATGAGCCTCTAGATGTGGATCATCCACAGGAGGAGATTCATGGAGTGGAGGAGTCCACTCATGCAGAACCAAACATCATAACAGGTAGAAAGCATACCACAGAAGCTGAGAGACTAAAGCTTGATTCAGCACAGAATGTAGGAGTCCCTACATCGCATCACAGACAGAGACAATCACCTGACTGATTTACTGGATACATGGATCTTATGAGCAAGTGTATTGTGACAGGGCCATCTTATTTTGAAGAAGAAGCGCAGGAGCCCACATGGGTAGATGCCATGGTGGAGGAGTATGACTCCATTGTCAGAAACAGTGCTTGGGAAATTGTTCCAAGGCCAGTGGCTAAATTAGTTGTAGGATCAAGATGGATCTACAAGGTAAAGCAAGCTACTGATGGGAGCGTCGAGAATTATAAGGCAATATTTGTTGCCCGGGGCTTCTCATAGATCAAGGGGATTGATTATGAAGAAACCTTTGCACCTGTCACATGGTATTCTTCCATAAGGACCATCCTTTCTCTCTCAGCAAAGATGGGTTGGCACATTCATCATATGGATGTGAAGATTGTGTTCCTTAATGGGATCATTGAGGAAGAGGTGTACATTGAGAATCCTGAAGGATTTGAGATCTTCAGCAGCGAGTCGTATGTGTGCAGACTCAAAAGAGCGTTGTATGGGATGAAGCAAGCACCACGTGTTTGGTACCCACAGATTGACAGTTATTTCACTGGACTTGGCTTCACCAAGAGTGAGGTGGATGTAAACCTGTGTCAAATTGTGGTGGTGGGTAAGATTTTAATCATTGTTCTTTATGTTGATGACTTAATACTAACAGGTGATGAGCAGTTGATACACTCATGCAAGGAAAATCTTGCAAAGGAGTTCGAGATGAAGGATTTGGGCCTCCTTCAATATTTCCTTGGATTGGAAATATGGCATCGAGAAGGTGAACTGTTTGTGTCTCAAGGCAAGTATGCTCGGGAGATACTTGAGAAGTTTCACATGCAGGGCTGCAAGCCCATGGATACTCCTCTTCTAGGAAATTGGAGGAAAGAGGATGCTACATCGGCAGAGGTAGTGGATGCCACTGTTTATCGACAATTGGTGGGTTCGCTCATGTATTTAGTTAATACAAGACCAGACATATGTTATGCAGTGAACCAGCTTTCACAAGCGATGGTTAAGCCTAGAAATCTCTTTTGGAAGGAATGCAAGCATGTCCTGAGGTATCTCAGGGGCACATCTGAGTATGGCTTATGGTACAGACAGATGGATGAGGTGAAGTTGCATGGCTTCACAGATGTAGATTGGGCAGGCAGCCCAACGGACAGAAAGAGCACTTCAGGAGGGGTTTTTAGTATCAGATCTACAGAATTTTCTTGGTACAACAGGAAACAAATTTCCGTGGCACTTAGTTCACTAGAAGTAGAATACATGGCAGTAAGTCAAGTTGCATGTGAGTCTATCTCGATGAGGAAGATCCTGGTCGGTTTTTTTGATTCACATTTAGATCCTACAGTGATACATTGTGATAATCAGAGTTGCATTAAACTCTCGATTAATCCTGTGTTTCATGATAGATATAAACATATTGATATTTGGTATCATCATATTAGAGATTGTGTGCAACAAAATATCATGTTGCTTGAGTACATTCCTACAGAAGATCAGGATGCAGATATTCTGACGAAGGTGCTCGGCAGGAGAAAATTCAAATACCATAGAGGCAGGATCAGGGTGATGGATAATCCCTATCTTGTTGAGAGGGAGTGTTGAGATTCAACAAGATGATGAGCTTAGTGAAAATTAAGCACCTTCACTAAGTGGGGCCCGCGGGCTATTTTTAGGTGGATGTTTATTTTTAGACATGGTGAGCATATTCTATAAGTTGCAGGATGCTATTTGTAGATGGTTGATCAAATGTTGAAAATAGATGAAATTCTATTTTTAGAATATTGGGTGAAGTCTATTTATAGATCGTCAATCTAAACATAGATGCATGCTGATTATTATTAGCTCTTAATAATAATCCGACAATAAACATCAACTTATTCTCTTAGAGCACTTTATTTCAGTGAATAGATTTGGAAAATCAATGGGCTGAAGGAATTACGCAATTCCTAGGGTTTATGGTGGCTCATGAATGGAGGACTTAGTTAGAACTGAAGTGGCAAAGTTATGACAGAGTTGGAAGAGTAGTTACAGGAGTTGTTATTCAGTTAACTTAGTTAATGGAGTTAAACTCAGTTGAGCTAGTTGTATCTAGTCTAATTGAAAGATGCACTAGTGAGAGTTAAGTGAATTAATTAGTTAATTAATTCACAACTAATAACTCACTAACAACTGAACAAATACACTAGTTAACTACAGTGCATGTCAGTTCCAGTGGAGACCCAGTGGAGAGATAGGTGAAAGGGTAAGATGGACTATCTGTTGTGACTATAGTGATGCATTCAATGCATCAAACACACATTGGAGTTGCCACTGAGGATTGCGTAGTCAAGGCAAGGAAAATTCGAATTCATTCAGGGGTCTTCTTCAGCAGGGATTGCGCAGTGGAGGTAGGCTATCAGGTGGCGAGAAATTGGTGCATGGAGATGAAAATTTCTGCATGACAGTGTGTAATGATTCTTTATTGTACTAAGAGCTTGATGTACTAAGCTTTGTATGAGATTATTACATGATTCCATTGATATACATAATATTATAGTTGGGGTTTTTAGCTTTAAGCTTTCCCATTAAACAATTGTGTTATGTGTGACTGAATTTATTCACAAGTGTTTGCAATTGAGTTTTAAATTTCTGCAAGTTTAATTAGTGGAAGGATTCTGTATTTTGAAAGAAGATAAATATTGTGAGATCAGGAGGATCCGGTAATACATCAATATTAGTAAATTTATACAGCGTATCGGTCTTCAAATATAGTGCAAACCTGGACAAACTGAGCAAAGAGGAATTGCATGGAGTTCTCATCGCATATGAAATGAGACTTGATGAAGAAGAGGGTACTTCGCATCTAGAAACTACGTTTGCTGCATATAAGAAAACCAATAAGGAGAAACAACCTTCAAAGGCACAAACCTGCACCTGCAAATGTGAAGAAAAGGAAGATGATGAAGAAAGTATTTCAGATTGAGAATCTGCTTACTTTACGAGAAAACTAAAAATTGGTAAGGGAAATTTCAAGGGTAAACTTCCATTAATATGTTTCGGCTGTGGTGAGGTTGGGCATTTCGCAGAAAAATGTCTGAATAGAAGTGATGAAAACTCAAAAGAAAAGAAAGGCTTTAATAAATTCAACAAGAAAATAAAAAATAAAGGTTTTAAAAGGAACTTTCTCTCTAAAGAAGATAACTCATCATTCGATGAAGACAATGACAACGAAGATGAAGACAATGAGAGAGTATTGTTTATGGCCAAGCACATTAAATAAGAGGTATCAAACAATGAAGAAGAAGGGATGACCATAGAAGAATTTTATAAGGAGGCAATCAATTTTATAAAAGAGCTCAAGGCTGAGAAGATCCGTTCCAATACACTTGAAGAACAAGTTCAAGGTCTCAAAACTGAAGTTAAAGAATACAAATGTATTGAAGAGTCACTTCAAAAGGCGTTGGAAGAAAGAAACCAAGAAAGGGAAGCATTAGAAGCCAAAGTAGTCTTGCTGCATAAGGAAGTGAAGAAGGGAAAAACTGTCCAAAACTATGCCAATAGCTCAAGGGCATTGGAAGAAATCATCAACAATCAACGACCTTACAATGACAGAACTGGCCTCAGTTACAAAGAAGAAGAAGTAGGACCTTCTACAACAAAATAAAGTGAACCTATGAGATCTGACATGCATGTAGACTTCATTGGAAAAGATTCGCAAGATCATCCTTGGAAGACAATTCCTCGACAAAGATTTCCATCTAGGTACCAACATATTTTTCATGGCTATTGTTATTCATGTGGAAAATTTGGTCATAAATCTGTAGAATGTCACACATACCCTAGGAACTAATATAATTCTAGGAGATCTGTCAAATATGAACCTCCCAGGGCTCAATGAAACATCAATAGATTTTAACATTTAAGAAATAATATGGAATGTTACAAATGTTAGAACTTTGGACACATAGCCAGAGATTGCAGACTTGAAAATCCTCCAGAAGAATCTTTGAAGCCATAGAACGAACGAACATGGAAGAAGAAGAAGAATGATAATTGTTCTCTCGCTCTCAAGGCTCAAAACAACAAAGATGCGTGGTATGTTGATAGCGATTTCTCAACGCATGTGACTGGAGATAGAAAGAAATTTGTATCTCTGAAAGAGAAGAAGGATGAAACCATGTCCTTTGGAAATGATGGATCTTCAAATGTCATAGTATTAGGTATCGTCACTCTCAAAAGCAAAGATTCTCTAGCCAAGAATGTTCTATTGTTTGAAAACATGAACCACAATCTACTTAGTGTTGGACAAATGTGTGATCAAGGACACACAATACTATTCAACTCCACAAAATGTGAAATCAGGAAAGGCAGGTATAGTGAAATTGTGGCTATAGCAAGTCGAGCTCCGAACGACATATATGTTCTAGATGAAGCAAGTAAACCACATCTAATAGCTAAAGAGGATGATATAATATTTGGTAGCAATGATTATCGACTAATTAATAACTTTTCTACAAATATGCAAAGTGAGTTCGAGTTGTGTTTACTTGGTGAGCTGACATACTTCTTAGGGCTTCAAATATCTCAGCAAGAGAAAGAAATATTTATATGTCAAGCCAAGTACATCCAGGAAATGCTCAAGAAATTCAAAATGGAATATTGCAAACCCATCCTTACTCTGATGGTAACAAGTTGCAAATTGAGCATAGACAAATCATCTAAGGATGTGGATCAAAGGTTGTACAGATATATGATTGGTAGTCTTCTATATGTAACAGCCTCCCGGCCAGATGTTATGCAAGCAGTTGGACAAGTAGAAAGATTCGAAGCAACAACAAAAGAATCACATATTATTACTCTCAAAAGAATTCTTTGATATCTAAAGGGAACAACAGAATATGGCTTGTGGTATCCCAAGGGTAAAAATCTCATGATTCAGGCCTTTACAGATTCAGATTGGGCAGGAATCGTTGATGATCGTAAGAGTACTTGTGAAGCATTGGAATATTTTCGCCAGAAGCTTGGGATTCTCCCAAGTTCTCATTAGATTTTCCTTATTTAGAATATAAAGGGGGAGTGGAAGTGTGTACAGGTCCTTAGGATGGTTGTGTGTTAGGGGGAGTTACACTTCGTCATTGATGTCAAAGGGGAAGAAAATGTTGTAGGAAGAGGTGTCACGATCGCAGGGGGAGTAGTTGTGTTGCCATCAATGCCAAAGGGGGAGATTTTTGATCAGTGGTTATCATTCATGTCAATCCAAGTAGCACCATGGGCTACCCCTATCTTGCATGGTAATTTTGACCTACAAAATTACTATATTCTGGATCAAGAATATTTTTTACGGCTTCTACTTGTCAATATGTTTCTGTTGATATATGACACGCCATGTAATTCTTCACGGTTTGAGATATATTCATGTTTGAAGTTTGTAACCCCAGTTAGTGGGATAAAACCCCATGGGGTTGTTAATAATTTTTAAGCTCCTAAAATACCTCCCACTTTTACTTGTTGAAGCCCCTCTCAACCTTAGCATTTATATAAATTGTGATCCTCAATCCTCCTTATGTAGGGATTTCGCTACCTGAAATGGGTCATCATGGAATTTTCTCTCTAACTTTGTTTCTACAAAGGTTAAGAAGCTGGAATTTTATGAGGCAAATCCTTAATCCTGATGAAGCTCCTGTACAAATGTCAGATCAAGGTGCGCCATATTTTCAGAGATATGATCTGTGGAAGTCAGTGTTTTTGCAGGCTCCTGAACTTCATCTCAAAGAAGTGACCTTGGGAAAATCGTCATAACTCTCTCTTTGAGTATCGGATTGGAATTCTGTAAAAAGTGGAAGATATTTCATAGACTGTACATTTCTTTATATCAATTTCAGAGCCGAATGAAGAAAAAAATGACACGTGTCACACCGTACAATTTATCTCTACTGAACTAGTCCATAATTAGGTCATTGTGAGAGATTAGGCATAACTATCTCTTGAAGAATCCAAATTGGGTCAAACCTATGGCATTGGAAAGAAGGCTCAGAGGAATAATACAAAACCAAAAATCACATATTGGGGATCTAAAATAATAGAGATACACTAGATTCAATATCGAGCTCCTAGAAGGCAAGAAAAATCTAGATCATGTGTTGTCAAGGGCTGCAAAGGACTAGACTTTCTAGGGTAGCAAAACAAAGCAAGGTGCAGTAGAGGGTAGCATGACAAGAGCATGTAGAACAACTACAAGAAGTTCATCACATGAAGACTTCAAGTGGGAAGCACTGCATACAGTCATTGTAAAGGTATCATTGTACTAAGTCATTGTAAATACATCATGTTGTGGTCCTGTGTTTTGATAGTTTGTCAAAAGACAAGGCAACATCAAACCAATCTTTAGAGTTCCAGGATCTAGTCCTCCTATTCTTAGAGAGGGATCTCTCCATTTTATTTTTTTGCAAAGTTTTATCTTGTTTTCTTTGGGTATTGGTTTTAGATTAGTTATTAAGTGCAAGTGTTTGTTTGTTTGTTTGGTTGAAGGACATAGCAGAACAAGAAAGGTATAGGAAAGATAGATAGAAAGGGGAAAAATTAGATTGATTGGGAAATGGAGTCAAAAAGATTTTATGACAAACTAATCAATGGATATGGGATATCAAAGGGAAAATCTAACCTAGCCACAAGATCCTTTGGTTTTGTGAATGAGATGGACATCAATAATTTGGAAAGAGAGTTTGAATTCTCAACAAAGGGAATTTGAAAACATAACTTGAACAATAAAGAGGCATTTGATAGACAGGGCTGACCATAAGTTCTACAAACCACACTTCAAGCAAATAATGACTTCAAAACAACTTTTAAAATGAAATATAAGATTCGGGGAACACCCTATTTCCTCAAAGAATTTATTTCAAATGACTTAGAAAACATAAAATATTCACTGATAATTGCAGTGATAGAAGAGGGAACACCTAAAAACATCTATGATCACAACTATAAAGACCTTCAAAACAATTGTTAAAGCAAGGAAAAAGGGCATGATCAGAACAGACCTTCTTGGTTAACTTAAAACAATCAAAGTGAGACTTCAATAACAGCTTTCAAGTGGTAGCAGACAAGCAGGGAAAACCATAAATCATGCTGAAACCAACTATTTGAACTATTAGAGAAATAAACAAGCATGAGGGCTAAAGAGAGAGATTAAAGACTCTAAAATACCTCAACAGAAGAAAACATTAAACAGTGAAGGATGAACAGGTCTAAGGTGCTTCTAGGAGTCATTTCTTACCCTAAAAATTTCATCCTACTGTAGTAAGCATTTAAGGAACAAAATGAAAACAGGAGAAAACATCAAATAGTTCATAATACTTCACCAATAGCCAAGCTCATGGATCCAATGATAGAGCCTTCTTAAGAACAAGCATGCAATAGCATCATCAGGCTTCCAAGACTTCAATTTCTTCCTCAACTTCAGACAGACTATGTATTATTTCAAAGAGTTTCATTATTACAACTAGTGAACAATCAACCATCAATTCCTCATCTTCCTTAGAAGTATTTATAGAAGAAATGACGAGGTGGGAGTGTTTTTAGAATTGAAGGTAATAAATTCTACACTAAATGCAACTCCTAGCCTTGAAAACCATGCAAGGCCTAAGACAGGAGAGCATTGAATTATGATTCTGTTCTATGTACTCTGTTTCTGCTATTTTTAGGCTTAATGGGCAAAAAGATTGACTTCAAAGCTTACTTATCCTTTATAATAACTTCACTGACAGTTTTAGAATTCGTTCTTTCTTTGGTAATAACTATTGAGGTGTCTTTATGCAAATATCTTCGAATTTGGCAATAACTATGCCTTCTTTGATTGCTTTGAGGCTGCAGGTGGCTCTTTGGTAGCTGGGGGATTCAATTAGCGCTTTGATGTGGCTGTGAGGTGTCCTTGGATGGATCTTTTCCTCTCTTTTTCCTAAAACACTATTAATTTGCTTTTGATCAGTGTTTTTGGCCTGATTAGGCTTAATCTTTGTCTTTTGGTCTACATACTGTCTTCATAAGCATGGATTAGGCATTTGATTTACTGATTTTATGCCTTAATCCCTCAAAACTCTGTTAAAAAATTTTAATCCTTGATTTCTACTTTTATTTTATCCTTTGACACTGATACTCTTCAGCTGTTTGAGGTTCACTGTGCTTTTGTGGTTTTTCAGGTGCACAGAGGGTTTTAAAATGTTATCAGTGCTCATGAGGCATAGATAAATCATGATGTGAAACCCTACAGAATGATCCCCTTCATGAATAGTGGCCTGAGGGATCGTCATCCCTAGCCATTCATTTCTTTTTTAAAATAGTGGAAAAACCTTAAAAAACCTGCACAAACAAGCAAAAATTATAAAAATCCTGCGTGGATAGGTTTAAACTACTTTGGAGGTGAGATTTAATCGTGACCGTTGGATGAAATCAACCAACAGCAGGGATTTCTTGTTGGGGTCAAATGTGGAGGCGGTTGGGTAAACGGTGGTGGAGATTAAGTCCAGGGAAACAACAGTGAAGATTAACTAAATAATTAGGTATCTTCATAAAAGCTTCAAGGATGATAGGTTCTCAAAGGGGAATTATCTCTTGGAGTTTTTGAAGAAAAAAATTAGCCACCTTTTGGTATAACATAATTTATCAGTGGCTAACAGTGGCTCCACTTGGGGAAGACAACTGGTTCTTTAGGTGTCTAGAACCTCAGCTGCAAATCTCTGGCTTTTATTAAACTAGTGCCTTAATCCATTGGGCAGCAACCTTTCTTTTTGATGATCTCTGCAACAATTTAAAACAATGGAATTCTGTCAAAACAACATCTCTACCTACCCATTCCTAATGATCCTAAATTTTTTTCTTCTTTTCAGAGTGCATTTAGACTGGCAAACTCTCTTCAACAACATTTTATTCTTTTGAAAAACAAAAAACTAATCTAAGTCTAATCTTATTCCTCCATGAACTCAATTTAAACAGTTGAGTTCATAAGCTTCTCTACCTAACTACTGTTTGTCAGGATTAGACTGTCTGACAAACTTTTATTCTCTAAATTCAAAAGAAGAAATTTAAAAGCAAACAAGCCAGGATTGAACAATCTAACTTTTTGCTGATCTATGGCATAAAAACAAGCTACACATAGACTAATTTTACATAATTTTTTTAAAACAAAATGTGAAGGCTTAAGATCTGAAAGTTTAAGAACATCCTTCTCTTTTTCTTCAACTCTGATTTTGACTTTGTCTGAGCTATTTTTCTTTCTTCCCTGGTTCAAGTTTTGAGTTTATTAGAACCAGTTTTTTTATCAATCTCATAGGTTCAAGTTTTGAGCATGTTTGAACCTTCTTTCTTCTAACCTAATCTACCTTACTGATAAGCCAAGATTGAGCTGTTTGGAAAATCTAATTCACTAACCTATTAGTAGTAAATTGAAAAAATAATTAGTCATGATTAGGCTGTATGACTAACTAGAAGTGTGTTTTTTAGGAGTGGCATTTGAGTTTGCACACTTTCAGACTTTATTTCTCTTTTCGGTATGGGGCTATACCTTTCTTGTTTTACAATCTTCTCTCTTTTCTCTTTTCTATTGTTTTCGTATTTTTATTTTTCTAACTTTGAATGCAATGTTAAGACAATGATTATTTACAATTGAAAGTAAAAAAGCTTTAAAACTCATGACTCTTGACAGAAGTAATGCTTGAGCATCCTGCCATTGATAGGACCTCCATATAAATCTTCTCCATTCAATTCCTTTAGGAAAAATGCATTGTGACCCCTCTCAACATGAATAATATAGGGTCATTTCCACAAGTTCTCAAACTTGCCATGTTTTCCCTTCTCTTCTTCCCATTTAAGAACAACATTTCCAACTTGGAAATTTTTTGCCTTAGTCCTTTAGTCAAATAGCTTCTTGATATTTTCTTGGACTAACTGTGTTCTTTCATAGAATTCTTCTCTAGTCTGTTGTAAATGAATTGTTTGGTTGATTCTTCTCTGCATATCATTCTCTTCAATCTGCACTTCTTGAAGGAGTTTCAGACTGGAACTCCTAATGAGGTGGGAAATACTGCATCCATGCCATAGACCAGCTGATAGGGGGACATATTTATTGACTTCTTTGTAGTTAATATATCAGCCCATAAGGCATGAACCAGCTTACTATGCCATGACTTCTGATTCTGCTCCAATAGCTTTTTGATGATATTGATGAGGCTCTTATTGGAGGATTCAGCTAATCCATTTCCTTGGGGATAATAGGCAGTAGAATGGCCCAAGGTAATGTGGTATTTGTGACAAAAATCAACCATTCTTTTAGATTTAAAGGCAGCAACATTATCTGTTATGATTTTTCTAGGACAACCAAATCTGGATAGGATATTTGTTTCAAGGAACTTGATAAATACCAAGTCGGTAGCATTCCTGGATGGTATGGCTTCTATCCACTTGGTAAATTAGTCAGTGGCAGTGAGGATCCACTTATGCTGGGCTGAGGAAGATGGGTGAATTTCCCCAATGAAGTCCAAGCCCAATTATTGAAAGGGTGTCTCAACACTGATAGGATGTAATGGTAAGGGAAGGAGTTTTCTTTTGCCATAAAAAATTTGACACTTATGGAAAAACATGACTAACTTCTAAGTGTCTGAGAAAAGGGTGGCCAATAGTGACCAGATCTAAGGATTTTGTTTGCTTTGCTATTCCAGTAGAGGTGTCCTCCACATTCTCTTTCATGTAGCTCATGCATTATTTTTCCTGCATCATCTTCAAGTAAACATTTAAGTAAAATTCCAACAGCATTTTTCCAATATAATACCCCATCTAAGATGCAATAACTTAAAGCTTTCTGTTAAAAAATATAGCTTTAGTTTTAGATAAATAAGGAGGGGCATTAAAATACAAAAGCAAATAAATGATGTCAGCGTACCAAGGAGAATTAAGAATTTTTTCTTCAATGAAAGGGGCAGTGAATTCTTCTACTTCTTCCAACACATCTACCATATTCATATCTAGTGCTTGGAAGTTTGATTCAGCCATCAAATTTTCTAATCCTTGCCCTTTATTCAGTTTGGTGGGCCTAATTTCTAAGTCATATTCAAGAATGGTTGCAATCCATTTTCCCCTTTTACCATCAGGGTCTTGACTTAGAATATCCTTGACAACAGTATGTGGAACAAAAGCAATTATGTGAGAGTGTACAATGTAGACTCTAAAGTCTTTTAATGCTTTCACTAATGTTAAGGCTTGCTTCTCCATGATGTTGTATTTGAGAGGAGCATCTCTTAAGTCCCTAATAAAGAAGGATATTGGTTGTTCTTGCCCCAAATCATTCTTTTGAAGTAAAACTGCAGCTATTGTATGCTCAGATGCAAAAGAAAATATATAAAAGTCTTTGGTGAAATCTGGACTAATCAAGACTAGTGTTTGAGTGAGAGCTTGTTTAACCAATTCAAATGATTGTTTAGCTGGTAAAATCCATTTTACACCTACATCTTTCTTAAGCATGTTTGTAATGTTTTTTAATAGCTTATCAAGGTTGGGGATAAACCTCCTAAAAAATTAATCTTTCCAATGAAAGATTGTAATTCTTTGAGGCTTCTTGGATGGCTAATTTGCAATATGCCATTTATCCTTTTAGGATCTATTTTGATTCCCTCTTCTGAAATTATATGACCAAGAAGTTTACCTTCTTGGAGACCAAAGAGTGTCTTCTTGGGATTCAAAGATAAGCCAAATTTCCTACACTTCTCAAAAACCTTTCTTAAGTGAATCAAATGTTCTTCATCAGTTTTTGAGAAAACGGTTATGTCATCAAGGTAAATGATTATGAAATAGCCAATATCTTCAAAGAAGGCTATGTCCATGGCCCTTTGGAAGGTGGCCCCTGCATTCATCAAACCAAAAGTCATTTTGACATACATAAAGGTGCCCCAAGGTGTAGTAAAAGCGTTTTTGAGTTGATCACTTGGGAGCACTAACACCTGGTTGTAACCTAAGAACCCATGCAATAGTGATATCCTTTTTTACCCAACTACCCTTTGAAGTATATGGTCCATCTTGGGCAAGGGGTAGTTGTCTTTTAGGGAGGCTCTATTTAAATTTCTGAAGTCGATACAGAGTCTGATTTCCCCTGTCTTTTTCCTAACATAAACTAAGTTTGATACCCACTCTGAATATCTAATTGGTACTATAATCCCAGCATCATGCATCTTTTCAATTTATGCCTTAACTAAAGGTAATAAAACAGGGTTTATTCTCCTTAGTTTTTGTTTAAAAGGATTTTTATTTTCCTTCAAAGGAATTTTGTGCTGAATGATGCTAGTATCATAAGATTTTAGATCTTGGTATCCCCAAACAAAAACATCTTTAAACTCTTTGAACAGCTCTATGTATTGCAATTTTATGTGAGCTGGGAGAGTGCTGGATACTTTAATCATCCTGGGTTCTACTATGTTGCCTATGTTATGTTCTTCTACATATGTTTCCAAAAGCTCCATTCTTGGTTCTTTGGCTACATCATTAAAGTAGAAAAGGTGTTCTAAAGGTGTGAGACCTCTTGGAATTGTATCACTCTTGTATTGTAAAACTTCCAAGTCTTCGTGGTCTACGTTGTCAATTAATTCTTCTTCAAAAGGATTCTCATAGTGATTTATATCAGCAGAATGCATTATTTCAATTTCTGGGATTTGTTCAATATGCAAACAGTTTTCTTTATGGCTGGTTTATGATGGTATGGAAAAATCATTTTCTGATTTTAAGAAATCATCTATGTGTTTGTTAGAATCAAACACTTGCCAGGATCTTCGTTATCAGGAACTGCAGGCATATGTTTTACCTTTACACTAAGCTGTTCATTTATCTCAGGTATTTGGCAGTTGCTGCCATTGAAAGCAAGTTCATTTGCTAAATGGTTTTGTGCTCTAGGAATGAAAATGAGTTCATATTTTTCAAAGGTCTTTAATAGATCAAGGGAAGCATTTTGATACTCTCTAAGTCTTGGGTTTTTAGCTGAATATTCTCCTTTGATTTGTCTTATGATAAGTTCAGAATCTCCTCAGATTGATATTTTGTGGGCTTGTAATTGTTTGAGCAACTGTAAGCCAAGGAGAAGTGCTTCATATTGAGAAATATTATTGGTACATGGAAAATATAGCTTATATGAATAACTCTAATTTGTATTTTGAATCCATACACCTGCCCCTGCACTTATTTTATTACAAGATCCATCAAAGTTTATTGTCCAAAGTATATTTGCCTCATTTTAATTTTCTTGTTGCTGTTGATTGCCAATGTTTGGTATCTGATTTGAGGGAAGTTCTGGTTGTTATGATAAACTGATTGGGTCTATGTTTTCCTTATCTTGTTGAGTGATTTCATCTTCATTGTACAATATAAAAAAATCTAGACTTGATTGAATAGAATAGATTGGAGAGTTGTTTGGTTTATCTATGTTGCTCACCATGTACTTCATGTAGGATTATCTGTATAATCTTCTATTTTGGTTAAAAACAGAGATGGTGGCATAAGACATGTCCATTTGAAGGCTTCCCTGAAGTTTGGCTCCCCATGATCTTGATAAGAGCATGCCATACTTAGGGGGAATGTCAGCTACAACTATGTCCATTACTAGACTCTTAGCATGGATCTGTGATAAGTTAACACATAAATATTTGATTAAACCCAAGCATTTGACTCTGCTTGAATCAAAGGAATACAAATCCTTGTATGGTTTAGTAATTTCTAAGCCTAAGCTTTCCATTACTACCTTGGGCATAATATTATGTGAAGCTCCAAAGTCTAACATGGCATTGTGTAAGATTTTCTCATGTATATTCAAACTGACATAGAAGGGAGGGACAACTCCTTCTTGGTATTTTCCTTCAACTTCTGGACCAAACAACAACTCAGGCTTGTCATTTGTCAAGTTTAATGTGTTAGTATCACTTCCTAAGTTCAAAGCTTTTAAAACTTGGTTTTTGTACACTTCTTGGGTCACTAGTTCATCTAGAGGTATGGTAATTTTTATCTTTGCAATCTCTCCCTCAAGGCTAAAAGGAACAATTGATTTGGTCATATTTACATCTGTTTTTTCAATCGAATTCCTTTCAACAATTTTGATTTGTTGAACTTTGTTTGGACTGGTAATTGGGACAGTTTTATTAGGTCCACTAGCTAAAGTGCTAGGGATGCTTTGCTCAACATTGGGCTAGCTACTTTTCTCTTTATTTGAATCTGTTTTGTTAGCCAAAATGTTGGGTTTCTCTACTGTCTTCTTGGGCTGACTTTTTGCATTTTTCTTGACAACAGTGCTAGTGTTATTATCTTTTGAATTGTCTATGTTCCCTTTTCTCCTAAGATCATATTGTTTGTGCACCTCCATGATTGCATTTTCAAACCCCAATCTATAATCATCAAAATATTCATAGGTGTTTGTATTTTTATCAGAGGAGAAGAAACCTTGTTCTTCTTCAGTGAGGAAAACATCATCCCCACTGTCTGATCCAATCAAGTTCACATGACCTTCTCCCAACCTTTCAATCTCCCTATCTTCCTCATATTGATCTACATAGTTTTGTTGGAAGGGAGGTCTAATCTGTTGGTCATTTTCTTTTTGCTTGTCTTGATTTTTTTCTCTTCTATAAGTCTGATTTCTATTTCTATTTTGGTTTTTTTGAGGTTCTCTTGGTGGCATTCTATCATTCAAATTGATCTTTTCAATCACCCTCTCCATTACCTTCACTAGGTTATCAATTTTAGTGTCAAAAGTTGAGGTTAAGGGTGCAATGTCATCTTTATAAGTTACCCTCTTCTCTGATCTCAACCTATTTCTTTTCTCAATTATGTTTGCTTCTACACTCACAGCTCCTCTTTGCATGTCTTCTAGAGTTAAATAATCTCTCTCCCTCAGCTGATAAGCCATTTCAACATCAAAACCTTCAGGGTATCTTACTAAGGCCATGCATTGGGGAGGTTTCATGTGAGGTGGAAGAGCATTGTAAACACTATTAAACCTTGTGGAATAGTCATGAACGCTCTCTCCTTGATTTATTTTAAGGCTACTATACTCTGCTAGTATTTGGAGAGGGTTCTTTTTGAGTTATCATTTGTTGACGAATGTTTGATGCAAAGAAGGGAGATCATTGAAGCTGTTAGGAGGTAAGTTTTTAAACCATTTCTTTACATATCCTCCTAAACTTTGGGAAAATATCCTCATCTTAATGGTTTCCTCTTCTATTTCCATGTAATCAAATGCATCTTCCATCCTATCTACATGATGTTGAGCTGTTGTAGACTCTTTTGCAGCAAAATGAGGAATTTTCGATTGATAATCATTTGGTAAGGGAAGCAGAGGTTGCAGTAACACTAATGGGGCATACCATGTTGCCATGGCTGGAAAGAAGGGTGGATTTACAAGAGGTGGATTTACAAGAGTGAAAGTGGGCTGAAATGGAGTGTTTTGAATAGTGGTAGTATGGATTGGAGTGGAAGAAATGCTTGGGCCAACAAACTGGTTTTGAGCAGATTTTTTATGGAAAAGGCTAAAGTGGTGAAGAAGCTGTGAATCAGGAGGAGTGGAAGGTGAGGCTTCTCTACTAGATCTCTATTGCAAATATTCAATGTCAAGATTATTTTGGTTTAAATCACCTTGAGATCTATTTCTAAAGATGTTCTTTGTACGACGTAAATCAAAGTGTGAATCCTCTAAGACAACAAGGTTTTTAGGGACAAATTTTGTTCTTAAGAAGCTCCTATCAGCAGCGAATTTTCCAGACTTAGAAGTCTGCCACATAATTCTCTCTAGATTTTCAACTATTAAAGGAGGATTAGGGTCTGGATGAGATCTAGTGTTGATCCTATGTGAAGCCAGACTGTTTTTCAAAAATGAGAGAGGTTAAAGTTTTTAGGGACCATTTTTTGGAAGTTTTACCTCTCACAATGTCTTATATAGTATGGGGCTAGGCTTCTAAACTTCTTCAAGGTTGGTTAACATAGTCCTAAAGAGATCTGGAGATCTAGATGAGTAATAAGCCTACTGGGGCTAGTGGAGTCGCCAGGTGGAAACTTTTTAGCTTCTATGAAGGTAAAATATTGGATGGTTCCACCACCATGTTTATTGTGAAGCCAAACTGAAATGTTTTTGGGTTTTTCTAATTTTTTTCGGTCTTATAGGTTATGAGGGTGTCCTAAATCTGATTTAACACTTAGCTAAGGTGTTTAAAACATACAGAGTTTACTCTTATGGCTTGGTAACTGATTCCTTCAAGGTTTGATAAGGTTCTATGTGAATCCTAAGGGTTACTTAGTTTTTCACTGATTCAAATAAGTCCTATCATGATTACCATTATGCTTGGCAGTGCTTGAAGAAGGCTACTTATGTTCTACTAGACAATGAGTGTTTTGTTTTAAGGTCTTTACTCAAGTCCCACCGTGATCGCCATTATATTGTGGTCCTGTGTTTTGATAATTTAGAAAATCAAAAGACAAGGCAACATCAAACCAATCTTTAGAGTTCCAGGATCTAGTCCTCTTGTTCTCAGAGAGGGATCTCTCAAATTTATTTGTTTTCAAAGGTTTATCTTGTTTTCTTTGGGTATTGGTTTTAGACTAGTTATTAAGTGCAAGTGTTTGTTTGTTTGTTTGGTTGAAGGACATAACAGAACATGAAAGGTCTAGGAAAGATAGATAGAAAGGGGAAACATCAGATTGATTGGGCAATGGAGTCAAAAAGATGTTATGAAAAACTAATCAATGGATATGGGATATCAAAGGGAAAATCTAACTTGGCCACAGGATCCTTTGGTTTTGTGAATGAGATGGACATCAATGATTTGGAAAGAGAGATTGAATTATCAACAAGGGGAATTTGAAAACACAACTTGAACAATAAAGAGGCATTTGATAGACAGGGCTGACCATAAGTTCTACAAACCACACTTCAAGCAAATAATGACTTCAAAACAACTTTTAAAATGAAATCTAAGATTCGGGGAACACCCTATTTCCTCAAATACTTTATTTCAAATGACTTAGAATACATAAAATATTCACTTATAATTGCAGTGATAGAAGAGGGAACACCTAAAAACATCTATGATCATAACTATAAAGACCTTCAAAACAATTGTTCAAGCAAGGACAAAAGGCATGATCAGAACAGACCTCCTTGGTTAACTTAAAACAATGGTACTTCAAAGGGAGACTTCAATAACAGCTTTCAAGTGGTAGCAGAGAAGCAGGGAAAGCCATAAATCATGATGAAACCAACTATTTGAACTATTAGAGAAATAAACAAGCATGAGGACTAAAGAGAGAGATTAAAGACTCTAAAATACCTCAGTAGAAAAAAACATTAAACAGTGAAGGATGAACAGGTCTAAGGTGCTTCTAGGAGTCATTTCTTAGCCTAAAAATTTCATCGTACTATAGTAAGCATTTATGGAAAAAAATGAAAACAGGAGAAAACATCAAACAGTTCATAATACTTCACCAACAGCCAAGCTCATGGATCCAATGATAGAGCCTTCTCAAGAACAAGCATGCAACAACATCATCAAGCTTCCAAGACTTCAATTTCTTCCTCAACTTCAGACAAACTATGTATTATTTCAGAGAGTTTCAGTATTACAACTAGTGAACAATCAACCAACAATTCCTCATCTTCCTCAAAAGTATTTATAGAAGAAATGAGGAGGTTGGAGTGTTTTTTAGGATTGAAGCGTAATAAATTCTACACTAAATGCAACTCCTAGCCTTGAAAACCATGCAAGGTCTAAGACAAGAGAGCATTGAATTATGATTATGTTCTATGTACTCTTTTTCTGCTATTTTTAGGCTTAATGGGAAAAAATATTGACTTCGAAGCTTACTTATCCTTTATAATAACTTCACTGACAGTTTTAGAATTTGTTCTTTCTTTGGTAATCACTGTTTAGCTGTCTTTATGCAAATATCTTCGAATTGGGCAATAAATATTCCTTCTTTGATTGCTTTGAGGCTGCAGGTGGCTCTTTGGTAGCTGGGAGATTCAATTAGCCCTCTGATGTGGCTGTGACGTGTCCTTGGATGGATATTTTCCTCTGTTTTTCCTAAAACACTGTTAATTTGCATTTGATCAGTGTTTTAGGCCTGATAAGGCTTAATCTTTTTCTTCTGGTCTTCATATTGTCTTCATCTGCATGGATTAGGCATTTGATTTACTGAGTTTATGCCTTAATCCCTCAAAATTATGTTAAAAAATTTTAATCCTTGATTTCTGCTTTGATTTTATCCTTTGACACTGATACTCTTCGGCTGTTTGAGGTTCACTGTGTTTTTGTGGTTTTGCAGGTGCGCAAAGGGTTTTAAAATGTTATTAGTGCTCATGAGGCACAGATAAATCATGATGTGAAACCCTACAAAATGATCCCCTTCATGAATAGTGGCCTGAGGGATCGTCATCCCCGACCATTCATTTATTTTTTAAAACAGTGGAAATACCTTAAAAAACCTGCACAAACAAGCAAAAATTATAAAAATCCTGCATGGATAGGTTTAAACTACTTTGGAGGTGAGATTTAATCGTGACTGTTGGATGAAATCAAACAACGGTGGGGATTGCTTGCTGGGATCAAATGGGGAGGCGGTTGGGTAAACGGTGGTGGAGACTAAGTTCAGGGAAATAACAGTTAATATTAACTAAAGAAATAGTTATCTTCATAAAAACTTCAAGGATGATAGGTTCTCAAAGGGGAATTATCTCTAGGAGTTTTTGAACAAAATTAGCCACCTTTTGGTATAACAAAATTTATCAGTGGCTAACACATCATTGTAAAAGCTATACAAGTATCTATCTACCAAGAGTTGAAGAGGCAGTTTTGGGAGGTCTAGGATCATCATTAGGTGGTTGTGTGATAGTTGGGGTTATGGTCTAGTGTGTCTTCTTCTTCTACATCATTCTATGTCATTGTATAGTGGACCAATTTCCCTAGTACGTGAGTCCATTCTTCTTTTATTCTTCTATAGGGTGTTAGGGTGGTGCTAGGCTGGTGCATGAAGTAACCAATAGGTTCAAGCCGATGAAAAATTCAGGGTGATAGGGTGGTTCTAGGGTGAGTTGTAGCTCATTGGGTGTTGGGACATCCGTTCAGTTGACTACTGAAGAATATCGGGCGTTGGAGCGTCCATCCAGTGGGAGCTGGAGAAGAATGATTTTCCAGATTCTTGGAAGTTGGATCTTTATTTTCAATTGGAGTTGAATATTAAAGAATTATCAGAAAAGCATTCAAGTGGTTTTTGTCCCGGAGAGGGTTTCCACCTTAAAAACCGTGTACATTTGTATTCCTTTTGTTTACTACTATTATTGTACAAACAGTGATAATAATTGAAGATTAACTAATGCTCTAATTGAAAGGAATACTGATTCACCCCCCCCCATCTCAGTATTTCCAACACATGTGACATATATTATGCCATCATATGGTCATTATATACATCGATAACGCATAGTGTTGGCATATATATATATATATATATATATATATATATATATATATATATATATATATATATATATATATATATATATATATATATATATATATCAAGGTTATGAATACTCTAGTGTAGAAGAAGAATAGTAAACTTAGTTAAATAATCCAAACCCTTGAAAGGAGAATTGACAAGGAAAAATGGACATAAGAGAAAAAAAATATTATCCCATTTTCTAATAGTACAAGAGAAATTGGATTAGTAAGTGGACATTCCATTGAGGTAAGTGGGGTGTTTAAAAGTGGTATCAAAGCACACAGGTTAAACACTTAGACTGGATGGGCTCTATCATGGATAAGTGATCCCATGGTTCCTGCAAAAGTGGTTCATTCTGATTTTAGAAAATTAACTAGGTGTTTAGATGTTAAAATTCGACCTGTGATCGATTGATTGTATGACGTTGTAGTCTGGATAACATGGCTTGATTGTATTTAAATTAAATTATAGGTACATGAATGTATTGATCAAGATGGGGAAGTACCACTACCATATTGTTACATGGAAAATAACCTTAGTAGAGGTTGAATTTTTCTTTATGTGATTGAGGCTTTCTTATGAATGATTTTATTCGTGGTCAATGCCTTCCTTTTTTAAGGAATGGGTGTGATATATGAAAATGTTTAGTTGAAGCTTGTAAAGGTTGTCACCTCTCTATGATATAGAACATCCATGTTCAATACTTGAACTAAGATGATCTCAAAAGAAAATGTCTTGTGTAGACATATAGATGAAGGATTTGTAGCTATGCTAGGGAAAGAGACTGCAATATTAGAGTTATGTTGAATTATCAGGAGTCTCTAGTGTTTCATTATACTTTTTCAATAAATTATTATTTTTTCCATATGACGTGTTCTTATAGTATAGTGGATGAAGAAGAAGGTGGCTCAGATAATGAGACATGGTTTAATATGTCGATGATATTGTTGTTTATGACAATAAATTTTATGGGATGCATTGTTATCATCGCCCTTGCATGAAGAGGCTGAATATACATACTATTTTGGTTGCTTATGGAAAAGGTTGACTTCTCGATTAGTGGTGATATTCTTAGTAAGGAGACTTAATGAATTTAATGAAGGTTAATGTTGTGTAACCAGCTCCAAAAATAGAAGAAAAAAGATATCAACGCCTTAGAAATAAGCCACTTCGAGGGGGAAACCTCCAATACATTACATAAATGAACAATTCTTGGATGATACAATTTACAAATCCTCCTTTCTATATATAGGAGTCCATGGGGCCATAATGTAATCCTAGTGGGCCACAATGTAATCCTAGCCGACCTAACAATAATAATTTAAGGGCACAATAATAACAAAAATGGGGGTTACAAGGGTACAATAATAACAATAAGGGGTTTACACTAACAATAATAAGGGGCTATACTAGTGATATAGGGACCTAACATGCCCCTCTCCTTCAAAAAAGTGTTGTCCTCAACACTTGAGTAGCTTCGGGTGCTTTTGTATAAAATTCTCATCCTCCCATGTAGAATCTTCAGTGGGTAAGTTCTTCCACTTGATGAGATACTCTGAAATTGATCGATTTCGTAGTTGTCGAGTTCTTGTTTCCGTGACTGCTTCAGGTTCCAATATGATTTTTCCTTCCTCATCAAGTTCGGGCAATATTGTTTGAACTGGAAGATTTTCACCTATAACCTTCTTTAAGCATGAAACATGGAAAATTGGATGCACTCGTGAAGAAGCAGGAAGCTCCAATTTGTATGCCACAGTACCAATCTTTTGCAACACCTTGTAAGGACCATAGTACTTTGGCGATAATTTATTATCCTTCTTTGCTTGCTTGAGGGACATTTGTTTGTATGGTTGTAGCCGTAAAAATACCCAATCTCCTACATCAAAACTTCTCTCGCTACGATGTTGATCTGCCTGTTGTTTCATTCGATTTTGTGCAAAATTCAGGTTATCCTTTAAGAGTTGGAGAACTTCTTGTTGATGCTCGATGTGATCTTCCACTGCTTGAACCTTCGAATTTTCCCTTAAATATGATGTGATGGATGGTGGATGATATCCACAAAGTGCCATAAATGGGGTCATTTTTGCTGCAGTATGGAAGGAAGTGTTATACCACCATTCAGCTAGAGGTAACCACTTGACCCATTGTGTTTGTTTATCAGATACAAAACAACGAAGATATCCTTCCAAACATTTATTTAATATCTCAGTTTGACCATCGGATTGAGGATGATAAGATGAGCTATGAGCTAATTGAGTACCCAAACAAGAAAATAACTCTGTCCAAAAATTTCCAGTAAAAATGGGATCTCTGTCGCTCACAATAACCCTTGGGCTTGCATGTAGCTTTTGAATTCTGTCCATAAATGTAGTAGCAACTGTACTTGCTTTAAATGGATGAGATAATGCACAAAAGTGTGCATACTTGGTAAGTCTATCAACTACCACCATGATGACACTCTTTCCTTCGGACTTAGGTAAACCTGTGATAAAATCCATTGAAATCTCCTCCCAACGTTGACTTGGAATGGATAAAGGTTTTAGAAGTCCCGGGGTCTTAATTGTTTCCACTTTATTCTGCTGGCAAACCAAACATTCCGCCACAAACTTTTGAATATCAGATTTAAGGCCATCCCAAAAAAATTCTTTCTTCACCCTGTGGTAAGTTTTTAAAAATCTTGAGTGTCCTCCTAAAGGAGAAGTGTGCAATTCCAGAAGAATATTTTGTTTAAGTTGGGAATTCTTACAAATATATAAGCAATCTTTGTACCATAAGGAATCATTTTTCCAACTAAATGTATCAGATGTACTAGGATCTTGCTGCAACTTTTGAATGAGTGTCCATACATCTTTGTCCTTCTTCCATTCATCTTTTTCTTCGGTTATCCAATCTGGTTGGATAATAGAAATGGCACAAAGCAATGCTTCCACCTCTTCATTCTTTCTTGAGAGTGCATCCGCAACAACATTAAGCTTTCCTTTTTTGTAGATTATTTCAAAGTCATAACCCAACATCTTTGTGACCCATTTTTGCTGCTCTTCTGAAGATAGTCTTTGTTCCAAAAAGTGCTTAAGACTATCATGATCAGTTTTTACCTTGAAGTGTCTTCCCATTAGGTAAGTTTTCCATTTCTTTAGTGCATGCAATATTGCTAACATTTCCTTCTCATAAATAGGTTTCTGTAAATACTTTCCTTTGATTGGACGACTTTCAAAAGCAATGGGTCTTCCTTCCTGCATTAAAACCGCACTAATTCCATTTCCTGAGGCATCACATTCCACAATAAAGGTTTTTGTGAAGTCTGGCATAGCTAAGACCGGTGCTAGGCACATTGCCTCTTTAAGATGTTCAAAGGCCTTAGTTGCTTCAGGAGTCCATGAAAATGCATCTTTATTTAATAATGTTGTTAGAGGTGCTGCTATTCTCCCATAATTCTTAAAAAACTTGCGATAATAGCCTGTTAACCCGAGAAATCCTCGCAACTGCTTTATTGTCTTGGGGACTTTCCATTCCTTAATGGATTTAATTTTGTTAGGGTCTACTTTCACACCCTCGTGAGATATAATATGACCCAGATATTCCACCTCTTGTACTCCAAAGAAACATTTGGATGTTTTTGCATATAATTGTTTCTCCTGTAATAGTTTGAGCACCCTGTCAACATGTTCAACATGATTCTTCCAAGACCTGTTGTAGATTAGTATATCATCAAAAAATACTAGCACAAATTTTCTAAGGAAGGGTTTGAAAATTGAATTCATCAACTCTTGAAATGTAGAAGGTGCATTGGTAAGGCCAAAAGGCATGACCAAAAATTCGTAATGACCCTCATGAGTTCGAAATGTTGTTTTTGGAATATCTTCAGTCTTCATTCTAATTTGATGATATCCTGAACGAAGATCCAACTTGGTAAAATAAATTACTCCATGTAATTCATCCAATAATTAATCAATCACAGGAATGGGAAATTTATCTTTAATGGTGAGCTTATTGAGCTCCCTATAATCCGGACACATTCGCCATGATCCATCCTTCTTGTGTACCAATACTACAGGAGCAGAGAAAGAACTTTGACTAGGTTGAATTTTACCCGCCTCTAACATTTCTGCAATCATACGTTCAATTTCGCTCTTTTGGAAGTAAGGATATCTATAAGGCCTGATGTTTGGAGGAACACTTCCTGGAATCAAATGAATAGCATGATCATGATCATGAATAGGTGGGAGTCCTTGGGAGTTTCAAACACCTTGGAATGATTGTCCAAGACTTGTTGGAGATCTGCAGAAATAGATGATTTTGATGTCGGAACTTCTAGTGAGCATAATTGTGCAATTACGCCTCGTTGTTCTTTCTTTAGAAGATTTGTCATGAAATTAAAGCTTATTATTCTTTGTCTCTGAAATTGATAGCCAAGAAACAACAGTCCGTGTACTTGCAACCACTTTTTACGGCACTCAAATCCACTGCCTAGAAAGAGAGTTATTGAACTTTTCCCACGATCACCTCTTTGAGATGAAATTCAGGAGCTTGAAAAAGCACTACCTTCCACAGATCATATCTCCAAAAATATTGCGAACCAAGCTCTGAAATTTTTTGACGAATTTCCTCAGGATTTCAGCTTCGCCCCATATGAATTTCAGATTCTGAAACTTTGTAGAAAAACATTTATAGCGAAAATGCAACGATAACCTGTTTAGGAGCTTGAAAAGAGACCTAACTTCCACAGATGATATCTCCGAAAATATTGCGAACCAAGCTCTAAAATTTTTAGAAAATATTTCTTTGGATTGCAGCTTCACACCCTAACAATTTTAGCTTCTGAAACTTCATAGAAAAAAAGTTATAGCGAAAATGCCACGATGACCTATTTGGAGCAGCGAAACCCTAGAATCCAAAGCTCTGATACCAAATGTTGTGTAACCAGCTCCAAAAATAGAAGAAAAAAGATATCAACGCCTTAGAAATAAGCCACTTCGAGGGGGAAACTTCCAATACATTACATAAATGAACAATTCTTGGATGATACAATTTACAAAACCTCCTTTCTATATATAGGAGTCGATGGGGCCATAATGTAATCCTAGTGGGCCACAATGTAATCATAGCCGACCTAACAATAATAATTTAAGGGCACAATAATAACAAAATGGGGGTTACAAGGGTACAATAATAACAATAAGGGGGTTACACTAACAATAATAAGGGACTATACTAGTAATATAGGGACCTAATAGCTAATGTTATTTTTAAATTTTGAAGGATGGTTTTAACAAGTAATAATAAGGGTCTCAGTAAAGAGGCTACTAAAAATCAATGTTGATAATTTTGGGTAAAAATATTGTTTCAGGAAATAACTCCCTAGAGGTTTGTTGGGTCAAAACCTCCACAGATCAGGGCATGCTATTCAAGAAGGACTCACACAACCGTACTTGTATGCTAAAACCTAGATAACATTGATAGTAGAACTCACCGGTAATCCTACGTTTGATGTAGATCCCGCAGGGTTCAATCCCCCAGCAACCCTTCTTCCTCCTCAACCTAAAAACCAAGGAGAAACGTGCATGGAAATCTAGTTGTACAGCATATATTTATCCTAAATGTCAGTGAAATCCATGTGAAACATCATATAAACCATAATAAATGCTTAAACAATAATCTTTTCACATATGCAAGAAGATATTAACACGTGAATTCAGGAACAAGATGGTTCTTCTTCATTATGAACAGCATGTACAGTAATAAAAAGTGGAGAGATCACCTGAATCCTTCCACAATCTTCGAATAGACCGTCGTCCAAATCCATCCCGCCCTTGCCTCACTAGGATACCTTCAAGACTTGTGCACACGAGATGACATATAAACGGATGAACATCTCCTGGAAGCAAGGGTTTCCTGTAAAAATCTGGGAAAGTGCAGGAGGCACGGGAAATCAGACTTGAATTGGGATTCCAACAGAGTATAATCTCTATAAATTTCTCTCTCCCTTAGGCCATGCACATTAGGGGCTTTTATACTCCCTCAAAGTAGTTTCAATCAGTTGGAAATGTGGGCTTGATCTTTTCTTCCATGCAGAACACAACAAAATACGTAAAATAACCATGAACATAGAGATGCGTCAGAAGTAATGCTTCATTTCATTAATATCAAATACCTAAAACATGCTGACAGCATAATGGAAATAAAATAGCTAGGTGCTAGTAGCGAATTCCGAGAAGAGATGTGATGGCCAAGGCACTTAACCGTGTTACAATGAGGCCTGACATCACTTATTGTTGAGAAACAATGTAGAATATGAAACGTCCAAAAACCTAACCGTATAGAGCATCTAGGCGCCAAAACCGGGCTGTTTCGTTTGGGTAAATTAAGGGTTCAACTGACCCTCGGCCTGGTTGGCACCCGATCTCCGTTTTACGTGCTCAATAGCTCGTTAGAAATATCTATCCGAGGACCACAACTGTCGGGACGAATTTGATCAGCAAATTCGCTGGCGCTTTCATACCCAAAAAACGTCGTTTAGGGCCTCAAAACGGCTCCGGAAGTTCGGGACCCGAAAAACTGCTAAAAATAGTAAGTTTTGTTGCAACTTGAAAATTGAAATAACTGAAGATGGGGGTTCAAATGGAATAGGTGGGTGGCCACCAATATCCACCTGGATCATTAAGCCCCCAAAACGGCTCCGAGAGTGGAGGACCCGAAAACCTGCTAAAAATAGTAAGTTGTGCTGAATGTGAAAAGCTGCAAGAATTGATGGTGCTCGTCCAAATGGAATAGGTGGGTGGCCACCGATATCCACTGATCATTCCTCCTCCTTAGAAGCAATGGTCCCCATTGCGTTGAGATCCTCCATGAGATGAGGAAAATTATGAACTGAAAGTATTATATGTGTTTTAGGAGGCTCAAGTATCTGCGGTGGGCATGCCGGGATGCGTTTAGTAAATTTGGTTTCTTTATCGGCCTCATACAGTACATGTTTGGATTCTGTATGTGTAGTTGCAGGATGTATGGCAACATCAGGTGGTAGTGCATTGGGAGTCAGATCACTGGAGTGCTTGTCCTGACAGTGTAGAGGAACCTCTATGAGTGAGGAGAAATTGTCATCGTATTCCTCCATGACTTTTTCCATCTGCTGCAGCCATGAAAGGGAGCCCTGTTTTGAGGTTGTGGCCACAATATTCTTCTTTCCCTGTGAGCGAGTCGTAAGGAAAATGAATTTCCTGGTCTGGGAAACAATCTTACTGCGTTGTTTTGAAGTAGTCAAAGAGATGGCAGGAGGCGGTACTACCTCCGGTATCCTGTACAAGTTATTTCCCAAAGTAATAATAACAGCACGAGGCCTAGACTCATACACAGCATGTTGCCTCCACAAGTATGGTTGGCCCAATAATACATCAGCTACATCAAGAGGAGCAACATCACACAATACCTCATCCGTGAATGGCTTGATATTGTATGGAAGTCGGCACTGCTGGCGGATGCGGAGATCTCTCCCTGGGTGGAGCCACCCGATGGTATACGGCTGCGGGTGTGCTATGGTTGGTAGGCCGAGCCGCTTCACGACGTCTGCTGAAATGAGGTTCTTTTGGCTTCCGCTATCGACGAGGAACTGCAGCGGAGAACCCTTCACCCACATCTGCGACTGGAAGAGGCGCTCCCCCTCCTCTGGATCCTCTGGACCCTCCTTCTGGATCTTGGTGGTGGCAACAATGGCACTGGGATCCGCATCAATGATCTGCTTCCCTTTGTCATTACCTTTGTCTGGTTCTAACTTAGGATCAGAAAATGCATCTGATTCGGGTGCCTTTAGTTCAGCCACCAAAGATTGTTTGGCCCGACACTCGTTTGTGCTGTGAGTGGGGCTGTTATGAAATTCACACCACTTCCCTGTGTCCTTCCTTGGATTTGTGGTGTTGTTCTGAGTCGCATTGCTTTGGCCTTGCCCCTTGTTCTTCGATTCGGGGGCACCTTTCAGATTCGCAGATCCAAAGTCTCGCTTCTTCTGCTTAAATTTCTGCTCGATCTTGGCGGCATAGCGATATGCCGTGCCAAGCGATGTAATGTCGAGGAACTCCATTTCCTCCTGAATATGTTTGTGCAGACAGCCGCGGTACTTGAGCACCAAATGTCTCTCTGAATCTTTAATACCCAACTTTGTGCGCAGGGTATGGAACAGATTCGTCAGTTCGTGCACATCTTGATCCTTTTGTTGCCGCAGCGTGGTCCATTGGATGTATTTGTCTTCATAGCTCCCCACGGGGTAATATTGTTCCTTGATGCCGTCTCGGAATGAATTCCAAGTGGGTGTGGTCGAGAACAGAGAGGGTTCCCCTTCGCCCTCTTGCTCACGGTAGGTTTCCCACCAGTCTTTGACATGGGGGGCGGCTTTGAGGAGTGCAAAAATAATCTTTTCTCGGTCAGAGAAGTCATGGATCGAGAAATACCCTTCCAACAAATTTAACCATCTGTCTACAGCGTCTGCATCTATTTTTCCTTCAAATATAGGAATGTCAAAGTTTACCTGTACCTTGAAGGGAGTGGCACCTCCAGAGTGGCTGTTGGATGCAGATGCGCCATATGTGGGCAATCGTTGAAGGATTTGAGCAAAGTTATCCATCATCGCGTTCCTTTGTTTCTCGAGGGCCTCCTCGAGCAGTATTTTGATAGGATCTCCTGCTCCCTCGTCTTTCTTTTCTTCCGCCATGGGAGTTCGTTGGGGTTTGCGAGGCTGATCTTGCAAGGGTTCAACCAGATCGAGCCCTAACTCCTTATACCCTGATCGCGTTGGGGACATGCAAAGAAAAACAAAGAAAGAGCAGACCCGCTCTGATACCACTGATCCAGATTTTATGCAGGAACACAACAGAATACAGAAATAACCATGAACATAGAGATGCAGCGGAAGTAATGCTTCATTTCATTAATATCAAATAACAGAAATATGCTTACAGGCATAATGGAAATAAAATAGCTAGGGTGCTAGTAGCGAATCTCTGAGAAGAGATGTGATGGCTACAGACCTCTGAACTGTGTTACAATGAGGCTCAAGGGCCTATTTATTGTTGAGAAACAATGTAGAATATGAAACGTCCAAAAACCTAACCGTAGGAGACGAGGCGCCAAAACTGTGGGCGCCCGTTTGGGTAAATTGGTGGTTCAACTTCCCGGGGGCATAACTTTGGCACCCGATCTCCGTTTTACGCGTTCAATAGCTCGTTAGAAAGATCTATCCGAGGACTACAACTGTCGGGACGAATTTTATCAGAAAATTTGCTGGCGCTTTCATACCCAAAAAACGTCGTTTAGGGCCTCAAAACGGCTTCGGAAGTTCGGGACCCGAAAAACTGCTAAAATAGTAAGTTTTGTTGCAACTTGAAAATTGAAAGAACTGAAGATGGGGGTTCAAATGGAATAGGTGGGTGGCCACCAATATCCACCTGGATCATTAAGCCCCCAAAACGGCTCCGAGAGTGGAGGACCCGAAAACCTGCTAAAAATAGTAAGTTGTGCTGAATGTGAAAAGATGCAAGAATTGATGGTGCCGGTCCAAATGGAATAGGTGGGTGGCCACCGATATCCACTCCGGATCACGCTGGCCACATGGGTGGTTGAACTACTGGAGTAACCATCAACCCACCCCGAAAATAGGGAATTTTTATATATATTTTTAATGATTTTAATGGCATACGCGGAAAAGTGTGTATGGACTCGCGTATACACGCGGAAAAGTCTGGGCATACCCGCGTATGGGATTTTTAACACTGTTTTTTATGAATTTTGTTCAAGTCTATGGGAATGGGTGCCCAAGGCCAAAGAGACAATCATGAATCACATAAGGGTGAAAAATGATGCTATAACAGATGCCCCCTAATATATGAGGTCAGAAGGGGTACATGATGGCCAAAATGTATTATGCACATAGAAAGAACTTCGCAAGGACAAGGGAGGACTTCACCAGATTTCAGCCTGCCAAAAACCAATGAAAGAAAACAAAGAGTCAACTCATGCTGAGGTGGGCATACCCATGCTCAGTCAAAAATACATCATATTGAAAGTACATAATAGATCCAAAATGTATACAAGTATAGCTGAACTGAAAGTACACAATGAATCATCTGAGCATGGCCCGAAAGTACAAGTCAGAATCAATGTCTAAGTATCACATATAGAAAGCTGATCAATGATGCTGAAACTGGATGTCTGATCATATAAGTAACTGAATCTCCAAGTACCAAATCATAAGGGGTGGAACACATGGTACAATCACGCAACTCGGGAGCCAACATATAGGATGCTGCTGTACTGACACTGCAACATATAAGGGTGGAAGACATCACTGGCAGAAACTGAATGGACTGTCAAAAGTGAACCGAAAGATGCTGATGCAACCCGAGGTCTTCACCGATCTCGACGGCACAATTCTACACAATGGGAATAAATGAGCTAAATTCGACCATGTGAGAAATCGTTGGATTACCGGTCAATGATGTATACCGTTAACCAACGCGAGACAACCCACCGATAATGAAAATGAGTGTCAAGGTGCCCCAGTACAATCTAACAAGTGCGAATGAATGAGTTGAAGTCGAACACTTGAAAGAATCTACCAATCAGGAGGCAATGATGAGTCCCCACTGTCGATAGCGAAGAGTCTGCCACTGATGACTGCAAACCCTAAGGTACTGACAAAAAGACTCTAGACCTTATTCCCAGAGCAATGAGTCGGAGTCGATGGGAAAAGATCTGCTGGAAGGAAGGCATTAAGGCATCCCACATCAGTCCAGCGCGAGTGTAACCCGCAGGCCAAAATTTGGAAGGAATCAGACAAAGCAGAGTGATGGAACCAAACCGAAGTATGTTTTCGACATGCACAAGATGAAGCTAGCGCACGGAAGAAACCCTCTGAACCAACCAATAATGAAAGTTGACACAGAGGCGAGATATCCACCGATAGGGTCAAATAGAAATCAAGGTACTGCACGAATCCCAAGTGTGATAATGTATGCTGACGTCGAACACAGGGGAAACCACTCAGTCAAAGACCCATAATGATGATCAAATGCTGAGCACAAGGTCACCTATCAATGATGGAAATAGGGCCAGGGTGTAGCTCTAGGTTTACTCTCAGAGCAATGTGTCGTAGTCGATGAGAGACAAACCCGCTGGCAAGAAGTCAATGGGGACCTTCTCAAACCAGCACGAGCAAAAGACCAAAACATATGATGTGACAGAACAAGATACTGACAAAACCGGGAAGGCCGACTGAATAATGAGTCAAGAGACACTGCAGAATGGCCGACTCTGGTTAGATTTCCCTTGAACAAAAGCACAACTCGTGATGACCATGGCAGTAAAAAGTGACACTGTATAAGTCTGTTATGCAGGAGGCAAAAACAAACTCTCCATATGATTGGAAGAGATAACCAACCGGGGGAGAACTAACCAGTGAAACAAGGCAAAGGCTGAACCTAGGTCAAAACTAAAACCATCCCAATGAAGGAAATATATAAGTGTATGTGCTTTGTTCAAGGGTGACAAACTGACACTGTACTGCCATCAAATTACGAAGTTACATCCCGTTCCCGCTCTTTTTGGTACTGCCATGAACGAGTATCAAGAAACAAATGCACTAGTTCCTGGGATAGGAACAATCCTATGCTCAATGCAAGGTGGCGAAAACTGGTAAGCGATACTCAGAGGAATGTTTCATCCATGGGTAAAAGGGTGTCAAGTCGCGATATCTAAGTGCATGCAATGGTTAACTTGTATAGACAGTCAAGGTCAAAAGTTGGCTTAAACATCGAGTCCAAAATGAAGCTGGCTAAAGGCCAGGATAAACAAGTAGCCAATATGCAATGCAGTAATAAAACTCAACAACACCAGGGAGCCTCTAGGGTAATAGCCAGAAAAATAATAGTGGAGAAGAAGAAGAATGAAGCTTCAACACATAAGTCATGGCGGGACTAAAGAGGACTCCCGAGCCTACATAAAACGCAGCATGGGCAACAAGTGATAGCGAGGAACTAACTAGGAAGCCCATGTAAAGGAAGGCTCTACCACCAAGTCATGATTAAATAATCGGTGAGTGAAATGGGTGAAATACTCATGACGTGATGGGATCGACCCTATGGCAAGTGATCAGAATGGAGGCTAGTATGCAAAATGAAATGGAAAGTGGATTCCCTAACCTATATGCCAGTGAAGATCATATACCTGCCATGACGGGTCAGCAGTTATGGATCAAAAACCGGAAAAAATCTCGAGTTCATCAAAATGTACCTAAAAATATACCAATCTGGGCACTTCCAAGCATCTGGGTTATGCAGCTTAAGATAAATTGAAAAAATAAGCATAATAATTTTTTGCGAAAATTTTCAACTTTTTGGGCATAAATACACAAATTACCTCACATTTGGTTCATTATTACTTGCTGAATTGGGAAAAAGAGCTTTGGAGAAAAAGCCTCTTTTGTCAAAACAGGAGCAATCGATCGTCAAACTTCGCCGAATTTGTTAGGTAAGCTCTTAATCCATCCTTGTTATCAATTTTGTCCGTTTATAAGTTTAAAATTCAGAAATTTCATCGTAGAATTATTTGTTTAAAATTACGGTTTTGCGCATACGTGGGTTTATATTGACCAAGCCACGTATATACGCAACTGTGTACAGAGAAAGTTGCGTATGCGCAACCCGAAATGAAGAAACGTGATTCTAACAGACAAATTATTGAATTTTTGCAGGATGACTATATCATGGAGAGAACATGAGCATAGTGCCATTGACAATGAAGTAATGCAGGACCAATTATCGCTCAATATTCTCCGAAATTGTGGATTGCTCAAATTTTTCAAAATGCCAAATATGAAGAGTAATGTCCGGTTGCTCGAAATGCTTGTGAATTATTGGGAAACGGAAGAAGATTGTTTCATAATAGATCAAATGCCCATACGTATCGAGGTGGAAGATATCTATTTTATTACTGGACTCTCCCGGAGGGGGGAGTCAGTAGATTTACATGGCAAACCTTTGGGAGGGCTCACCATGGAAGATTACGTCCACGTCTACTGTGTAGAGGGTTCCAAGAAAGTTGGGACTCAAATTGCTATCAAAGATTTAAGAGACTTGCACATGAAAATTCTCCTTTTTACCATTGGTAGGGTAGCAGGATCTTCCTCCCTATAGAAGGCATCTAGGACTCAAATGAGTATAGCTGTGGAATGCTTAACTCATTTATATGATTGGTGCACAGCTCTACTAATGAACATGAAGCAACAATTGACTTCCATCCGAAAAGCAAAGACAAAACATTTCAGATATGGTACAATCTTGATGACATTCTTCTTCGAGAAGATTCCTAGACTGAGACCCAAAATGATCTCTTCTATCAGCATTCCAAGGGACCCAAGAATTGCCCGATGGGCTGACTTGATGAAGAGACTAGGGGGAAGTGAAGTTCCCCGAACCACCTGGGATGATGAGTTCTTCCAATGGTGGGGAGAACAAGTCATTGCTGTGGAGGACTATCCCTATGTGGGGATGGATTTCCGTGGCGATCCAGACCTCGTCATTCCACCTGGTGCGGCATGGGGTATAGTCGGTAAGTTTGCAATTTTTTAACTTATATGATTTTTTTGGATTTTTTCAATATATATGAAAAATTGAAACATGTTTTTGTTTGGATTAAAAGTGACTTAAAATATCGTAATGATCATGATACAGATATTGGACCAGTCTGTCCTGATGGTTACCCATGACATAAGCACTGCAGAGGCGAGGCGGATACAGTAGACTCAGACAGAACCCTCCATGCTGTACAGAGGAACTTGGAGGGTTTAACTCGCCAAGTGCCTATGGTTGCAGTGGAAGATCTACCCAAGGCCATCCAGAGACGGGTAGTTGGAGTACCTCGTGACTAGGTGCGGTTATTCCACCGATTCGCGACTGCGATCGTGTTCTATAGGAATACAACTTCTGGGCAGGGACCACAGGAGTAGATAGATATGATTTACCGAATGACTGTATATTTTTTGAGATTTGAACATGATCGGGCATAAGCCCTAATTTTGTAAGACTTATGGATCCAAATTTTTGTATAGTTTTTGAACACTCTGATGATATATATACATCGATATTTTGATGTGATGTGACTAATGTATAAAAATGTATGATGCTTTTGATGATTAAATTTTAATGTATTGAATGATTAATATGCCAATCAATTGCTTGATTAGCTAATGAGTCTGCCATCCAATTTTCAACTCGAGGAATATGAATGAAAGTTAAAAATTGAAAAGACCTTTGTAACAAACGTACCCTCAAGAAAAACCGGAGTAAAAATGGATCTCGAACCCGATAAGTATTGTTCAACTGCGACACCACCAGCTGGGAGTCCAAGAAAACTACCAATGAATCAACACCCAAAGATATTGCCTCCAAGAGTAGATAAATAACTGTAGTGTATTCTGCTATATTATTGGAAGTAGGACCAATGCAGACTCCTCTTGATACTAACAGCTAACCGGATGGATGATGAAGCACCCAAGCCACGGAAGCCAAGTTCCGGGTGTGTCTATTGGCACCATCGGCGAAACCAAAATGACTCATAACATCCGACACAACCTGCCAAAGCAGATCAAAAACATCACCATCCCATCAAAGATCGAAAAACCAGATATGTATAAAGAAAAACTACTATATACAAAAAGAAAAATGCCAGGCCGAAGCCTAGGCATAATAATTTTTCAAATAGAGCCCATTTCTAGGCTCCAGCAACTCATTCCCTTCAAAATCAACCAAGGTATATGCTCCTTTTTTAAGGACTTTTTTAACGATAAAGGGGCCATACCACATAGACTTAAACTTTCCTGCCCCCAGGGCATCATTTTCTTGGGCATAGACCAAAACAAGGTCACCTTCTGAAAAAACCCTAGGTTTGACCCCCTTATCGTACTGAACTTTAACTCGGTTTTTATGCGCTTCATTCATCGTGGCGGCATCCCGGCACTGCTCATCGAGATGTTCCAGATGAAGGAGACTTTCCTCAAGACTAGAAGTGTCAGGAAGAAGTTCAACAACTAACTTAAGAGAAGGAATCTCACATTCAATGGGAAATACAGATTCCAACCCGTAAACTAGCTGAAACGGAGTAAAGCCAGTTGCAGTTTTCACTAACATCCTGTATGCCCAAAGTGCAGGATATAGAATGATATGCCAATTGGATCGAGCTTTATTGATTTTCCTTTGAAGAATTGTCTTCAAGGATTTATTCATGGCTTCCACTTGCCCATTGGCCTGAGGATAATACGGAGATGAATGCTCTTGCTGGAAACCTAATTTTAGAGCCAACTCAGCCATCATGCTATTCTGAAAATGACTACCATGATCAGTGACAATCTCTCTAGGAATACCAAAATGAGCAATAACCTGGTTGAACAGAAAAAGAGCTGTTGTCTCACCATCATTCCCAAAAGTAGGCATAGCTTCGACCCACTTCGTAAAGTATTCTAATGCTACAATAATGTACTTCTGACCTTTAGCCGAAGGCGGGTTACAAGTAGTATAATCAATACTCCACTTTTTAAAGGGACCGAAAGTAATGACTGGAAAAAGCGGAGCTGGATGAGCGCGCATTTTTCTAGTATAAACTTGACACGGGTGACACTTTTTGACCGACTCTACACAATCTTTGAAAATCGAAGGCCAAAAGTACCCAGCATGCAAGATCTTTTGGGCTATAGCAAGCCCAGATAAATGACCACCACAAGCTCCATTGTGGCAATCATTCAGCACAGCCTCAACTTCTTCGAGAGTTAAGCAACGTCTCAGGATTGAATCAACCCCTCGACGGTATAAAGCATCACCAATGATCAAATAATTCTTAGCCAAGTGACACAACTTACAACGCTCATCTTTCGATAAAGTAGAGGGAAAATTTGTAGTCTGGAGATACACAATGATATCTCCATACCAAGGATCCTGTGGAGAGATGAGAAATAAATGTTCATCCGGGAAGGATTCATCATAGACTATCTCTTCTCCACAGGGCAACTCAGAAATCAATTCCGCGAAAACTAATGATTTCTTAGACTTGGCAAACATAAACTCAAGGTCAAATTCCTGCAAAATCACAATCCATCTATTGTATTTTCCCCCAATCACTCGCCTACTGAGAACAAATTGAAATGGATTGGCTGCTGCCAAAACGTAATTTTTTCATAGAAGAATGTAATGACTGAGTCGCTGCACAGCATGAATAGCTGCTAAAGCCAGTTTTTCTATCGGAGTATACTGGAGTTCAGGTCCTACCAAGCCTCGACTAAGATAGTATATAACATGCTCTACAAGATCATCATCCTCCTGAACCAGAACCATACCAATGGTAGATTTTGCTGCTGCAAGATACAAAAGGAAATCCCTGCTATAATCAGGTGGACTCAATAAAGGAGCAGAGGTCAATGTTTTCTTCAAAGCATCAAATGAGCGTTGAGCGAAGTCATCCCAAAAGAATGTAACTCCCTTCTTCAATAATCTCATAAATCCTTTGGTAACTTCAGCATAATTTACGATAAACCTCCGAAGAAAATTAGCTTTTCCTTGTAGACTTTGAAGTTGACGAATAGACGATGGGGGAGGCGACCGAAGTATTGCCTCAACCTTGAAGGGATCTACCCTAATCCCTTCCCTAGACACAATGAATCCCAATAACCGATCGGATGTAACCGTAAAAACAGACTTGTTCGAATTCAACCTAATCTTGTAGAAACGACATCGTTCAAATACTTGACGGAGGTGAGCAGGATGATCCATTCTCTTTCGAGAATGAGCAGCTAAATCATCCAAATATGCCTCGATAATCTGTTTGATGTCGTGGAAGGCATATGACATGGCCCTATGAAAGGTAGCCCCAGCATTTTTAAGCCCAAAAGGCATCTTCTTGTAAGAAAAAGTACCCCAGGGAAAAATAAAGGCAGTCTTATGCTGATCTTCAGGACGGATAGTAATCTGATTATATCCGGAGAAACCGTCCATGAAGGAGAAAGTCTCATTACCGGCACACTCATCAATAATCTGATCTATAAATGGTGTGGGTAATTATCTTTCGGACATTATTTATTAAGGTCTCTGAAATCGATGCAAACTCGAATTGTTCCTTGTTTCTTATCTACAGGAACAGGGTTCGAAACCCATTCTGTCAAAGGAACTGGGAAAATAAATCCCGCCTTAAGCATCTTCTCCACCTCGGCTTTGATAGCTACCGCCTTCCTAGGATTGACCGAATGAATTTTTGCCTCACAGGCTTAGCATTTTCGTAAGTCTTGATCTCATGTTGGACAATAGATGGATCTATACCAGGCATTTCCTCATAAGACCAAGCGAACACATCCCTATACTCTTTAAAGAGATCGGTGTGAATCTGAATCTCTTCAGGGGAACATTCAGCTCCGATGAAGACATTCTCTATAACATTGAGATCCCTGGAAATGTTCATCGGGATAGCTGGAGAAATCACAGCCATGTTCCCTTCAGCATATACCTATGTTGGTGCTAAAGGGTTCAGGACTGGGCGAACAGGACTAGGAGACACAGGGCTTGGAAAACTTGATTCAACTTCACTCAAATCAGGTAAAAAGTAAGACTGATGATGCAAATCATCCCATGGTCTATCTATACCAGTCATAGCTTCCAGGATGGCCTCTTCAGATGGAAGAGTGGTATCAAGGCAATCTTGGGCAGAAGAAGAACTAAGTGTCCAAGCCGGAGCCACATCGCCATCCAATTCCTCCGGAGAAAGAGGAGCTGGAATGGACTCTGCAGAGTCAACAATAGATTGATAAGCAATCTCACCTGCAGACATTGGAAATGCCATTCCACCCACTTGACCTTCCGCTAATGTGGTTGTAGGGGAAGGTAATGTCCAAGGGTTTGAAAAATAATGAGTTCTGAAGAACTCTCTTCGAAGAGGAGCCCTGGAGGATGAAATTGCATTTATATGAATAGTAGGAGGTGGAATATCAAAAGTACCCATCAAAGAAGAATACATTCCAACCCCTAAATTCTCAACAGGGGACTTCGCCTTATCCAACTTTGGAATAGTTGAGTCAGTAGATGCATTCGGGTCTATAGGAGGACAGTCTAGTTGATCCACCGTAACAATCCTCCCTTCGTGAGGGAAACAAATAATCCAAAATAATGAAGATGCAATGGCATCCATCTCATAAATCCAGTTTCTCCCCAACAGAAGGTTGTAGTCCAAGCTTGCATCAACTATCTCAACCTCTATATTTACAGTTTTTCCCCCCAACACAAATGGGCAAAGCTAGGACAATACCATGCGGTCTGTGAGAATGACCATCAAACGCAATCAGAAGAGTAGCAGATGGGACAGCTATGGGATATCCAATTCCCTTCCAACATGTGGGAGACATCACACATGTGGAAGCACCCTCATCAACGACCATCCGGAAAATATTGCATTTCCGGTACGATGATTTAATATGAAAATCCATATGATGGGGGAGTCTCTTTTTAAAATTAGTCATATCGAATGTAATCATAAGAGATTTCTTTGGATCGACAGCCCCAATAGTAGTGAGCAGAGCACTGCGCTGAGCCAGACAAGACTGGAGCACCTCAAGAGCCGACATGGCACAAGGACTCTGCGCCAGATCTTCTACAATAGAGTAGTTCTAGGTAGCCCTGGCATTTGGATTAATCGTCGTATGCTTAGTAGATGCTTTGGGCATCCGAGGTATAGGCTCAACAGTAGGCTTCGTAATGTGAAGCGGCTCAGTAGCATTGGGAGCAGCCTTGGCTTTCGAAGACTCATCTTCGCCATAATCACAGGATATCGTGGTGACATCCACGTGAGCACTCATCATGTATATGTTTGATGGAGTTTCCCCTTCCTGGGTGCCCCCAGAGGAAGCCCCAGTATTTTGATTCGCACCAAAAACTAGCTTTGCCCTTGGGGAAAAGGGTTTGTCAACACAGCCTGGGAACTGGAAGAACCCTGCTGAGCTAACAAGCATTGTGCATCCTGAATTTTAGGGCAAAGGTGAGTAAGATGGTCTCCAACACATAACTTGCATGGAAACTTCACTTTCTTTTTATCCTTTGGACCCTCACCAACATGCTCGTTGGATTTATTTGCATTACCCTTCCCATTCTTGCCCTTTTTCTTATTACGTCCCTTCTTCTTCCCTTTGGATTGTTGATTTTCTTTAGGGTTAGAATTCTGAACGACATTTACCGACAAATATTGAGAAGGCGATGATTCAGCAGGCACAACCTGACCAGAAGAAGCAGATTGTATAGATAATTGTTGCAATTGACTAAGCAGGTTTGCTACACCACTATTGATCGACCCAATAAGTCCATCACCATGAGGACCGGGTTTAGTCTTAGATAAGTCCAATTTGGAGTGAGGAGCATTAGGCAAATATTTATGAAGGACCCCAGACTGAGAATATATCAATTCAAGCTGCTGGGCCCTAAAAATGGCTTGCTCCTCGGAAAATACCCCAGACAGGGATACATCCATAGAAATATCTGACTGCAGAGATTTCAGAAACCATTACAAAAGGAATTCTCCTGGAATATGAGCTTTGATAAGCCTCTTCCTTCTCCGCCATTCCTGAATATGATCAGAAATGTGGGTTGCATCGTCCTGTTTAAAATTATCTAGGAGTTCAGTCCCAGCATCATAACGGACAGGCGACTGGAAATGATTTATAAATGTTGTAGCCAGATCTCCAAACGTGGAAAAACTACCCCTAGTTAACTCAATATACCACTTGGCAGCGTTTCCAGTTAAGGTGCGTTGAAACAATCTCAACCTAATCGAATCATCGATCAGGGAGTTAGAAGAACACCATAAATGGAAGGTGGTGATATGGTCAGCCGGGTCCTCTCCATTCTTTCCTTCAAACTTTGGAATGTCTGAAGGTAGTTTGGTGCGAACCAGAGGCCACCCCGGACTATATCGGATCGGATCATTCGTCAATTTCGACAGATCTGGCAAGTTTAACGTTGCCAGAAAAGGTAAACGAGGCGGAGCCTGAGGATTCCATCCTTGATGGGATGAATTCCCAACATTTTGAAAAGAGTACCCTGGATTTGATGAGGCACCAGGTTGCCAAAAAGGACTCGTAGAAAATTTTGGGCCAAAAGACCCAACATTTGGAGAGGGACCCCCTCCCAACGTAGAGTTACCAAAGACCGGACCAGTTCCCCCTCCCAAAGTATTGAATGAAGAAGAAAGCCCCTGATAGGGGTTCCAAGCATTAGAAAGAGGGGGAAAATTCTGATAAGCACTCGACGAAGGGAAAGAAGCATTCCCTTGGTGACCAGCGTAAAACTGATTCCCTGCCCCCGCTATTGTAAATACAGGGTTCCAACCTGTAAAAGTAGTCGAACTCTGACCTCCAGACCAAGGGTTAAAACTCTGAGTCTGAGAAGTAAAAGGAAAAGACACTAAAGAAGGATTTGAACTAGGAATATGCCTAGTTCTGAAGGGGAACCCTTGGAAAGAAGCTGACCCACTAGCTATGGAAGACATGGGTGTAGATGCAACTGCAGCATCGGAAAAGGAAAAAGGAGGAATCCCACTAGTGGGCATTCCAAAACAAAAGGGACCAGATTGAGAAGCATGTGCTTGGGTGAAACCAGATCCAAACACAGCAGTAATAGAAGCAATCGTAGATATAGCAATAGTGCCTCCTCCTGCAACTGAAGCAGGAGTCTGAATGCCTGTAGCAGTCACATCAGAAGCCGTGTTCCCAGTCGTGGCCATCGAAAGCTATGAATAAAAAGGAGGATCTTCTGGTCTTGCAGACTCAGGTCCGATGTACTAAAAAACAAACGGATAATCAGGAGGAAGAGGAGATGGAAGTGACTGAGGAGACTTAGGTACTTCCTCTACTTCTATTCCTAACTCTCCTAGAAACAAGACTCTCGAGGTGAGCGTAACGCTCCTCTCGGAACCCACACCAGAACCAACTACAGGACCTTCAAGCCCTTGTGGAGGATCACTCTCCACTGCGTCCGATACCACAGGGTGATATTCACCTGTTATGTTACTCCTACGCCTTCTTGAAGAAGGCTCTGCACTCTTGGGAGATAACCCCCGGATTCTCCTCGATCGACGAGTCGCTTGATCAGCCACTTTAACAAAATTTAATTAGACTAAAAAAAGTATAAAGCTAAGCAAGCTAGGATCAAAGAGCACTCACTACAAAAAATCCCTAAGATATAGCCAAGAAAGCAGCCTTCATGTATTTCTGCTCCGGGTGATTAGGACCGGACACCAAAATACGAGAAATCGAAAAATAGGACCTCCCGAAAGTAGTCTGGGATATTTACGGCCCATGCCTACTAGCGAAGGTAACATAAATAGTTACGCCGACCTCCTAACAACAGCCTTTGCCGGCACAACCCAAGCTTCACAAGGGCACCCCCCAGAAGTATTGCTAGAAGTGATACAACGTCTGCCTCAGGTACCATGGGTATCCCCCCCGCAGTCACCTGTGTGGAACCTAGGAATGGAAACTATGGACACCAATCCGTGTCAGAAGCCGGGCGGAATGGTCTTGAGGAAAGATCCAGCAAATCAGAGAGGGGGTATCTCTCTTCTCGGCCTTCACTTCCCCTCGCACTTGACTCTCTGGAGGAGAGCTTTCTCGGTCCACCTAACGGAGTTGGATTTCGCTCAATTAATAAACTTCTATGTTTTAGTTTGAGCGGCCTTGGAGAGTTAACTCTCCACTCACCTAATCTAAGGCCCTACAACCTAGCTAGTTGGTGTATGACACTTAATAAAAAACTTGCTAGTTGTTTTTGAATTATAGCGCTTATTTTAATTGGCTGTTATATTATGTCAATGGGATATGGAAATGAAACTTGTGGTGTTTTACGACGTAGAAAATAAATTAATGAAAACCAAACTACATGCAAACGTAGTAATTTCCTTTCGATGAAAAGAAATTTGTACACGGGTTCTACGAGACTATATATATATATTTTTTCTTTTCAAATATCAAACTCACACTCGCAAAATCTATGAAAAAGACTAACAATGCTTAAGTGCACCTAATGCAAATAACTAAGAGCATGCAAATTCTAAGATGCAGAGTCTATCAAAGCAAAGAGAAATTTCCCAAGAATCCTTCAGTTTTATAAATTTTCGGTTGTCCACAAAACTAGTTCCCAAAATCAGAAAATCTCAGTATAAAGACACCAAAATATGCTTGAAACAAGAGGAAGAAACCAAAGACAATTCCCTTCCCCAAATCAAGTTAGAAACCAAAGGCAAGAAATCTCAACAAAGCTTCAAAAGATGTAACGAAACGAAAACAAAAATGCAAAAAAAAAGAAAATGACAAAACAAAATGTTTTTTGAGCTTTTGAATTTTATAAAAAGAAGAGCTCTAAGAGACCAAGAAAACTATCCAATTACCAAGCCAAACAACTCTGAATTTCAATAAAAACTTCAAAAATGCTCCAAATATTATAGCACCACTTAGTAGCAAGATTTATATGAGCAAAATAAGACAAGAAACTCAGTAACTCAGCCCAAAAGAATAGTACAACCTTGCAACAAACAAAAACTTCAAAGAACCAAAAAAAGACTCTTCAAAAATTGCAACAAGACCTAGTCAAATGAACTCAAGAAAACCAACCAGAAAATGGGAAAAAATCGAAGCGCAAGGCAAAACATAAAATGAGGAAAGAGTATATGAGCAGAAGCTCTCTGTTCTGATTAAGCAGAATAGCCAAGAATCCCCAGAAAGAGATCTTGGTACTCGAACCAGAAATGCAAGCACTAAAAAACAAGATTTTCCTAATAAGCCAGTCTTCAACCAAACAAGAGAGAAAAAGACCAATAACCACTATCAACACAATCCAGAGACTATAAAGACACTGCAGGAACAGGTCTCCACAGGCAGACAAGACCAAAAAGTCCAGAAATCAAAAATTTCAAAATTTACCCGGGCATACGCTACTTGACAGTTTTGAAATAAGCGTGCATACGTGACTGTGTCAAAGGAAACCCGTGTATACGTGACTTCCTTTGAAGCAAACTGCGTGTATCCGCGTCTGTGTTAAGGAAAACTTGCATATGAAAAATCAAATAATGAAAAATAAAAAAGATCAAGCCTGGATAAAGAACCAGGTCTTCAGTCTGACTGAGAAAAAGTTAACTGGACTGGAAATAATGGTAAAAACTGTTGGAAACCTTTAAAACTGCTGAAACCACCCAACAGGGGAATCACAAGAATGTGATCCCCAGCAGAGTTGCTAGTTCTGTTTCGGGAAATAACTCCCTAGAGGTTTGTTGGGTCAAAACCTCCACAGATCAGGGCATGCTATTCAAGAAGGACTCACACAACCGTACTTGTATGCTAAAACCTAGATAACATCGATAGTAGAACTCACCTGTAATCCTACGTTTGATGTAGATCTCGTGGGGTCCAAACCCCCAACAACCCTTCTTCCTCCTCAACCTAAAAACCAAGGAGAAACGTGCATGGAAATCTAGTTGTACAGCATATATTTATCCTAAATGTCATTGAAATCCATGTGAAACATCATATAAACCATAATAAATTCTTAAACAATAATATTTTCACATATGCAAGCAGATATTAACACGTGAATTCAGGAACAAGATGGTTCTTCTTCATTATGAACAGCATGTACAGTAATAAAAAGTGGAGAGATCACCTGAATCCTTCCACGATCTTCGAACAGACCATCGTCTGGATCCATCCCGCCCTTGTCTCGCTAGGATACTTTCAAGACTTGTGCAAACTAGATGACACATAAACGGATGAACATCTCAAGGAAACAAGGGTTTCCTGTCAAAATCTGGGAAAGTGCAGGAGGCATGGGAAATCAGACTTGAATTTGGATTCCAACAGAGTATAATGTCTATAAATTTCTCTCTCCCTTAGGCCATGCATATGAGGGGCTTTTATACTCCCTCAAAGTAGTTTCAATCAGTTGGAAACAGTTGGCCACATGCTGGGGTGGTTGAACTACTGGAGTAACCATCAACCCAACCCGAAAATAGGGAATTTTTATATATTTTTAAATGATTTTAATGGCATACATGGAAAAGTGTGTATGGACTCGCATATACACACAGAAAAGTCTAGGCATACCCGCGTATGGGATTTTTAACACTGTTTTTTATGAATTTTGTTCAAGTCTGTGGGAATGGGTGCCCAAGGCCAAAGAGACAATCATGAATCACATAAGGGTGAAAAATCATGCTATAAAAAATATGAAATTCAATCCAGTAAAGACATGATTATGCATGAAATAATGTCGATGTATCAAAGGGTTTATAATTAAGTTCCTTAAGGTTGCAGATGTCCTGGTTACTAGCCTTGGTATAAATCCTGAATTTGAAATTTTTTTTGGTCTCGATATAAACAATGAGTGAAATTAATGAGTTGATATGTGCTTGTGCATGTAGAAATTCTTGTTTTAGAAAAAATATTCTGAGATGTTTATGTCTTGGGTTTTGAGACATGTGACTAATACATAAAGTGAGACATGTGTTCAGTTGTAGGGCAACGTGCTTGGCACAATAGGGCAATAAAATTGGTATATTTTTTTTATATCTATTAATGCACTAAAAATTGAATGTATGTGGCAACACATAGCAAGACTCGACGACAACAAAAGAAAACATGTATCATGGCATGTTGCAGTAGGATATTGGCCAAGTCCATCAGGAGCGAGAAGGAGGTGCATCCCTCCAAAGGATAAGAGCCTTCAAGAATTTGGAGGTTGAGCTCAAAGACTTGGAATATGAGTTGAAGATCTATAGGGAAAAACTTAGAAAACTCACCAAAAAACAACAAGAATTGGATGAGTGGAATGTTGAAATACAAAAACAATTGCTAGAAATGAGACCTCAAGCTGAATCCTCAAAAAGGAAAGATGGAATAATTAGGAAGAGGCCTCGTAAGGTTGAAAATAAGAAGAGGATAATTTATTTTTGGTACCGTGGAGAAGAGCATCTGAAAAAGGAATGTCCTTGTAGGAAGAAGAAGGAAAATAGCTTCTATGAACCATAGGGGCATGAAACAAAAATGCAGGACATCGAGAAGGAGGAGGGGGCATTCACTAAAGATCCTTGACATACATATATATGTAGGTGTTGAAAATATCCCCTGTGAACTTGTGGGCAATGCAAGACTTCAAGCTAGTTGTGGGCCTTGTGAAGAATTCTTAAACTTATTTTGGTACATGGATATGCATATGTGCAGATTGTATGATCGTTGGAAGTTCCATGAATTTTGAACTGAAAGGGATAAATTTTAATTATGAATATTGTGTTATGTTAATTCCTATAAGTGGTGGTTTTAATTTATTGTTTCATGATTGACATCATTTTTAATTTCAGATTTGTACATGACCATGTTGTGTGTGCATGGTTTCCTAAATGATTGCAATCATGGATTTTATTCTTTTGTAGTGTTGCCTCTCATTTTTCCTCTTGCTTTTCCTATTATATTATGAAAGGCCTTTGATGTACGTGCTCGGTGCTTAGGGCCTGATTCAAAAAAATTAAAGGTGGCAGGGAGGCCACAAAGCTTGGAAAAAAAGAGTCAATACTGAAGCACAATGGAGAATTTCTCCTAGACACGACAATGACATAGATGAGAACACAAGTGGACTGAAGTTGCTGCATAACAACAATATGAAAGGGAAAAAAAAAGGTAAAAAGAGGAATTCTGGAAGATAATTCCATTAACTAATGTGTGCCTTGCTATGTAGAGGGAATTATCTAGACCCTGGTTTTATTTGACATAAGTCAAGGTCTGTTACACCTATCACTAAGTGAACAATAATACGATGGAAAAGTGGCTTATTAGTCCACTGGAAATGATGGTAAGTGGCATGGTAGACATGAGAATGGCGTAAGGGAATTCTTCTGACCTTAACTCGATATACATATAAATATGTGATATGCCCAAGATCACACCAAATTTTGTATGCAAATATGAACATGTTGTTTTTTTTGACATCGTTTTGTCCGAGGCCCTTCTTGTGGAAGGGGGATTGTTAAAACTTAGTTAATGCAGATGTGAATGGCATAAAAATGTTCCTGGTTAATAGGAAATGAAGTGGGAAAAAGTATTCCTCACTGATCTATAATTTTTATATCATTTGAACATGATTTATAAATGATACCCATGTTGTATTATGAACATGGAATGTTGAAGGATATAACAACAAAATGGAACCAGTATTATTTGCAACATGAAGGGAAATACAATAGAGGAAATTTTTCCCAGTGTCTGTGGATGGGGACAATGTGGTCTTTAGATCTCTCAACATTGTTATGTACATATCATATTGTGCCATGTTTGTTGTGTATGTGTTATGTTTTTTTTTTCTAAGTAAGATTAATTTCTATTAGTGTAACATAGTGTACATGGAGGCACAGGCCTCTGCAGTTCTAACCTGATTCAAAGGCATAATTCATAGAAAACAGCAAAATTGGGACTGCCCATGCAGGGGAAACCAGTCCAATGAGAGTTTGTTTCACTGCCTTGCGAGAGAAAACCAACGTTATACAGATAAAACTGTTAATTTTTTTCCTACTGTGCCATACATAGATAATAGAAATTAACAAAACCTTGTGACCAAGGACCTTAATACTAAAAACGATAAACCAAAAATAACCTGAGAGCCTAGGTGTCATGAGGCATAGGAGGAGTCTCTTCTACTATGAGATAGCTGTATTCGTCGGTGTCGGTGGCCTGCATGTCCTGGGTGGCAAGTGCTACATGTCGGGGCTCCTTGGTCTCACTAGCTTTTCCCGTGGCCTGATTTCCATACTTCCTATCATCCCTGCTACTTTCAGAGCTGCTGTTGTTGTCTGAGCGCGAATTATGGTTGCCTGAATCAGGGTCACCCTTGACTTCTACAGAGAAGGTGATGTCACGGCGGGGGAGTTTCTGCAAATTGGGCGGGCAGAAGCTAGAAACCTCAGTAGGCTCCTCTTTGAAGGAAACTAAAATGGCGGCAACGACACAAGGGAGGTCCATGGAGTAGTGGAAGTGGAATTGAGCTAAGTGAGAGGTTTGCGGGGTGATGGAGGAGTCCAGACGGGGCAGAGGCAGTGGAATAGTCGCGGCGGCACAAAGCTGAGCAGAATGATGGGGCTGACTAACAAAGCAGCCACGCCCACTGTGGGTAGTGGGATATCGTCCCAGGGAGTGCTCCAAGGAAGAAGACGAAGTGTCGGAATGGGAAGAGAGCGATGGACGAGCAACGCACCCTCTACTACTGCCATGCCTGCAACGCATGCGATGCCAGAGTCAAGGCATGGTGACACAATGAAGGTGAAGGGTGCTCTGGGCTGAAGAAGAGGCAGGGTGGTGGCGCCACAGAGTCGAAGGCACAGTGGTGGAGGTGAAGCAAGTTGCTGCGGAGAAATACAAATGATAGAGGACGCTTTGTGAATAGTGGTGGACTGAGAGTATCTCAATACATCACCGAAGGCTACAGCGTCTCCCTGTAGGCGTGCGGGAGCTCGGCTCCACGACTTCAGGGGGGTAGTAGCTTTTCATAGGTTGAGACAGGGGAGGCATAGAACCAAGCGGAGGAAAAACATAACCAGGCGGGGGAGGAAGGGTCTCCATTTTGAAGCGAAGGTAGCACCCTTGATTTCTGTAGCATTTTAAATGGAAAATTGGGTGATGGATAGAGCACTTAAATGCTCGTCGTTGGGGCCTATGGGTGGCCATGTGGCCATGCCACTTGCCAACCCAACAGCCCGTCTCTGTAGAGCTATCATAAATCACCCGCATCCAGGATTGTGGTGTCTTTGTACACCAGATTGGTGCATTCCTGAATAAGAGTGTTATCATTGAGAATAGTGAGGGGTCCAATATTTAGGATTTGAGGACTCTCCACTCTTTTGTTAGCCAATAGGTTTTCCACCTTGTTGCTAGATCTTTTGACATGTTTGAAGGATATGGCCCTGTGATGGTGCAGCCATTTTTCTATGAGATCCAGTCTCGCAGCGAGCCTCCAACTGTCAGCTACTTTGGAGGTAGAGGCTCCCATGAGAAGTTGATTGGCCGCATTGATGAGGATTTGGGAATCACCTTCTATCTCAATAGGGAAGTAGTTGTGTTGTTGAGCCAAGCACAACCCTTGCCATAATCCTTCTAGTTCTGCAGAGTTGTTTGAATCCCATCCTATGGATCTAAAGAAGATTAACAAGGGAGTGCCTTTGTGGTCCCTAAAGATTCCTCTGTATCCTGCTTCTCCTGGATTTCCTTTTGAGGCGCCATCAAAGTTCATCTTCAATAAACCAACCAAAGGGGGGATCTAGTTGCTTGGAGAGTCCAGGTGTGTTGTGGGTGAGCGTTCATTGAGTGGACTAGGAGGTAGCGAGAGTTGCCAGTTTTCCCAAATAGACCTTTCCAAGGTTTGCGTGGGAAGATCTTCCTTCTGCCATTGATGGAGAGCCAAATTTTCTTGGATGTTGCAGCAAAGGTTGTTCCATAATATGTCTAGAGGAGTACATTGGTTCTTGAAGATCCATTTTTTCCTTTCTTTCCAGATTGTCCACAAAGTGAGTCCTGGGAGAAGCTTCCACAGAGATTTTAATAAATTACTGTTATATGGAGCGGGAGGCCAGTTGCGAATGGTGTTGTTTAAGTCCCCTAGTATTCTGCCCTCTCTCTTGCATCTGAAGCTGATTTTTTCCGAGAGGAGATTTGCTAGTGAGCAGGTGTCCATAAGATCATGAATAGTCTCATTGTGGTTCATGTAGTTGGGGCATCGTGAAGGCCCTATGAAGCCCCTTTTGATGAGGTTGTCCCAAGTAAGAATTATTTTGTGACAGAGAAGCCACACAATTGTGGAGACTTTGGGCCATATGCTGGGAGACCATAGATTGTCCCAAATGGGGTCTATAGGTTCTTGGCCTTGTGTTAAGAGTGTGTAGGCTTCTTTGGTGGTGAATTTTCCCCGAGGCGTGTATCCCCATCGTAGTAGATCTTTTTCCTCTGAGTATCTGATCTTCCTGCTGGTGAGCTCTATGTCAATTTCCCTATATGTGTTCTCTAGCCGGTGGCCTAAGAAGTGAGCCACTTGTTTCCATTGCTGGTACCTCTGGGTTGGGATTGTGGTCCAATAATGCTTAACATTGCCTTCTAGACTTTTGATCACATCCAATTGTAGCTGAGGTGTGATAATGTTGACTAGTCTAGGTCTTTGTTGCCACGATTCCACCCAGAAGTAGGCCATACTACCATCATAGATTTCCCAGAAGCTGTGCTATTGTATCATGAATCTGTGTTGTTTAGGTGCATTCCAGATCAGGGAGCCCGCTTCCACCGTTGTCAGTCGAATGAGATCTTCGGGTGGTCTATTATTAGCATATTTTTCCATCCAGAGTAATGCCAATGGCGTATGTGGAGCTGACATCCATTGCCACCAAATTTTGGCTCCCATGACTGCATTACTGTGGTACGGATCACGAAGACCAAGACCACCATATTTCTTCGGCTTGCAGACCATTGTCCATTTGACCAATGCCCATTTTCTATTTTACCCCGAGGATCCCCAAAGAAAATTGCATTGCAGTGCTTTGATCTGCTTGAGAACCCATTTTGGGGCTGCAAGAATAGAGAATAAATAGAGGGGCATAGATTGCAAAACAACTTTGATGAGAGTGAGACGACTGGCCAGATTTAGGGAGCGGAAGGTCCAAGAGGAGAGTCGAGCTTCAAGCTTTTCAAGTAGTGAATGCCAGGAAGAGTGTTTGATGGCAAAGTCAATCAGAGGGGCCCCAAGGTACTGGGCAGGTAGATGAGCTATGCTAAAACAAACGATCCTGGCAATACTATTTTTTGTATTGAGCGGGGTATTGAAAAAGAAGATCTGAGATTTGGTCGTGTTGACAGAGGTACCAGAGGCATCCGAGAAGGTATCTAGAATGGATTTGTAGGTCAGAGATTCTTGGACTGAAGGGTGCCCAAAGAGCATATTATCATCAAAAAACTGTTGGTGGGTGGTTTGCAAAGAACCATGAACAGAGATACCTCAGAGTTTCTAGGTGTGAAGAGCTTGCTGGATGAGGCGACCAAGCCCTTCTGCCATTAGAATTAAGAGAAACGGAGAAAAGGGGAAAGAGGGGATTCCATTGACCAGAATGGAAAAGAAGGAATAGGATATTAGATTCATAATCCACCTGATCCAAGTTGGGCTAAAGCCAAAGGCTGAAAGCATTTGCTGAATATAATTCCAACTTAACTTGTCAAATGCTTTAGATAAATCAATTTTAAGAAGCATACCTACCTTTTTATTTTGTTTCAAGGAGTGTATGATTTCATGCGTAAGAATGATTCTATCGAGGATCTGACGGCCTTCCACGTAACCTGTTTGTTCAGGGGAAATAAGCAAAGGTAGCAAGGGCTTGAGCCTATTGGAAATCACCTTGGAGATGAATTTGTAGATGACATTACAAAGGGCGATGGGCCTGAACTTGCCTGGTGTACCGGCCTGGTCTTATTTGGGTATGAGAGCTATGAAAGTAGCATTGAGGGAAGGGAGAAGCTAGTGCATGGAACATGATTCCTCTACTAATTACCAGACATCATTCTTTATGAGGTCCCAAAAGTGGTGGAAGAAGTTGGAGGTGAAGTCGTCTGAACCTGAAGCCTTGCCATCTTTGCATTGAGCCACCGCCTGTTCAACTTCTTGGAGAGAGACGAGATGAAGTAACATCTGATTGTGTTCTTCATTGTTAATTTTGGGTATATGTTGGAGTACTTTGGTGATTTTCGGTTGCCTGTTGCCTTGGTTCTCCTGAAGCACAGATTTGAAGTGAGCTAGTAGCTCTTTCTCTATGTCCTGATGATCTTCCAACGTTTCTCCATTTTGGCTTTGGAGTTGGGTAATATTATTGTGCATTCTTCTTTGTATAACGGATTGGTGAAATAATTTGGTATTTCTCTCCCCTTCTTTTAGCCATATTATTCTATATTTTTTCTTCCAGAGTATCCCTTCTTGCTTTCTCTGTTCGTCCAATTGTTTGAGGAGGGTCTATTCCTGAGTGACAAGTATTTCAGTTCCCAAAGTTGGAGTGATTCCATCTTTTGATGTGAGTTTTGAGGTCTCTGAGGTGTTGCTAAAATTGGAACATCCTGGATCTAGCCAGAGGACTGAAAGCTTTCCATGCTTTAATAACCATGGCCTTGAAGTCCGGATGAGTGAGCCAAAAGGCCTCGAATCGGAAGGGTCTTTTGATGGATTCTCCAGGCCGCGTCCATTGGAGAGAGATGGGCCGATGGTTGGAACCTGAGAGAGGTAGAATGGATGCATGAATGTCTCCCTTGATGTGGATGGCGTTGTCTGAAATGAGAAAGCGATCCAGTTTAGAGGCAATTTTCCGAAAGCTGGAGCATTTGTTGTTCCAGTATGCATGCTGTTGGAAAAAGGAATATCTATTAACCAGTTCTTTTGAATATAGTTCTTGAAGTGGGTACTATCCATTTCTAGCTTGGCCCGGCCTCCTCTCTTCTCTTCTGATTTGGTAATCATGTTGAAATCCCCACCTGTGATCCAGAGTGGGTGGGTTCGATTTGAGTTAAGGGCTTCCATTGTGTTGAGCAACGCTATTTTTTGCATAGAGTCTTGAGGGAATTATACATTGGTGAGATGCACATGTAAATTGGTTCCAATGAGATAGAAGGTAGCTTGTATGAGATTGTGCACTGCATGAGCATCAGTGATTGAAATCGCTTGTGGATCCCAAGATATGGCTAGGCCACATGAGGCTCCTGAAGCATCTACTGCAACTGAGTGACTTCCTGGCCAGGCTCTAGAGAGGATGGAGTCAAGGGTGTTACTGTTACATTTGGTTTCTTGTATGAAGAATACCTGGGGTATTTCCTACTGGATCATGTTTTTAATCATTTTGTATTTCATGGGGCCATTTAATCCCCTTATATTCCAAGAGGTGAGCTTCATTGGGAACTATTTTTAAGTGGCCGGTAGAACTTGGTGAGCTTGGGGTATCTTCCAGATTCCATCAACATTTCCCCAATTATGATGGTCCTTTGTAGGTCTGTTTTCCTTCCTCTCTTCTTGGATTCCTTGAGGATTTTTTCCCATCCCACTGACTGCTTGGTTGTATTCCAAGGGATCTTTGATGTTGTTGTGCTCGAACGAGAACCGCCTCTAGACTGTCTATTTGTCTGGCAGTTATTTTGTCATATTCCTTTTTTTTGCAGGCCTGATCTAGACCAAATATATCCAGTTCTCCCATATCAATACTTTCTGGTTCCTCTTCCATATGACTAGGATGGCTACCTTCAGCAATGAAGCCATCTATGTCCATATTATTGGGTTGCCAGATGACGAGTTCTGATTCGGAGTTGGGATTGGTGGGGAGAAGGAGAGATTCAAGCAGAGGTTTCGGAGGCATATGAGAATTGTGAGAGTTAGAAAGGGGAACTGAAGCGAAAGGGGCCAAGGAGAGATCAATCTTACTGGGATTTTCAGGATCAAGTTGGGAATGCTTTACTAGAATGTCAAAGCTATTACTGGTAGAGGGGATGTCGGAAGCTTGGTTGGGGGTTTTGGTGGTGGTGGGGGGTTTCTTGTGATGCCTTTTATAGGAGGGAACTTTAGTAAACCCCTCTGAATCAGAGGTTTCAGTGGTGGCTGAGGCTTACTGAGTCTGGGAGGGCCTTTTCCAGGTGCATGTAGATGCATATCCTGGCATATGAGGTGTATCGCTTGAGCTTGGTCTCCTCTATTGTCTTGATGAACTCCCTGAGTCCATTGCCGATTTCCATTAGCGATTCTTCATCCCAGTATTCTAGGGGAAAGGAGTACATCCAGATCCAGACCGGTGCCCAGCTGAAGTCCTCTTTTTCGAGGTTGAATCTTTCAACCCAGTCTCTAAGATAAAGGCCTGTTGAGTTGAAGAAGTAGGGGCCTCCATCTAAGATACGATTTCTGTCATCGATGTAGTTGAAGATGGCATTGAATAAACCTTTAGGCCCTAAATGAAGGGTCACATTTCCTTTTGGTTTCCATTTGGAATTTATCCAGCCATGAAGGGCTTTCTCAGTTGGCCAGAAGCTAACAAATTTTCCGATGAGTGCATGATATTTCATGTACTGTATTTGTGCATTGATGTGGTGGCTTGGAAGATCTATCTTTGGGCGCACTGCTGCTATATGTCGAAAAGTAGCAGAGGTCACCTTAGGCGGAGCCATTTTTTCAAGGGGCTCAGTGGGTTTGTCTTATTTCACATCAGAAGAGTTCTGAGGTGCTATAGAGGATGGTGTCTGCGTGGCGGAAAAGGGTGGCATCTGCGTCGTAGTAGAGGATGGCATCTGTGTCGCGTCAGGGTTGACAGGGATTTGATCGCCTGTGGGGGGGGCGTACTAGCCCTCCCCCGGTGGAAGATCCATAGGGTATGGACCAACGGCCACTTGAATCCTCAACCGCAGAGAGAGTAGAGATCACGAGTGGATCCGCTAGCACCAGAGCCACGCCGTTGTGGAGGCTGTTGTAAACCCTAGCTCAGAGTTTTCTTCTTAGATTCATCTTTCCTACATCTCTAGAGAGATTCAATCTCTAGGTATTTCCGTGTATGTGTTATGTTGTACATGTGTATCTATTGTGTTGTATCATGTGTACATGTAGGTTTTGTGGTACAATGTGTATATGGGCCTGTGTATTGTGTAATGTGCATGGAAAAAGCATGTATGGGACTTCCTTGACCTACAAAGGTGTGAAACACACCTATATTCATGTTGACATAAGACTACTTGGTTGGTAGTAACTACCTGGTTTGGTAGTGCCCATATTTGCAGGGTAGTGACTGGGTCAATCATACTTATTTATTACTAGGTGATTGTTGGGTTTGGTAACTGATTTAGTGTGTGTACATGTAAAATAAAAGAGAAGGAACTAGGTGCTTTTTGGGCTTGGAAATCGATCTAATGTGTGTACGTGGTCAAAGAGAAGAGAAAGAACTATGTTCTTGACGGGCTTGGAAACCTATCTAGTGTGTGTATGTGGCCAAAGAGAAGAGAAGGAATTAGGCTCTTTCCAAGCTTGGTAACCGATCTAGTGTGTAAGTGGTCAAAGAGAATAAAAGGCACTAGATATTTGTCGGGATGGAAACCAATCTAGTGTGTGTATGGGAAAAGAAAATGGTTACTGGATGTTTTCCAATACGGGTAACTGAGCTAGCAGGTGTTAAGAAAGTAGAAAGGAGAAAATTAAGATAAGTATCAATATTTCATTGATCAAACTTTAAATTATGAATCTAAATTCATTATTCCCAGTTATGATGGTTTGAGTTATGAGTTAACCTAGTTTACTATGATAAGAATTAAAGAAAAAATTTGATTTCACCTCATGAATAAACTACTGATGAGGTATGATTTAAATTTATTTCATTTTCCTCATGAAGAGTGTCACTAAATTTGTGTGCCCAGTGTTTAGGAAAAGTTATGGGATTTCCATCCTAATGAAGGGAATCAACTAAAATTTGGATTGACAACAGTATGTTAATGTAATATTCCTAAATTAGCTTGCAGCTAATTGGAATATTAAAGTTTTATTTTGTCACTTAGATAGGTGAATAAGTGGGTAGGAAGACCCATAAATCTCTTTATGAAGAATAAAACCACTTCTCATGTGAAATTGAATCATCTTTTCAGCTTAATAAAACACCCTAAGGTGTGAACAGGGGCTAAATCATGTGGACAAGGTCAATGTTGACCAGATCAATAACGTTGTTATGGAGATCATGGAGGATTAATGGAGGAAAACATAGTCATTTAGGAGGAGTGTATGCATGAGAGTAGCTCCATTATTGAGTGGGACCCAGGGTGAGGATGCTCACTAAGAATAAAAGGAAGAGTATGGTAGCATTAGAAGACATGGATTTGTATTATTGATTTTGATCTTTTTAGATCTGGATTTGTCATGTGACATTTCTGTGCAAGCTTTTTCTGTTTAGCAGGGTTTGTTGTGTTGTTTAGCACAAGGTTGTTCCTGGTCGGGAATCCCACCTCTTTCCTGATAAGCCTCTAGGAATATCTTTGAGCTTCATTACCACTATCTGGCATTTGGCCAAGCTTCAGTCTCATATACAACGCAGTTCTGTTTAGAATTGGGTTGTGTTGCAGGGGTGTAGCAGTGGAGGAGAGAGATCTCCAATTTCTGAGCTTATTTTCCAGTGAGGGGAACAACCCTTCACCTATTGAGTTGATTGGGTGTTGTTTCAGCTAATAGATCATTCCTTCAGCCCCATATCAGTAATCATTCCTAGGGAGTGTGTAAGTCAGGTAGCAAAAATGCAGTGGGCAACTCAAAAAGGCTGAAAATCCAAACTTAAAATATGGCCAAACCATTTTTGAGTTTTTATGGGTTTTTTGAGTAGAAGCCATGGTTAAAAGCGTGAATCATTTTAAGCATGCTAACAACCTTCCACACATGGTTCTTCTCCTCAGTATCAGTAGTTTCCAACAGTAGTAGCAGTAGCAGCACAACATTTCCAGTGCTTGGTTTCTTTAGTGTATTTCATCCATCTTGTGGCTTGAGTGCATTCCTTTAAGAGCACTGTGTAATTTAATTTTATGTTATATATAATGATATGGATCCGTTGTTTTATGCTCATAGATTATGATGTCTTAATGTAATTTCCAATTGCAGCATATTTCCGGCATTTTCCAGATTTTAGTGTTATGTTCCTGTTTAGATTTATTTGGAATGTTGCATATGTTCTATATTCCTGTCTTTTCCATTTTGGAATATTACAGTGATATCATAGCATAATCTTGGCTCAGCCTATGTACTTCAACCATTATGTCAAATAAGGAGGCTTCTCATAGAAAGGAGAAGGTCTATAGAAGAGATGAAGGAAAAACATCATTATCAAGAGGGAAGGAGTTCTCAAAACTTCTTCTTCAAACTATGCAGGGCATTAATAGAGACATCAAAGAGATGAAGATGGAGAGATATAGAGATACTCCAAGAGGGCTTGTACATGAAGAAATCTCTATATTTTCACATTGTGGGCGTGAGCATTCAGCTACACCATCAGATCTACAACATGGTACCATGGCTAAATTCTTGGCAAGAGAAGAAGAAGAAGGAGGAACACCAAAGAAGGAGACTCTTGGTGACTATATCCAATAATATGAATCTCAGTCCAAGAGATTCAAGGAGCATCTAAACTTCCAAGGGTTTTTTCAAATCAAAGAAGATAGAAGGCCCAGTAACCACAATAGAAGAAGAGGGTGCATGCAACACACTTTAGGTAGAATCTTTCTACCTAATTTCGATGGGTCACCCAAGTGAAAAGCTAAGGCTTGGGTAAAGAAACTAGACACATATTTCTAGCTGCATCAAGTTTCAGAAGAGGAAGCCATTAGAGTTGCAACGCTGCATATTGAAGAAAAGGCTCATGATTGGTGGTCTTGTGAATTTTATTTATTGAATCATGCAAATGAAAATACTTATGCAAAGTTCATTAAGAGGTTAGTGATAATATTTGATCAAAAGCATTCTGAAACTCCTTTGGGTGAGCTAGCCAAACCTAAGGAATCAAAAATTTTACATGATTTGGAAGGATCCATGAAACCAAATCCATTTCAGAACATTGTTGAGGGGGTGTAATATTCCTAATTAGTCCTAAGCTAATAGGAATATTCATTTTGTTTTGATTTCTTTGATTAAAGAATAAATATGTAAAGGAGGTTCATAAAACTCCTAATAAAAGAATAAATCAATGCCCAATGTGAACAAGGCTAAATCTGGGCCACTTGTAAAAAAACACTTGAGTGTGAAAGAGACTGAATATATTGACCAAGTCAACCAAGACCAAATCAACCACACTGTCCAGATGCAATGAATCTCTTAGAAGGACAACGCAGTCAAGTTGGAGGCTACACATGTGAATGGGGCTAAATCATTGAAGGTGGTTTGGGGTTTTACAATCTCTTAATCTTATAAAAGGAAGAAGAGGGTAGAATATTGAGGTTTTTCATGATATTATTTTTGATTTGCTGTTTGTTTAGACAAACATCTTTCTTGGCTTCTTAGCCTAGATTTCATTGGAATTTTCTGTTTAGGGGTTCCATCTCTTCCCATTGAGGAGCTCTTGGGAGAGATTGTATTTCTTGTCCACTATCAAGTTGGAGACCAAGCTTATAATTCCAACTACAATGCATATCTAGTGATGGTTTGCTTGCTTTTGTAAGCTGCAGCAAGTGGAATACTAGATCTATTCAGATCTAGCTTGTATTGGAGCCTCTTCTCAGTGAGTGTTTCTTTTAACCTCCTGGAAGAGTGAATCCATTGTTGGAGCTTAATTTTTTTATCTTGGCATCAGGCCAAAGCATTCTCAGAGCCTACAACATTTTTTCTCTCCCTGGACAACATTATTTGCAGATCTACAACTGCAGGGTGTTTTGTCTACATTTTGGAGGAGAGATCTCCAGTGTTGGGATTCTTCCTCTCACTGTGGTGATCCATGGATTGGCCATCCAATAAATGTGAGTTTCAGATATTATATGTTGTACCATTGTATTATTCATAAATTTCTAAATCATTCTACAGATCTGCAACCTTAGATCTCAGATCTACTCTCTGTGCTTCATGTTTTGCACAAAACCCGAAGGGGAATGTAATAAACAACCTCTTTGGCTTCCAGATCTGTAATAGATATGTATTTTCATGCATAGACCTGTTATATATCTAAGATCCAATAAATCAGATTTTCAGTCTTCAGAAAATTACGTTGTATATCTTTCTTGGCAATTTTTAGTCTTGCAGCACCTCAATCTTGAGAGTTTATCCATGTAAAATCTCTGTTTTTATCTTGCAAATGCATAAGTCTTGCCCCAACTCTGATTTAATTATTTTCATACTTATTTTCATATAATAGCTTCAGAAAATCATGCTGCTCAAGCTTCAGTAATTTCTGCATACTCAAAGTCATGGGAAATCAGCCTTTTTAAGCACTTTCGGGAGTGGAGGAACTTTTTAACTTAGCTAGAATGATGTTTTTGACCTGAAATTTGGTATGGGAGTCCCACATAGCCTAAGATAAAATAAAATATCACCCTTTCTCTTATTTTTACGTGTATTTCTGAATACACTCATTTTAGGGCATAAATCAGTGCTTTTCCCCACCCTTTTGAGTCCAAAAGTGAAGTAAAGGTTGTTGCTGATTATATTATTGAAGGATATACATTATGACATCTGTTATCAGTCATAGGTCTGCATATCCAACTCTGTAATACCTTAGGGTATTCTCATTGTTGTAGAAATTCCAGATTTGGAACATTACAGTGGTATCAGAGCAACTTTCTTGGCTCAGCCTGTGAGTCTAAGCCCAAGAAGATTAGAATGTTGAAGAATATGAGATTACTCTCATCAAAATTTAGATCTAGAGATAACCTCTCCAAGGAGGTCAAGAATACTGCAAGGAATATGAAGGAGGAAGATGCACCAAAGGAGGAGACTTTGAGTTTTTATTTTCAGGAGTATGAATCTAAATCCTGGGAAATCAAGGAGCACTTGAGCTTCCAAGAGTTCTACCAACTCAAGGAGGAGAGAAGAGCCAACAATAGAAGAAGAAGAGGTAGATTCTTTCTACCTAACTTTGATGGATCCTCCACATGCACAGCAGAAGAATGGCTAGATTAGCTAGACTCATATATGGATCTACATCAAGTTTCAGAAGAAGAAGTCCTTAAGGTAGCAGTGCTGCATCTTAAAGGTAAAGCTTATGCTTGGTGGTTATTTGAAACCTTTTCTTTGAAGAACGCAAATATTTCCACTTATGCTAAGTTCACTAGGAGAATGGTGAAGAGATTTGATGAGAGGCAAGCTAAAACATTTGTGAAAGAGCTAGCAAAGCATGAGCATGCAAAACCCTTGCATGAGTTGGAAATACCTACTATGAAAACTCCACTTCAGATTTCTGTTGGAGGGGATGAAAACTTGTGTGATACCTTGTCAAGGGAAAGATCCCCATTGCATGAAGAGATTTCTTCTAAAAAAGAAGTAATGGAGATTCCTCCTTCAAAAGAAGACCAAGAGCCAAGGTCTCTTGTTGATAGTGAGGTGTTCTCAAATATTGATGAGAAGGAAGAGCCAGAAGGCAGTAGCAACGCTATCACTTCAAAAGAAGACCCATTACCACATGGGGATGGAGATGAAGTTATTGTTTCAAGGGAAGGAGCTTGTGTATCTTTGCAAGTGATTCCCAAGGAACATTATGTGACAACCTTATTGAGCAGTGATACATAACTCCAAGAAAGAGGAGGAAGGATGGACCAGCATCCAATGATGGGGAGCATGCACCCTTGTTTATTTCAAGGGGTTTGTATTCATGAGAAGGAGACTGAACTATGTAGCAAGGAAAGGGACACATCAGGCCAACCATTTATGTAGTCTACTTCAGATCTTGATGTCTCTTTACATGGAGGCATTTCACCAGGGAGATCCCCTGATGAGAAGAAGAATAAAGTGTTCTCTCAACTTTGTGCATCAATGAAAAAATTGGCTAAGTAGGGAGCCTTGAAGGGAGCTACCACAACACTAAGATCTATTGATAGATTTCAAGGACAGCTGAACAATTTCCTGAAATTTATTTTGCTATTTCTCACTCATCTATTTGCACTGATAAAGAAGAAGTCAAAGACCTCTGATGACATTAGCATGGTGTCAAAAGTCCAATCCATAGATTTGGGGTAGCAAATGATATCTCTCCATAAAAATAAAGAAGATGAGGGGATGGCTACTTCATTTCATAACTCTACAATGTTGTTTTTGTTGAGAAGCCTTGATTCCTATTGGGAATCCCAACTTTTGCTAGAGTATTCCAAGAACCTCTTCACATGTAAGGTTCTTGTTGGAAAAAGGAAAGATAGGAGGTATAAGGTGGTTGATGGAGTCATTTTCTTTCATGATCAGATCTATTTGATTAAAGAGTCAAGACTCATGGACCAACTACTAGGTGCTGCCTATGATATTCTGCTTTCTACCCCCACTGTTTTCATTAGAACACACCATATTATCTCAAATAGATTCATGTGGGAAGGCTTTGAAGAAGACTTATATCAGAATTATCAAATATGCATGTATCACATGAAGATGGAGCAAAAATATAACTCTATGGAAGAGTTAGTTCAGCCCTCTCTTTCTCCTCATGAGGAAGGAGATATATCTATGCACCTCTCCACTTTTTGGAGGAGGACTATTGGTGAAGAGCATACTTGTGCAAATCATGTTATATTTTCTAATTGTATGCACTCTTTTACTTTATATATCCATGCCATGACTCCAAGGAGGATTGTCATATCTTATAAACTTTATGGCCAACTTTGGGCCAAAAATATTTCTGAACATGGCCACTCCCTTGATGGACTAAGGGAGATTTTGCAGCATGATGGGTGCTTTCCTAAGGCACCAAATATATCTTCCACTTTCAGCCATGAAGATATGTTATAGGCAGCAAGTAAGTGGTGGGGAAACCACTTACCACATCTGAATTTTATGCAAGTAGGAGATGTCCTATGCTGGTTGCTATTGGGTGAGTATGGGTACTACCCAAGGTTTGATATTTTCTTGTCTCATGCCTTGTATCTCAATGAGAGGATGCATAAGAAGAAGAAGGCATTGTTTCTTTGGTTGACAAGAAGAGATTTTGGACATCCCATGTAAAATTTCATGTCCATATATTTTCTTGTAATTGGGATGAGTCTCATGTATGTACATGTATTTCTTTTTGGAATGTATCTCATGATCATGTATGTACTTGGGTTTGGGAGAAATTGTAACTCTCTTATGGGATGGCATAAGGGAGCTTATTTATCTTATGATGATGATCATGCTTATATCTTTGTTGGGAACATGAGAGGAGGGATGACACATTGGTTGAGTGTATCCTTTGGGAATGAAATCTCCCATATTCATTCATGCTTCAAAAGGATAGCACATTGTATGGTTGCTACATCATATCCTTCGTTTTCTTATGCAAGGAGCCATATGTTGGGCTTATGTCATTGGAAGAAGTCTCTCACTTGGGATAATTTGCAGCAAGACATGTGTTGCTTGAATCATATTCAGCCAACACCTATTATCCTCTACTATTTCCAAGCTTTGAAGAAGCTTTTTTTCAGCAAGAAGGTGGTGGGATGGCCACTTATTGTACTATGATTTGAGGCAGCAAGATGAAGGACAACGCTGGTCTCAAGGGAGGAACTATTGTCACCATCCAATATGTCATATGACACTTATTCCATGTTTCTTTTGGAGCACATATGGTGAAGATCCTCTATTCACTATATGCATGGAAGATTGGGCAAGGAGGATCACTAGGATCCATGAAGGGAATCATGAAGTTCCAAGTCTCTTTTGGCTTCATGAGGACTATATTAATGTAGCCTAGGATCATCAGCTCCATATTTATCTTAAATGGAGGGAGAGATAGCATGATTTGAGTATTATTATCTCTCATTTCCAGCCATGGAGTCCCTACACATTTCATATGGTGGGGATTGGTGACTATTTCTTTGAGCTAGCAAAGATGGCTCACTTTTTTTGGATGGTAGCATGGAGATTGAAGTTTCTCATGGGGGTTGAAGCACCCACTGTTCACCATCTCTCATGCTTTGAGAATTCTAATGGAAAGCATATGATTCTTCCTATGTATCTCCCACTACTTCACGATGACAGCTATTTGGTTCATTCACCAAAAGCAAACTTGTATTCTTGGGAGGAGACAATTCCATTGGAGATTTTTCAAAGTCCTTGTGAGTTGCTTGAGGACAAGAAAAATTTTGGAGGGGAGGACTATAATATTCCTAATTAATCCTAAGCTAATATTAATATTCATTTTTTTTTTCTTTCTTTGTTTAAAGAATAAATATGTAAAGGAGGTTCATAAAACTCCTAATAAAAGAATAAATCAATGCCCAATGTGAACAAGGCTAAATCTGGGCCACTTGTAAAAACACACTTGAGTGTGAAAGAGACTGAATCTATTGACCAGGTCAACCAAGACCAAATCAACCACACTGTCCAGATGCAATGAATCTCCTAGAAGGACAGCGTAGTCAAGTTGGAGGCTGCACATGTGAATGGGGCTAAATCATTGAAGGTGGTTTAGGGTTTTACAATATCTTAACCTTATAAAAGGAAGAGGAGGGAAGAATATTGAGGTTGTTCATGATATTATTTATGATTTTCTGTCTGTTTAGACAAACAGATTTCTTGGCTGCTTAGCCTAGATTGCATTGGAATTTCCTGTTTATGGGTTCCATCTCTTCCCATTGAGGAGCTCTTGGGAGAGCTTGTATTGCTTGTCCACTATCAGGTTGGAGACCAAGCTTCTAATTCCAACTGCAATGTAGATCCAGTGATGGTTTGCTTGATTTTGTAAGCTGCAGCAAGTGGAATACTAGATCTGTTCAGATCTAGCTTGTATTGGAGCCTCTTCTCAGTGAGTGTGTCTTTTAACCTCCTAGAAGAGTGCATCCATTGTTGGAGCTTCAGTTTTTGATCTTTTCATCAGGCCAAATCATTCTCAGAGCCTAAAATTTTTTTCCTCTCCATGGGCAACATTATCTGCAGATCTACAGCTGCAGGGTGTTTTGTCTACATTTTGGAGGAGAGATCTCCAGTGTTGGGATTCTTCCTCTCAGTGTGGTGATCCATGGATTGGCCATCAAATCCATGTGAGTTTAAGATATGATCTTCTGTACCATTTTACTATTCAGAAATTTATGAATCATTCTGCAGATATGCAACCTTAGATCTCAGATCTACTCTCTATGCTTCATGTTTTGCACAAAATCCCAAGGGGAATGTAATAAACAACCTCTTTGGCTTCCAGATCTGTAGTAGATATGTATTTTCATGCATAGAACTATTCTAGATCTAAGATCCAATAAATCAGAGCTTCAGTCTTCAGAAAATTACGTTGTCTATATTTCTTGGCAATTTTCAGTCTTGTAGCACCTCAATCTTGAGAGTTTATCCATGTAAAATATCTTTTTTTATCTTGAAAATGCGTAAGTATTGCCCAAGCTCCGATTTAATTATTTTAATACTTATTTTAATCTAATAGCTTCAGAAAATCATGCTTCTCAAGCTTCAGTAATTTCTGCATACTCAAAGTCATGGGAAATCAGCCTTTTTAAGCCCTTTCGGGAGTGGAGGAATTGTTTAACTTAGATAGAATGATTTTTTTGACCTTAAATTAGGTATGGGAGTCCCACACGGCCTAATATAAATTAATATCTCGCCATTTCTATTATTTTTACGTGGATTTCTGAATACACTCATTTTAGGGCATAAATCACTGCTTTTCCCCACCCTTTTGAGTCCAAAAGTGAAGTAAAGGCTGCTGCTGATTATATTATTGAAGGATCTGCATTATGACATCTATTATCAGTCATAGGGCTGCATCTCCAACTCTATAATACCTTAGGGTATTCTCATTGTTGTAGAAATTCTAGATTTGGAACATTACAAGGGGTTAAAGATCTGCAACATGATTTTCCAAGGTAAAAGGCCCCACTTCAGCAAGAAATTTATTTTCAAGAATAATACATGAGGATTCCTCCTTCAATAGGAGATCAAGCCAAATTATTTCTTAATGATGAGGTATTCTCCAATGATGAGGAGAAGGGAGAGAGAGAGTTGGAAAGAGCCTCCAACACTGTAATAGAAGGAGGAGATCCACCACTATTTGGAGATGGAGATGAAGCAATTTTTTCAGCTAGAGGAGATCTTGCATATTTTCAAGAAGTTCCAAAGGATCTCATACATGAATATCGGGAGCAACATGTGTCTATGTTGATAGGCAATGAAATAAAACAATGGAGGAATTATGTTCCAACATTGACCATAATTTTGGGGACATGCACCATGATAGATCACTTATTTGTGATTGAGACTCTTGACACCAATATGACATTGGGTGTGCATGGGTTGATTACATTGGATAAAAACACCTTAAACTGTGAGATCTTGTAGAAGGTATGAGAAGATGAGAAGGATGGCCAACATCAAATGATTGGGTACATACACACCCATTCTTTTCAAGAGGTTTATGCACAGAAGTAGGAGGATGATTTGCGTAGTGAGGGCAGGGAAAAATTAGTCCACTCACATATACAGCGTGCTCTAGGCCTTGATTTTTCATTACATGGAGGAATTCCACCAGGGAGACCCCCTGATTGGAAGATGATCAAAGAGTTCTCTCAACATGGTGCATCATTGATAGAATTGGCCAAGGAAGGAGCCTTGGGAAGAGATAGCACAATGCAGAGAAAATTTGATGGGTTCAAAGGAGGGATGAGCAATTTTTTGATATGGAAATTTCCATCTCCCACTTAGCTACTTGCGCTAAAAGATGATGATTTAGGAATCTGTGATGGCACAAGCATGGTGTCAAAGGGCTACTCCATCTTCTTGGGGCAGCAAATGATGCTTCCACACGTGAGGTAGATTTCTGAATATGACGAGAGGTTATTAACAGTCTTGCATGCATTGTAAAAACTATGGAAGTTTTGTATGGGAAATACCTTCCAGGAGGAGGTTGACCTCCATGTACATCAATCTTCTCTTGGGCAAGATCAGCTGCAAGGGAGGTAGAAAAAGTGGGGTAATAGTACTCCAACATGTGGCTTTGGCATTGAGCATGTCAAAGAGGAGAGTTATGATGTGACAGGTGCTTCATTTCAGATATCAACAACGTTTTCATTGTTGGGAAGCCTAGATCCATATTGGGAGTCCCAACTATTGGTGGAATATTCCAAGAACCTCTTCACATGTAAGGTTCTTGATGGGAAAGTGATAGATGGGAGGTATAGAGTGGTTGATGGAGTCATTTATTTCCATGATCAGATCTACTTGAATAGAGACTCCAAGATCAAGGAGATTCTACATGCACCATATGAGGCACTCTCTTCAGGACATGTAGACTTCATTGAGTCATATCACACCATCATGGATGGATTCTATTGGGAGGATCTCAAAGAATATGTGCACCAACATATCAGGAGATATGTAGCTTGTTTGATGTATGAGGAGGAGAGCAACCACCTTGCAAGGTTGTTTCAATCACTTCCCATTTCAATGGAGAGATGGGAAGACTCATCTATGGACCTATTCACCAACTTGTCTACAACATATGGTAAAGATTATGTTTTGATGCTTATTTATCAACTAACAATGTATGCACATTCCTTTACTAGACATTTTCAGCACATTTCTCCACAAGAGAGCAAACCTCTCTTTGGATTTCATGGTCCTTTTGGGACTACATTCAGTGATGAGATTGATCACTTTCTAGAGAACTTTGGGAAAGATTTGTTTTTCTTGGATCATATTCAGCCAACACCTAATTTCCTCTACTATTTTCAAGCTTTTGAGAAGCTTATGGAAACAAGTAAGTGGTTGGATGGCCACTTATAATTTCATGTTTTGAGACAACTAGAAGAAGAACAACGTTGGTCTCACTTGAGGGACTATTGTCACCAACCAGTATGTCGTGTGACACTTAGTCCATATTTCTTTTGGAGCCCATATGGTGATGATACTCTATTCACTATATGTGGGGTGGATTGGGCAAGAGAGGTTCCTAGAACAAAAGAATGGGATCATGAGATTCCAAGTACCTTTTGGCTTCTTAATGACCATATTATTGCATCCCAAGATCAAAAATTCCACATCTATCATAAATGGAGAGAGAGACAGTGTAAGTTGAACAATTTATCTCTCATTTTAGGCCATGCAGCCCCTATACATTGCAGAAGTAGGGGATTGGTGATTGTCACTATGAGCTGCCAAGGATGGCTCAATTTGTTTGGATGATAGCATGGAGATTGGAGTTTCTCATTGGGATTGAGGCACCCAACATTTACCATCTCTCATGCCTTGGGGAGGCCAATGGAAAACATATAGCTCTTTCCATATATCTCCCACTTATTCATGATGAGAGCTATTTGGTTCATCCAAAGGCTAATTTGTATTCTTGGGAGGAGACATATCCATTGGATACTTTGCAGCATCCTTACAGTTGCTTGAGGACAAGCAACATTTTGGAGGGGAGGACTGTAATATTCCTAAATTAGCTTGCAGCTAATTGGAATATTAAAGTTTTTTTTTGTCACTTATATGGGTGAATAAGTGGGTAGGGAGACCCATAAATCTCTTTATGAAGAATAAAACAACCTCTCATGTGAAAGTGGATCATCTTTTCAGCTTAATAAAACACCCTAAGGTGTGAATAGGGGCTAAATCATGTGGACAAGGTCAATGTTGACCATATCAACAACGCTGTTATGGAGATCGTGGAGGATTAATGGAGGATAATGCAGTTATTTAGGAGGGGTGTATGCATGAGAGTAGCTCCATTATTGAGTGGGACCTAGGGTGAGGATGCTCACCAAGCATAAAAGGAAGAGTATGGCAGCATTAGAAGACATGGATTTGTATTATTTATTTTCATCTTTTTAGATCTGGATTTGTCATGTGACATTTTTGTGCATGCTTTCCCTGTTTAGCAGGGTTTGTTGTGATGTTTAGCACAAGGGTGTTCATGGTCGAGAATCCCACCTCTTTCCTTGAGAAGCCTCTAAGAAGAGATTTGACTGTATTACCACTATCTGGCATTTGGCCAAGCTTCAGTCTCATATACATCGCATTTCTATTTAGAATTTGTAATATCCCAAATGGGGAAATTTCTGCAATGTCGGGAATATCTTGAGATATTCCTATTTTCCTGCTTCAGGAGTATTAGCAATCAACATTGAACTATTTTAGAGATTGACTGCTGGGGAATTTACTGGATATGTCACCTTCACAAGGAAGGATGAGATCCAGAGGCTTCTTGGCCCACTAGCAGACTCTGCCAATAGAACTTGTCAAGAGCTAATAATTCCCTTCAAGGAATTTCTGCAACAGCTGTCCATGAGGACACTGTATAAGGAAGCCCATGTGAAAATAAGGCCATCTGGTGTTGGGATGCCTTGGAATATGTCTGATACCAACTCCCTGCAGAATATAAGCTCAAATAAATAACCCTAAGGAGGTTATTCAGATCTCCCACCAACAAGTATACTGAAATAATGCTTCATGAGAGAGTCTTCAGCAGTATTAAAACTTCAATATGTAACAGCAGTGAAATAATGCCTCATGCAATGTAAGAAGAGTAAAAATCTGATGTATAATCTGTAGCAGCAAATGTAATACAAATTCCTTGAGGAAAATTCCTCTCAAGGTGAGCTCAAATCAGCCTCAAGGGGAAATGTACATAAAACAAGAGAATACACTGCTACATAACCCAGCTACTCTATAACTACGCAGTATATGAGGGAAAATGACTTCAAACTGATATACATGAGATGATATGACATTATGTGCTCAAATAAATATGGGGGAGCAAGATCTCAACCCCAGAAAACATTACTACATCAATCCTCCAAGGGATTGGCTAAAATACATAAAACGGAAAAATGCCAGAGTTGCAGTGTAGTTGTTGAAAATCAAATATAATACAACATAGGAGAAGGAAGTAGATGCTACAATAAACCATGATACCTCCTCCAATGATCTCCAAAGTAAAGGGGTTGATCCCCTTACTGAAGATTGCACTCCATAGTGCACAAAATGAACTCCTCCTAAAACCCCTCTCAAAAAATAACGTTGTAGGAGAAAGAGACTACACTGGGCATGAGAAGAAACATATGGCCCAATGCCAAAATATAAAATAAAAGCTCTGAGATCTCCTTTGATGATATCCTGGAGAAAGAGATGGCTCCTCCTCTACAAAACAAGCTCCGGAAATGGATGATGAAGTTCCCTCACTGCAACACCAGCAACTCCAGCGTTCTCTTGCTGCAAGAATAACGCAGTAGCTGCAAATGAATGCTTTGGCCTAAAGCCATGTTGTGAGGAAGGTGAAGAACAATCTCTCCATGGCCTCCCATGGAAGAGAAGGGCATTCCTAAATATGAATCCCTCTTGTGCTATGCAACACAAGCTCCTTCAGTTGAAGTAAACTTCAACTTCGAATTCTATTCTCCAAAGATGAAACCCCAACAACGGCTGTCCTTCATCTTTTATGCATGGCATGCTTCCTTGCCATGGACCCCACTCACATTATGGTTTCTCCCATTTTGAATTTTCCTCCATCCAACTACACAATCTTCTTGTGCAAGCTTCCCCTCTTAGGGTACGTTGTTTACTTGGGTCAACCATGGACTAGCTCACTTGCTTTTGGCCCTTTTCACACTTGGGGCTGCTAACTAAAGCCACTTAAGTGAATTTTTGCACCTTAGGAGTGTTTATTATGTTGCTGCATGGGCTCCCTCACCCATTTATTCACTTTTATTATCATAAAAGTAAAATTAATGTTCCAATTACCTTATTGCAAAATTTGGAACATTACAGTCCTCTCCTCCCAAAACTTGCTTGTCCTCAAGAAAGAGCAAGGATAAACTGAAAAATTCTTCCACTCAAGGAATGGAATCTGAAACAGCCTCATGTAAATCCTCCATCCTCAAGCAATCAACCAAGCAAAATGAGTCACCCTCCAACTAGGCAACTCCTCGAACTACTCCTCCACCTGTGGTCATGGGAAATAGGTGGGCTGAATTTCTGAACTTGGTAAGCTTCATAGCCTACCCCACATTGTCCTCTGCTCCACTTATGATAAGTGTGGAGTGAAAGCTGAACTTGGGCTACAATAGAGTTGCCTTCAAGAGGCAAGATGAAGTCTATATCCCCCAAGGATCTCTCCTCCAACACTAAAAACAAGCTGGCCCAAATCATCTCATATGTGATGAGTTGGAATTCATCATCATATGGCATCCAAAAATCTTATGGTCCACCTCAAGAAAAAATACATGGCTGAACATGGTGACCATATCATCTCTCATACTCCTCTTGGAGCATGTGCTGCAAAAGAAATGGAGGTCTTCTCTCCCAAAGGGCACTTCCACCCAATGAGTCTCTCCCTCCTCATGATACATATGGGGCTGCTACTGATATATAGCTGAAATGAAATGGTCTTCAAAAGAGACCCAAGCCACCCCATCAACATAGAAACCATGAAGTGCCTCCTCCAAAAATTCAACTCTCCAAATAGCTCCTCCCACATGAAGGAAAGAGATGAAGTTTGGCAATCATGGGCTGCCCATTGTTTCTCCTGAAACATTCAACATGAAAAGTAGGGAGAATCATACTCCCAATGGGAATCATAAACTCATATCCCACTTTCCAAATAAGCTCCCCATGAACCAATAAAAATCTGCAATTCATGGAAGTAAGAACCAATAGAAGCAAGTTGTCTCATGACAACCGGAAAGTGGATCATTGTTCCACCAAGGGAACCTGCACAGTGCACTCCTAGCCTGCATAAAAATGGAAAATAACAAGTGCTTTTCAGCCACTTGTTTGCTGCCACACTCATCCTACAAGATGTGATCATGAAAGCATACTTTGGTGCCAAAGGTGCACACCAAAACCCATGTGGCTTTCCCCCACAATCCACTGCTAAAATAGCCATCATATCTACTGCAATAGACCATGAGCATAACAAAAATAGTGTGCAAGAAAGAAAAAAACCATCCTTGATATAATGTGCTGCTCATAAAAGTAAGAGAGTGCCAAACATAGAGCAAATGGTTACCTCCCTCATCAAGTACTTTTGCCTTTGAGCTGAAAAATGGCTCAAGTGAATAGTCCCCCTTACTGCAACATAGTAGGGGAGTGGTTGTGCCAACCTTCTCATCATATTTTGTGCCATGCATCTGTCCATATGCTGATATGCAACCATTAATATTCCCTCCCAAGTGGACTCCTCCATCAATGAAGAATATGCATGAAAAATGCATGAAAGAAGAACCCAAAAATACTGCATGTAGATCCTTCTTCTTGTGCTTGTGCAACCAAGCCAAGAAGGTCAAAATGTAGTAAGGAGTGCTTCCCTCCATTAATCCTTCATGCTCATCACCTACATGCCTCCAAAGTACATTACTTGTGAAGTGGCTTTGAGAACACTCCAACAAGTACTCCAAGCCTCCAAGTGACAGCGTTGCTGGCCTTTGGAGTAGGGCCACTGTCATCTTCAAAGCTCCCCTATTTGACATGAATCTTTCCAAAGACTCCTCCCATCATGCTGCTTCAAATGAAGAGCCCCTCCCATGAAGAAGGTGCTACATGGGCATCCAATATCAAAGAGTAATCCTCTTGCACCATGCTAGTGCCTCCTCTTGCTCCCGCAACATCCAAACAAAATCTGAGCAACAAGAATGTTTGCTGCTCCTCCATACTTCCACCATACCCAATCTGAAATGGGGAAATAATGAGTGGTAAGAGAAATGTCATCCCATCATGATGCACCCATGCTCTCCTCTTTTTTCATCAAGAGCAACAATTTTGAAATGATCCTGGGACCTGTGGGTTATGGATCCTCCACATTTCCGCTGGGAACACTTCATCCATAAGGCTCTGCTCTTTGGTGTAAGTATCCTACCACTTGGTACCTCTTTCACAAGAGCTACCATTGTCCCAAAACAAGTTTCTCCTTTTGCATTTCATGGCACATTGAAATGAAATCCCCTCCATGGTCCATGTCTCAAACCCCAACCTCATGTGTGGTGCCTAACTCATCAAGGGTGTCTGAGAATAATGGCACAGCGCAGTGAAATTTCCCTCCTCAAGACAATCAGCATGAAATAATGTACAATCCTCCATGATAGATGAAAACTCATGCATACCTTGGAGAGATTTGGAAGAATCTTGTGTTGCTGCAAGAGTCTCTTCCTCAAGTGTGTTGGCTGCCTAATTAGTTGAAGGTGGAGGCTTCTCCTTCATGAGTGTGACAACGCTGGCATGTGCTTCTGGTGGTGAGGGCTCCTCCCTCCTTTGGCCAAATCTTCTGATCAAGATCTAAGAAAAATCAGCAAGAGTAGAAACCCTTGCATGCCTCCCACGGCTGAACCACCAAGTTCTTTCCTATTTCTGTTGAACAAGTCTGAAAAAGATAGAGTCTCTTGGAAGACTCTAGGGTTTGCTCCATATTCAGAAAGACACTCACTTAGAATTTCGAATTCCAAGTGCTCTCCATGCTTCTGCTCTGCTTCTTTGTGAGAATAGGAAGTGCATGGTCCTTCCTCTTCTCCTTTTTCTATTTCCTCAACCTCCTTGGAGAGGTTGCTGCTGGATATGAAAATTGATGAGACTAATCTCATCCTCTGCATGATTTTGGCCTCTTCTTCTCTGAAATTTGAACTTCACAGGCTGAACCAAGTTTGAAGCTCTGATACCACTGTAATATCCCAAATGGGGAAATTTATGCAATGTCGGGAATATCTTGAGATATTCCTATTTTCCTGCTTCAGGAGTATTAGAAATCAACACTAAACTATTTCAGAGATTGACTGCTGGGGCATTTACTGGATATTTCACCTTCACAAGGAAGGATGAGATCCATAGGCTACCTAGCCCACCAGCAGACTCTGCCAATAGAACTTGTCAAGAGCTAATAATTCCCTTCAAGGAATTTCTACAATAGTTGTCAATGAGGGCACTATATAAGGAAGCCCATGTGAAAATAAGGCCATCTAGTGCTGGGATGCCTTATAATATGTCTGATACCAACTCCCTGCAGAATATAAGCTCAAATAAATAACCCTAAGGAGGTTATTCAGATCTCCCACCAACAAGTATACTGAAATAATGCTTCATGAGAGAGTCTTCAACGGTATTAAAACTTCAATATGTAACAGCAGTGAAATAATGCCTCATGAAATGTAATAAGAGTAAAAATATAATGTATAATCTACAGCAGAAAATGTAATGCAAATTCTTTGAGGAAAATGCCTCTCAAGGTGAGCTCAAATCAACCTCAAGGGGAAATGTACATATAACAAGAGAATACACTGCTACATGACCCAGCTACTCTATAACTACGCATTCTATGAGGGAAAATGACTGAAAACTGATATACATGAGATGATATGACATTATGTGCTCAAATAAAGATGGGGGAGCAAGATCTCAACCCCAGAAAACATTATTGCATCAATCCTCCAAGGGATTGGCTAAAATACATAAAACATAAAAATACCGGAGTTGCAGTGTAGCTGCTACAACTCAAATATAATACAACACGGGAGAAGGAAGTATATGCTACAATAAACCATGATACCTCCTCCAATTATCTCCAAAGTAAAGGGGCTGATCCCCTTACTAAATATTGCACTCCATAGTGCACAAAATGAACTCCTCCTGAAACCCCTCTCAGAAAATAACGTTGTAGGAGAAAGGGATTGTGCCGGGCATGAGAAGAAACATATGGCCCAATGCCAAGATCTGCAATAAAGGCTCTGGGATCTCCTTTGCTGATCTCCTAGAGAAATAGATGGCTCCTCCTCTACAAAAAAAGCTCCGGAAATGGATGATGAAGTTCCCTCACTACAACACCAGCAACTCCAACGTTCTCTTGATGCAAGAATAACGCAGTAGCTTTGGCCTCAAGCCATGTTGTGAAGAAGGTGAAGAAAAATCTCTCCATGGCCTCCCATGGAATAGAAGGTCATTCCTAAATAGGAATCCCTCTTGTGCTATGGAGCACAAGCTCCTTCAGTTGAAGGCAGCTTCAACTTCGAATTCTATTCTCCAAAGATGAAACCCCAATAATGGCTCTCCTTCATATTTTATGCATGGCATGCTTCCTTGCCATGGACCCCACTCACATTAGGGTTTCTCCCATAATCAAATTTCCCTCCATCAAACTACGCAATATTCTTTTGCAAGCTTCCCCTCTTAGGGTACGTTGTTGACTTGGGTCAACCATGGACTAGCTCACTTGCTTTTGGCCCTTTTCACACTTGGGGCTGCTAACTAAAGCCACTTAAGTGAATTTTTTCACCTTAGGATTGTTTATTATGTTGATACATGGGCTCCCTCACCCATTTATTCACTTTTATTATCACAAAATTAAAATTAATGTTCCAATTACCTTATTGCAAAATTTGGAACATTACAGAATTGGGTTGTGTTGCAGGGGTGTAGCAGTGGAGGAGAGAGATCTCCAATTTCTGAGCTTATTTTCCAGTGAGGGGACCAAAATTTAACCTATTGAGTTGATTTTTTGTTGTTGCAGCTGATAGATCATTCCTTCAGCCCCATATCAACATTCATTCCTAGGGAGTGAGTAAGTCAAGCAACATAAATGCAGTGGGCAACTCAAAAAAGGCCGAAAATCAAAACTTAAAATCGGGCCAAACCATTTCTGGGTTTTTCCGGTGTTTTTGAGTAGAATCTATGGTTCAAAGCATGGATCATTCTGAGCATGCTAACATTCTTCCACACATGGTTCTTCTCCTCAGTAACAACAATTTCCAGCAGTAGTAGCAGTAGTAGCATAACATTTCCAGTGCTTGGTTTCTTTAGTGTATTTCAACCATCTTATGGCTTGAGTGCATTCCTTTTGGAGCATTGTGTAATTTCATTTTATGTTATATATAATGATATGGCTCTGTTTTTTTCTGCTCATAGATTATGATGTCTTAATGTAATTTCCAGTTTCAACATATTTCTGGCATTTTCTAGATTTTAGTTCTATGTTCCTATTTTTATTTATTTGGAATGCTACATATGTTCTATATTCCTGTCTTTCGCATTTTGGAATATTATAGTTAAAGTCATGACTTCAAGAAAAAAAGCAATTGTGGGACACCAACACTCAATCATTCCCATTGATCACCATGAAGCATGTTATGTCATGTATTATAGTTTAAAGGCAGGTTTGTGCCTTGGATTTGAATTCCTTCTTATGCGAGGAAACATCGCCAAGGGATGGATCTCCTGAGGGACTGAGAAGAAGAGAAGGGGATGCCTAAACTTGGGAGGTGATTGACTACATGGAGAGGAAGTAACTGAATGGCCTGAGTGACTGAGCAGTAGAGAAGGGAAGCCAAAAAATAAATTGGGTTTCTTAGTCATAAGAATAGTCGATTGGGGTTAGAAGCACAATGAGGGTGTGCCTAGAAATAGTGAGCTACAAATTGTTCGCTGAGAGAGCGAAGGGTTCAACATAGCAACATTGGAAAAGGAACAATCCCAAATGGTCTGACACATTTAAAGCATTCAAAATATGTAAGGAGAACCATTGAAAGGTAGTAGAATTCTAATTTGAGGTTTATCATATTTTTTTGTTGGTTGAATCAAATGCATGTAACAATGTAAATGTTGTAAAGAGTTGAGTCTATAAAGCTCCCTGAAACATCATGTTTGATTTTCAAGTATGTTCACTATATATGTGTCATTGAACACTGAGGATGGTGTTCCCGCAAGGGGGAGGGGTTTATAACACCCCAATTTCCTATCCTCATCTATGGACTATAAATACTTTTATAAATTAAAAGGCTAAGAGAGGCACACAAATTACATTGCTTGAGGTAGGAGATTGCTTGAAGGAATTGCTATTTTAAATATCAGACCTTGGTTGGCTGAGTGGTTTAAATGGGGCTGAATATTTCATAAATGATTTGAAAGAGAAAGGACATAGGAAGGTGTCCTTTAGCTTCCATGGCACATAATAATAGGACAAGACATGAGAGAATGAGGGTGGTTGGAAAAAGGGTAATGAAGAATGGGAGAGTTCACATGCGTTTGATAGGAGAACATGCATAGAGGGGGAAAACCTCTTGGTACGCAGATGCTAGAGCATAGGAAAAGAAGGGATGATTTGGAGCTACGTTATTGAGCTCGAAGGAGAGTGATAAACCAACTAAAGGCCTTGAAACTTGCAGAGCCTAAGTATTACAAAGACGGTTGCAACTTGTCGTGGGAATGAAGGTAGGGTATCCTGGTGTATTATGTTCAGAGATATATTTGTTGAAGTATTCCCTCTGAAAGCAGTCCACCTAAATATTTGGAATTTGGTTCGGGGGTAACAACTACAAGTAATAGTGTTTGTAGATTGTTTATGGTTGGGTGGAGAGTTAGAGTCACACTCTTAGTTGTAAAAATTATGTATTGTTAAGATACATTATCTTATTCTTCTTGCTCACAAATAAATGTATGTACTTCCTGGTTGAAATGATGTTATGAGTGCATTAGACATGCATGTGAATACCATTACATAGAGTGTATTGATGTGTTGTGTTAATGCTTGAAGGGGTTGAGATAGCACATGAGAATGATAGTTAAACACAAAATTATTAGCATGAGTACTTTATTCTTATTGCAAAATGTTTGTTATGTGGATTTCATGTTTGCATTTCATTGTTGTGTTACAATGTAGTAATATGGTGGATTTCCTCTTTTTCTCTTATTTATCCATATCTAGGTTTTCTCCTAGCCTTAGTAATTTAGACTCTGGTGTTGGGTCGACACATTATTTCTATTCATATCTCATATCAACATATCTATGTTTTGTGTTTTGTAAGGCATGACTTCATTAGCTAGAGCAACTTGAATTATATTCCTGAACTTCACACATGATTACATCTCTGCTATGCATTCCTTGCTATGAACCTCACAGGGTTAAGAGCCATATCTGTCACTATTATTTTGCTCATGATGTAAGAAAACAATTATGCATAGGCATGTGTGCATAAGGTTAATGAGTGGTTGTAACACATGTCGAGTAGCACTGCAATGTGTGGTGTGAGTATTGGAGGCTCTGCAGGAGTCGCCAAGCCTATGGAATAGGGTGGTTGACAACCATTGGTGCAGCTATGCTTCAGGTTCCCTATACCTAAGAGGGAGTGTTCATAATTCTACCATCTTATCCATCGTATGCCTGTATATAAGCTTGATGCTTGAAGTAGGACTCAAAGGGAGGAATCCTTGTTTCCTTGAGGAATGCCAATCTTCTTGTGGTCCTTTTGACACCATGTACTTCAAGGTGGTTATTATAAGCTTGTGATGCCTAGTTGGTCCTCTATGGAGACCTATAGATTTATAGGCCAAGATATATCTGATCTCAAGAGGATGCAAAGGACCCAAGGGTTCGTAAAAACTTAAGAGGCACAATTCATAAGCTTATAGTCTGAATGGATAAGTCCCTGATTAGTGTCCCTTAATAAAATCACAATGAATTAAGAGAAGGAATATTTGTTGTATTCTCAGGAGGGATAGAACCAGAGGGTGCCCTAGTAAACTTGAATGGCCATGGAAGGTTTCTGGTGCAAGTCTAGGAATTTAAAGAACCACCATAACTGAGCCATTTTAGAGTCCCTTTGAGAATAATGCAAAATTGATCAAGATATTTTACTTCATGGATGCATAGAAAATTGCATATAAAGGAGCATGTAAACAAGTAACTTAAACACATGAAAAGAAGCAGAAATCAAAAGAAAACATAAGATCAAAGACACAAGATGATTTAATTACAGAGTTCACCCAGTGTGGGCTATGTCTCCTGGCCCTGTTCAATGTGGGGAGGCCTCTTCCATTAAATGGAAGCATAAATAAATTACAATCAATTTAAAAATGACACCGTATACCTCCACTTCTGGGGATGGCATGAAAATATAGGCCTCTACTGGAGAAATGGGTTACATGGTTGGATTCCTGGCGAAAATTTATGAAAAATGACTATAAATTTGACCTTGTTATAACACTAGCACTTCTAGACCCCAAAGGAATATTCTCAGCATAAAAAAATACCCCACTCAGGATTCCTCCCTCCTGGACCACTCCTGGTTCCGTTGCACAGACCTTGCCTCTAGTGTGCCCTCCGTCAGTCGAATGATAAATTTCTATGGTTTATATTATAGTCTGCGGGTCGAGTTAACAATAGATGGGTCGTTGGCCCGTTGGTGGCAGAGGCAATTAGAACATGGGTAGATCAGGTTCAAAACCCAATTCACCTCAAAGTTGGTTTGGAATTGTTTTAATACGTGACATTAGTTCATTTTATGGTTGGCGTTGTTTAATTTTTGGGGCCTCTCATTGGTGGGTTGGGAAATTTTGTACCCCTTTAACCTCTCCATGTGTCGATTTTGTATTGAGGGTTGCGTGGGTCCGTCGGTGGGTGCCCCGACCACCATATTAGAATATAGTAATGTCGTTGGGGTTTTTCTATATGGTTGTGAGGGGTCTGTGTCACCATGGCCCCGACCCATAATATATATATATATATATATATATATATATATATATAATGTCGTTGGGGGTGGCAGCGTGCCACCCTAATTTTATATTTATTTTTTATTTTTTTAACCATTATATTTAAAATTTTAGTGGTAGTTTTTAAGGATCACTCGACAAATTAAATAGGTGAAAAATTTTCCCATTATGGTGGCTGGATTCCGTGCACCAACCCTTTGCCAAATTATTGCCTCGTTAGTGACTGCCACTTGGGCTAGTTTGACTAGAACTTTGACCAGATATAAATTGAGAATACAAACTTAGATTTAAGTTTCATTCACGTCATTTGAATTAGGATGACGAGAACTATGATATGGTCTTAGTTTCACTTCAATCTAATTACTTTGATTTTTGAGTTTTTTCAAGGCCACTTCTATTTCTAGAGCCACCTGGATCATTCCTCTCAACTAATGAGATTTTGGGCCACCAAAAGCTTTATCAGTCAATTGGAAAGTGAGGGAATTTCTTCCTTAAATCCATGGGGCCTTGCTTGGATGCATTCCCTTGAAACCAATACGAAGGTACTCCGCATCTCCTCGTCCTGAAGTCCTAGTTTTCCTATCAAGAATGATATCTTCCGGTAGCTTGTCCAAGTATTCGGGTGCAAAGTCACCCACTGTAGGAACCTTTCCAACCTATTTGGTGTCCATGATCAAATGAGGCTCATAAAGCTTTAAGTTTTCAACATTCACCACTGAGTACATCTGCATGTATGCTGGAAAATCGAGACGAAAAACATTGTCTCTAATCTTTTCTAATATGGTGAATGGGCCATATTGAATTGGTCTCAACTTATTTCCTTCCCCTTTCATCCTATCTTTGTTGGTGTGGAGCTACACCTTGTCTCCAACCTAGAATTGGTAATATTTTTTAACGTTGTGAGGAATCTTGAAGATTCCCGGAGGGGTCAAAATTGCAGGTGGCGGAATGTGGCTGACTTTATACCAATTTTAACCATAATTTCGCAAGAATTGCAATAGTGCAGTTATTTTTTTCATCTGAGCAATGGATTTCATGGGTCATGGTAGAAATTCTCTTCTTCATTAATTGTTGTGCACGAAGTGATGGGCCTCTAAATTGGACATAAAATAAAGCCCATCTAACCTTTCTTAAGCCCATCTAACTTCCTTATGCACATGAAAAGATATATTAAATCTCTCCTTATGCACTTAATAATGTTTTCTTATGCTTTAATATTTTCTTAGGAAGGTTTAAAGGTAATTTAATATTTGTGCCTAATATTAGTTATTTTTGTATAATATTGTGAGAATATTTGGCAGATTATGCATATTTGGAGGAGATAATTTAGGGACTTTCTCACTTCCACTAGAAGATAAAGAGTGAATAATATCAAGAAATTAGGGAGAAATATTGGGGATATTCAAGGGGTTTTTCCACCCTCAAAGGCAACCAAAGGATCCTCATGAGATCCCCTTCAACAATTCGAATTCCAGAGGCAGCCAAGCAACTCAAGACCAAGTGCACTCAAGCCAGAATTCACTTGGAGTTAAGTGGAATCATTACCTATTTTTAGGGAGTTGTTGGTAGCTGCCCTATAGAATAAATAGAGAAGATCTAGAGCTACGTAGAGTTAGTGTATGTTAGTTAATTCCAGGGGATTCAATTCCATTCAGAACTAATTTGTTGCAAGCTATTAGGATTTTGTTTTTTAAGACCTTCGGGATGTAATAAAGACTGTATTTTTAATGAAATGAGTAGACATAATCCATTTTACTAATTCAATTCTAGAGATCTGGCCTCATGGGTTAGGGCCCAACCTATGTGCCTCAACTTCTCTGTTGTTTTCATTCTTTCCTTTCTGCTGTTTAGCTAGTTTTCTTTCTGTCATTCAATTAGTTCTGCTTTTAAATAGTTTCATTGTTGTTTAGTTTTTCTTTCAGTATGCTACTGTAATTTTCATTTGATTGTGAGTAATAGGATAGAGGGAAAACTCCAAAAGCTGTGGTCAAGCCTCCCCCTCTCATCTCTTTCAATATAGTTCGAGCAGGGTAGACATTCCCACAGGCCAAAAATTTCTTTCTATTTGAGTTTAGGGAAGAAATTTCATTACTAAGTCTGAGTGTCTCTTTCACTATTCTTATCACGCATTGTTGTATTTTTTCCATGCATGAATTCGCAGGTGTATCACACTTCTGAGCACTACTAGTTCGCCTCCATTCCCTCCTGTTTTCCACTTATTCCGACTGTTGCACCAACCTTTTTATTCCCACAAAAATTCAAACCCTTCAACCTGCCTTATTCCTTTATTTTTATGATTCACGGTTTCCTTTACCATTTTAATGCATAACACATAAAAAACATTAAAAAACCATCAAAATCTCGACCTCCTCCTTCCTTCTCGAAATCCCCGCTACCATACTTCGCATTTCGCACTCCGCATGGTTTAATTTGTTCCTGTTAACACTTACCAATCCCATCTGCCGTTTGCGATATTGTGATACAGCATATTGCATTTCCCAACCTTCATCCTTTTCCTTTAAAAATTACTACAGGAATTGCAATCACACGTCGTAACCTTTCCCCTTTTCCTTAAGACTTACCGCTTCCTTTCCGCCAATTGCGATAATGCGATCGCGCTTTGCTTCCGGTCCCACCGCCACGTCATCCCTATCGCAAATCGCATTCCCCCGTTTTATCCCCAGCGCAGATCGCATCCTACACTTTTTATTTGGTTCCATTAATACTTACCGCTCATTCCTGCTAATTGCGGTATTGTCGCCGCATCGCAAATTTCTCACCGCAACATTTCCTTGTTTCCTTTAACATTTTTCGTTTTCAATTACCGATGCGATATTTCCGCCGCATCGCACATCGCAAATTGCATTTTTTGTTTGTTTCTTTAACACTGACCGCTCCAACTCTATGATATCTTGATTGCGATATTAGCCCCACCTCCACATCACCACTCCGCATCATACATCGCAAATCAAGTTTTTTTTGTTTCTTTTTTAACACTTACCGCTCCAATTTTGTGAAGTACCTTTGCCTCCATTGCATCTCCTCCATCGCATATTTCACATTATTCCTCTCCAAAGCTATTTCTGTGCCATATTATAAGGTTTTATAAGGTTTAAACCCCCACTTTCCACTTCTAAGCCCTGTTTCATGTGATAAGCCCTCCATTAGCCTCTTTAGCCCTTTTTCTTTTCTCCAAGCTGCAAATCAACACTCTTTTTAATTAGAATTAAGTCATGGATAACTTAGTTGCATGAATAGAAGCATGGTATATAGACCATAGGATAAATAGAGTGCATTTAGTTGTTTGGCCAAGTTAAGTGTGGTTTAGAATTAGTTTCCTTTCTGCCATTTATTTTCAGAAAGTTAAATTAGTTTCCTTTCTATCATTTCTTTTCTACAAATTAAATTTTTCTCATTCTTGCCATTTCCTTTCTTCAACTTATTTTAGTTTCATTGAAGAGTGACAGACTTCACTGAGAACCCTTAGAAATAGCACCCTTTCGTAAAGCAGAAGAGGATGATATGAGCATAATGTATCTGTTGTGTATATAACACTGTCACCTCCAAGTTTGTATGAACCTCGAGTTGATAAAGTAAAGTAGGGAAGCCCTTGGGAGTTGCATCACTCTTGGTGCAATACCAGGGCTCACCACCTTTTGACATCATTGCCGGGGAGGTGTCTAGTAGATTATTTGATTTTGTTTTTAGCATTATTTTTTGCTTTCCTTTCTTTTCATGCCATTTCATAAATATTAAAAAAAATATAAAAAGATCTGATTTTCATGCCTCATAGGAGTAGGGATACGAGATTTTTTTTTTTTAAATACTTCTCCAATACCAACCCCCCCACTTTTCCATGTGGTGCAGTAAGAACCACATCACCATACACTTTTGAAGGTAGAAGAGATGGATGGATATGATGACAATGAAGAAGATTTATTGGGTTTCCCATTCAAGATATGGACATCAGTGTACATATGAAGAACATCCCTCCATATTTCCTTCCTAACTTCCATGGTATGAGGACAGAGGATCCAGAAACATTTCTCTTTGAATTTCAAATACTTTGTAGGTCTTATGGCTACTTATCACACACTCAAAAATTTAGATTGTTTCCTACAACATTGAAGGATAGAGCTTTTAAATGGTTCATGAGTCTAGGTACTAATGCAATAAGATCATGTAATGATATGCAAAATATATTTCTAGAAAATTACAAAGATCGTGATTTTAGAGAAGACATTTTTAGAATGAACTAAGAAGAAGATAAGAGCCTTGAGTATCTAATAGAGAGGTTCATGTATAATGTTAAGAGGGAAAATTTTCATTATTTAGGATTTGACACGCTAAAAACCCTCTTAGAAAAATTAGGGATGAGTGGATTAATATCCTTAATCTCATGAGTAAAGGAGATGTATATCAATTTTAATTTGAAGAAATTTGTGAAACATGTAAGCGCATATCGAGAGGAAGGGAAAGAGTAAGTAAGTCATCATCAACATTGGTAAGGCAAGATGAACTTGGAAATTTTCTTGATAACTTTAAAACAGAAATTCTGAGCAATCTAAGTGAACAAGTAGAAATGTTAAGAATGCAAAATGAGAAAAAAGAAGATGATGATATTTTTGTTATCCATGCATAATCATATGCTGCTAAGTGTTGTTCATCATTCCCCGGTTTTAAATAAGTTTACCAAGAAGACAATGGAGCAAGGCAATCACCAAAGAAGCTATGTTATGTAGCTCCAAGGAGACACTGGTAGCTTGGTCAACTTGATATGATGCAAGGACCCACTCCACAATTTCAAGCTTATTCACATCCATCTCAAAGTAATTTGGACACATTCCCTCCTTGGCAACCTTGGCCATCTCAACCCCAAAACCAATCTTGGCAACATGGTTGGCAAGGACCTTATTGGGAAATTCCTCAACATCCTCAATATTTCCCTCAATATCCTCCATACCCAACTCCATGCTATCCCTACCATCCACCTCCACCACCACCATAACCTCAACCACATCCATTTTTTTATCACTTATAAAATTGTGAAACATTACTTGACGTGGTCATACAGTTCATTTATCAAAAGGATAAGGTCTCCTTAAGCCTTTCAAGTTGGTATAGGAAAATTTCATTGTTTACATGTTTAACCTATCCTAAGGTTCAAGGCCACCTCCATTTAGGTCATTTCATGTCCCATCAGTCATCATATGGTGTCAATTTTTATTCCCCGGGCATTTAAATTTAAAAAGGGTGCTTAAGTTAGTTTTACTAATCAGAAACTGTCAGCAAGTAAACTAATCATACTACGAAAAACTGTTTTCTTGTCCGTCTTGTCAAACTCAATGTGAAGTTTCAGTCCATGATTGGAGGAGTTAGGGTGGAGGTCATTCGAGTCTGTTATTGTTAATTCAAAGTTACAAAGCCATGTCTGAGGTCTTCATTACCCTCTTTCGCATGCATGTGCCATGATTAATGCATGAGATGCCATTTAAAAGATAAAAACCTTACCCAATTAGTCTTTTGTCATACTCCGCTTTATATTTTCATGTAATTGTATTTCTGGAGAGTTGCTTCATCGAGCCAAGCAATTTGCTAGCAGATTTAAACTTTGCAAGTGTCATTAAGCAAGCGAGGCTGAGAAGATATAAAGCACCCATGGCTGTAAGGAAGGAAACAAACAAAGGTGGTCATTTCCATAGGTATGAGCCCATGGACATGAATTTCCTAAATGAAGACCCAACTTCCATGAAGGTTTTCAGAAGAAAGGTTGTTTTCAATTCTATCAAACATTGCATGGTTTTCATCTATAGGTTTCTAAGGATTTTAATAATAGTGTCATAGAAACAGCTTCAAAAGTGGGAATGTTGAACCTTATAGTGACACCAGACAACATTTCAACAGCAACAAAAATCCTTAGAGGAGGATAACAGTGGTTTAAAGGCATCAAGTTCACAATGCAGGATTGCAAAGAGTTCATCAAACTAGAGCATAGTGAAATTGATCTGGCAAATGCTATCCCTAGGAGTTTCATGAAGGACAACTATTCAAAGTTGTTGATGATCATTCATAAGTATTTTACCTGTGAAGGAAGGTTTCACATGGTCCACTCCTACCACCTTAGGCTTCTTCTGCATTTTGTGGGTAAGAGGTCACTTGACTTGCCTTTTTATTTATAAATAAGTCTAGGTAAAATATCAGATAAGGTTCAAATTAAAACAGAGGGCAATGAAACTTCTGTCTTTCACCATGGTTTGATTAATTTGTTGGTGTTAGAAGAGTTGAAGAGACTAGACAGAAATTGGACTTCCTTTCTGTTCATGAGTGGTTTTGAAATTGATGTTGTCACTCTTAAGAGAACCTCCAAACCTAGAAACATTTCATCATCAACAAGGGCCAAGGAAGTTGAAGAAGGGAATAGATCATCCCCACTAGAACCAGTGAGCATGGAGATAGAGCCTTTGTAGAAGATTGACACACCTAAATATCGCCTACAAAACAAAAGTAAACAGTCAGCAAACAAGGCAACAAGAGAGTTACTAGGAGCCAAATAGTGGCTAAAGGAAACTTAGAAGACATCTTGCATGCAATTGACATTGCAGAATCACCCATTGTGAAAGATGAATATATTCAAGATGGAGGAAGAAATCCGAAGAAAGGTATGACAACTAAAAACTTAGAGTTTGCAGGTGATGATGTTGGTTTCATGTTTCAACCTAGAAGGCCAATGACCAGACATACAAGAAAGGTCATGGAAAGAAAAAAAGAGACTCAGAAGGTCAGTGAAACTGCTCAGCCACCAAGCATCATAGATATCTCTTCACCTGAAAAAGAAGAGTTGGTTATAAAACAAAAGAAGGGTAAAGAGAAAATTAGTGAAAAATCAGAAATTGAAACCCTTAAGGAGCAGTTGAAGGAGGTATGTAAGGAGATATCAGTCTTGAAATAAGAAGAAAATAAGCATAGAGTTGAGAAGGCTTAGTTTGAAAAAATGAGGAAAATTTGGGAAGATCAAGTCACAAGTGTCTCAAAGACCTTAGACAATACAGAAAGGTTGATAAATTGGACTCAGCCACTAAGGGGAGAAGTCAAACACATCAAAAATATAAACTTGCACTTTCAATCCAAGAACAAGGAATTAAAGGACAAAGTGCAAGATGTTCAAGAGAAATTGGATCTGATTCATGAGGAGTTGGAAAAGAAAGGATTGAAAATGACTATGGTAGAAGAACTCATTAGCCAACTTATTTTAAATGAGGAAGAAACACCAAATGAGTAATAATTTGAGATGGAATATGCCTTAGGAGGTTCATTACATGCAGATAACCGAAATTTTGTAGCTGAAGGTCAGTTTTTGAAGGTAATTTTAAAAGGAGCAATTTCTGGTTTTTTGCACAGTTTCGTAGCGTACCTCAGGCTTGAAGCCAAAAATACACTACAAAAAAACCTGTAGGTGCCTTTTTTCATTTAAAGTCAATTTTTGCATGTTTTAAGGAGAGGGGTACATTATTGTAATGTGTCATGACATGATGAAGATGATGGAACAATAAAGAAGTGAAAAAGATGGATGTAAAATCCACTTTTCTCACGCTACTAAAACTCGCTACGAAACTGTCATGTTTTCGTAGCAAGCAATGTTTGAAGGATTTTGAGCATCTTAAAAGGATTTTTTGCCAACTGGAGACCTCCAGCATGTTAGAAGACCTTATTAGCAGATATTTATGACTCAAAGGGAGTGTCATGCAGCCAGGTCATCAGTCAAAATAACGTTGAAGATGAAGGTCATCGATTCCTAAAAAGTAGGGTTATGTTCAATAGATCTAGGGGTGCTTTAAATATGTAAAGTGGTGGTGAACTTGGTCATGTGTCCTTTGAGAATGCGATATTAATTATGTAACCATAATGTAACTATTTCACATATAGGATAGAGGAATGTAATAAATAGGAGATCGAGTCCTATTAGGAGTTGGTTTCTTTAAAAGGTAGCTGTTAGTTTTCTGTTGTGACTTATTGATTTCAGTTATGAAAGGTGTCATAGGAGAATTCGAGGATCTAGCCACTAGGAAGATCATCCTTATTGTAAATAATGTCTATTTATAGACAAAATATCAAAGAAGAAAGGGGTTGGAGAACATTTTGCACCAAATTGTTGTTTGTATGTTTTTGACCATTATCAGTAATACAAAGTGACATTCTACTTTCCAGACCTGAGATTCTCATGAGGTTTTTGATGTCTTATTGATCTATATCTTTATGTTTTATCACTTGCAGTAGATTTCATCTCTAATTACTCAAAATTTATAAGTATTATGCTCTGACTTCCTTTAGTGGTGAAATGACTGTGTTTTCCTATGTTATGTGTGCGAGTTATATTTGTCAGAAACCTCTATCTGCCTCAGCTTCCATGTAATTAAGAAATGTTGTCACTAAGATTACTGATTTTTGACTCCATAAGGCCAATGGTAGCAAGCCTGCATTTTTCAACCTGTAATCATACAAAACAAGTTAAAATTTCTATAGAGTTAGCCATCTAGTACTATCCTTATTCAAAATCATAAATCCCCATTGAGAGATCCCTCTCAAACTGAAGAGGCTAATCTTCAGTTAGAAGTAGTTTGAAACAATTACACTGAGTTGCTTGATGAGCATCCAATCAAGATTAATTTGGTGATAACATTTTGATGCATCTACCAGGAGTCTGCAGAAATATTTCCCGAAGTTTTTGTGCAAAAAGTGAAGCTGAAATCTTGGAGGTAGCAGGAGCTCAGAATTTGTTCGAGGCTGCAACTACCTTGGTGACTCCATTTCAAACATTCATTCTTAAAGGTGGCTTCAAGAAGGAGATACACGAGGAGCAATCCAGATCCTAACCCACCTGCTATAGTGGATAATCCAAACACAATTTCCAAAGGTATTCAAGGTAGCTCTTGAAAATCAGGTACTCCATCACATTCAAGAGCTTTGTCCTCTGAAGTTTTAAGAAGTCCTGAAGATAAAAAGTTTGATGATCAAATTCAGGAAGTCTTGTTTAGGTTTGAAAATGAAAATGAATTGACTGAGATTGTTTCAGACCTTCAAAGAAGAGGTATTGATACCTCATCCTTAGTGACCCAAAAATATAAATAAGAATTATGGGGGGAAGTCACATCAGATTTATCGTTAGAGAGGGAATATTTGGATAAATTGCAGGAATTAGACCCATTTGATATCTTGCTAAGAAGAAAATATGGTTTTCCTTTACCTAACTGGAGTTCATTTGTAACTGGACTACAAAGACCAACTACACCACCTCCTAACAGTTCTTCTTCTGCTATTGTTGTCCTTAAAAATACCACAGTCCCTGTCATCATGGATGGAAATATTCCACCTCCACCTGTTGTTGGACCTGCTAGGTATGCTTCACTTGTTCTCCTAGCTGTCCTTAATGCTCTCCCTAGTAAGTATTCTGCTAGAATCAAAACTTGGGGAAGTGATGAAGAAATTACAACTGAAGAACATGTATACTAATTCAATGAATTTATAGATAAAGAGGAGGTTGATCATGAAGATGTCAAAATGAGACTTTTTTCTCATAGTTTCACTAGTGAGGGCAGAAAGTGGTATAAAGCCATTTCTCCAGGAAGTTTGCATAATTGGAATGAGTTTGAGGATAGCTTATTGAGAAAGTGGGGAAATAGAACAAACCTTGTGTAGGCCCTCACTGAGTACAATAGTTTGAAAAGAGCTATAGATGAAACTATCCAAAAATTTTCCAAGATATTTAACAAAGTTTATGACTCCATCCATAACCATCTAAAACCTCCACCAGGAGCAGCTCAACTACGATATGCTGAGGCTTTTGGCTATGAATTTTCTATCATACTCAGAGAAAGAGAATCCCCTTCTCTAGCAGAAATGCAAAATTATGTTGTGAAGGTGGAACTCAATATGATAGCTACTAAAAATTCCAAGATGAGAAAAACAAAATTTAAAGAAGAAGATAAGCCTTCCACCTCAGATGACAAATTTGACTCCATGATGAAAACAATGGAAAAACTGATGGATAGGCTTGCCCTTGGAAATTATTCTGCACCTCATGCACAACATGAGCCACAATTTATAAATCCACAGTTTAGAAGGCCTCAAAATCAGCAGAGACCAAGGGAATATAGAAATCAGCCTGACCTCCAGTAAGGCCTCATTTTCAGCAAAATTTACTTGATGAAGAAGATCAGCCTAAGATTCCAGAAGACTCCATTCACTCCGTAGATGAAAACATGTCTGGAATTTTTTTGACTAAGGAAGAGCATGATGAGTATGATCATGATGTAAATAAGGGTGAGGAACCATATGATTACCTTAAGGGTTATCAAAATGCAATTTTTGAGATGCAGAAGCAATACAACCTTAGAAACAAAAATGTCCCTATTACTGCAAATAAAACACAACCAAAGAAAGGTGCCCCTAAAGCAATCGAGGTTCGAAAAGATCCACCACCTCCTCCTTCTGTCAAAGAAATTGAAAATATTACTTCTACTTTTAGTTTGGAGAATGAGATTTTTAAAATCAAGATCCCAGACCCTTTTGGAGAAATTCTTAAGGTGAATGAGTACAAAAGTAAAATTTTAAAAATGATGAATTCTCAATGAGGAGCTGCAGACATCCTTAATGTACAAGAATACCATCCAACCATCTACTTGGGACCAAATTGGAAGATGAGCAGAATGAATAAGTACCTCCTTTCTATGTCAGCCTTAGCATCCATGACATGACATTACACAATGCCATGTTGAATTCAAGGGCCTCTCATAACCTCATGCCTAAGGTGATTATGGAAAGGAAGGGATTAGAAATCACTAGGCCATACAAGGAATTTTTTTCTTTTGATTCAAAAAGAGTTCAATGCATTGGATTTATAAAATATGTTTTTGTTGGCCTTACACAAGTCCCTGCCAAGACAGTGGTAATGGAAATTGTGGTAGCAGACATTCCACCCAAGTTTGGCATGATTCTCTCTAGGTCTTGGACAACAAAAATTAAAGGCACCATGCAAATGGACTTAACATATGCCACCATTCCTATTTTTGGTAAAAAGAATGTTGTACAGAGAGACAAGGATCGCTTATATGGTAAGTAGTAAGGATAAACCTATGAATTTCCAAATTTATGTTGTTGAAATTGAATTAGGATTAGCCATTATTTTCAATTAGCTAACTGATGAAGCAGAAGATGAAAGAAAATCAGAAATTCAGGAGGTTGAAAATCAACAAACTGAAAATCAAGAAATCATTGAAGAAAAGGCAGAGGGTTGGTGGCTTTTGCACTTAGATGGATCAGCTGGAATAGAGGGGGATGGAGCAAGCATTTGGATCACAACCCTTGATGATGAAATTAAGTTCTATTCTTTCAAATTGAACTTTGATTTACCAAATAATATGGATGAGTATGAGTCTTTGTTTTTGGGTTTAGAAATTTTGAAAAGATTGGGTGCCCAAAAAATTTCAGTTTGTGGAGATTCTGAATCGGTTATTAAAAAATTTGAAGGTGTATATCAAACCAAGGATGTGAGGATGAGAGATTACAGAAATTTGATCATGGAGATGTTAGAAAATTTTCAATAATATTCATTTATTGTGAAAAAAAGGGACAAAAACTCAGTAGCTGACTCCCTAGCTATTTCTGCAAGTCTATTTGTTATCCCTGCACATTCCACTGAAAAGTTTGAGGTTGAAGTTTGTCATAGGCCTGCTATACCAGACAACATCATCCATTGGAAAGTGTTTGAAGATGACCAACAAGTAAAAAAATTCTTAGAATTGAAAGAGGAGTTTGAAAGCACACAAGTAGATCAACAAAACACGCTTGCTGAAACTAAGGGTAATTCTGAAGTTTTGCAGCTGAAGAACAATTGTATACCCAAGGGTATTATCCCACTTAAAAAGCTTTTTGACCAAAATGATGTGTTCAAATCTCCTAGGATGCAAGCTAATGATGAAGAGTTAGAGAGTTGTAATCTTGGTGTAGTAGAAATGCCTAAAATGATAAAGCTTTCTAAGTTTCTTTCTGTAGAGATGAAATAGAAATATACTGAGATGATGAAAATTTTCATTGATGTTTTTGCATGGAGTTATGTTGATTTGAAGAAGTATGGTCCTAGTATTATTCATCATACCATTCCTATTAAAGAAAATGAGAAACCTTTCAAATAGAAGTTGAGAAGGATTAATCCACTGCTCATGCCTCTGATTGAGAAGGAAATTAAGAAGCTCTTTGATGAAAAAATGATTGTTCCTATCAGGTTCTCAAAATGGCTTGCTAACTTGGTACTAGTCAGAAAAAAGAGTGGAAAGATCAGAATCTGCATTGACTTCGGAAAGTTGAACAAAGCTTCTCTGAAGGACAATTACCTTCTCCCTATGATGGATCAAATTCTGCAGAATATTGTTGGTTCCCAAAGGAAGTCTATGATGGATGGTTTTTCAAGATACAATCAAATATTAGTGCACCTAGAAGACCAAGAGAAAACTTCCTTTACTACACCATGGGGGACATTCATGTATGCAAAGATGCCCTTTAGTTTGATGAATGCAGGAGCGAATTTTCAAAGAGAAATGGATATTGCCTTTGCCGAGGAGAAGGATAAGTTGGTGGTTGTCTATCTATATGACATAACTATATTCTCAAGAAGAGAGGAAGGCCACTTGAAGCATCTGGAGAAAGTTCTGCTGAAGTGTAGAAGGTTTGGTATTTCTCTTAATCCCACTAAAAGCATTTTTTTCTCTAACCTCAGGAAATTTACTTGGGAATGTTATATCTAAAGATGGGATAAATATTGATCCAAACAGATTCAATGCCATTCAGAAAGTATATTTTCCTAGAAGCAGGAAGGAAATTCAATCTTTCCTTAGGAGAGTGAATTTTGTGAGAAGGTTTATTCCCAACTTTGTTGAGATTGTCAAAGATATAACTAAGATGCTGAAGAAAGGAGCTGATATTAAATGGACAGTTTAAGCAAAGCATTCATTTGAGGAAATTAAGAAGGCACTCACTTAGGCCCCAGTGTTGATTAGCCCAGATTTTTCAAAAGAATTCCTAGTTTTTACATTTGCATCAGAAAACACAATTGTTGGAGTTTTACTGCAGAAAGGACAACAAGGTACAGAGAAACCCATTTCATTTTTTAGTAGAACCCTTGCTAACTCAGAGCTGAAGTATAATATTCTTGAAAAATAGGCATATGCAAATATCAAAGTCATTAAAGATTTCAAAATGTATATTCTGCATTCTCATGTTATAGCATTTGTGCCTAATACTGTGGTGAAAGACATTTTGACTCAAGCTGATCCTAATGGAAAGAGAGGGAAGTGGATAGCTAACTTGCTGGAGTATGATATAGAAATCAAGCCTAAAAAATTGGTGAAAGGTCAGGGGCTAGAAAAGCTGATGGCATAGTCCAATTTTGACTGTCTTGATATGAATTTAATTATTGCATAAATTTTAGAATTATCAAATGAAGATGAAGAGTTGATTCCTATTGAAGAGAAGTATATTCTATCTGACTAGTACAGAGACATTGTCTTTGTCTTACATCATCATAGAGCTCTTGCATAATTTACCAAATCAAAATCAAGGTTTTTGAAGTTGAAATCTCTGAGGTATTGCATTATAGATAAAAATATGTATTGGAAAGATATTGGTGGCATTATTTTTAATTGTTTGCTGGAAGAGGAAGCTGAAAGGGTGATTGAAGAGTTTCATAAAAGATATTGTGGAGGACATCACTACTAGAAGGCCACAACAAACAAAATTCTCAAAGCTGGCCCACCATGTTTAAGGATGTCTACAAGAAGATAGTTTCCTACCATGAATGTTAGATTTTTTATGGTAAGAAAAAGCTTGTTCCTTTACCCTTGATGCCAATTTATGTTGAGGCACCTTTCTAGCAGTGGGGGATAGATTTTATTGGTAAAATACACCCATTTTATTCAGGGAAGCATCGCTGGATCCTAACAACAACAAATTATTTCACCAACTGGATTGAAGCAATCACAACAAGGCAAGCAAATGATTTAGTCATCATTCAATTCTTAGAGAATAAAATATTGTCCAAGTTTGGTTGTCCTATGAAGATCATCACTGACAATGCACAAGCTTTCAAATCCAAGAGGTTGATCAACTTTTGTCATCATTATCACATTACACTTGGACACTCTACTGCTTATTACCCACAGGGTAATGGTCTTACTAAATATTTTAACAAAATCATTATGAGAATTATTAAGAAGGTGATGCAGGAAAACAAAAGGTCATGGCATCTTAAGTTGAAGTATGCTCTGTGGGCTGATAGAGTGTGTACAAAAAGGTCAATTGGTACTTCACCTTATGAATTAGTGTATGGAGCTGAAGCCATTTTTCCCACATCCTTGGGAGTGCCAGTTATGAAATTGATGCAAGGACAAGAGGAGGAGCCTAATGCTATTCAGAGGAGAATAAACCAGTTGATAGCTCTGCAGGAAAAAAAAAGAGGAAGTATATAACATCCATCAGCAGTCTCAAAAAATAATAAAGAAGACATTTGACAGGAAAGCCAAAGAGGAAAATTTTTAGATTCAAGATATGGTATTGAAGTGGGAGGCTAGAATTGAAGAAAAGGGGAAACATGGTAAGTTTGAGAATATCTGGAAAGGTCTATTCATAGTAGCTGCATTGCATGGAAACAACACTTATCTGCTGCAGGAGATGGATGGACAACCTTGTGTTGGAGGGCCTGTCAATGGCAGGTTTCTAAAGCACTATTCCTCTTAATTTTTACTAATTTTTCACTCCATTGTATATATTCTATTTTATTATGCTCTTCTGCTAATAACAACAAGATGATCATCAAACTTAAGCCCGAGGTGAAGGTCATTAGAGTTTGAAGAAGGCTTGGCAAATTTTAGAGTTTTTATTTCCAAAAAGATGGATGGCACTGAAACTACAGGTTCTTTGGTGTACCACAGGGGCACATCATCCCAAGTGGAGCCACTTTTATCACTTATAAAATTGTGAAACATTACTTGACATGGTCATACAGTTCATTTATCAAAAGGATAAGGTATCCTTAAGCCTTTCAAGTTGGTATAGGAAAATTTCTTTTTTTACATGTTTAACCTATCCTAAGGTTCAAGGCCACCTCCATTTAGGTCATGTCATGTCCCATCAGTCATCATATGGTGTCATTTTTCATTCCCCAAGCATTCAAATTTAAAAATGGTGCTTAAGTTAGTTTTACAACTTTTCGTAGCGTTTTATACAACAAAACAATAGTTTTCGCTACGAAACTACCTAATAGATTCATAGCGAAACTGTCAGAAGTTAAACTAATCATGCTACGAAAAACTGTTTTATTTTTTGTCTTGTCAAACTCGATGTGAAGTGTCATTCCATGATTTGAGGAGTTAGGGTGGAGGTCATTCAAGTCTGTTATGGTTAATTCAAAGGTACAGAGCCATGTTTGAGGTCATCATTACCCTTTTTAGCATGTGTGTGTCATGATTAATGCATGAGTTGTCATTTAAACCATGAAAACCTTACCCAATTAGTCTTTTTTCATACTGTGCTTTATCTTTGCATGTAATTGGATTTTTGGAGAGATGCTTTATCGAGCCAAGCAGGTTTCTGGTAGATTTAAACTTTGCAGGTGTCATGAAGCAAGCGAGGTTGAGAAGATATAAAGAACCCATGGATGAAAGGAAGAAAACAAACAAAGGTGGTCATTTCCACAGGTATGAGCCCATGGACATGAATTTCCTAAATGAAGACCCAACTGCCATGGAGGTTTTCAGAAGAACAGTTTTCTTGTAATTCTGTCAAAGGTTGTAGGGTTGTCATCTACAGGTTTCCAAGGATTTTGCTAATAGTTTCATAGGAACAGCTTCAAAAGTGGGAATGTTGAACCTTACAGTGACACCAGAAAAAATTTAAACAACAACAAGAATCCCTAGAGGAGGAGAACAATGGTTTAAAGGCATCAAGTTCACAATGCAGGATTGCAAAGAGTTCATCAAACCAGAGCATAGTGAAATTGATATGACAAATGTTATCCCTAGGAGTTTCATGAAGGAAAAATATTCAAAGTTGTCGATGATTATTCAGAAGTATTTTACCTATGAAGGAAGGTTTCACATGGTCTACTCCTACCAGCTTAGGCTTCTTCTGCATTTTGTGGGTAAGAGGTCACTTGACTTGCCCTTTTATTTATAAAGAAGTCTAGGTAAAATTTTAGATAAGGTTCAAATTAAAACAGAGGGTAATGAAACTTCTCTCTTTCACCATGGTTTGATTAAGTCGTTGGTATTAGAGGAGTTGAAGAGACTAGAAATAGATTGGACTTCCTTCATGTTCATGAGTGGTTTTGAAATTGATGCTGTCACTCCTAAGAGAACCTCCAAACATAGAAACATTTCATCACCAACAGGGGCTGAAGAAGTTGAAGAAGGGAATATATCATCCCCACCGGAACCAGTGAGCATGGAGACAGAGCCTTTGCAGAAGATTGACACACCTAAAACATCACCTTCAAAACAGAAGCAAATAGTCAGCAAACAAGGCAGCAAGAGAGTTACAAGTAGCCAAACAATGGCTAAAGGAAACTTAGGAGACATCTTGCATGCAATTGACATTGAAGAATCACCCATTGTGAAAGATGAGGATATTCAAGATGAAGGAAGAAAGCTGAAGAAAGGTAAGACAACTAAAAAATTAGAGTTTGCAAGTGATGATGCTCGTTTCATGTTTCAACCTAGAAAGCCAATGACCAGGCATACAAGAAAGGTCATGGAAAGCAGCAAAGAGGCTCAGAAGGTCAGTGAAACTACTCAGCCACCAAGCATCATAGATCTCTCTTCACCTACAAAACAAGATTTGATTATCAAACAAAATAAGGGTAAAGAGAAAATTAGTGAAAAATAAAATATTGAAACCTTTAAGGAGCAGTTGAAGGAGGCAGGTAAGGAGATACCAGTCTTGAAACAAGAAGAAAATAAGCATAGAGCTAAGAAGGTTCAGTTTGAAAAAATGAGGAAAATCTAGGAAGATCAAGTCACAAGTGTCTCAAAGACCTTGGAAAATACAAAAAGGTTGATAAAGTGGACTCAACCACTAAGGGGAGAAGTCAAACACATCAAAAAGATAAACCTGCACTTGCAATCCAAGAATAGGGCATTAAAGGACAAAGTGCAAGATCTTCAAGAGCAATTGGATCTGATTCATGAGGAGTTGGAAAAGAAAGGATTGAAAATTACTGTGGTAGAAGAGCCCATTAGGAGGTTCATTACATGCAGGGAACCCAAATTTGAAACACCACAGGAGTAATAATTTGAGATGGAATATGCCTTAGGAGGTTCATTACATGCAGAGAACCCAAATTTTGTAGTTGGAGGTCAGTTTTTGAAGATAATTTTGAAAGGAGCAATTTCTGGTTTTTTGCACAGTTTCGTAGCGTACTTTAAGCTTGAAGCTAGAAATACGCTATGAAAAAACCTGTAGGTGCCTTTTTTCATTTAAAGTTAGTTTTTGCATGTTTTAAGAAGATGGATCCATGATTGTAAGGTTTCATGATAGGATGAAGATGATGGAACAACAAAGAAGTGAAGAAGATGGATGGAAAAGCCACTTTTCCCACGCTACTAAAACTCGCTACGAAATTGCCTTGTTTTCGTAGCGAGAAATTGTTGAAGGATTTTGAGCATCTTAAAAGCAGTTTTTTCCAGCTAGAGACCTCCAGCATGTTAGAAGACCTTATTATTAGATATTTATGACTCAAAGGGAGTGCCATGCAACTATTTCATCAATCAAAATAGCGTTGAAGATGAAGGTTATCCATTCCTAAAAAGAAGTGTTATGTTCCACAGATCTAGGGGTGCTATAAATATGTAAAGTGGTGGTGAAATTGGTCATGTGTCCTTTGAGCATGTGATATTCATTATGTAACCATCATGTAATTATTTCACAGATAGGATAGAGGAATGTAATAAATAGGAGATAGAGTCCTATTAGGAGTTGGTTTCTTTAAAATGTAGCTGTCAGTTTTCTGTTGTAAGTTATTGATTTCAGTTATGAAAGGTGTCATAGGAGAATTTGAGGATCTAGCCACCAGGCATATCATCCTTTTTGTCATGAATGTCTATATATAGACAAAAAATCGAGGAATTAAGTGGTTGGAGAAATTTTTTCACGAAATTGTTGCTTGTATGTTTTTGACCATTATCAGTAATACAAAGTGACATTCTACTTTCCAGAACTGAGATTCTCATGAGGTTTTTGGTGTCTTATTAATATATATCTTTATGTTTTATCAATTGCAGTATATTTCATCTCTAATTACTTAGAATTCATAAGTATTACGCTCTGACTTCCTTTAGTGGTGAAATTACTGTGTTTTCCTATGTTATGTGTGTGAGTTATCTCTATTAAAAACCTCTATCTACCTCAACTTCCATGTAAAGACCCACTGTCACTAAGATTATTGATTGTTGACTCCATACGCCCAATGGTATCAAGCCTGCATTTTTCAACCTGAAATCATACAAAACAAGTTAAAATTTCTATAGAGTTAGCCATCTAGTACTATCCTTATTCAAAATCATAAATCCCCATTGAGAGAGCTGTTAGACATTATTTTTTTTCCATGACATTTGACTGTCCATATAGGTCTATCACTACTTATATTGTGCTCCCTTAGAATTCAAAAACCTAATGTTCCTAAACCAAGTCTTGGAATTGGAGAAAAGCTCATTAAAACCCTTAAAATTCTACCTTCGCACTTTTTCTAGCCTTTTCCTGCAGGTTCATGGTTCCTTGTTCTATAGCCTATGGTATCTCCCGCGCGTTCTACTGATAAAACCTACGAATCCCCGTAAAAATTCAAATAAAGGAAAAAATAATTTCTAGAAGCTCAGCTGGTCGAATATTCTCCCAACTAGAAGATTCTAGAGGCGCGATTAGTTCGAGATTTATCCCTCCATTCATGGAGCTTATCCCTCGGTATATGGAGCTCAAATCCCTTCATGAGAGGAATCCATCCCCCTCTTCATGGAACTGAAACTGCCTCCATTTCCCTATAAATTGAGCTCATGTTTCAGTCTCAAGGGTAGACATACATGTTAGTTTTTGAAGAAATTCTCAAGAGAGCATACTCTCTACACTAGTTGTTGTTGGCATGAGAATGATCACACCCTTATGTCCATAACTCTATGATGGTTCAAAGAGAGGAAGGCTTGTCAAATTGATGGAGGAACAATTTTTCAGGACCCTGGGAGAAACTTGTACGACATCAAGGCATCAGGTTGTAAAGTTACTCTTTTCATACAAGATAATACATATGGATCTCTTTTTCTCATTGAGTTGTTCTTATGCTTATTTAAATAATTCAATACTTAGACTCCTTGATCACTAAGTTAGATTAGTTGTTCTTAATTATTATATGTTGCAGGTGCTTTTAATTCTTTTGTCTATCTTTGACTACAGGTTCTACTTACTAAAGAAGCCTCTTTGGAGCGACTTGATAAAAGACTGCATCGAACGTTGGATTTCAAGGTAGGGGCATGTCCTCTTTATTTGTTTATAATAATTATGAATTTCAAATAATATAGAGAAAATGATTTACAAATGGATGTTTGTTTCTAGATATTCATAGAATACTAGGGAGATTGCTTTTGTCTGAAAGAGGGATTAATCCACATAACAAAATGGAGACTCCGCTGGGGATAGAACGTGGTTTTCCCTTTTTATTTTCAGTTTGAATTTTAAAAGTTTTGTGATTTTGATTTGTCTAAGATTGGGTTGGGTAGATAACCTTTTAACAATCCCTGAAAAGAAAAGCTGGATATTTATTTTTTCTATACTTTTCCTCGCCTCCACAGTTTTCATTTGAAAACAGTGCAGCAGTCTCTGCAGCTTTTAGTTTAGAATAGTGTGGCACCGCTCTGTTCTCCATTAGAAACTGCAAACCCTTGGAAAATTTTTGAAAAAAATTAAAATTCTATTTTTAGGAGCCAGATCACCTGATTCTTCGTGTTTTCCCCAGTCTAACTTAGCTGTCAAATCTTATGTGTGAATTTCTTTTCAACAAATTTTGTGTTAGTCTCTGCTAAGTTAATTAGGTGTTTTGAATATTCTTTTTTGAGAAATTCTTAATTTTATTTCCTTTGGTCATTACTTTGAGGTTTGTCTCAGTATCTTAACAATTTTTCGTCTTTTTGCTTTTGTTTTTGCAAAACAAATTCCTTCTCATTTGCCAGGGGGGCTAAATTGTGTCTGAGTGTTAATCGCCTTTGAGTGTTTTTACTTTTGACCTTTGAAATTCTAACCCATTTTTCTTTACTTACACACTATTGGTTCCTTAGATTACATTAGTGAAGGATAATAGTCTTCTTTTTCTTTCGCTTATTTGGAATCATCTTGTGTACGAGAATTCTCTTGCATAGATTACATTTGCATAGTTAGAATTCTCATTTTTAGAATATGAATGAAAAATGTGCATAGATTACATTTTCATAGTTTTCAAGTGAATTGTGCATAGATTACAACTGCATAGTTTAAATTCTAGAAAAATCATTAGTTTTTCTTGATAAAATTAGCGCATTAGAGAATTTGTTATATTTTCTCTTATTTATCAATCTTTGCATTGTTGGAAGTGAATGGAACCTCTTTCCTTTAGTTAGGATTCATCGAATTGAAAATATTACATTATCTTATTCGATTACCTTCAGTTTCGGGTCAGGTCATAACACCATTGGTTTCATATCCATTTACCCTTTGAGTAATAACAACCCAAATAAAACGACGCTTAATAAAATTCATCTAGAAATTTTTACATTTTATAGGGCTCTTTCCACCAATCTAGCTTAGGCTAGTGCTTTGAAATAGGTTGTATTTAACTTTCAAAAGCTGTTAAAACAAACAATAGTATCTTGCAATAAGGAAAAATTCCAATTGTTGCAATTGTACTCTGGGAAGCTCTTCTTAAAAGAGTGAAGCATGAGATCATTTTGGAACCAGTGAGGTAATCGTACCTATCTCACTGGGAAATATAACAGATGTGCACGTACTAAAAATGGTAAACCTCGGATAGACCATTGTCGAGGAGCCTGGGGTCACCTTTTGGTAAACCTTGGATTGTATCAAGGAACCTTCAAGGGGATTGAGCTTATTACTCTGCCCTTGCATGCATATTGGATCGTAGACTTTTCCCCTAGGTATAATTGTCTCAGTTGGTGACCTTAGTGGCCATAATATTTAGGATTTTTCCCAAGGTGATGGTGGAGGAAAGGTTCCATTGTACCTGGAACAGACATTGACTAGACTCACTTGGACTTTCTGGCGGGTGAACTTCACTTCAATATGGCATAGTTGAGGTACTTGCACCGGACTATTTCGTTAAGTTCCCACTTAGCCCAAGCTAATGGGAATATTCAATTTTGCTTTTTCTTGTTTTGATTTTCATGTTGATGAATAAAATGTGAAGGAGGACATGTAAAACTCCTAAAAACATAAAAATAAATCAATGCCCAATGTAAACAAGGGTAAATCTAGGCCATTTTATAAAACACACTTGAGTGTGAAAGAGGTTGATCACTTGACCGAGTCAACCATGACCATATCTACAGCACAGTCTAGATGCATTGAACCTCCTTGAGGGACAACGTAGTTCTAGAAGGAGACTCTACATGTGAAAGGAGATAAATTAATGAAGTGGTTTAGGGTTTGACAAGACTCTTATCTTATAAAAGGAAGAGGAGGGCAGCATGAGGAGGTTGTTGAAGATATCATTTTCTGAAGGTATTGTCTGCTGAGACATCCCTCATTGGAGGAGCCTTGTTCCTCCTTCCTTCCTTGAGAAGCTCTTGGAGGAGCCTTGTTTGTCTTGTCCACTATCAGGCTTGGGCCAAGCTTCACCTTACACCTACATCACTGAAAGGCTCCTCCTTCCTTCCTTGAGAAGCTCTTGGAGGAGCCTTGTTTGTCTTGTCCACTATCAGGCTTGGGCCAAGCTTCACCTTACACCTACATCACTGATCCTGTTGAGGGTTGGGTTGTCCTTGTGAGTTGCAGCAAGTGGAAATATTAGATCTGCTCATATCTAGATTATACTAGTGCCTCTTCTTAGTGAGTGTGTCTTTTAACCTCCTGGAAGAGTGCATTAGCTGATTGAGCTTCAGATCTAGAATTTGGCATCAGGCCAAACCATTCTCAGAGCCTAAAGCGTAGTTTCTATCCCTGAACTGCGTTATTTGTAAGGTTGCAGTTGCAGGGTGTTTTGTCTGCATTGTGGAGGAGAGATCTCTGGTGTTAGGATTCTTCCTCTCACTGTGGTGATCCATGGATTGGCCATCCAATACATGTTAGTTTCAGATATGATCTTCTGTTCTATTATATGATTCAGTAATTTCTGAATATTTCTATAGATATGCAACTCTAGATCTCAGATCTACTCTCTATGCTTCATGATTTACACAAAACCCCAAGGAGAATGTATAGATGAGCACTTCTTGTACATAGCTCTAAATTAGATCTATATTTTTATGTACATATCTGATATAGATCTAAGTTATAATATACTGCTACTTCAACCCCATAAAATAACACTGTCAAGTCATGTAGACTTTTCTTATGGCTGTAGCACCTCATTTCTGAGGATTTTTCCTATATAGTCTTATTCTTTCTCTTGTATAATGTATGGGTTGTAATGTAAATCTGATTTGCTGCTATATATCTGATCTTTGAACCTCCATATCAGCCTACTACTTTGCTTCAGTGGAACTACATTATTTTCTATAGAAATCTTTTCATATAGCTGCAGCCCCTCTCTTTGGGTGTTTTCCAGCTAGACTAGGTTGTGGGAGATTTGTTTAACCCACCTAGTTTGATTTTTTTTGCTCTCATTTTGGATTTAGGTCTTAGATAAGATGATCTAAGGGATCCAGGAGCTGCAAAATCATTTCATTGCACTGAATTCTTAGGAGTGCGTTATTTTAGCAGGCTTATTGTGCAATCCCTATTTTGGGATATTACATAAGCAGTTTGTCAGGGTAACTGTTCCGACCGCTAGTTTTCCATATTAACTTCTACAATGTTGGATTTCATCACCAACTAGTGTTTTTCTTGTGGAAACATACTATTTGTGTATGGTTTGACTCCTATATTTGATAGCGTGTGTTCATTTGTTTTTTTTTTAACTTTTTAGAGACCCTAGGTGTGGATTGTGAATTTGAATTGTTAATTAAATTCACTGAAGTTGAATCTAATGGAAACTGTTCCAGAATTTACCAACCAAGGAACCCCTTTTAATGAGAATCCTATTAATTTTCCTTGCTTTGGAAATGTTGGTCCTCCTTATATGGATACATTTTCATTACCTAGATTTACCATAGGTTTACCGGTATGGTTATTTTCAACTTCGTTGTCCTCGAATACTCAAATTTTTCCACCTCAACCGGATGCTTCACCTTAACAGAGTTCACCATCTCAACATCAACAACCTCATGTTGACCCTTTACCTCAACATGTCTTCCTCCCTTTCTTCTTCTTCGCTTGGTAACAATCTTGACACTAGTAACCAGGCGGTTAAGAAGAAGAACAAAGATAAGAAAGAAGTCAACCAACCAAAAATGGCTATAACTATTAGTAGTGTTGAGGAAACCTCCAACATGCATCGTAAACCAAAATACCCTTGCAAGCTTTGTAAGGGTGACCAATTCCTTATCAATTGTCTTGGTATTCCTAAGGTCTTTGGAGTATGGTCAGAAAATTCTCATCAACTTACCATTGATACATCAACCAGTGATTGTCAGGTTCCTGGGAAAAAGGGTAAAGTTAGGTTTCCTTGTAGGTTATGCAAAGGGATTCATCAAACTCATTTACCCTCCCATGGATGAAGTCTCAAAATTTTTTGAAAACCTTACTGTTCCACAATAAAAACTTCCAACTGGTTACCGTAAACTTTCTCCCAACCTACCGTCAACTAAGGGAGTGATTGATCTAATTCCAAGTGTAGTCAATCCCACTCTTCCATTGAATATTGAAACTCATATGACTCAGGTTGATGATCAATTAGTTGATCAAGTGGTCGACTTGATTTCACATCTGGTCAATCCCACTCTCCCTGTAGAGATTGAAATTAATACCGCTCAGGTTCTTCTTGTTACATCAGATTCTTCTACGCCAGGGGGCATTTCACCTGTTCCTATAAAACCCCCTCCAAGTAATGAGGTCTTTTTCTTTGATTGGAATAGGCTGACAGAACCTCGTCTTCATTCCTCCATCCCTTTCCAAATCATTGTGAAGGCTTGTGGTAAGAATGTGCGTCGCACAAATATAGATGAAGGTGCTTCTGTTAGTATTTTATCCTCGACTGCTTGGAAAGCTTTGGGTTCCCCTCCACTTGTACATGTTACATAGAATCTGACAACTTTTAACAGAACCATTAGTGAACCTTTATGGATCCTTCCTAAGTTTCCTATTACCTTGGAAGGTAAAACTATTTGTATTGATCTTATGGTAGTCCGAGGCCTCTTGGATTTGAATTTTCTCCTTGGGTGAGACTATGTCTATGCAATTAAAGTTTTCATATTGACACTCTTTCACGTGATGTATTTCCCTCACAATGGAAACATTGTGACTATTGACCAGCTTTCATTCGTTAGTCTTAATTCGACTACCAAGCATCCGACAGCCCTAAATTTTCCTTTTACAGAAGGGTATCTACCTCGCCATAGGTTAATTATGTGGCAACCAATCCCATATTTTCAGTTACCGATGCAAGCGAGCCTCTCACTATTTTCTCGAATTCCTTTGACTTAGATCCAGTAATTGACATGGAAAACCATATGGGATTTTGAACGCGATGTTTTTATCCCTATGGAGTCCCTTGACATGTTTTCCTTCCATAGAACTGTTCTTCCTTCTGATGAAGACCTCTTGGAAACCATGATTGAGGTGTGTCCTTTGACATGTGTTTCTTCCAGTTGGAAGACATAAACAAGGTTCCCTTGAGGATAGTTCTTTTCTTGTGTCAAATTCGTTAAAAAATGAAACATGCCCTTATGAGGATAGTTATTTTACTTTTTCAGCCTTGTTAAAAAATGAAACAGGCTCTTATGAGGATGGTTTTTTTCCTGTGTCAACCTCGTTAAAAAATGAATCAGGTAATGAGGAGAGTTCCTATTACTGTGTCAACCTCATTAAAAAATGAAATAGGTTTCCATGAGGAGAGTTCTTTTACTATGTCAACCTTGTTAAAAAATGAAATAGACTCTCATGAGGATGGTTATTTTACTGTGTCAACCTTGTTAAAAAATGAATCAGGTAATGAGGAGAGTTCTTGTTACTGTGTCAACCTTGTTAAAAAATGAAATAGGTTTCCATGAGGAGAGTTATTTTACTATGTCAACCTCGTTAAAAAATGAAACAGACCCTCTTGAGGAGAGTTTCTTTTACTGTGTCAACCTTGCTAAAAAATGAATCATGTAATGAGGAGAGTTCCTATTACTATGTCAACCTCGTTAAAAAATGAAACAGATTTCCATGAGGAGAGTTATTTTGTTGTGTCAACCTCATTAAAAAATGAAACAGACCCTCTTGAGGGGATTTCCTTTTACTGTGTCAACCTCATTAAAAAATGAAATAGATACCATGAGCATAGTTCCTTTTCTTATTTCAAGCTCGTTAAAAAAATGAAACAAGGTTCCATGAGCATAGTTATTTTCTTGTCTCAAGCTTATTAAAAATTGAAACAAATCCTCTCCTAATTAAGTTGATTCTTTGATTAGATCTCGTAAGTGTCAAGTCAAGTCTTTCATCTGATCTCGTAAATGAACCTTCATTCCATCCATCTATTAGTAACTAGTAGTCTACTTATTTGAATGAAATGAAGCTTGGGGGCATATGCTCTTGCAGGTTACGCTTGTGGGGCATTCAAACCATTTCTCAAGCACAATTTTCTCTGTTTCAAGCTTGTGTAAAAATGAAACAAACCTATCTCAAGCATGATTTTTCCTTTGTTTCAAGCCTGTGTAAAAATGAAACAAACATATCTCAAGCATAGTTTCCTCTGTTTCAAGCTTGTGTAAAAATGAAACAAACCACTTTCAATCATATTTTTCCTCTGTTTCAAGCTTGTGTAAAAACGAAACCTATTTCGAGTCCATTTTGGTTATTATTTTCAAGACTCGTTAAACTCATGAAAATCCTGAGCTTACTTTTCTATTATTTTCATGCTCATAAAACATACATGAAAAGGCCGGGTTCATTCCATTTTTTCCTACTCGTAAATTAAATTGAAAGTTGGCCACATTGAGTACACTTTTATCACTTTTTCGAGCTCTGTAAAATTACGAAAAATAAAAACCCTAGAGTTCTCTTTTAAGCTCTTTTCAGAATCTCTAAATATGAAAAGATCGTCGAGTACTTGACTATTCAAACTCGTTAAATTAAATGAACAGACGTCCCTTTAGTATAATTTTACCCCTTTTCCAGACTGAAATGGACTAATTACGAAAAAGGTATACGTTGACTAATCATGGTCAATAGAGTTCTCTCCTGCATTATTTTATCCTTTTTCGGGCTCGAGAGACTAAAAAGAACAACTATGGAGTTTACTTATGTTTTTCTTCTCACTCCCTAAAACTGAAAAACGCTGAGTTTCTCCTATACTGGACTCATTAAAATTTAACGGTAAAGGACTTGTCGATTAAAAACAGGACCGGACCACTCCTTCTTAGGGTTCAATTTTAATACTAAGATGGAATCATCCAAAGGATGAGCTTACACAAACAAGCAAATTTAATCCTCCTCAAGCTTGTCAAAAATAAAGAGGTACTTGCCAGTAATGGTGGGGGGAAAAGAGAGAAAAAGAATCCAGTTGTCACCCTTGTTTAAAAAGCAACATGCCACTCTTTAACATGACACGTTATCACACTTCTACCTGGGTTGAGAAATCCTTTGTCTAATAGTTAATCAAACCACATTGAAAGTCTTCAGCCAGTTTCTAGGTATTAGCTTTAGGTCAAATGCTGCCAAACCATCTGCAATTTCGTTATGTGTTCAAGGGAGAGTTAAAATAAACCATTCATTAAAAAAATTTGTCTCCATTCACGTTGACCATACCTGAGTCAGTCCTTGCAAAAGATTTCTTCAAAACTTGATATAATAGTTTCGTGTCGTGGGCTTTCCTGAGACGGATCACTTTCTATCGACAACAACTCATCATCTAGAAAGTTGATCTAGAATCCTATTAGTACCTTGGGATCTGCATGCCCTAATGGAAGGTTTCTCACCTTCGACGATAGGTTGCATCATTGACCTTCGATCGAATGATTCCATGAAGTGTTCGACTGCAAATCATTCATTCACACTTTGTGGATTGTGCTTAGTACTTTGAGAGCCATTTTCATTATTGGTGGTTTCTCTCGCACTTGTTAACAATTCACATCAATTACTGGTAATCAAGTGGTTTCTACCATGTTCGACTTTAACACAATCAATTGCATGGATAGAATCGTACTAGTTCGGGAAGCAAAAATCAAGACCCTGGATCTAGTTTCCACCATCCAAGCTACGAGGAGTTTTATTATTCATGATACAGTAGACTACTTATGACATATGGCTACACCCATACTATGTCTACCATTGATGTAATATTAAAATCATATATGTACCATAACATTTAGTTTGTTTTGTTCTAAGTATTGAAATGCCTACCTCAGCGATAATATATATATATATATATATATATATATATATATATATATATATATATGCTTGCATTGAATTTTTTTATAGGTTTTCGATCGGTGTGTCCACAATCCAATCCTCTGAATGATAAAGCACTTCACTCTTCAGAAAAACCTTAGACTTCGCACTTTAGGGGCAATCTGTTACACGTTATTTCTTCACCATGACATTTGACTGTCCATATAGGTCTATCACTACCTATATTGTGCTCCCTTAGAAGTCAAAAACCCTAATGTTCCTAAACCAAGTCTTGGAGTTGGAGAAAAGCTCATTAAAACCCTTAAAAGTATACCTCCTCACTTTTTCTAGCCTTTTCCTATGAGTTTGCAGATCCTTGTTCTATGAAATCATGGTGAATGCTTACACCATTTTTTGGTCATCTAACTTTTCATCATTAGATGGACCCAAGTACACCATGTAAGACTAGTTTTACCCCAAGTAAAACTGCTTTCACTATGATTAATTAGGAAACCCCAAAAGGAATAATTAATTAAACCATAATTTAATTATTATTCCCAGTCATCTTTAACCCAAAAACAAAGAAATTAATGAGATAAACCCATAGTTATCTTATTATTTTCTAGGAATAATTATTTAAATAATATTCCTTGTTAAAGATGACCAAATCACCCACCATTAATCAAATAAATCATTATTTATTTGATTATATCCCAACCACTTCCTTAAAAAGATAAATAAATCATTTATTTATTTATTTTTCAGTTGCAGCACTTTAACTACTAATTGCAGATCTGAAGATGTTTTGCAGCCATTATTGTTGTTAGGGCTATTAGTTATGCGTAGCTAAAGTGGTTCTTTTTCGTACACTTCAACGAAGAATTCATGCTAACAAAAAATTTCACATTACTTCCCGTTTAATAAACATTGTTTTAACTCCCCCGTAAAAAATCAAATAAATTAAAAAGTAAGTTCTAGAAACCCAGCTAGTCGCATATTCTCCTAACTGGAAGCTTCTAGAGGCGCGATCAGTTTGATATTTATCCCTCCATTCATGGAGCTCTATCCCTCCATTCATGGAGCTTATCCCTTTGCTTATGGAGCTCAAATCCCTTCATGAGAGGAATCCATCCCCCTCTTCATGAAACTGAAACTGCCTCCATTTCCCTATAAATTTAGCTCATGTTTCAGTCTCAAGGGTAGACATACATGTTAGTTGCTGAAGAAATTATCAAGAGAGCATACTCTCTACACTAGTTGTTGTTGGCATGAGAATGATCACACCCTTATGTTCATAACTCTATGCTGGTTCAAGGAGAGGAAGGCTTGCCAAACTAAAGGAGGAATGATTGTTCAGGACCCCAAGAGAAACTTGTATGACATCAAGGCATCAGGTTGAAAAATTACTCTTTTCATACAAGATAATACATTTGGATCTCTTTTTCTCATTGAGTTGTTCTTATGCTTATTTGAATAATTCAATACTTAGACTCCTTGATCACTAAGTTAGATTAGTTGTTCTTAATTACTATACGTTGCAGATGCTTTTAATTCTTTTGTCTGTCTTTGACTGCAGGTTCTACTTATTGAAGAAGCCTCTTTGGAGTGACTGGATAAAAGACTACATCGATCATTGGATTTCAAGGTAGGGGCATGTCCTCTTTCTTTTTTTATAATAATTTTGAATTGCAAATAATCTAGAGAAAACGATTTACAAATGGATGTTTGTTTCTAGCTATTCGTAGAATACTAGGGAGATCATTGTTGTCCGCAAGAGGGATTAATCTGCATAACAAGAGACCTCTCAAACTAAAGAGGCTAATCTTCAGTTAGAAGAAGTTTGAAAAAATTACACTGAGTTGTTTGATGAGCAGCCAATCAAGATTAATTTGGTGATAACACATCTCATATATCCACCCTCACTCAACTACCTGTACCACCATTTCCAAACCCACACCATGAAGTATCTCAACCCACTTACAATGCTAAGGTACAACACTACCAAACATATCCTCTTGATATAAATGGTCTGGATCTTAATTCAAGAAAGGTATTGCAAAGAAGATATTTTCTTAATGTCATTGAAGGACAACATCAAGAATAAGAATATCCAAATGAGGAGATCAAAAGATCGTGGGCTGCACTTGATGAAGAGCCGACATCAGAATCAAATGTTGAGAAAGTTTCGTCATGTTTTTAAGCATTTTTTCCATGTGTTCAAGAGAACAATCAGCAAAAAGAGGAAGATTTGAATGTCATAATAGAAGAGGACATCCAAGGTGATCCAACTCAGCAAGCAGACCAAGGACATCACAACTGTATTGACATATGGTTCCAAACAGTCATTAAGTTGCAGCAACACATTCTTCTCCAACATTACTTGATACAATCCCAGTCAAAGAAATTCATCTCTCATATTCAGGTGCATGTTAAAGCATGTATTCCAAGTGTGAACCTAATTTTATCTATCATCTTGATGTGTACATGGATCCATTGGAAGTATTCCTATACTTGAAAACGGTTTTTTTTTCTTCAAGTAGAGTAGGAAAGTGAAAAAAGAAAAAAGAAAAAAAGGGAAAAATAATAAGATCTCAGGTGAAAACCTCTTTTGAGGCGTCGGAGATTGGCTCACTGATTGAAAACCTCCATGACGCGATCATTAGGTTAAATAAAAAAGAGAAAAAATAAAAGATCCTAGGTGAAAACCTCCTTTGAGGCACCTAGGCAGACCTACTAGTTGAAAACCTCATTGGGGTAGCTAGTAGGCCTTACAAAATAAATAAATAAATAAATTTTCATTTCTCCATGTATCTCTCTCTAATGAATGCAGGTGCTCTTCAACCTTTGCAAGCAAAAAAACAACAATTTGGCACAAAAAGAAATTTGGTCAACACTTTAGTCAAAGGTAGTCACACTTGGACTTCCTCCTCCTGTGCTCAAAAGCTCCAAAAGGGCCTCAATCAGATCACCACATTCAGCTTCAGTAGTAGCTTCAGCAGTAGCTTCAATATCACTTGCAAAAACAAATCAATGGTAAGGCTCATGTATGCAATCATCTAACCCTTTCTTTGAATCTATTTTAGCTTAAGAAAACATTAAAAAGTGTGAGAAGGAAAGTTTTTCATACAACCAAAATCAGTAGCAGAGCAACCTCAGCCTTATCTAGCAACTAGCCTCACTTTTTCCACCATGAAGAGGAACAAGAAAAAAGTAAAAAGGACTTGAGAAAGTGGGTAGTAAGCAGTTAATTGTAATGGAAGACAATGAGTACCAAGGGGTGACCAAGGGTGAACTCAGTTCACAGAAAAAAGAAATGTGAGTTTATTTTACATGCAATTAAAAAGGAAAAAAAGAAAAAACTAAAATAAAGGTGGATCCACCACCTCTTGGCATGCTAAACAAATTTTCTTAAGGCATCTGAGGATCTCCATGAAGCACCTACGAGAATAAATGCAATAAAATTAGCAAGAGGAGTGGTGCATGGGGCAATGAATAGAAAATGAAATAAGCTAACATGCAGGAAGAACCAAAAAGCAGGGAGGATGAATAGGTTGCTCAGAGGATGAGAAATGGTTTCAATAGGGGGTGATGATGGGACTCTAAATTGGACATAAAATAATGCCCATCTAACCTTTCTTAAGCCCATCTACATTCCTTATGCACATGAAAAGATATATTAAATCTCTCCTTCTGCACTTAATAATGTTTTCTTATGCTTTAATATTTTCTTAGGAATTTTTAAAGGTAATTTCATATTTGTGCCTAATATTGGTTATTTTTGTATAATATTGTGAGAATATTTGATAGATTATGCAGATTTGGAGAAGGAGATAATTTAGGGACTTGCTCCCTACCACTAGAAGATCAAGAGTGAAGAATATCAAGAAATTAGGGAGAAATCTTGGAGAGATTCAAGGGGGTTGTCCACCCTCAAAGACAGCCAAACGATCCTCATGAGATCCCCTCCAAAAATTTGAATTCCAGAGGTAGCCAAGAAACTCAAGACCAAGTGCACTCAAGCCATAATTCACTTGGAGTCAAGTGGATTCATTACCTATTTTTAGGGAGCTGTTGGTAGTTGTGTTGTAGAATAAATAGAGAAGAGCTAGAGCTACGAAGATTTAGTCAATGTTAGTCAATTCCAGGGGATTCGATTCCATTCAGAACTTTTGCTGCATGCTATTAGGATTTTGTTGTTTAATACCTTCAGGATGTAATAAGACTGTGTTTTTAATGCAATGAGTAGACAGACTCCATTTTACTGATTTAATTCTAGAGAGCTGGAATTGTGGGTTAGGGCCAAACCCATGTGCCTCAACTTCTTTGTTGTTTTGATTCTTTCCTTTCTGCCATTTAGCTAGTTTTCTTTTTGTCATTCAATTATTTCTTCTTTTAAATAGTTTCATTGCTATTTAGTTTTTATTTCGGTATCCTGCTGTAGTTTTTCATTTTCTTGTGAGTAGTAGGATAGAGGAAAAAATCCAAAATATGTGGTCAAGCCTCCCCCTCTCATCTCTATCAATAGAGTTCGAGCAGGGTAGACCTTCCCACAGGCCAACAATTGCTTTCTGTTTGATTTTAGGGAAGAAATTGCATTACCAAGTCTGAATCTCTCCTTCACTATTTTTATCACACATTGTTGTCTGTTTTCAATGCATGAATCCGTGGGTGTGTTACACTTCCGAGCACTGCTGGTGCACCTCCATTCCCTCCTGTATTCTTCTTATTCCGACTGCTGCACCCACCTTTTTATTCCCACAAACATTCAAACCCTTAAGCCCACCTTATTCTTTTGTTTTTATGATTCACGGTTTCCTTTACCCTTTTAACACAGAACATGTAAAAACCATTAAAAAACCATCAAAAACTCGACCTCCACCATCCTCCTTGAAATCCTCGCTACCGTACTTTGCATTTCTCACTCTGCACGATTTAAGTTGTTCCCCTTAACACTTAGCGCTCCCATCTTTCGATTACGATATTGCGATACAACATATCACATTTCGCAACCTTCATCCTTTTCCTTTACAACTTACCACAACTCCGTCACATCGCAATCACACACCACAACCTTTCCCCTTTTCCTTAAGACTTACCGCTTCCTTTCCGCCAATTGCGATAATGCGATCACGCTCCACCACTGATCCCACTGCCACGTCATCCCTATTGCAAATCACATTCCGCCGTTTTATCCCCAGCATAGATCGCATCCCACACTTTTTATTTGGCTCTGTTAATACTTACCGCTCATTCCCAACGATTTCGGTATTGCTGCTGCATCACAAATCGCTCACCGCAACATTTCCCTATTTCCTTAACATTTATCATTTCCGAATGCCGATGCAATATTGCTGCCACATCGTACATCGCAAATCACGTTTTTTGTTTCTTTCTTTAACACTTACCGCTCCAACTCTATGATATCATGATTGCGATATTGGCCCCACCTCCACGTCACCACTCCACATCGCACATCGCAAATCACATTTTTTTGTTTCTTTTTTAACACTTACCACTCCAATTTTGCGAAGTTGTGATTGCGATATCACATATTGCAACCTTTGCCTCCATTGCATCTCCACCATCTCATATTTCACATTATTCCTCTCCAAAGCCATTTATGCGCCATATTATAAGGTTTTATAAGGTTTAAACCCCCACTTTCCACTTCTAAGCCTTGTTTCATATGCTAAGACCTCTGTTAGCCTCTTTAGCCCTTTTTCTTTCCTCCAAGTTGCAAATCAACACTCTTTTTAATTATAATTAAGTCATGGATAGCTTAGTTGCATGAATAGAAGCATGGTAGATAGACCATAGGATAAATAGAGTGCATTTAGTTATTTGGCCAAGTTAAGTGTGGTTTAGAATTAGTTTCCTTTCTGCCATTTATTTTCAGCAAGTTAAATTAGTTTCATTTATGTCATTTCTTTTCTGCAAATTAAATTAGTTTCATTCTTGTCATTTCCTTTCTGCAACTTATTTTAGTTTCATTGAAGTGTGATAGACTTCACTGAGAACCCTTAGAAATAACACCCTTTCGTAAAGCAGAAGAGGATGATATGAACATAATGCATCTGTTGTGTATATAGCACTATCACCTCCAAGTTTGTACAAACCCCGGGTTGATAAAGTAAAGTAGGGAAGCCCCTGAGAGTTGGAGCACTCTTGGTGCAATACCAGGGCTCACCACGAAGTTATAGACAACAATGTGCCTTTCAGAAGTGGGTGCTTAGGAGGATGATACAAACCTATTGGTGTTGTGATTGTTGTCATTTGAGCAGTCGAATTTCAAGTCACTCTCAGGATTGGAGGTATAGTGATGTATTTTTCAAGTAATTGTATTTATTTTCATGAAATGAATAAAGTGGCCTCCTCACTATTGAAGAAAGGCCCAGAGAAGTAGTCCACACTAGACAAAATCTGTTATTAAAATTTTGTGTGCAATGTATTTACGATCTACTTTATGTTGCTTCTTCTTTAAGTATTTTTATATATGGTTTTTACAGGATCTTTCATGAAATTATGCTAACATCAACCAAAGAAAAATCTTGGTTAAAGTCAGTAAATCAGATCTTTTGGATCACCATTCATTGGGATTTTCCTCGGAGTTGGGCTTTTACCAAGGTAAAAATTTGTGTGCATTATGTTTATGTTTTATCAATGTTGTTAGGTATTATTATTTCTCTTTGTATTTTTTACTCTTTCTGGTAAAAATTTAACATTTGGTATCAAAACCAAGTGTTAGATTTAAGGGGACACCCCTATTTCCAAGGGTTTGTTTGGCCTGGTGGATGGATGTATTGACATAGATTTTGTCATAGTATTGACTACAAATCAAGAAAGTGACATGCTAATATGAAGCTAGAGAATAAGGACGAGTGGATATTCACCAAGAAGAGGACATTGGCATGAACGATTTGTTCCTCTATATGTGCGCAGAGGGAAAGTTATGAGTTTGATGGGCTCAAGAAATAGTGATGTCTGCGTGAAAACTACTAAAATATTATGGCATTGCAGAAGTTGTGAATCCTAGAGAAATTTCAAATGTTTTAGCCACCAAGGCTTTGGAGTGCAAGGGATCCCTAGGAGCTTTCAACGTGATTGAGGAGGATTTAAATGTCTATGTCCTCATAATGTTTTTTCATGGTTGATAGTGAGAACTAGTGTGTGGCAACCAACAACTTTGATATGGATTGAAAGACAATGGGAAAATTAGAGAGTCATCTTGCTCGATAAAGGTAACTCCACGTAAAGTGTGAGCTTTAATGAAATCATGGTGTCATGGACTAGATTCATTAATGAAATTTTGATTTTAGAAGTGTTGGTGAGATTGAGCTGACATCAATACTTGACATTCAAAGCCTTAGTCCCACATCAATGATTTCATCATCCTAAGGGAGGTTGAGCAAGAGTTCAAGGGAAGTGTCTTGTAATGCGAAGTCATTTCAGACGACAGTAATGATGACAACACGAACAACCTTTCACATTGGAAACCAACGAGAGGTGACATCGAGAAGCAATATTTCACCAAATGAATTCCAAATATGTGTTAAAACAATTTTTCGAGTCCTTTTTTACCGATGACTAAGAGTTCCCAAAGCCAAGCCATCAACGCGATGAATTTTTTCAATAACCCCTGGCTTCATGGATTGTGAGTTGCCCTAGTGTAGGGCTCATGAAGGTAGGAGAGTGCCTTGGAATGCCACAAAAAATGATGAATTATTCTGGTTGTGGTTGGATATATTGGGATTAGGTAAAGAAGATGTAAAAGGATATGTCAAGGACAGTGTGTTAGTGACAGTGAAAAAAGGGAATTAGAGGAAGTGAAATGCAATAGCAAGGTTCAACTCCCCTAGGATGTGTTTGATGTTAATGAAATTAGAGTCATGGTCCATCATGAGGATTAGTGTGTAACGCAAAAATTAGGGCATTGGTTGTGGAGTGTAAGTTCATATTGAAAGTAACTATGGACAATGGTTACATGCAAATTGCTTATTGGAATGCTTGAATGAAATGATGGTTTCATTGGTGAGGGTGTAGTCATGTGAGTTAGATCTGGAGAGGAGAGCATGAAGCTAGGAGTGTGTCAAGGAAGGAGGATTACAGCATAAATACTGGAGCAACTATATATATATATATATATAGATATATATATATATATATAGATATATATATATATATCATGGAATTTAAAGTTTATTGTATGTAAATGGGCATACTGTGGTAAGACCTGGTAAGGCATGTGTACCGCTGGGAAATTTATAGTAAATTCTTGTGTTAGACCTAGGTGATAAGGGGTATGTCAAGTTAACAGATACCCTAGGTATAAAAATTGAGTGGGGTAAGGGCTAGAGTGAACATATCTGATTCACTTGGCTAGTTTGGTCGAATTTAGTCAAAGGAAACCCAATGTCAAGTTGTAAGGGGGGATTATTAGGTAAATTTGACTAAGGGAAAGAGTCAAAGTTGACCAGGTCAACAATAGTGGTTTTGGGCCCATGGTTTTTTGGTTGCACATGGTTTTGTACCTGTTGAATTCATGTAATGGAGCCTTTAAAAGGCTTGGAGGAACTCTATTGTGATGGGCTGGGGGATGTGACCGGTGAAGGATCACTTAGCCGAATTGGCTAGGGAATTGGCCAAAGATCTAATGGAATTTCGTTAGCTTGGTTTTTACTTAGAGTTGAGATTTTCCCACAATAAAAATTTCCTTTTTGGAAACTTTATAGCTTTTTGTGACTTCATTAAATAGCTCAACAAAGTCGTTTAGCATATAAAATGTTACGATGAATTAGTAGAGGAGTCTTTATGCATGATATCTACCATTAAAGTGTAACTATGTGGACTAGTGACAAGTGCATTGCTCTTGGCTCTTGTATCCAACATCATTTTTTCCAATTCTCTGCTCAAGATAGGGACCTTATCCATGTTGATATTTCTTTTAATTAAATTTGGAGAAAATCTCATGAATGTGACAACAATAGGATTTGTTGCTAAATTGACTCCATGTAATCCTGATGTGGAATTTTTAATAATAACACTTAAAAGATTATTTATCCGCATTAAAATTAATATTTACACTATATTAAAATATAATAAAATAATATATATATATATAAGTTTTTTTTCTTTGAGAAAATATTTAGGGAGATCCACTCAAAAGGATCATATCTCGATGGCTTATTTGCAGAGTCTAACCCCAAGGGCACCGAGGAGAGTTGACCTTGCGACATTCCATTAGGGAGAGCTTTTAACGATGAAAACTCAACCAATTGAGTCAACCCTCTAAGCTCCTTTATTGGTAGTTTTAAAGAGTGAAAAGAGAGATTGAACTTTTGATCACTTGGATACACAAGGGTTTGCCAACTATACTACCCCACGGACAAAATAAATATTTATATTATATTAAAGTAAGTTTGAAATTGTTTTCTAATTAAAATCAGTATGTTAAATAATATACTCAATTATATTATATTATAATATAATATTATAATAGTTAGTTTTTGAGTTACTTTATATGAATTAAAAATTTATAATAAATTTTTTTCATCTATAATATTTTAAAATAATATATATTTTTATATTTTTATAAATTATTAAGATGTTTTGTTAAGGCATTTTGTGGTGTAAAGGTTATCCATTCTAAATTTTGTGGTAAAAAATCTTAGCATGTAAAGTTTGGTGTGGCCACGTTAGGTGAGATTCCAATGATTTTGACAACTTAAATGTGACACTACTCAAATTACAAATTATTCATATCATTCATCTCAAAACTTTCGTAAACAACTATTTTCTTCTTATAAATTATAAAATAATATTTTTAAATATTTTATTAAATTCTAACCAAATTAATTGATATTAATAAAAGTTTAATCAAATTAACGATTAAAATATAATTCATTTTATATGTTATTAAAATTTAGTTATTAAATTCTAAATTAAATATAATTAATTTTAATTATTAAAAAAAAAATTAGACAACTCAAATTAAATAGCCCAAAAAAATCATTTATAATGAAGATTGGGTTCATGAACATTAAAATTTGGTAAATTTTGTTTATAACTTTTTTGTTTTTTAATATAATTCAATGTGTTTTCCATTTTATTTATAATAAATTTTGCTTCCAAAATTATATATATATATATATATATATATATATATATGAAATTCTATGTGTTTTTCATTTTATGTTCATTGATTTTAATATATACTAATATGAATACACAAAATGATTTGCTGCATTTCCCAAAATGTTGATATTGAATTTCAAAATTATTGTTAAAATGGAAAGTTAAATGTGATAAGTTAAAAGATTTTTAGGGATGGAATTTAATGAGTAAATTGTTAATTATGGGATAATTTGTTTGTGACATATAGGCAAAAAAAAAAATTTGTTTGTCAACTGTGTTTTTAAAATGATCAAAACAAGCACTAAAGTTGTAGAAACCATCAAATTTAATATTTCAGATTTGAAATTCTAAACTGAATAAGTTGTTTTTAAAATAAATTCAATATCCATAATAATGGTTGTAAAATGTTAAAAAAAAAAAAGATAGAACACTTATATTGTTTTATCAGATAAAATATAATAGATGAAGAATTATTTAAGTGAGTATTAGGGTAGGTTTAAAATTTTAGAATTAATACAAATTGTAATTTAAAATAGTTGAAATAATAATTTTATATACAAATGAAAAATTGAATTAGATGGTTCTTTATATGGGTTGCTCAAGACACAACACATGGAGGTGTATGGCTCTCATTTTACCAAACCTATAAGTTGATGAACATGGCCATGCATTCCCCATTGGCCTTCCACTTGCATGTTGAAATTGCAAAGGGATTTGTCTAAACATCTCAAGTGTGGTAATTCATTATGATGCATTAAGAAAATCATTCAACCTTGCAGTTGATAAGATTTTCCTCATGATAGAGAAAATCATGGTCATTAACACTGAACTATTCATCATCGTGGTAAGATATGGGTTTCAGTTACATAATGAAGGTTTTGATAGCCCAACATTGTTTTTGGCATGGATTGGGTGTTCTTGCAATGGTTCTTTATTGTTTCCAAGGTTGGACTTTTAGTTTCCTAGAGTGACGTTGGGTTCTCTATATGACAATTTTTCAAGTTAGTAGGAGTCCCCCACTAGCTTGAGTCATTGTTAGGTTATTGGGGGGAAGTTTGGTCTCGTCTAGAAGGGTTGCAAGCTCGCAAGATTTAGTCTCCATTCTCCATCCCCTCTAACGTTTATTCCATTGGTTGGTTGGGTCCCCTTTCTTTTATTTGGTTCTCTTCTTAAGTGGCTAGGGGTTTTTTTCATTGCTCCATATCTTGGCTATAGCAAGGCATTGTATTCTCTCATTGAATGCTTATCTTGAGAAACTTTATCTCTCAGTTGGAATTGTTTTTCCATCATTCCCATCTACAAATCCAAGCCAAGGTAGAGGTCTCAATGCCTCAAAGATATATAGGTCACCAATGAAGTAATAGATTGGGTTCCTGATGTTGAAAATTCTGGGGGAAAGTTCAACCAATACATATACATTGTGGATATCTATTAGCACCTCCAGACTTTGCTGGGAAGATTTCTAATTGATAGAAATGATGCAAAGCAAGAGATTCTTTTCATGCTTGAAAAAATTTCGTTGTTATAAAAAGGTATAGACATGATATTCAAGTGAATTGAGGATCACATAAGCCTCCCCTCATACCTAGAAGGCTCTCCTAATGGCATCAGGGCTCTAATTATGGTGGAGAATCGGATTCCCATCAATTTGACTAATGAGTTTTTGGCCTTTTCTCTTTTCCGTTTTTAGTTGGTCTTTGTACTCACTGTTAAAGGCTCATATAAAGCCATATGTCTATCAGTTTAGCTTGTTAGTTTCTTAGAATAGTTGTGTTACCCATAGATTTTGGATGATAAAACATCAATGGTTTTGTCATTGGTCTAGTTTCCCTAGCAGCAAATCAGAACAAAATAGCTATTGTATATTTTCCTCATATAATATAATTTTAAATTTTAACTTACAAAATAAAAATAATTTTATGATGAAACAACTAACAAAATAATCCGATAAATCTCAATCCATATTATTATAATTCTTTAGATTATATTTTTTTAAGAAGGAAAAAATATAATTATTAATAGTTAATAAACATAAAATGATTTTTATCTATTTCTTCAAGATAATGTGAGTGATTGGAATTACGATTGTTAGTGTTTTCCATATAGATTCAAATCCTCATCAAGCTTGTTCAAAATGGTTAGATAGTTATTTCTTATTTGGAATTTTGTATATTTACAAAATTTTAACTATAAAATTTGTCACTTTTATATTTCATTTTTAGTAAGGGGTGGCTAGAGGGGGAGGGCTCTTTTATGGCTTCATAGAAATCAAATTTTTAGACCATTCATGGGGCTTGGGGAAGATGAAAAATAATTAGGAAGAAGCCTATGGTTTACTCCAAGGATTTTTTCTCTCCAAAGAATTCCAAACCTCTTTTCTCATTGTGTTGAATGCCTTTGTTTTAATAATTCAGTATTTGGTCAAAGGGTTTATTGTAACACACTTCACATTTTACATTTTATTTTTGTTGAAAAATGAGAAAAATAATATATATATATGTGTGTGCGTGTGTGTGTGTGTGTGTGTGTGTGTGAAAAAGAAAAAATAGAAAAAAAAGGGATATAAAAAATGTGTAGAAAAAAAAAAGAAAAGAAAAAAATAAACAAATTATGAAGAATATTGGAAAAAGTGCACAAATTTAAATGCTTCTTATTATTATTAATTATTTGATTAATTTTTTAAAACATAATTAGAAACTAATTATAATTCAGATAAATTTTATATGATGTTTTGTTGTTTTTTGTAAAGTACGCGCTGATCTTGACTGCGGAGTTGTTCCCCACCCAGATCAACGCCTGGGGAAACACTTCAGAACCCCCCCCCCCACCCCCCCTTGCCTCTGAGGTTTAACGAAGGGAGGGGTTGAAAAGCTGATTCCACAAAACCATTTTGGTGACGTGTCCAATCTTTAACACTTCAGACCCCCCCACCCACCCCCCGAAAACCAATGACGTGTCCTCCTCTCAACTGTTTCCACTCCTGCCAAAAATAAAATCCACTCTACTTCTGCTATTTGTTCAACTCCCATTTGTCGATTGATTAACCGTCACATTATCAAATCACTCCTCGCGATCGTTGCCTTCCCACAATAATTCGTCACTCTTTTCAACGGTTATCCCTTCAAACGGTTAATCCCTTATGCGATAAATAAAACACATACTTTCACCTTTGTTTATTTTTCACATTCTATTTTCAAGTCGTATGCACAGGCCCGGTACAACAAGACCAATATCAAGGACACAACCTTCATCATTGTAGCAATCAACCGATCACTGGGTAAAACGTTAGCCTTCGCTTTATTACATTTTCAGTATGTCTTCCAAAGGGAAATCTAAATTTATTGAACAGAATCTGATGATGCCTCTGGGCATAGACTTAGATAGGTTACCCTTAGTTGACCAGGAATATAAAATTTATGAAACCCAATGTGATTTCGACCACTATGAACTGCACAATTGGGCCAAACAGAAATTCTCTGATGCCTGCGATGAATTGAGTTTGTGGGACTCCTTCCTACCCCAATTCATTTTCCCTTAGACCCATTCCTTTCCAGAATTTGTAACTTGGTGTCATTTCAAATATATTCTAAGTCAAAGATCTATTATCGCTCAAAATAATGATATCTTGTTTACAATATCCCCTAATTCTATCTACCAAATAATGCTTCAAGTGAAACCGTCAACCCTCTACACCCTTTTTTTGTAGACCCCCTCATGGAACTCTATAAAAAACTCACCTTTCCTCAAAGAGCTAAAATATTTGAAATATTCTTACTTGAAAATGTAGAATTTCTAGGAAAAATTCCTCCATAGGCCTCTTCAATGTTCCCCAAAATGAGTAAACAAATTGTCACAGTATTTTCTTGTCTATTAGGCTATCTAGTTGATCAGTGGGTTGAGGAAATTATTCTATGGTTCTTATCAGTTTTTTCAGCACGTGAAAAACCTTCAATGGTCTTAAATTATAGTGAATTTTTTTCAAAAGAAATACATGATTAGCTCTTGAATTTTTCAACAGAAGGATCTTTTAAGTATCAATGATTTCTTGTATACCTGTTCTTATTCCATAAAGAAGATAAATTTCAATGTCAATTAAAAATTTTAGATGAACATAGTAATCCTTAATCTGTAATTCATTGGAATTCCTTGGTAAGGAACAATACCAATGAATTTTTCATCAATGATTACACCAATCAGTTCTTATACATGGTTTCATGCCTACTCAATAGTGATTTTGTTCCTAGAATTTCCCCTTAAATTAAGAGAATTGTCCATCTTAGTGAGCAGAAAAATACTAGAGATTGGTACTTATATCAAAACTACACATAGATATGAGTATATGGATGTGACATTCCTCCATATAAACTTCCTAAATTTGTGCCAATTATAATTTTTTCATTAGAATATATAAGGTCGATGATGAACATGTATGAGTTGCACTTTGTGTCAGCCAAGAAGAAATCTCAGTTTAATTTGAAAGCTCAAATTGGACCTCTTTTTTGCAATACCAAAGCAGCAAAAAAGGAGGTAGATCTTCTTCTGAAAGAAATGAACTTCAAATTAAGCTTTACTTGGTCTTATCCATTGGGGATTCTTTCTAAGATAAAGTAATTAGAACATAAAAATAATCCTTATGCACACACTCCTAGACCAGATATTGAACAATACATGAACCAAGAGGAGTGTAGGAAAATACACTGCATGAATCATACGAGAATTTTTTCATTTCTACAACTTCCCAGACTCTAGTTCCATAGGAAAAACATGCTGAGAGGACAAGAGAAAGTATTTCCCCTCTAGTTTCATAAATTCAATAGTCAGAATTTTTAATGTACAAAAAGAAGAAGAATAATCCTCTTGAGGATCCATTTCAAGAAGAGAGTTCACAGGAACATACCAAATTATTTTTAACAGGTCCTCAGGCTACAACATTTCCAAGGTTTGAGGAAATTTTCTCAAGCTCTCCTATATCTTCAGCCACTCAAAACCCATTAGAATAAGTTCAGACAGGAGAGCTAACTCATACTACAACATAGCCAAGTATCTTTTCTAGATACATGGAAATTAAGAAGAAAAGTGAAGCACTAAAGGCCACCACCTATTAGGAGTTTTGGAATAATGCCTCAACATCTCAACACAGACTCCTTTCTGCATTTGATACCAGGAAGGGACAGGTGAAAATGGATTTTCTGGAACCCAAAGTTCCATTCCCTAAAACTACATATTATTATAAGAAGTCTATTTTTTCTTTTGATACTAGATAAATCCATGCTATTAACCATATTGACTTACATAAGAAAGATGGAGAAAATATTTACTCCACTTTGACTAGCTCAACAATGGCATCATCTCAGTTACAAGTTTCAGTAAATAATATTCAATCATAGCTAAAGTTAGAGAAAATTTCATCTCTCGCTAAAGATACCTAGATTCAATTTTAGAAGATATGGTCATCAAGTTAGGATATGATCCTAATAATGTGAAAGTGGCTGAAGAAATGATCAAAAGAAATAATGTTGATATCTTAGCATTGAGGAAATAGTTAAAAATTCCCACTACAGAAGATCCACAAACTAAGGAAGTTGGTGAATTAGAAAAAGAGAAGAAAAATATGTTCAAGATTATAGTTGAACAAAACACATAAATACAAAAAATGGAAACATAATTGGAGAGTTTATTGAAGGAAAAAGAACAACAAGCTAATATATCAGCAACTATTCCCATAGAAACAACTTGCATTGCAGGTGCTTCAACAACAACAACTATCGCAGCAGAAACACAATCCACTGATCCACCAACTGATTTAGCTAAAGAAATGGGAGATTTTTCATTGAGAGGGCAAGAAATTGAAAAACTAAAGGCTCAACTCAACAATATTCAAGAACAAAAAATTAAAATTGACAATGCTTATGTAGCATAAATTCAAAAGAGTCATAGTTTAACTTAGAGAATAGAGACCCTTGAAAATGAGTTTTCTATTGCTCAAACTATTGCACAAGACAAATAAAACATCTGGTTAGATATCAATGAATCCATAACTAACTTATGGCATTTAATAGAAATCCTTTTTGAGTGGGAAGAATTATTGGAAAGGTCAAAGGAAGTTATATCAGAGGTAAAGAAGGAATTGGGTCATAAACCAGGAGATGCATCAGCATTGATTAGAATTTTAAATTAAAAAAAAAAAAGGAAGAACTTGAATATTATGATATTGTAGACAGAACTAAAACTATTCTAGAAGTCAAAAGGATACTTACTAAGAATACCAACAAAGATTACAATCTATAGCTACAGCACAAACTAAATTTGCTAAGATCAAAGGAACCATTACAGGAAAGGAATTTAGTGAAGGTTTGACTTTTGATTTATTAATTCAACATGAGATCAAACATTTGTTTGTAGTCAAACCGACCTTTCAAAAATACACTGAAGTGGATGACACTTACAGAAAACTGATAAAATTCTCCATTCCTGATGAAGACAGATGGGAAAAGGTATGGAACTCATTGATTAAACAAACAACAATTTTACAGCAACAGATAACCAATTTCAACAACAACATGCAGGTTTATAGCAGAAAAAGGACAGATAATTGGAAAGAGAAACAAAATATCAGCTTTATAGCCTCAATCATCAACATAAGCCTCAAATTCTATGCAATATGTTCAAGAAGTTCGAGATTCCTATTTTCTAGTGCTATTTTTGTAATTAGTTTTAAAAATATATTTTGTAAATAAGTTTTGATATCAAAATCAAGATATTTTGAAGACATTTCTATAAATATTTTGTAGCTTGAATTATTAAGGGTTTAACCCTTGTGATAAACTAGTAAGTAGAATTGTAATCCTCTGAAGATTATTGATATTAATAGAATGATTATGGATTCATCTTGAAACAAATTGTGTCTCTCTGAGTACTACTTAGATTATTATATTTTCATTTTGTTTATCTCTTCATATATTTGATATTAATGAGAATCTAGGTAAGATAAGATTGAATATCAATTTATCTAAAAGCCCCTATGAAGTTATCATTAATTACAAAGATTAGTTAATTGGAACTATTTGTTTTAATTAACTCCTCTACATCTTTAAATGGTCACTTCTCTTTAAGATTCAAATATATTTTGTTTGGATGTAAAAGTATTTTACACGCATCAACTCTATATGGTTAGTTAAATTTTTTTTTGAAGATTTAATCAATCATATATTTTATTAAGTTCAACCTTACATATAATTTGTAATCTAAAATCTTGTTAAAGGTGAAGAGTCGTCCCTTTTAATAAATCGTAAATAATTAAGATTTTGCACGTGTTTAATAGTTTAGAGCGTTGGTCATCCAAAAACCCAAAATCAAAACAAGACATTTTATATGCTCTGATACGATTTGTTAACCTAGAATTGTATACAAAGGTACAATAGGGTCTTCCCCTACAAAAAAAAGTATTGGATAATCAACTGAATCATATTGTAATATTCCTAAATTAGCACATAGCTAATGGGAATATTAAATTTTGATTTTTCTCTTAGATAGAGGAATAAGAGGGTATGGAGACCCATAAATCTCCTTAGTAGGAATAAAGACACTCCTAGTGTGAATGGAGGTCATCAAAAATTATGGATTGAAGACCCTTAGGTGTGAAAAGGGGTTGGAGCATGAAGACTGGGTCAACTTTGACCAAATCAATAGCGATGTTGTGGAGGAGTGGCATTCATGATGAGACAATGCAGTTTTGGAGGGAGATTGAATGAATGGAAGTAGTGACCTAATTGATTGGGGCCAAGGTTGAGGAATCTCATCACTTATATAAGGAAGAGGATGGTAGCCATATGGGGTCATGTTTTTGAGATTGTTATTTTGATATGATCTGTTTAGACTTGTGATATCTTCAGTTGTTTAGCTAAGATTGCAGTGTTGTTTAGCACAAGGTGTTCCTGATTGGGAACCCAACCTCTTTCATTGAGAGGCCTCTTGGAAGAGTATTTCACTACATTGTCCACTATCTGGCATCAGGCCAAGCTACATCTTTGTTGTACAGTGCAGTTTCTGCAGAGTATTGTGTTGTGTTGTAGGGTGCAGCAATGGAGAGTTGATTTGGGGTCACTTCCTTGCTTGATTTCAGTTGGAGGAGAGTTTCCTTCCATTGAGAGACCAGCAAAGAGGACCCCTGAGCCTTATTTACTGTTATCAGTTACAATATAGTTTTCTAAATAAAATGCGTTATTTCAGTGTGCAATTGCACTAGAGGGTTTGAAGCCCTAGCTGGGGGAGATAATTTTTCAGTGAGGGGGTCAGCCTCTCATTTGGAGAATCTATAGGAGGATTTTTCATAAATTTCCAGATCAGATCAACAACCTCCTATCATCTATCCAGTTGCAGAGATTATTTAGCGCTAGGGCCAGATTTGTATTTTTGCATTTTGTGTATTTCAGGAAACCCTTCCTAGGTTATCTTGGGAATGTGCTTGGGAGATTAGATCTCTGTTCCTGACATTATTTGAGCCATATAACTTCAGATTTATGTATTAAAATTATTCAGCAACAGTTGTATCTAATAAAATTGCGTTGACATAGCCTTGGGTATTTGTTGTGTAGCAGTGTTCTTCATATTTCATGTTCATGTTCTCTTGAGGCTTGTTTTTCCAACTTGAATTACTATTTCCTCGAGAACTTGAATAAATTTTGCTGCTATGATCTTAATATGACGGCTATATGACCTTCTTACATTGCATGTGTTTATTTGTCACTGTTATTTCCAGTTTTATGCACTATATTCCTGCTTTTCCCCATTTGGGAATATTACAGTGGTATCAGGGCATAATCTTGACTCAGCCTGTGGATATCAGCCGTTATGCTATCAAGAGAATAAGAATAAGGAGAAAGAGATCAAAATGATGGAAATAATGAGTTTTATCTCATCTCTTTTCAAATCTAAGAGGGACCTCACCAAGGAGGTTAAGCAAAGAAAAGTGGAGAAAAGAAATGAAACCACACTAGGGTTTCAAGATGAGGAAGGTCCATGTACTTCCTATCAGCAAAAATAAGATCTGGTATTGCATAGAGCTCCAAGAAAACATACTATGCCATTTCCTTTTGAAGAATAAGACAAGAGGCGTGGAGATGGAGGACACTTAGATCATGAGATTCTAAGTGAGTATCTCACAGAATATAAATCTCAAACAAATGCTTTCAAGGAGAATCTAACTCTCCCACAATTCATTCAGCTCAAAGAAGAAAGAAGGCCTTGCAGCAATAGATTTATATTGCCTACATTTTATGGGTCGTCCACATGTACAGCAAGAGCTTGGGGAATGAAGTTGGATGCATTTTTCCTGCTACATCCAGTAGTAGAGAAAGAAGTTTTTGAGATTGCAGTGCTGCACCTTGAGGGTGAAGCAAACATTTGGTGGTTCATCCATTTGAGTCATGCAAGAGTGACTGCATATGCAAATTTTACTCAAAGGTTGATTAAGAATTTTGACAAGAAGAAATCAGAGGAGAAGGAACTTCCACCACCACTTACTACATGAGCATTTGCATCAAGAGAAAGAACACTTGTACCTTTACAAAGTGGTCTTGATATCTTGACATTTAGAGTCCCATGCACTATTTTGGAGATGCATGAGGAGGAGGAGACTTGTACCAGCACTGATGCAGCCATAGAGGAGTAGTCATCATCATCAGTAGTTGGGGAAGTCATAACACCGGAGGAAGAAACCTTTGTAGCAATACAAGATGTTCCCAAGCTTTACCAAGGTATGCACATATTTCCATTTCCTATTGTCTCAACACATCATATGGAGGATTATGGAAACATACTATCAGGGAAAATGCATGACCTAGGGTCAAAGCACAGGGTCAAAGCACATTGCTAATTTGGAGCAGCAGAATATCACTGCGATGAGGACCCTTGATTTGTTCAAGGAGGAGATATACAGTCATCCTGGTTATTCATTGTTGAGCTACACACAGCTCTTGGGGTTGGAGTGTATATTTTTGGAGGATAGGATGGGTGTTATCCTAAACAATGCAATGCGGAACCATGTGTTCAACATTGAGCATGACCTTGAGACAACAGTTGCACCATCATGGAGATCAGCGCTGTCAATGAGCAGAAGTGATAGGTTGGGGGGCCAACCATTATTGGAGCATTCCAATGACCTTGCTACATGTGTAACAGAGGATAGGCAGATGGTTAATGGAGGACATCTTATGATGGATGACATCTTCCATTATTATAATGGATATTTCTTGATGAGAATTTCACAACTCAATGAGAATATTTTTCCTTCAACATATTTGGATCCTTATGGATTCAACATGGTCATTAATGAGTGGTATTCATTTGGATATCTCCAGGATATTTCATTTCAACATCCCACGAAATACAAAGATACAAATCTGATTTGGGAGGATGGTATTCTCCATTGGAGGGATGCCAATTTTGAGCATGATAGTAGACACTCGCCATTGGTTGGATGGGTGATGTTGATAAGCAAGAGATTGGAGAGCCACTTTCAGATCTATGACACATGGCAGTAGGAGGCAAGGTTGCATTGGCTACTCTTGAAAGAGTTTGGTCATCATGTGATACATTCTATTTCAAAGAGTATGTTGGTGGATGGGACTTGGCATGGAACTTGCATCATATGACAGCAAGTAGTTTGGGTGCATTGTGTTGATATGACATTCTTCATGTCAATCATCATGTTTCACATCATGATTTTTATGATGGAAGTGTGAGGAGGTAGCAAGAGCTCTTGTTGTTTTGGCTACTCTTGGGAGAGTATGGGTTGAATTTCTCCCATACTTTGCAGGGTGTTTTAAGAGAAAGGGATGGCAAAATCAAAGTGCAAGGAGGCTACCCTTCAACATTGAAGGATCGGGAGGTACTTTCACATAGGAAGGAGTCTCCCACACATAGCAGCATGATGGTGGATGACTTTGGCATATGGCATGTCAAAGAATGGAGTCATGAAGTGGCAAGAACCTTATCACCAAGGCCAACTGCGCTGTCATTTGGGAGTATGTATCTATTGATGGAGTGTTCCAAGGGGAGTATGCATCCCTTCATTTTGCAGACCTTTATGAGGATATTCTCATGGGAGAGCTCATCCATGGACCTCATTTTCATCCTAATCACAATGCATGGTAAGAAATATATTTATGTACTTACTGATCATTTCATAAAGTATTGGCATTCTCTCACCATCTATGTATAGTGCATTTCTCCACAAAAGGGAAAGATTATCTTTGGGTTTCATGGTAATTCTAGGTCCAACATTTGTGATGGAGATAGCCCTTATTTGCATGACCTTGGGAAAATGTGGTGTTATTTTTATTATGCTCAGCTAATATATAATGCCATTTACTACCTCATAGTAGATGAGCAAACATGCACAACTAGAAACTTGTTGGGAGACAACTTTCCATGTGATGTTCTACAACAACAGTTGGTAAAACTACGTTGTATCCACTAGATAAACCATTGGTACCATCCAAACTTGCACATAACCTTCAACATTCTTCTGATTTGGATACCACTTGGTGATGATGTACCATTCGCTTTGTATGGGATGGTTTGGGCTCATGAAACTAGAGGAGGGGTCTTTGGAGATCCAATTGTCCTTTTGTATCTTGAGGGCAACATGATGGCAGACCAATATCAGAAACAACTCTACACTTCCCATAAGTGCAGGGAGAGACAGCATGGGGTAGTCCATTTGGTCTATCATGTTCAGTTATGCAGCCCACCTACATTTTAGGAGCCAAAGGTGGAAGAACATTTTCATGAGTTACCATTATGGAGGGTGACTCACTTTTTGTGGATGATAGCTTGGGGTTTGGAGCTTCACATGGGAAGGAAGGTTCCTCATAATTTTTTGATCCCATGCCTCAAGAAGGCATCTAGACCACATATAGTTGCCTCCATGGATATCCCACTTGTTCATGATGAGAGCCATTTGGATTTTTCAACAAAGGCATACTTATACACTTGGGAGGAGCAGCTTGAGGACATATTGATGAGAGGGCATCTTGTTCATTGGGGGAACTTATCATATGAGAATGCTACAGAAGGAAGAGGAGAATATCTGCAATTCTATCCTTGCAGTTGCTTGAGGACAAGCAAAATTTTGGAGGGGAGGATTGTAATATTCCTAAATTAGCACACAACTAATGGGAATATTAAATTTCGATTTTTCTCTTAGATAGAGGAATAAGAGGGTATGGAGACCCATAAATCTCCTTAGTAGGAATAAAGACACTCCTAGTGTGAATGGAGGTCATCTAAAAAGCTATATTGAAGACCCTTAGGTGTGAAAAGGGGCTGGAGCATGAAGACTGGGTCAACTTTGACCAAATCAACAGCGTTATTATGGAGGAGTGGCATTCATGATGGGACAACGCATTTTTGGAGGGAGATTGAATGAATGGAAGTAGTGACCTAATTGAGTGGGGCCAAGGGTGAGGAAGCTCATCACTTATATAAGTAAGATTATGGCAGCCATATGGGGTCATGTTTTTTAGATTGTTATTTTGATATGGTATGTTTAGACTTGTGCTCTCTTCAGCTGTTTGGCTAAGATTGCAGTGTTGTTTAGCACAGGGTGTTCCTGATCAGGAATCCCACCTCTTTCCTTGAGAGGCCTCTTGGAAGAGTATTGAACTAAATTTTCCACTATCCAACATCAGGCCAAGCTACATCTTTGTTTTACATCACAGTTTCTGCAGAGTATTGTGTTGTGTTGTAGGGTGCAGCAATAAAGAGTTGATTTGGGGTAGCTTGATTTCAGTTGGAGGAGAGTTTCCTTCCATTGAGAGACCAACAAAGAGGACCCCTGAGCCTTATTTCATCATCCAGCATCAGGCTAAAGTACTGCTATCAGTTACAGTGTGGTTTTATGAAGAAACTGTGTTATTTTAGTGTGCAGTTGCAGTAGAGGGTTTGGAGCCCTAGTTGGGGGAGATAGATTTTCAGTGAGGGGATCAACCTCTCATTTAGAGAATCTATAGGAGTAGTTTTTATAAATTTCCAGATCAAATCAGCAACCTCCTATCATATATCCAATTGCAGAGATTATTCAGCCCTAGGGCCATATTTGTATTTTCTGCATTTTGTGTATTTCAGGAAACCCTTCCTGGGTTATCTTGGAAATGTGCTTGGGAGCTTAGATCTTTGTTCCCGACATTATTTGATCCATATAACTTCAGATATATGTATTGAAATTATTCAACAACAGTTATATCTAATAACGCTGCATTGTCATAGCCTTGGGTATTTTTTGTGTAGCAGTGTTCTTCATATTTCATGTGCATGTTCTCTTGACGCTTGTTTTGCCAACTTGAATGACTATTTCCTCAAGAAATTATATACGTGTTGCTGCTATGATCTTAATATGATGGCTATATGACATTCTTACATTGCATGTGTTGATTTGTCACTTCTATTTCCAGTTTTATGCTCTATATTCCTGCTTGTCCCCATTTCGGAATATTACACAGATTAAGAAGGTATCAAAGATATCCCAGTGATGAGTTTCAAACACATTCTAAGAGATAATAATCGTGAAGCGGATCAATGTTCAAACCAATTTTTCAATTTGAAGTTTGGAAAGATGATGGTTAATGTTCAATGAAAACCATCATCCATCCCTTAGTGGATTAGACATGAATCCTATGTTTAAATATCAAAAATTTTGAGGGGCCTACTAGTCAACGTGGATTTGGGGAAATATGTTGTAATCAAGGATTATATTTCGAAGTAGGCTATATGTACTGCAAGTTTTTTATTTATTTTGGGAATCTATTGGAAGGTATTAACCTCCAAATACCTGTATATGCTTAGTATCGATTGTATTCCTCTTCAAAGAATAATTTTATTTAGAATTTTGTAGATGATACTGAAGATGGAAGAAATTCATAATGTAACTCCTAATGAGTAGATAAGATCGAGCCAAATATTTTACAATTATTACAAATATTCTCATTACCATTAAAATAATAATAATAATAATCTATTTTTAATACATATTTAGAAATATGTTGTATATGAGTTTTTTTAGTTAGGTTATATATGATACTAAGAAGTGATTTTTACAATCTAATGTTAGGGAGACGTGTAATTAATTTTATATTCAACATGAAGTTTATATATAACATTTATAAATATATCAATAACACAAAAAAGAATGATACATAAATAAAATATTTCAATATTCAACTCAAATATCTTTATCTCACACAGACAAATGTGAGCAAAAAAAAGAAAACTTTCTTTTCACATGAAATGTGTAAGAGATTTGTAATTCATTCATTACTTAATATGAAGTTAATGAATCGCAATAATAACAAAAAAAATAAATTATATTTAAAATATTTCAACATATATCTTAAATAAAATTTTAATACTATCTATAAAATGAAAGATGAAAAAATAAATGAAAATTATAATTATAATTAAATTTTAATGGTAGGTTGTCGAGTGTAAGAAAAATAGTATAATTCCTTCAAAACTCAAAAAATACACACACATACTATGTGTTAAAATATAGATATAGTAAACAATTATTACTATTGGTATTACTTGCCACTATTCAAAGAAAACCATATGAATTGAAATAATTTTGCTAACAGATTTTTTTATATTAAAAGGAAGATGAACTTTTAACCAATTATAAGTAATTATTAAGTCTTATTTTAAAACAAAATCTTTTAGTGAAGTAATTGGTCATTGCAATTTACATTTTTCTTATTCATTATTTTTCTATAAAAAATCAGTTTAAGTAATAATTTTTTTGGTCCCACTAACACAATTTTACGTGAAATTATGATTTCTTATTCTTTGATCAATATATTCTCTAATGTTTAACTTCATAAAATATATATTTATTTTTTAACATTATTAAAAAAACCAATTTGAAATCATACCATTGGTTCATATTTTGAAAATCTTCTTTCCATACCTTCATGACACGGTGCAATGGAGCATAATGAAATAATCGTTATTTTAGCCAAATTCAATGCCATAACTAAGATTTTTGCAACTGCATTTTCCCAAGGGTACGAAAAATTCATTAATGTAATTGTTTTTCAGTTCTTGTACCCAAATATTGGACATTTCAGTATTATTTAATAATCATTTTATAGAAAAATCCTAAACTAGTTACAGAAAATCCATAGTAGTTTTGTTGCATATAGTTGTAGTCTTCCTGGTGAAAATTTTAAAATTTAGCATTTGCAAGCATAGGAAAAGTAGTGGTGGGGGGTTAGATGAGTAATATGTTCAATGCTTTAAATGCTTCATGTCTTTGAGCTTCTCTATTTTGACATCTGCACCACTGATTTAGTCTTCATTCACACCACATCTGCCAGAGACGCATTAATTGATTTCATGATTAGAATATTAAAAGGAAGAAAATTACCAGACTATGCAGTAGCAGGAGAAATAGTCAATATGAATGTACAACTACTGGGTCCAACGCTTTATGTCAGGAACAGGGACAAAATTACTATTAAGACTTATAACAAAACTCAATATAACGATACTCTTCACTGGTGTGTGTCAACCTTCATTGTTTTTAAGTGGAACATTGTTGGAACATAATTTTAATAGTTGTTAAATGTTGGCAAGCATGGATTGATGCAATTGCATATAGGTTGGGTTGATGGGTTGGTGTATGTCACACAATGCCCTAATCAACCTGGTGGGAGTTATACATACGGATTCACTGTTATTAGACAGATCGGAACCTTATGATGGCATGCTCATATATCATGGCTTAGAGCTACAATACATGGATATTTTTTCATACTTCCTAATAAGGGTATATGTTATCCTTTCCCAAAGCCCAACAAGGAAAGTCCTATTGTAGTAGGTGAAATCAAGTACTATAATGCAATTAATAATCCTTCTAAGCTTGTGTGTATAAGTGTAGAAAATTCACTCGTCTCTAACAATTATTAATTAAATATCATTGTTTGAGCAGGATAATGGTGGAATGCATACCCTGTTGTAGCTCAATCTGGCGCAACTAAGATATTTAAAATTCCTCATGGTTTCATTTCAAATGTTTGGAAAATGGGACTGTGGCATAGCCTCTATGATAATTTCCAAGAGGTAAAAAAATAGGATGGCAGAAATACTAAAATGGCTTATGTTTCAGGGGTGATATTCCAAAATTATTCGAAAGGAGAAACAACCAATTTTGACATTCCAAAATTATCACTATTTTGATTAATAAATTTGAAGGTGTTGCTGAGTTTTCTATCAAAAAAAATGAGAATTGGGAACTTGAAATAACTCTAGGACATATATTTTAGGTGCCTTGTGATTCCTTCATATTGATATACAATGGGTTTGATGAGAACATCTCAAATTCAATTTTGAAAGTCAAGTTAAAAACAACTTTACAGCAGATCAAGCTTAGATTTCAGTCAGTGGGACTGGGTTCATATAATTGAGAATGGCCTTGGTAAGGGTGTAGTTGGAATGGATGAGCGAAGTGCTTATGGCGATATAAGGTTTTTCAAGAATTTATTGCTTCTAGAAAGCTAGGCAATGTTTAGCAGTGCTCGGGAAAATTCTCATGTGTCAAAAGGAAAATGGATGTATGAAGTAATTTTGGAGACTGCTAAATCTTTATATACAAAACTATTATAAGAACTTTAGAATGCAGTGGCTTCTATTCATCCACTTGAAGCTATCAATAAACATCTCCTAGTAAGACAATTACTTATCAAGTTCATCACATTAAAAGAAACGATCATCTAATTTCTATGGCACTGGATCATTAGGAAAACCTAACACATTCACCTACAGTTAAGAGAAATAAGCAAGGAAGTATTGTACCAAACTTTTCAACTATAATATATGACCTCTAGTAAAAAACAAGGGGTTTATGGACAATAGATTTTAAATGTACGTTTTGAAAAATGAAGACGAATTTTAAAAATCCGTATTCTGAGTTTTTTTGCAGAAAGACACAAATTGACTTCATTGTGAGAATTTTTCAAAAGCTATGAGTAATTTCAGAGATTTGGTGAGTTCCTTAAAACACATGTTTTCTTAAAAACGCCCTGCAAATAGTGAAATCAAGGTTAAACGAAATTGAAATGAAAGCATGGACATTGAAATGGAGTCAGCACCTGTGTCAAATAGTGAAGCACTGATAAACATTTCTTGGCAAGTAGAGGTAAAAATTCAGATAACACAATGTTCATCCTGCTGCAGAGTACTTGAGTTTATTAATGAGGAGGGCATCATTCATATGTCATATTGAATGATGGAAGATATGTTTTTTGCAGAGAGCTTGTAGTTATGTAATAAATCTACGATCCAAATTATTCACGCCCAGATCCAATAGAGTCATGGGGGCACAAAGTACACGAAATTTATGCCATTGAGTGATCCCGTAGGTGGATTCATCAAAACCGCTTAGCCCAAGTGTTAGTATGAATCTTTTGTCGAAGTGTAAGAAAAAAGACCACTTTAGCTACGCATAACTTATAGCCCTAACATCAAATATGGCTGCCAATATCTTCAGATCTACAGTTAATTGATCAAGAGAAGTGCTGCAAAAAACTAGATCTATGCATAAAGAGACATTAAGCAATAAAAACAAGGTTTTGCTCCATACATCCAATAGACAAGACAAGAACAATGTTTTTTGAAAGAATTTTTGTATTAAGGGCACCTGGGAGGAAAACAAGAAGGTGTTTCCAATTCTCCTCAATGGGATGGGTTCTTGGAAGTCCTCAAAGACTTCGTATCTAGCATTTTCTCTTGTCAGAAAATTTTGCACAAAGATAGAACCTAAAGGGAGCTCACACAGCAAATAATGGAAAATATGACAATGATAATGGCTCTAAATTCAGACCAAGAGTTTAGATCCGTGAGTGGATCTAATAAAGTAAACAAAGGTGAAGAATGGTGGTGAAAACCTCTCATTTATAACAAAATATTGGGTCATTCTAGATCTTGTGCATAGTTAAAATATTATTAACCAAATCAAGATCCAAATTTTATGGAATATTTTATTATATTTGTTGGAGGGAAAAAGAATCTGACTTGGGTCAAATCCCTTTATTCGTAAATAATAAATAAATAAATGATTTATTTATTGTTTTAAGGATGTGGTTGAGTAATAATCAAATAAATAATGATTTATTTAATTATTTAAGAGTGATTTTGTCAAATTTAACAAGGAATATTACTTAAATAAGGTTTAAATAATTATTCCTAGAAAATAATAAGATAAATAATAATTTATCTAATTAATTTTCCTGTTTTGGGCTAAATATGACCAGGAATATTAATTAAACTGTTGTTTAACTAATTATTCCTTGAGGAAAATTTAAAAAAAAGTGGATTTATTTAATATTTCCTTTGGGTTTCCCTCAAGTTTAGACCATAAACAACCTAATAAATGTGTTTTATTAAGTTATTTTACATAGTGAAAGCAATTTTACTTAGGGTAAAATTGGTCTTACAGGTGTACTTCAAGTCCATCTAATGATAATAGGTTAGATGACCAATATAAGTAGTGTTAGAGGAGCTAATCATTTAATCGAAGTACGTTGTATTAAGAACTCAATCAATGTGACATCCCAAACATCAAAAGGGAAGTCGCAGAGAGAAATGAGGTAGACTAATGTGTCAAGAACTAGGACTCGAGGAGATCTAGAGAGCATAGGTGCAACAAGTCTCTTTTTATGAGAGGGTACCTATGCTAAAGGCGGCGGGGGAGGCATACCTATGCCCGCTGAGACAAAGTACAAAAGAATAGTGTGTCTAGTAAACAAGGGACCGAACCATAAAGTACAGCCGGCATAAACATGAGCCAGATAACAATACAATGAGGGATCCCATATACATGTTGTGCCTGGGATAACAGCCAAGACTTATACAATAATATCTGAGTGCATGAGATACAAATACAACCCAAATGCCCCCTATAGGCGGGGAAGGGCTCACAAAATCTGACTAATATATGCAAAGCAAAGAGGCGTTGCAAGCGGCTAAGGCCGACATCATCAAATATATGGAGCTGCATCGAAGGCTGCAATGAAGAGGTCATCCGAGCATGTGGGGGGCTACCTGCAGGGCCACCTCCTCATGAGGGCTGAGACATCTCACACACACCCGGGAATCACCAAAAGTGACTGCTGCATCACTGGACCATCAAGCATATGGATCTCGATCATGATGAAAGGAGCTGGAGTGGAGAAACAATCAAGTCAAAGGGAAATGAGAGATCCCTTTGCCTGATCCGAGGCACCGAACAAGAGTGGAAGCTGGAACCAAGGCACACCACCCTCTAGACCTATCTTCTAGAATGAAGGAGCTGATGTCGACAGAAGGAGGTCTGCCATAGGTGAGGTAATGAGAGATCCTCAACTAAGGCACGAGAGAAAATAGTAGCGCAAAGGACAAACTAATACTAATGATGATGATGGAATGAAGGGGAATGAGTAGCGAATGGACGACTTCCATTGCTAGAGCATAAAGGGCATGAATGACATGGCAGCGACTGACATAGTATCATAAGGGATAGGGGACAGTGGGACTGAAGGCCATAGTGTGCGACACAAGAGAGAGACCAAGAAATGAAGGATGGAGGACTATAGCGGGGTACAAAGGGACTCGGGATAGACTCCATGAATGTGACGATGAATCAACTTGGATGCTCTAAACAAGGGCGACTCGATGGTGCTGCCACACAGTAAAGGTCTAATGGGGGACCATGAAAACATGAGTACAAGATGGTAACTCACGACGAACATCAACATGAGCATGGATAAGTATGGAGGCCAAATGGTGCCTTTAGTATGAGTGTTGCAAGTGAAGAAATTCGATTTTGAGGAGGGTTATGGTTGAGGGGCATAGGTGCCCCCAAGCATGGTGTGGTCATGCCAAAATTTATAGAAAAAGGGGAATCTAAACACATTTTAATGATGTGGTGTGCCATTTGTTTTCGTTATGGTTATGCAGTTTTGAGAAAGGAAATGGAGGATTACCAATCTCTTTTAGTACTACATATATGAAGCAAATGGACTTTAAGTTTCTGGTTTGGCATACCTGGTGTCACTATCCCAAAGAGAGCATTTGGAGATAATGAACTGATGCTCTCCTAGAAAACCTGTAGGTTGGTCAACAACAATGTCGAAGAGACTGGGTTGCTGATGTAAGATGAGGGAACAATAAGGGGTATTGTCCCTAGAGTGATCTGAAGTGATATGGGACTCTCGAGGTTCTTCTAAATGTGGAAGAATAATGGTACTAGAGTTGACACAACCAGATACACTAGGAGAGTTGTGGAGAATTGCTTCTCTTGGTCTCTCAAATATGGTTTCCCCCTTACCCAAACATTGGGTATCAATGTAATGGCCACAAGGTGTATGTGGTTCAACTGCATGGGTTCGATGTAAGGGGGAATAGATAAAGTTAGGGGAGGTGATTCCTTCCATAATGTCATCATCATGATAGAAGATGGGGTGACTGGTGGAGGAAAGACCACTTGACGCGGCGAAGCTTCCTGACTCATCATCATGAGAAGAGGAATTCGCATGCGCATCGTCACAAGAGGTGACAGAAGAGTAAGCAGATAAAGGATCTACCGATGTTGAGCCCAGGGTGATCGCTGAAGAAAGGTCAAGTGAAGCAACAGGGGAGGATTCAAAGGGAATGTTCCCCGAGGGTCTCGTGGATGATGATAGGTAGAACATGTTGCACGAAGGCTCTGTCATTTCAACATCAGGAGGGGGAATGTCAATGGGAGCAGTCATGTCTGGTAGTTCTGCCAAAGAACAATGCGCAAATAGGGGAGAGGTGGACGAATACATTGGCTCTAAGCGGGCGGGACCGCGAGAGAGAGTAGTCCTCGAGGTGGGGGACAAAGGGTGTAATGGTTATGGGAGATCGCTTGCCGGGGCAGCACAGGAGTGGTTGGTGTTAATAGTCTTGGGGTTCTTGGTCACAGTCGTAGAAGGAACAGAGGCTTCCGGGAACATGGACTCAGGGAACGCGACATTAACCATGGGCTTGAGATGAAGAAATTCAGGACAGGTATGGGTGGCGTGACTGACAACATCACACAAAGCACACTAGATGGTATGCTTTGGAGGCTGAGGAGGGGCAGGGTTTGTCGGGGCAGCCTTTTCCTTTGATGCCCCCTTGCGAGCTTTGCCCTTCTTACCCGAAGCGGTCGCAATAGGAGGTGGTTCCTGTTGAGGTGACGGAGGCACTGTTGCAACGGGAGAAGTCATGGGGACCGGCTGAACCGGGGTCAAAGCAATATAAGGTTTGGGTTGACCGGGAAGGGTTGTGGCTGGAGGATCATGGTACCAGACAGGGATCCCAAGGGTCAGGTTAGGAAGAGAGAGGGTGGCCATGACGGGTGCCGTGTACACTCCTGGTGGGGGAGCGAGGAACGGTATCTGACCAGAGGGGTAATGGCCAGGTGGGACGGCTCCTAAATGGCTAAGGCTTGGAGGAACCATTCCAGGAAGGTAAAGAGGCTCATGAATACCAGCTACAGGTGAAGGGCTAGGAGCAGGTTGCGGAGAGCGCGGTTGCTGACTAGCTGAAGTAGGTTGCTGGAGAGCAGCCCGAGACGATTGCATCATGCAAAAATTCGATGAGATGGGGTCAAATACAGGAGGAGGAGGAAGACCAGGGAAGGTTCCAAGCAAAGAGGAGTCTTTGTAGACACCGGGAGAGACACTGGTCAATGAATCGACAGTTTGTTGATTGGCTACAGAAGAGATGGTCGACTCAGGAGAGGCCTGAGATTTTGGCTCATGATATGTCAACTGGTCAATGGTGACTATCTTTCCATTATGAGGGAAAAACATCTTGCAGTGGACCACGGATGGGACAGCAGACATAGCATAAGTGTAGCTACGCCCCAAAAGATTGTTATAATCAAGAGGGGCGTCGATGAATTCAACGTCAACGCAAACAGTCTTGCCCGCAAGAGTGATAGGAAAATTACGGAATAAGCCAATGGGCTGGGAGGCATGGCCATCCCACGCACGAAGGGTGATCGTGGAAGGGGCCAATTCAAGAGATCCGAGTTTTTTCCAAACCGAAGCGGACATCACACAGGTGGATGCCTGCTCATCAATGATACACCGAGAAACGTTAGCGTTCCGGATTTTGACTGGGATTTGGAAGGCTACGGAAGCAGGAAGAGGAGGATGCTCTGATTGATGGATGTCGAAAACAATCAATTGGTCATCAGCAGGATCTACAGCTCCCATGGTAGATAGTAGAGCCTTCTTTTGGGAAGGGCACGACTGGAGGAGTTCCAATGTAGAAATGACAGCAGGAGACTGCGCCAAATCATCTACTATGCTATACGAATGAGAAGCTCGACCAGAAGCAGCATTTCGGCGTAATGGTCCCTCAGGAATCTGGGTATGAACCTCAACTTTGGGCTGAGGGATATGCAAGGGACCATTGGATGTCGAAAGAAGCTCTGTAGAACCTGAAGAAGGTGACTCGGGGATAGACGGAGCGGGAGGCTTGGGGTACTGAGGGGCCTGAGTTTGAAGGTTAAGGTCGACGGTTGGAGGTGGAGTAGAGTTCATCATGAGGATATGGTAATTGGAGGAACCAGAGGGGGAAGGTTGAGTGGCCACCTGTCCGTCAGGTGGTTGGGTAGCCACGAAATCCTGCTGTGCATCCACCTGCTCTTGAGGGGGCGGTAACTGCTGTTGCAGCGGTTGAGAAGGCCAGTGAGGTGGAGGTGCTAATGCCGGAGCACTAAACTATGGGTACGAATAATAAGGGGGTTGGGTAACAGTATGGTGACCAGGAGGTTGGGCCAAAAGAGGAGGCATGCTGTATCCTGGATACGTGCTACCGGGAGGGGAACAAGTGCGGGAGGTGCTGCCCCCTCCCCCAGGAAAACCATAACCCATGGGAGGTTGGGCATATGGATGAGAGAGAGTTGCAACGATACCGTCGGTGGCATGAGGTGCCCCCGGTGCATTGACACCATCGGGTCTGCGGAGATTAGGTAGAACGGTATAAACATAACCTGTCTAGGCGTAGATCAAGTCATATTTTAACGCCAGTTGGAGGGCGGCTTCTTAGGTTTGGGGGAAATGTGATGCGACATCTTTCCCGATAGGAGGCAAGAGAGATATAAGGAACCAATCCATGTAGACACGGTCTTCGAAGGTAGGGGATTGACATAGGCTCTTTCTTCTCCGCCATTCCTGGACATGATTGAATAGGTGGGTCGCAGATGATTGACAGAAAGAAGTCAAAAGTTCGATACCAGTGTCATAATGAAGGGGAAGCTGGAAGTAAGATAAAAAAGCCCGGGCAAGAGTCACAAAGGTGGTATGAGAGGAAGGGGCCTGATCAACATACCACTTAGAAGCCGTGCCTGTAAGCGTTTGTTGGAACAACCAAAGATCGACAAAGTCATCGGTAATGGAGGTAGAGGAACACCACATGTGAAAAGATCGAACATGATTTGAAGGATCTTCTCCAGCGAGGCCTTCAAACTTTGGGATGCCAGAAGGGAGCTTTGTCGGCATAGCAGGCCAACTAGCGTCATGGTGTATAGGTTCGTTAATCAATCGGTCCAAATCGGGGAGGCTGGGGCCTGCCAAGAAGGGGAGCAAGGGAGTAGTCGAGGTAGTTCCTGTGGTGGTTCCGCTAGTAGTAGTCCCGAAATTAGGGCCGGGAGTACCGCTAGCGTTAGGCCCTGGACCAGACATAGTGAAGGTGACAGGGGGAGAACCAGAAGTAAAAGGAGAACCCAATGAATCAGAAGAGGAGTCGGAGTGTGGACTCGGAGGAGGACTAACTCGACGACGGCGGGAAGGAGTAGGTCGACCGACCGGAAACTGAGGGTGAAGGCCAAGAAGTCTCCGGGATGTGCACCTTGGGGGCGCAATGGTGACAACACAAACACGGCACAAGGGGAAGAAGAACGACCAACAAAGGCAGGGAGGTGCAGAAACAAGTGATTACACTGTTGAAACAAGGGCAGAAAGGTGCAGTGTCAATTGATTTTACAATGTTTTAAAGTCTTTGCCTGGCGGTGGTGACGAAGCTCTTCTTTGCTTAGGGTGAGTGTGTGGCGTGTGTTAATTTTAATGTTTAAACCTTGAAGTTTTGAGAGAAAAAGAAAAAGTGTGTTGTGTAACTGAAAATAAATCTGCAAAGAATAGTATATAATGCTGAAATAACAGAAAATTAACAGCTAACAATGCATCGATCTAACCCAAAAAGGCGGGTCTCTCAAAACTAGTCTAATAGAGGGAAAAAATCTAGTCAAAAGACACTAAAAAGAGGCCAATAGATCTAGGGTCGAGAGGGACAGGGATCTAAAGGAGAAATTTGCTGAAAAGAGGTGCAGAACACAGCCAAGGGGCAGAGGCAAGGTGGCTGGAAAAAAGGAGGAAATCAGTAAAAAGCAGAAGGGACAATGAGGAGGCCCTAAAGGTAGATCCAAACAAAACTTCAGGAGGTGATTTGAAAGGGAGACGAGCTAATTAAAAGGGATCTGAAAAGGAGGTATCAGATCTGAAAAAGGGGTGGCTGAAACTATGAAAAAACAGACACCTGAAACAGTTAAAACTCTTCCACCAAAAGTAGAGGGTACTGAAGACCTAGGGGGCTATGTTCCCACTTAGATGAGAAAAATAGATTAGAAACAGGTCTAAACAGGCTGAGACAGAGGCTAGAAAACCCTGACAGAAGCTTCAGAAAAACCCAGAAAAATTGCAGAAAAATAGCAGAAAAACTGGCAGGTCGCAGATAATGCGTTGAAAAGTGTGACCTGGAGTCTAGGTCGCAGTTTCTGGGCTGAAAAGTGCGACCTGAAGCTCTGAGTGTCCCGGCGGTAGATTTCCGAAAAAGTTGTCGTCTCAGTTGCAGCTGATGTCTGTCACCTGCGCAATAGGGCCAAAAAACACGCGAAAGTTAGAAATTTTAATGTTTTAGGGTTTTATAGGTGAAAAACAACATAAAAATAGGAAAAACAAAAAGCTGAAAAGAAACCCTAGGGTCTGAAGTAGCTGGATATGCAGGAATATGAAAAACGACAGCGGTCGTAATTGAAAACCTGTGTGGAGTCGCCAGTTGTTAGTATGAATCTTTTGTCGAAGTGTACGAAAAAAGACCACTTTAGCTACGCATAACTTATAGCCCTAACATCAAATATGGCTGCCAATATCTTCAGATCTGCAGTTAGTTGATCAAGACAAGTGCTGCAAAAAACCATATCTATGCATAAAGAGACATTAAGCAGTAAAAACAAGGTTTTGCTCCATACATCCAATAGACAAGACAAGAACAATGTTTTTTGAAAGAATTTTTGTATTAAGGGCACCTGGGAGGAAAACAAGAAGGTGTTTCCAATTCTCCTCAATGGGATGGGTTCTTGGAAGTCCTTAGCACTTCAAATCTAGCATTTCTCTCTCTTGTTGGTGTAGAAAACCCAGACAAAGATAGAACTCAAAGGGAGCTCACACAGCAAATAATGGAAAATATGACAATGATAATGGCTCAAAGTCAGACGAAGAGTTTAGATCCAGAGTGATCTAATAGGCAACAAAATGTGAAGAATGGTAGGAAAAACCCTCCTATTTATAACAAAATATTGGGTCATTCTAGATCTTGGTGCATGATTAAAATAACATTAGCCAAATCTAGATCCACCTTTTATGGAATATTTTATTATATTTGTTGGAGGGAAAAAGTATTTGACTTGGGTCAAATCCATTTATTTGTGAATAATAAATAAATAAATGATTTATTTATCATTTTAAGGAAGTGGTTGAAAGATAATCAAATAAATAATGAATTATTTAATTATTTATGGGTGATTTAGTCATATTTAACAAGGAATATTATTTAAATAAGATTTAAATAATTATTCCTAGAAAATAATAAGATAAATAAAGATTTATCTAATTAATTTTTTTGTTTTGGGTTAAACATGACCAGGAATAATAATTGAATTATTGTTTAATTAATTATTCCTTGAGGAAAATCAAACAAATATAGGTTTGTTTAATATTTCCTTTTGGGGTTTCCTATTTAGACCATAAACAACCTAATAAATGTGTTTTATTAAGTTATTTTACATAGTGAAAGCATTTTTACTTAGGGTAAAATTGGTCTTACATGGTGTACTTGGGTCCATCTAATGATAGTAGGTTAGATGACCAAAAAATGGTGTAACACCAAGATTTACGGTTAATAACTATTGTGACATCACTATTATCATTTCCAGAAACCTCTAAGAGGTGATGTCGTAGGTAGTTTGGGCTCTCCAAAAACCATTTTTGGTTTTCCATATGATCCACACATCATTCATTATGGCCCGATTATATTTGATATGATTTTAAAATCCCGCATATGTTTAATGATAATGTAAAAAATCATGATAAAAGGAGGGTTTTTCGTTTTCTATTGTTAATACATAGATGATATACTCATGTATTTAAAATGAGCTATTATTAGTGAAAAGAGATAGTCAAGAAACTGTCCATGAGTTAGTTCTATAACCAATTTTGGTACAATTAGTTACTTGGGCTAAGAGGGGAACTAAAAATGGAAAATCAAGGGATCAGAGTGGTTCCAAGTTTTTATCTCATAAGAAACGTTTTTTATTTTATTTTTCATCTTCAAGTGTATTTGAATAAAATTTTCAAAGTGATTCTAGAATTTGTTGAGCATGATTCATTTTTCTTGTTACATCTATTTCATGTCATTCTTCTTTAGAAATGAGTAATGAAGCTACTACTCTTTAATTTTATGTTATGTAAGTCAAAGTTAAAATCCTTAATGATGCGCTCCTATTTTCTATATTTCACTTTCTGTTATTGCCATATTTCTTTAAAGTTTGAAACAAGAGATTCTACAGAAGTAGCCTATTGTTGAATACTTTCTGCCATCACTTCTTTATGTTCTCTCTTTTCCATTTGTATTCAACACAAGAAGGTTACCTTGAAAGATTGTTCAAACACTGGAGACTGATAATGGATTAAATCTCTCGGGTTAATAATATTGGGACTATTAGCTCCCTTTAATTTGTAAGATTGGCAAGAACAAGTAGCAAATAACAACATCAAACCACTTTGGAGTCTAGGACCTAGTCTTCCTGGTCTCAGAGAGGGCTCTCTTTGTGTTTATGATTAACTGATTTAGATTTATGATTATATTTTCTACTTTTAGGCTAGTTATAAATATTGGGGTTGTTTTTTTTATTGTTTGTCTGGTTGGATAGATAGAATGTGGGAAGCTTAATCAATTGGTCTATGGAGTCATAAAAGGGTTGAGTTGTACATCAAATTTTCAAGGGTTTTCACAGGGCAAGCTAACTATGTCAAATGGATCTCTGTGGCAAGATGAATATGAGATGGCAGAAAACTGTGAGTTTAGTAAAGCTAAAGAGCAATTAAGAATCCTTTAACTATACTTCAACATAAATGCAGAGAAAACAGTCTCTGAATTCTTCATTAAGGTCTTTAGAGAAAAACATTCAAGATAACACTTCAGTGAAATTAAAGAGAAGTTAAGAATTATTTAACCAAAATTCAAAGAAATATTTAAGATAACATTTTGGTAAAACTAAAGAGCATTTAAGATTTCTTTAGCTATACTTCACAAAGAAAACCTCAAGACAACAGTCCAGTAATACTAAAGAGAATTTAATAATTCTTTAGTTATACTTTCAGAGGAAAACATTAAGATAACAATAACAGATAGAGTTAAGGTGCTCATGTGGCATATCTTAATCTAAAATTTATGTTTTGCTATCAGATAAATTGATGTATAGTATGGAAAAACAAAGGGGAAACATTAACATAAAAGAGATAACATAACCATTAACAGAACTTAGGGATCCTATGAACGTGATTATATTATTGATGTCCAGCTCAAAAACAGTTACAGTGCTCCAATACAATAATATTTACAACTCATATTCTAAACAAAGTCCAACCCTTGATAATGAAAATACATGCAGTATTTAACTACAATTGGGGTGGTTACCCTAATCTAGGGTGCCACCCCTCCCTCCACTTATCGCTATACATCATTATGTGCTATCAAATAATATAGTCGAAGTACCCGTCCCATGCCTAGCCACATTTAATTCACTTAATTGTTTTGTTTGCATATTTTCTTAACTATGCTGATACAATTTGCGCTAATATTCATTGCTCGAGGAAACCTTTGGGTCAGGCTGCTCGTCAAAATTCTCTGTATAAACTCAAAAACTATGTATGCACTCCCGAGAGCCTTTACGTAGGTGCCATCAATGACAGATTCTATAAATTAAGTGGCGAAGGCTAGAAGCTCTGTAAAAACAGCCACTCACCAAGATTTCATTAAAGCCGAGGGAGGAATGATTATACCAACCAAGGTTTCATTAAATCTCAGCGCGAGCATTGGGATGAAAGCAAGATCATTTATGAGCTTACTGGTTAAATACACACAGTGTCGGTGTGGAGATAAAAATCTTCTGTAGGTTCGCATCTTCCGCAGGTAATAAATCTTCTGCAGGTTTGAATCTTCTGAACTAGGGGTTCGCAGGGTTCGATTTTCGCAATCCTGGTTTACTTCCACGATTTTTTTCCAAGCTTTGCGGCCTTATAGACTTGCGGTTCTTCACCTTTCGGTCTATTATGGCTCCCATATTCGCGAAGATAATTTCCAACCCAGTTTCAACCGCCTCTAAGAGTCAAGCTCATGCCCATATTGTCAGTGAAGCCCCAGTTCCCACTGTGCAGGTGGTCAAGGCCTCACTGGATGAGGCCTTGAAGTTTTATGAAAGTGCCTTGATTTGCTGGTTTAATGGCTTTTGGTCGCGGCTGACAACTCTCCACAGTTGGATCTCGGAAGTATGGAAGCCTATCATTTCTGATGAAATTAATATCTACCCCTGTGCTAAGGGTTTCTTTATAGTAGATTTTGAAAACTCTGAAAGCAAACAATGCATTTTAGATTCTGGCCCTTGGTTTTGGGAAAACTCAGGCCTATTCATGAAGCCATGGAACCCATCATTTGATCCCTCAACACCAGTCATAACCTCAGCACCAGTTTGGGTCATATTTCCAAACCTACCTTTGCATCTCTGGAATCTCTCCTCGCTAAAAGCCATTGGAAATGCAATCGGGAAATTTTACTACAAGTGCCCAGAAACAGAGGAATATGTCAGAACCACCTATGCACGCATCTGTGTAGAAATTGACTTCAGTGCCGGATTCCCAACTGAAATAATCCTAACAAGCAAAGATAATGTATGGAACCAGAAACTCGACTATGAAAGTGTCCTTTTCAGATGTCAATCCTACTTTGAGACAAGCCATCTAGCCAAAAATTTCCCAAAAGTCTCCCAGAAAAATTCTGCTAGAAATAATCACCATAGATCTACATGGTGGAAAGGAGCACAAAAGGAACATTACACTGTCATCAAGGAAGAATACTCTCCAAAAAACTCTGAGTTGCAAGAAATCAGGCAAGAAAGAAACAACCCTTAAGACAAGCAGGGGGAAAGCCCCACCCAACAACAAAAAAATGAACTCGACAGCCCCTCAAGCATCAACAATTATGAGGATTCGAATACTGCGCAAAGGAAATCTTCATTTAGCAGCAAAGCATATCTCCCAGATCCCAAAGATAAGACACCAGTGTCCCAAGAATCAGAGGAGATGAAGGAGGTGCAAGATAAAGGAAGTTGGACGACCGTAGAGAAGAAAAAGAAATCTATGACACCAATCTCGCCAAGAAAGACGAGAAGCCAGACAATTAAGAACTAAGAAAATTATAGGTCCGATAGACCAAATTTTGGTCTTAGTGGACATTAACCATCATCATCATCATCATCAGTAAATTAATTTTTGACAATTGTGACCATGCAAGGCCTAAGCCAAGAAATATCTTTGAAAAACCTACTGTAATAATAACTTTCAAATTAACTCCGGAGCTAACTTTAAAATATCTTGAACCAACTTCCTGCAAAATTAACTTTTATAATAACTTCTGAAATAATGCTAAAATATCTCTAACTGTAATATTAACTTTGGTAGCTTTCGTTAGATCAAAATTAAGTTGGAGGTGGCCAATGTGGTTGAGAAGAGGCAAATGTTGAGTGGTCTTGACATCTGGCTTTGTCTTTCTCGTTGACTTGTTTTCTGATTTGTCTTTTAACTTTAACCCGCCTTTATCTATATACCTTTTCACTACCTTTTCTGTCACTATAAATTATTCTTTTACCTCACTAATTTATCTTCCTTTTTCTTAACTCTGTCCTTTAACTGTGTCTTTTATCTGTTTTCACCTTTACCTTGACTGCTCCTTTTCCTGCTTTTATTTATTCTTCTGCTCATAATCCTCTATAGAGTAAGGCTTTTAAATTGAAATCGAGAGAGTTTGGATTTAACAATTTTTTGGAACTAGAACCGAAAGTTGTTTATCCCCTCTTCTGGTATGCTAATCATCTTCCAAATTAAAACAATTGTTAATTTAAAACACAGTGTTTTGCAGGGAAGCGATATGGCTTAAAGGAACTTGGGAAATCTGTGGAAGGAATCTGGAAAGTGGAGGTTTTTTAATTTCTGCGTTTAGAAATGGCCTTCTAGGTCCTTTCAGAAATGTTGCAGGGTTTATCACGGTGGTTCGGGATTTTACCGAAATAGCATAGATTTTATAATATTTCAAATGTCAGTGGTTTTATCTTATCACGTGGAGGCAGTTTTATGGTTTATCGCATGGTCATAAATGGTTTGGTGGTTTTAAGATTGAGGGGTACGATGAAGCATGGGGATGACGCGTCGCAGATGGGGGGGGTTGCAAAAATGCCCATTTCGCAACCCCCCAATGGTTCTAAACATCGGGCAGTCGGGGGTGAAAAAGGGATCGGGGGCTGTCAGATTAAATGGTGGGGATCAAAAGGTGGTCGGGCATTGGATCAATCGCAAGTGCATTTGATAAGTGGGGTTAGGATTTAAATGAAGCGGAGGGGTTAAATATAAAGTGGGGCCAGGTTTTAATGTAGTGAGGGGGGTAAATGAAATGAAAGCGGGGTTTTTAATATAGTAGGGGTCGTGTGTTTTAACAAACAGGGTTTATTAAAGTGGGACCCGGGATTTAAATAAAGCGGCGAATTAGTATAAGGTGGGGGAATAGAAGTACTTTAGGAGGGGGGGTTAAAATGATATTGGGGATGGATTTGTGTAGTGGGGCCTGATAGATTAAAATAAAAAAAAATGTAAAAGTGGGTTTTACATTGTTTTTAATGAAAAAAGGGGAATGAGTAAAGGGGAAGGGATGTTAGTAATGGGAATGGGGTTTTAGCTAGGGAAAGGGGTTTAAGAAGGGGAAAATTTTAAAATGAGGGGAAAGGGGTACTTTAACAAGGGATAATGTCTTTTTTTCAAGTGTGTTGACGGGAAAATTTGTCCTGCCAACAGCAGGGGATCTCCCCGGTAAAAGGTTCCAATTAGACCTTGAACCGTTTGGACTAGGGATCCCGTCCGGGGTGTGGGTCCGGCTACCACTGATTTCTCCTTTACTTTGGGTCTCGCTTAAACTATATAAAATAGTGGATACACACCTAATCAACTGATATAAGACATATGATTGATGCATTAAATGTACATACGACACTGTGAGTAGCAAGAGAAAATAATAAAGCATGAAGACCGAAGGAAGTGTTGTTAGCAACACTTCATTAGGTTCATGCTTGTAAGTTGTTCTGACCATGAAAGAAACAGTTCCTCCTGGTGAGAACACCCTTCACTTCCTAAAGGTTTTAAATGATAACACAACGCAGATAAACAAAGTCATCAACATTCACTAAGAAAGTGAAATAAATTCAACCACCATTAACATACTCAGCAAAATGTTATGTAACTGTGATGTGAGTTAAAGATACAGTTCCCTTAATCTAAAGATGTTCAGAAACTAAAAACATAATACTCAACATTGCTCATACACATAACAACATCAAATCCACAAAGGGGTTTTTCAAAATGCTTGTATTAATGTATAAATGTATAATCCTCTGGTAATATCATATACTCAACTCGAGTCCCAAACAAAAAAGCCCCTTTTTACAAGCTCCCGAAGGAGTATTTATAATACAAAACCTGCCCTTTGGGCTTCCTTGACTTTTCATCTTCTTGACTGTTGGGCTGCCTTGTGACCCAGTATGTTCTGCGACCTGCGACCTGGCTGTGTTTTGCAACCTTGTGACCTAGTCGCTGGGTCACTGGGTCGCGCCGTCGGGCATTTGATAGGGAATGCAAATTAGCGACCTGGCGACCTCTGCGACTTGCGACCTTTGGGAATTTGCGACCTGCGACCTCGGACCATCCGCGACCGGTGACTTGAAGAAATCTGCGACTTGCGACCCCCTTGGACTTGCGACCTCGCAACCTCCTTGGATTTGCGACCTCGTGGCCCGGGTAAATGTGCGACCTACGACATAGTCGCTGGGTCGCTAGGTCGCACCATCGGGCGTTTACTAAGGGATGCGACTTAGCGACCTGGTGGCCTTTGCGACTTGCGACCTCCATCCATCAACAGATTTTGTAGCAGTATTCCTCATCTCACATTCCTTGCCTTAAAAACAGGCCCTCTTTCTTGCTAGGAAAACTTTGGTTCATTGCGCAGAATAGAAACTCCCACCTGCAGTCACATAACTTAGGTTACATGTCTTCATTTACAAATCATAATGTTAGGGGCCTATTTAATTAATTTCAAGAATGAAAATAATAACGTAGACCCCTGTGTGGTCAGGTGTTATGCCGCAGGGTGGTCTTCACTAAGCTCTGAATGTTTGTAGCGGAAACAATTGATAAGATCAACGATCTTGTGCTTGTGCCACCCGTGTAGAATGCAACGAGTTTCACATGAGACTTTGGATGGGCCTTCTCATCACTTGCCCCATAGTATTTATGTAGTGCTGGCTCAAGCAATGTTCTGGCATATAAAAGAGGCTTTTGCATGCATAGACGAACAACATCTTCGCCACATGCACAAACAAACAGCATCCCTGAAACAACGAGCCTATACCCTTGATGTATTTTCGAATCAACCCATTTGCAATTGCAATACCACTCTACCAAAATAAAATGGTACCAGTCACTTCAAGGCATAAAGGCTGAGGTGTTCCTATTGATAAGCCTGTGGGAGTACATGCATTTTAAATGTACGATGCGGAAGGGTATTGACACAAATGCGTTTTCTCTTTTACTGCCAACACTTGCAAGCTTTCCTTCACTTCCTTGCATACTCAAAGCATAGCTAAAATGTGGCGCATTATTATATTTTGATGAGGTTGATGTATTTGTATGCACACATTTTCTTGACATATTTCTGGTGTTCTCCTAGCAATGTGATCATATGGTTTCCTACCCAATGTTCGATTATCCGTTGTTGTGCAAGATTGATGCGTCCGTGCGCAGCTTACAATGTCCTTTCGCTCCCTTTTCAAAACACTTACCACCTCTCTCAATGCACGTTCACACCATTTAGGAGTGAGACTTTTGCTTTTAGACAGGCGTGGGCATTTCCTTTGAGGGAGGCCAAACCTTTGAGGGGGCATTTGCATTTTGGGTCGCAGCGTTCCTTGGGCATACCTTTCTGCGACTCAGCGACCTGGAGGGGTCACACAGTGGCGCGGTCGTGTTCCTTGCCCAGCAGCATACATCACGACTCAGCGACCTGGAGGGGTCGCATAGTCGCGCGGTCGTGTTTCTGGCCCAGCAGCATTCATCGCGACTCAGCGACCTCGAGGGGTCGCGCGACTGCTCTTGCAGAGGTTGCAGGGTCGCAAGTCGCATCTTCAGTTTCTCTATCAGCCATGTGACTCAGCGACCGGTTGTATTCTGGCTTCCAATGGCTTTTTGGATAATGAAATGAGAGTCTGGTCATAGCGTGAAGCATCAAACCATCACTTGCATGAGATCTTCGCTGAGGACGCCCACGGATAGCTTCGTTGGCATTGTAAGCCTTCTTCGACAGGCTTGCATGCGTTGTGGATCTGTGGGCGTAGGACCCAAGATTTATGAATGCAGAATGACATGCGTTATCCTAGCGCATCTGACCTATTATCATATTTTTTTTTCAATGAACATTCCAGCGTCCGAATATTCTTCAATTCGCGGAAAACCTCTCCAACACATGCAATCTTTATCGACGTTATTTCTACTGACAATGGGATTTTGTTTTACCAGTCACCGTGGGGAACTATATACGAGATACATGGGATATCATTATCGCTGGCAGTAACGAATGATAACATTGCTTCAATGGCGCTGATGGCCACGTTAATTAAGGACCCCATGCCATAAGAATCGCCCTAAAATCTGCATTCTTTGATTTTGCAAACGTTCATATTGTAACTTCCTCCAACAAGGCTGTAACTCAGCGCTGCTGACTGTTAGCCACCTATAAAAATTTGATCATACCAAGGGTGGCTAAATATGTTTTAAGCCTTCAAGGAACAATTTTTCCCTATTAAAAACTGTTGGCTCTTGAAGACTCTTGAAGGCCTCATGCCTCTGTCCAGTTTCCCATACTGTTGTTTACATCCTATACCAAAGGTGGCTAAATATGTTTTAAGCCTTCAAGGAACAATTTTTCCCTATTAAAAACTGTTGGCTCTTGAAGACTCTTGAAGGCCTCATGCCTCTGTCCAGTTTCCCATACTGTTGTTTACATCCTAAAAACCTCTGAAATCCTATAAAAATCCAAAGTCAAATACCACTGCAGAACCCTTTTTCCCCTTCCTTCTCCTCAAAACTAACCTCCTCTTCTATCCCTCCATTCCTCATGAAAATCCCTCTTTTCCATGTTTTTTTTATTTCCCATCATCAAAATCCATTTTATAAGGTCTAAGACCCCTTCTTAGCCTTATCGAAACCTCCATTTCTTTTGAAAAAACCATAAAAAACGCATATTTTCTATGCATCAGGCTTAAGCCCCCTCAGGCTAAGCCTCTAACCCTTTTCATCCATATGTCCTGGCACCAGAACTAGCCGTTGCGCAATCGGGCACTAAACCAATGAATAATCCATCCCCGCTCTATTTTTCCTTTGTAAAGTTTGAAAATCCATGTTTCCAAATTTTTAACGTGAAAAATCAAGTCACGTGTTTCTATTTTTAAATGGGTGGACCCGCCGCTCAAACGTATCATAGCCGTTCATCCCACTCGCAGATCTGATGGTGTGGAGTGCGCCTTTGTTCGTGGTCCCCACCATTCGAAGGTCGGTTGCCCAAAACCGGTGGTATCCATCGCACCACTCTTCGGGCAAAGGCAGTTTTCTCCCAACGGCCAGCGATTCCATACAACGTCTGACACGTGTCTTTTGTACGATTCAAAAACCACCGTGAAAATGTCATCCATCGCGCATTAAAGATCGGACCAGGATGCCCAGTGAAATAAATCTCTGTCTTCCAATCTAGGCCCCCTCATCCAACGACCATCGCTCTTCGAAAGTATCTGTTGGTTAACCAAAGTGCCCGCGCGATAAACAAGCCCTCGTATAGCACCAGATCAATCCCCGCTGTTAATCTGATCTGTAGATTGATGGCCCATATCGCGTCGCCTGATTCTGTTGCCCAGTCAATGATTACCCGCCGCTGACTTTCCATTTCCCGCTCCCGACCGTCGATCATGCGCTATCAACGGCTCTGATCTGATCCTCCTTCCCCCATGCTTTTTCAACCATTATGAGATTAAATCCCGACCGTTGGATGATTCCATCCAACGGCCCTACTTCCTCCGCACATCCTCTGATGCAGATTGACCTATAAATGCAGGATTTCGTAACATTTGTTTGTTTTTGCAGGGTTTAATGTTTTTTCCGCTTAAATGAAGAAATTTTGTCGGCCAAGGATGACGATCCTCCGGCCTTCGAATACATCAGGGAAGTCATCCGCAGGGTTAAATTACATGTTTTATCGATGTTTTCTCAGGCATTTATGCCTTATAAACCCTGCGCAGCCCGGCACAACAGCAAGAAAACCATGAAACAGACACAGTCGAGGATTATCAGTGTCGAAGACCAGGATGAACCAGAGCAGAGAATTGATGGACAGATTAGCGGGGATTACGGCTAAGACAGTTATCAAAATCCTAATCCCCAATCTAAAACACAGTTTAAAGAAAAACCTAAAGTGTTTTATCAGAAAAACCCTCCACCACCACAGATGGAGGCGAATTGATTCCTCCCAGCGACCAAAGTGCCACCTGTGCCTAAAATTATTCAATCAGGAACAGAACTTATTGATCGGGATAAAATATTTTGCCTCGACGCAGCCGAAGAGTTACTTATGCCAGGAATTTAATGAAAGAATGTCTGCAGAGTAGCCCTAGCACCACACAGAGCCTCAAAGGTCAACAAAAGCTCCCACCGAGCTTAATTCATAAGTGTAAACCAATTAATACAGTGAAACACCTGTACAGTTTCTTCATTGAGCCTCCCAAGGGCCAAGAAAACATTAACTCTGTATTAATTGTATTTGAGATCTTTAATCAGATCTCACCTCCTCATCCTTCTATATATACTTCAGTAGAAGATGAGTGAGGGGTTGGTTGTTGATGTAATTGCTGAAGCATTTTAATGTAATTGAGCTAAAGATCCCTGATTGTAAATAGTGATTCACTGGCTCTTGGAGCTCTACTTGTAACTGATAAGTTTGGTTGTGAAAGAAATATTAATTAAAACACTGGACTTGAAGATTGTAACCGGTTTGGAGCATCAATACAAGTTGATTTATGGGATCCTGGTCTACGTAGATGGTGATGTTATTCTCATTGTAACTTGTTGTTTATTTTCTATTTGCATTATGTTTCATATTCTTCTGTAAAGAACAGTTTAAACAGTGTTAGGGTCTATTGTATATTAGTAGCCTTCTCTGGCTGAGAAATCTTTATTTAAATGTTTTCTTTCAACTGTGTTATTTGAAAATTATTTAATTCAGTTCAAGCATAGGAATGCTGGCGTTCCCTCGTCTTATTTTCTTAAGCTGAGTATTGTTTTTAAATGTTACTTTCAGTATATGTTATGTGAAGATGAACAGATGAAGATATGGTGAGCCCTGGTCCCAGTCTTGTTTGCATAACTGTTTGATTGTTTCCCTTAGAATGTGTTAAAATCTGGATAGTTTCAAAGTACTTACCAGATCTTAGGCAATTCTGTGTTATCTCTGTGATTGTCTTGGAAGTAGCCAAGTAAAGAAGAGCTAGGAGAGGATTTGTGGTGAGCCCGGCCCGTTAGTCTCTGCTCCAAAGGTTGCCTTTAAGTTTCCCTCAGTTTTTTGTATGTTTTCTATTGGAAGTGTATCAAAGGCTGGATAGTTTCAAAGTACTTACCAGATCCTAGTTTGCGTTCATGTCTTTCTTAAGTGCCTGGTCAAAGGCTGGCTAGTTTCAAAGTACTTACCAGATCCTGGGCTACTCTTTGTTCTGCATCTGTTTATTTCCCCTTCTTAATGTACCATTCCATTCCATAAATCAAAACCTTAAAGAGATCCTTAGACATAGATGACTTGCCCCATGGACCACTCTTGCCTCTTGCTGTTCTAATTAAATCCTCTTATGACTCCATAGCCCAATGGACTGAAAACCTGCCTACATCTTTCCTCTTGATCAAAACTTACTCTTTTGCTTGCAACTTCTCACTTTTGAACCTCTTTACCTTTGGGACTTTTCACCTCTAACAGCAATCATGCTCATCCAAAAAACAAAACAAACCCTTGGCCTTCATAACTAGCCTAATATCATTACCTCAAACTTCATAGACAAATCCATCTTTGCACTTATTGGAGAGATCCCTCTCCGGATTCAGGAGGGCTAGATCCTAGAATCCCAAAGTTGGTTGAAACGATGTTGTTTTTGTAATTGGACTCTGCCAATCTTGCTAATAAATTACAGATTCCCAACATTTATGGCGACTCCGCTGGGGACAAAACCCGAATCATTTTCATTTAAAGCTAACGATACGATATTAGAGATTTGGTTCATAGAGCATTTGCTTTATTAACTATCTGGAGCCACCAGCAACATTTCTGGCGACTCTGCTGGGGAGGACCATAGGACATCATAGATTTGGTTCCCCCTTAAAAAATCTTTATAACATTGTGAGTAAAAAGCAACCTTTCCAAGCACTACCAAAAGAATGGTAATCATGATGAAGCTTGTTTGAATCAGTGACAATCTAGGTAAACCCTAGGATTCTCGTAAGTCTTTATCTAACCTTGGAAAAACAGCTAGCTTAGCCACAAGAGTAGACTGTCTTTGTCTCACAACCGTAGCTAAGTTTTGAAGCAAAGTTAGGACAGTATTAGAAACCACACAAATAAAATAACTTAGAAAATACCAAAAACATTTCAAATTGGTAGTAAAACACTTACTCTTACATTTCATTTACCCTTTGGTTTTGTTTTACCTCATACTCTTAGATAGAGTCTGAAAAGGGCCAGGCAGCCTCCGGATCTCATCCTCTTTAGAGGTGACATATCTGGTAAATTCCCTCCCAGTCAATCTCTGTTAGAGTTTGTTGTGTTTCGGGATATCCTTGAAAAAGGATGTTTCATAAGCACTGTGGTGGACAGTGTATCTCTTTGAAAACACTCTAAACTTTCCACTTGGCGACTCCAAAATCTTGAACAGACCTTAAGACTCCACTGGGAAGAACCCTGATCATTATAATATCTTTCAAATCCAGTTAGAGGACTGTAGGATTAAAATTGTGAAAACAGATTAGTTGACCTCTTAAAGATTGTCATATTTGGTTGAACTTTTCCTATTTTTTGGGTCTAAAACACAGCATAGTGGCTCCTAGAAAGATTCACACTAGAGCCCATCCTGACCCTGATCCACCTAAGATAGTTGATAACCCAGAAAGAATCCTTAGGAAGTCTCCTAAGATAGAATTGTCAACTCTTTTCAAATTACCCCTAAGAGCTAATTCAGTCCCTGAAAATCTTTCAGCTCTGCAACAATCACAAGCTCACCTATTAAATCCCTTTAGAACTAGGTCCCTTGATGATTTAGATCAGTTAGATTCTAAGTCTTCACATTCATCTCCTGAAACAAGTGAACATCTTGGGAATAGAGAAACAACACCTCCTGATTTACATTTTCTTTATAATCTAGGTGTCTCTCATCCAAGGTCAGCTCAGCAATCTACTGTGCTCCCATCCACCTCTTTTCATCCTTCATCTGTCGCTCAAACCACTTCACTTCAGCCCACACCCCCTCTTGTCAATCCACCTCCACCACATATCATGGCAGCATGGTATGCTCCCTTAGTCCTTCCTGTACCATTAGTCAATCTTCCACAGGACTATCAGTCCAAAATTCCATTATATGATGCTAGCAACGCTACAACAGCATCACAACATGTGGACAAGATGAATGACTACTTTGACAGAAATGAAATTGATGATGATTCTGTCAAACTCAGATTGTTTGCTTAGAGTTTGGGGGGAGAAGTAAGAAAATGGTTTAAAGCCTTAGCCCCCCACAGTATCAAAAATCTCCAAGGCTTCCATCAAACATTCTTAAATAAATGGGAAGTGAGGAAGAATCCTCTCCAAGTTCTTGCTGACTACAATAATATCGATAGAAACCATGGGGAAAGTGTACAAGCCTATTGTACTAGATTTAACAATGTTTATAATGCACTTTCCCCAGAATTAAAACCTCCACAAGTCTCAACCTTAAGCAAGTTTCCTGAAGGGTTTGACGCTGACATGACCTATTCACTCAGAGAAAGAGACTTTGCAACCCTTGAAGACATGCAAAGAGGTGCTCTTTCTGTGGAAGTCAACCTAATGGAGAAGAGGGCAAGGATGAAAGCTGAAAAGAGAGTATCTTTTAGAGAGGAATCCACACCTACTGCCTCAAGCTCAAATATGGAAAGAATGATGGAAGAAATGATGAAGAAAATGAGCATTCTTGAGAGAGCACAAGCAAGTCAAAACCAAACTGCTCCTCAAAACAGAAACCAAAACCAAAATCAGAATATAAGAAGAAACTAGCCTCCAAATAGACCCAGGGAAGATGATCAACAGATCGCTCCCCCCTTTCATCAAAACTATGTGAGTGAGGTTGAGGAAACAGATGAAATGAAAGAGGGAGATGATATTAACCTATTTGGGGTAGATGATGATGACTTTGAGGTTCATTATGATAGGAAACAAGGTCTTTATACACCTTATGATGACAAACGAGATGATGATGAAAATTGTTGTCAAGATATGGAAAATTCCATCACGGAACCTTCAAAAGAATATGAACTCAGAAGTAAATCTAGTCAACAAACCCCCAACAACAAAACCTCTGACAAATATTCTCTAAACACCACTACAACCAAGCCTAAAACAGTCAAACAAAAGGAAAAAATGGTGGATGTTAATTCTAGTAAAGGTAAAGGAAAATACACTCAAGATTTTGAAAAACAGAGTGCAAACATCAGTAGTACTAACACTTCAGCTAGTACACCTTTTTCAACCGTTGTGTCAACTGTAGATAAAACAAATCAGCAAGCTGTGGTTGCTGATAGAGTGGCAGTAAACAAGGCTGAAACCATCACCTTAAAGAATCAAATTCCTTTCAGCCTGGAACTGGAAATCTCAAAGATCAAAATTTTTGTCCCTTTGACTGAGTTAGCTGCCCAACATGTATATAGGTCCAAAATTTTGAAGGCTTTGAACATAGAAGAAAATGAGGATACACTCAATCTTAATGACGACCAACCGGAGCTTATTTTTGGTCCAAATATTGAAGGTAAGTTTCAAGAGGGACCTATTCCTCCCTTTTATGTAAGTTTGAACGTTCATGACAAAATTCTACACAACGCTATGCATGACTCAGGGGCTTCTCATAATTTAATGCCAAGAGCTATAATGGAGAGCCTGGGTCTTGAAATCACCTTACCCTACAAAGACCTCTACTCCTTTGATTCAAGCAGAGTGAAATGTCTAGGATTGATCAAAGACCTCTGTGTTAACTTAGCCCAGATTCCGACCAAGTCTTTAGTTATGGATATTGTTGTGGCTAATGTTCCCCCAAAGTATGGAATGTTATTATCAAGATCATGGGGGGCTAAGTTGCAGGGGACTATGCAAATGGACATGACCTATGCGACTATCCATGTTTTCAATCAGACTAGAAGACTTTACAGGGAGTCTCATATGCAATACACAGTTACAAGTCAAGATAGGCCTCAAAAATCTCCTCTGTATTCTATAAGTACAAGACTTGATTCTTTTATCATGTTTAATGATGAAACCCTCACTGAACAAATCAATTTAACAGGATCAATGGTTGAAACGAAGGAAGAGGAGCACAGCGCTGAAGTGTTAAAACACTTTGTATTTGAAAACATTAGCAGACCAAACACAGGTCTTGAACTACAAGTCATCAATCCATTAAAATTAAATCTTGACAGTCAAGAGAACAATCCTCAACCCGATGAGAAACTTGAGGAGTCAAATCATACAGAGGACAATCACCAAATCGATAAAACTGAAAATGATCCTCTCTGGAGTATGTATTTTGATGGGTCATGCACTAGAAAAAATGCCAGTGCAGGTGTCTGGATTACTAACATTGAAAGCAAGCACACAGAATGTATTTCTTGCAAATTAAACTTTCATTGTTCCAACAACATAGCGGAGTACGAATCCCTGCTCTTAGGCTTACATTTGCTGAAAAAGTTAGGAGCCAAGAAAATAACTGTGTGTGGGGATTCTGAGTTAAGAATTAGGCAATTCAATGGGGAGTATAATGCAAATCATCCCAGACTTAGGGCCTATTGGAATGATTTCATGGATCTTTTGAAAACATTTGAGGAGTCCAAATTGAGTTTTGTCCCGAGAAAAAGAAATCTTATAGCCCACAATTTATCCTTTGCAGCTAGGACATGTCTAGCGCCATATGAGACCGAAGACTGTTCAACTCAGATGAAATTTAGACCAAATGTGCCTGATAATAAAAAATATTGGCAGGTGTTTGATGGAGATAAACAAATAGAAGACTTCATGCAATTCAGAAATGAATTTGAACTGCATAGTTCAGATTCAGATTATGATACAGACTCCAGTGAAGAAAATTTTCTTGGCGAAGAAGAACCTTCTCCTGAGCTTGTCACTATTAACCTTCAGACCTGCAAACTTAGAAACGAAACAGAATTGAGTGCAGAATCAGAAACAAAGGAATTAGAAACTCTGCATTCTAAAAATGAAAGTTTGCCAAGTGGTCTAACACCTTTAGAAGAGTTGTTCAATTTTAACGACGTGGCCAAAAAACCTAAACTGGAACCTGTAGAGACTGAAGTGGAGGAGTACAACATAGGCAGTAAGAAAAAACCAAAGATGATTAAACTGTCTAAAACCTTACCAACTCATATTAAACTCAAATACATAGAGTTTTTCAAAGAATTTTCTAATGTTTTTGCATGGAGTTACGAAGATATTAAATCCTATGACACTGAAATAATACAGCACAAAATCCCTCTTAAAGAAAACCAAAAACCATTCAAACAGAAACTGCGCAGAATAAACCCTGTACAACTGCCTTTGGTCAAGAAGGAAATCATGAAGATGTATGATGATGGTATTATTGTCCCTATTAGATATTCTGAATGGGTATATAATCTGGTGTCTGTTAGGAAGAAGACTGGAGAAATCAGGCTTTGTATAGATTTTAGAGATTTAAACAAAGCTTCATTGAAAGACAACTACCCTTTACCAAAAATGGATCATATTTTACAAAGGGTGGTGGGGTCTAAAATAATTTCTTTGCTTGATGGCTATTCAGGGTATAATCAGATCTTAGTTCACCCTGCTGATCAATTAAAGACAGCCTTTACTACACCATGGGGCACTTTCATGTATGTTAAAATGCCCTTTGGTCTAATGAATGCTGGAGCAACCTTTCAGAGAGCCATGGACATAGAATTCTTGAAAGAACTGGGCTACTTCATCATTATATACCTTGATGATGTCACTGTGTTTTCAAAAATAGATGAAGAGCACTTAGAACATTTACGAAAATTTTTCGAGAAATGCAGAAGGTTTTGGATATCTTTAAATCCTAAGAAAACACTTTTTGGTCTCCAAGAGGGTAAGATTCTTGGGTACATTATTTCTGAGGAGGGTATAAAGATAGATCCAAAGAGGATAGAGGCCATATTGCAAATCTCTCATCCTAGAAACATCAAAGAGTTGCAGTCTTTCATTGGAAAGATTAACTTTTTGAGAAGGTTCATCCCCAACTTGGCAGAGCTCCTTAGGAATATCACAAACATGTTAAAGAAGGAGCAAGGGGTAAAATGGACCTTGGAAGCAAAGACATCCTTTGAGATGGTGAAACAAGCATTAACCAAAACACCGGTTCTCATAAGTCCTGATTTTTCAAAATATTTTTATATCTTTTCATTTGCATCAGAACATACCATAGCTGCTATCCTTTTATAGAAAAATCCACAAGGACAAGAGCAGCCTATTGCATTCTTTAGTAAGGCATTTAGGGATGCCCCATTGAAGTACAACATTATGGAAAAGCAATCTTTTTCTTTGGTTAAAGCTTTAAAAGATTTCAGGGTGTACATCCCTCACTCACACATCATTGCCTTTGTCCCAAATTCAGTGATTAAAGACATTCTAACACAGGACCCAGATGGTAAGAGAGGTAAGTGGATTGTTGTTATTCTTGAATATGATTTAGAGATAAAACCCACTAAGCTCATCAAAGGCCAAGGTCTAGCTAGATTAATGGCTAAGTCAAATTGTGAAGTTCTTGATATTCATATGATTAATGCTTTAGATGATCAAGAGGAAATATCGACACCCATTGTTGAAAACCATTTCATGAATTCCTCTTGGTATGCTGATATTGTTTATGTTTTGCTTAATTTAAATACACCTCCTGGTTTATCAAAAACAAAGGCAAGGTTCTTGAAGCTGAAAGCAGTAAGCTATTGCATTATAGATAGATGTCTTTATTGGAAAAATGCAAGTGGTATATTGCTTAAATGTTTTCCTGAGTTTGATGCAGAGAAGGTTAAGAAGGAATTCCATGAAGGAGAGTGTGGGGGTCATTTGTACTGGAAGTCAACAACCAACAAAATTTTGAGGGTTGGTTTCTATTGGCCTACTCTTTTTCCTGATATACACAAGATGACCACTACTTGCCATAAATGCCAACTGTTTGAAGGCAAAAGAAAATTTCTACCCCTTCCACTGCATCCAATCATTGTTGAAGCTCCTTTTCAATAGTGGGGACTTGACTTCATAGGAGAAATCCATCCACCATCTTCTACCCAGCATAGGTGGATTCTTACTGCCACAAACTATTTCACTAAGTGGATAGAAGCCATTCCTTGTAGGCAGGCCAATGATTCAGTTATCATAAAGTTCATAGAGACTAAAATTCTCTCTAGATTTGGCTGTCCTACCAAAATTATCACTGATAACGCAGCATCATTTGGATCAAAGAGGATGGTTGACTTCTGTCATAGATATCAGATATCATTGGGGAATTCCACAGCCTATTACCCTCAAGGTAATGGACTTGCAGAATCTTCCAACAAAATCTTGGTGAACGTAATCAAGAAACTGTTGGAGGACAAAAAAAGGTCTTGGCACACAAAGTTGGTCCATGCACTTTGGGCTGACATATTAACTTTGAATAAATCCATTAGCATGTCACCCTTCCAGCTTGTGTATGGTACTGATGCAATTTTTCCAAACAGCCTTGGTGTACCAGTGATGAAGTTGATTCAAGAGTTGCAGACTGAAGAAAATGACATGATCAGAAGAATAAATCAGACCAATCGTCTTCAGCAGATCAGAGAGGAAGTGTATAACAAAGCATTACAGAAACAAGACAGCATCAAAAAGCTTTTTGACAGAAGAACAAAGGCCAACAATTTCAAGATTGGGGACAAAGTTTTAAAGTGGGACTCAAGAAGGGAAGAGAAGGGCAAGCATGGAAAATTTGACAACCTATGGCTTGGCCCTTACTCTATTCATTCAGCTGCTGGTAACAACGCATTTTTCTTACAGGAGTTGAATGGAGCAGAATTGTTTGGGAGTCCTGTCAATAGCAGGATGCTTAAGCATTACTTCTCTTGATCCATTTTTTGTTTTTAAGCCTTTTTATCTTTTTCCATTATGAATATTCCATTCACCATTGCATTCAAAGTTATGAAGAATCAAAAAATACAAAAACAAAGAAAAGAAAGAAAAGAGGGCAGAATTGAAAACAAGAAAGGCAAAGTTCCATGTCAAAAAAGAGAAATAAATTTGAAAGTGTGCAAGCTCAAATGCCACTCCTCAAAAATCTTGACTAATTAGCTTTAAATTTTTCTATTGATAGGATAGTTAATTTGATTTTCCAAATTGTTCAATCTTGGCTTATCAGTAGATAGATTAGGATAGAAATTGAAGGTTCAAACAAACTCAAAACCTGAACCAAAAGAAAAGCAAAGACAGCTCAAAAGCAAAGCAAAAACAGAGCTGTGAAGAAAAGAGAAGGCCATGATGAGAGACTTTCATATCTTAAGCCTTCCATTTTGATTTTAATTTTCTGCAAATAATAATCTATGTGCATCTTGTCATTATGCCATAGATCACAGCAAGTCAAACAGCTTAATCTTGACTTGGCTATTTTTAAATTTCTGTTGTAGAATTTAGAGAATGGAAGTCTGTTGGACAGTTTAATCCCAACAGACAGTAGATTAGGTAGAGAACAATCTGAGCTCAACTGTTTAATCTGAGTTCAGGGAGAAATAAGAAGTAGAGTTAGATTATTTTTTATGCTTTCAAAAGAATAAAATGTTGTGAAAAGAGTTTGCCAATCCAAGTGCACTCTGATGAAGAAAAAACATTAGATCAGTAGGATTGGGTAGGTAGAAAGTTGTATTGATGAGGTCCATTATTTTTTTTTCATAACTGATACTATTTTTCAGAGCAAAGCAAGATCATCCAACAAAAGAAAAGAAATCCGATGGATCGGGCACAAGTCAGCCTCCCGGAGAAATCAAGTCTGAATTCTTGATGCCTTCAAGAAGGCACCATCCCCAAGTGGAGCCACTGCTAGCCACCTGTAAAAAATTTGATCATACCAAGGGTGGCTAAATATGTTTTGAGCCTTCAAGGAACAATTTTTCCCTATTAAAAATTGTTGGCTCTTGAAGACTCTTGAAGGCCTCATGCCTCTGTCCAGTTTCCCATACTGCTGTTTACATCCTAAAAACCTCTGAAATCCTATAAAAATCCATAGTCAAATACTACTGCAGACCCGTTTTTTCCCCTTCCTTCTCCTCAAAACTAACCTCCTCTTCTATCCCTCCATTCCTCATGAAAATCCCTCTTTTCCATGTTTTTTTATTTCCCATCATCAAAATCCATTTTATAAGTTCTAAGACCCCTTCTTAGCCTTATCGGAACCTCCATTTCTTTTGAAAAAACCATAAAAAACGAATATTTTCTATGCATCAGGCTTAAGCCCCCTCAGGCTAAGCCTCTAACCCTTTTCATCCATACATCCTGGTGCGAGAACCGGCCGCTGCGCAATCGGGCACTAAACCAATGAATAATCCATCCTCGCTCTATTTTTCCTTTGTAAAGTTTGAAAACCCATGTTTCCAAAGTTTTAAGGTGAAAAATCAAGTCACGTGTTTCTATTTTTAAATGGGTGGACCCGTCACTCAAATGCATCATAGCCGTTCATCCCACTCACAGATCCGATGGTGTGGAGTGTGCCTTTGTCCGTGGTCCCCGCCATTCGAAGGTCGGTTGCCCAAAATCGGTGGTATCCATCGCACCACTCTTTGGGCAAAGGCGGTTTTCTCCAAACAGCCAGCGATTCCATACAACTTCTGACGTGTGTCTTTTGTACGATTCAAAAACCACCGTGCAACCATCGTCCATTGCGCGTTAAAGACCGGACCAGGATGCCCAGCGAAATAAATCTCCGCCGTCCGATCTGGGCCCCCTCATCCAACGTCCATCGCTCTTCGAAAGTATCCGATGGTTAACCAAAGTGCCCGCGCGATAAACAGGCCCTCGTACAACAGCATATCAATCCCCGCCATCGATCTGATCTGCAGATCGATGGCCCATATCGCGTTACCCAATTCCGTTGCCCAGTCAACGATTCCCCGCCACTGACTTTCCATTGCTCGCTCTCGACCGTCGATCATGCACGATCAACGGCTTTGATCTGATCCTCCTTCCCCCATGCTTTTTTGACCATTATGAGATTAAATCCCGACTATTGGATGATTCCATCCAACGGCCCTGCTTCCTCCGCACATCCTCCGATGCAAATTGACCTATAAACGCAGGATTTCATAACATTTGTTTGTTTTTGCAGGGTTTAATGTTTTTTCCGCTTAAATGAAGAAATTTCGTCGGCCAAGGATGACGATCCTCCGGCCTTCGAATACATCAGGGAAGTCATCCGTACGGTTAAATTACATGTTTCATCGATGTTTTCTTAGGCATTGATGCCTTATAAACCCTGCACAGCCTGGCACGACAGCAAGAAAACCATGAAACAGACACAGTCGAGGATTATCAATGTCGAAGACCAGGATGAACCAGAGTAGAGAATTGATGGATAGATTAGCAGGGATTATGGCTAAGACAGTTATCAAAAGCCTAATCCCCAATCTAAAACACAGTTTAAAGAAAAACCTAAAGTGTTTTATCAGAAAAACCCTCCACTGCCACAGATGGAGGCAAATTGATTCCTCCCAGCGACCAAAGTGCCACCTGTGCCTAAAATTATTCAATCAGGAACAGAACTTATTGATCGGGATAAGATATTTTTCCTCGACGCAGCCGAAGAGTTAGTTCTGCCAGGAATTTAATGAAATAATGTCTGCAGAGTAGCCCTAGCACCACACAGAGCCTCAAAGGTCAACAAAAGCTCCCACCGAGCTTAATTCATAAGTGTAAACCAATTAATACAGTGAAACACCTGTACAGTTTCTTCATTGAACCTCCCAAGGGCCAAGAAAACATTAACTCTGTATTAATTGTATTTGAGATCTTTAATCATATCTCACCTCCTCATCCTTCTATATATACTTCAGTAGAAGATGAGTGAGGGGTTGGTTGTTGATGTAATTGCTGAAGCATTGTAATGTAATTGAGCTAAAGATCCCTGATTGTAAATAGTGATTCACTGGCTCTTGGAGCTCTACTTGTAACTAATAAGTTTGGTTGTGAAAGAAAGATGAATTAAAACACTGGACTTGAAGATTGTAACTGGTTTGGAGCATCAATACAAGCTGATTTATGGGATCCTGGTCTATGTCAACGGTGATGTTATTCTCATTGTAACTTGTCGTTTATTTTCTGTTTTCATTATGTTTCATATTCTTCTGTAAAGAACAGTTTAAACAGTGTTAGGGTCTATTGTATATCAGTAGCCTTCTCTGGCTGAGAAATCTTTATTTAAATGTTTTCTTTCAACTTTATTATTTGAAAATTATTTAATTCAGTTCAAGCATAGGAATGCTGGCGTTCCCTCGTCTTATTGTCTTAAGCTGAGTATTGTTTTTAAATGTTACTTTCAGTATATGTTAAGTGAAGATGAACTGAGGAAGATATGGTGAGCCCTGGTCCCAGTCTTGTTTGCATAACTGTTTGATTGTTTCCCTTAGAATGTGTTAAAAGCTGGATAGTTTCAAAGTACTTACCAGATCTTAGGCCATTCTGTGTTATCTCTGTGATTGTCTTGGAAGTAGCCAAGTAAAGAAGAGCTAGGAGAGGATTTTTGGTGAGCCCGGTCGACTATTCTCTGCTCCAAAGGTTGCCTTTAAGTTTCCCTCAGTTTTTTGTATGTTTTCTATTGGAAGTGTATCAAAGGTTGGATAGTTTCAAAGTACTTACCAGATCCTAGTTTGCTTTCATGTCTTTCTTAAGTGCCTGGTCAAAGGCCGGCTAGTTTCAAAGTACTTACCAGATCCTGGGCTGCTCTTTGTTCTGCATCTGTTTATTTCCCCTTCTTAATGTACCATTCCATTCCATAAATCAAAACCTTAAAGAGATCCTTAGACATAGATGACTTGCCCCATGGACCACTCATGCCTCTTGTTGTTCCAATTAAATCCTCTTATGACTCCATAGCCCAATAGACTGAAAACCTACCTACATCTTTCCTCTTGATCAAAACTTACTCTTTTGCTTGCAACTTCTCACTTTTGAACCTCTTTACATTTGGGACTTTTCACCTCTAACAAAAATCATGCTCAACCATCCAAAAAACAAAACAAACCCTTGGCCTTCATAACTAGCCTAATATCATTACCTCAAACTTCAAAGACAAATCCATCTTTGCACTTATTGGAGAGATCCCTCTCTGAATTCAGGAGGGCTAGATCCTAGAATCCCAAAGTTGGTTGAAACGATGTTGTTTTTGTAATTGGACTCTACCAATCTTGCTAATAAATTATAGATTCCCAACACTGACAACATATGGTTATAGATCGTTGAAATTTCCCAACTGCGCTCTGTTTTGACCGTAAACAACACCATAGTATTATAGCAGTTGCGCGATCCACTTTTTAAACACAACCTTTTGACCACCATATTCATATCTATCCCAAACGTTTGCCAAAGGTTGAAAACTACGTTCACTTGAGATGTCTTCATTTGTTCTACATTTCTCTTGATTCTAACCACTCGATGATTGTTATATCATTGCCGTCGTTGGTCTTGTATAGGGTTCTGTTTCATGTTCAAACATAAATTTGGCCATTATATGTATACGCTCCACGTTGAAACACAGCTTTGACCACTTATATATGCCGCAAATTTTCATTACGGATTGCAACTTCAACATGAAAGAATTTGAGCCAATCGAAATAATTTACGCCCCATGCAACGTGCCCATGAATTTCTGCGCCACGTAAAGTTGACTGCTATATATATCTGCCCCATGTGGATTGAAACTGCACCATCGACATGTTGGCATCCATTTGTAACTGTCCGTATGGTTATACTCCACCACTTCCTATCGTTTTGAAACCATATGCTTTCGCACCTTGTTTTAATTATACAACATTGATCATTTGCTTTTCCTCCAGTTGTTAGTGCAAATAAATAACAATTTTTATGCCAAGGCCACCACCTCATAATATGAATGCTTTTTGTTTTGAAAAGGTCGAGAGTTGAAATCTGCTACTCAAACCACATCGATGGCCACTTTTAATATTAACCCTTTCTATCATGTGGTTCTAGAGACTCTCTTTGCATATGCATCGATGTGCCCGGCTACCAAAAGGTGTATGCATTAAACATAACCTTCTAGGTTCAATTTGAAATTCTCCATCTCTTATGGTTTCGCATAGACAATATTTATGGACATGTAAGAGCAAAGGAGACTAGGGTTTTGAGGCCCTTTCATTCCTCCACATGTACTCCTTGCAGCATAAATAATTCCACAGTATGTATCTCAGGATTAACAGATGTTGCTTCTCAAAGGTGCGTTGACATATTTGAAACCCTGTTGTTGGCTTGCCACACCAACATGTGTGCTTTCGCACTGTTGCCCGGCACGAGAATGCCTTGAATGAGATTGTCATTCTCTAGAGAAATCTTCTGAGTTTGCTTTGTTCACCGAGCTATACTTCAGGCCAGACTTGTCGAAGTGGTGAAATACGTTCCTTTGTGTGCAGACCTCGACATGGAGCTGACATGTGCAGGATCTTCAAAATTTTATTTTTGAATTTATGCTTATTTTGTCTCCTTCTAAAATAGCAACAATTGGGATTGTTTCTTGACCAGAACCCCCACCAAAATGTGGCTTCCTGGTAATGTGTCATCATCATTTTTGTTAAACACCATGTTGAAACACACACATGGTGTATGAGGAAGATAAACACACACACAAGAGACTCAACACACAATGAAAGATAAGCGTGAGGCTTTCTTATTTTCCATTATACAAAGATGTACATTTATAGTACAATGGTGTGACTCTTGGTTTCATATTCCAAGGTCACTTGGACTCCATTGTGACTTTTCGTATTCCACACCTACCCATGTAGGATTAGGTGTTCCAACATCCCCCCTTAATCCGAAGGGGTATGTGTGAGTCCAAGAAAAAGAGTTGTAATACAAATCTGCAAAGTATGCATGGAAGCACTTGGCTGAATCAACTCTCTGAAATGTTGGAAAAAAGAGGTGGTTTTAGGATGACCACAAACACTGGAACGAAAAACTTGTTGCAGTTCCCGGAACTCTTCCAAAACTGGCAAGAAGCTGAAAGCTTCTGCTAGAGGAATTGTCCCTCATATAAAAGGGAGACCTTCGACCTAAAAGAAGGGAGGTCTACTACCTGTGGTGGTTTTAGGTTGTCCACCAACCAAAGATGATGGTTTTAGGTTATCCACCAACCGAAAATGATGGTTTTAGGTTATCCACCAACCAAAGATGATGGTTTTAGGTTATCCACCAACCGAAAATGATGGTTTTAGGCTATCCACCAACCAAAGATGATGGTTTTAGGTTATCCACCAACCGAAGGTATGCTCATGGGCATCCGTATCTCTGGCTACATCTCTGAATCCGGAATGACGAATTGTGACTCAGGCTCGCTTGAACTGCTGGCTACAACTCTGAACATGGAATGAGAGATTGTGGCTCAAGCTCGCTTGATCTGTCGTCGAAGCTTGTACATGACCACCATTTTCCCCCCTGTCAGGGACAAGGTGAGATGATGGCGAAAACTCAACTGCAAGTTTTTTCAATATCCGTGAACAAGTTCTAACATGTGTCGTAAACATCTTCTTGGCTGCTGATGCCCATTGCCAAGAAGCGATCCATCCAAGATGAATCTTGGTTCTTGCAGGAGGCTTGTGTCTGAAGCATCTGTCTGAAGAATGGGTGTGCCGACCACAATGCTTGCATGGATGAAGATCAAAACAGTGATCTTTCATATGGCCAACTCGATCACAGTGTTGGCATTTCTCAATCTGTTGTGGAAGTGGAACAGGATCTGGAACAGCTGCAGGTGAACTATCATACATGAATCCGGCACTCTGAAATATGATGGGCTTTGTGTAGTCTGGAATATGAAAGGTCACATCCTTGTCATATCCAAGACCAGTTCGGTGCTTGTTGTGGACAAGCTCTTCCCAAGGTCTGATGATGGGCTTGAGAAGTGCAGGCTGAGCTGCTGCATCTGCATGTACATCTGCTCTTGTGCAAGGAACTGAATGGGAATAAAATGGAACATTATCTTCTTTCTTCTAATGAGAGTCCTTCACAATCTTCTGAATAGAAACAGGTTCAGAATGGTGACTCTTTTGCTGAAGTTCGTCTTGCTGAAGCTGAATTTCCAACTGCAAAAACTCAATCTTCTCTTGTGCATCTTGCAAACAACTGTGAATGTTACAAAGAGAATCCTTGCTCATTTTTATCATGTCATCAACATTTGAATGAATGAGGTCATTCAACAACTGTAATGCCTCATTAATTTTAGCCATTTTCAACAAATTGGGCTCAAAAAATGAAAGGGTGTCGGCTTCAACCGAAAATGCACCCATTTACAATGTGATGCAACAAGAAATACAAATGACTCAAAAGAATTTCCAACTATGGAAATCTCAAGTACAAAATCTGCTCCTCAAATGATGGAGGACAATCAACAATTTTTCAACAACTCAAGTACTGAATGAAGATGAAAATCAATGTCAGTTCAATACAATATTTCTGCAAAATATGTGCAACTGAAAACACTTGTACAAGAGGCCTTTAAGGCAGCTAAAATTTTTCTTCAAAGAGTTGTTTTCAATGATGGCAAACTTATCTTCAAATGTGAAATTATTCAAAAAAACACCCTTCAAATCAATGCCACAAATCACAATGTAAATCTGCAAATTTCAGTCCATGTGCTCCTCATATGCCATTTTCCATTTTCTGCTGTTCATAACTCTCTTTCCTCTCTCTCTCTGCTGTTTTTTTTTTCTTTTTAATTAAAAATTAATTAAAAAAATTTAAATAGAGAGGGAATTTAATAAATTAAAAGGGATGGGGAGTAGGAAAACTAAGGGAAATGTTAAAAAAGGGTTATTAAAAAAGGGAAGGAATTAAAATGGGGGGGATATTTATATGGGAAGGAGAATTATTAAAAATGGGGAGGGGACTATAAAAAAGATTTTAAAACGAAATATGGAGAGGTGAATAAAAAATGAGAGGGGGTATTGTATTTATATGAGAGGGATTTATTAATGAGGGAGGGGGGGACTATTAAATAAAAATTAAAATGGAAATGGATAGGGATTTTATTAATAGAAGGAGGCGGTATTAAAAAATGAGTTTAATTAAGATGGGAGGGCGGTATTTATATATGAGGTGGTATTGTAAATGGGGAAGTCGAACAGGCATTGGAGCGTAGGGATGGTTGGGAACAGGGGAGAGGAGAGTGTTGAGTGTTGAAACAAGGGTCGAATTCCAAGAGGGGAGTCGAAGGTATAGAGGCCGGCCAAAGGCCGTAGGTATGGCGGGTAGATGCCATGGGTATTACAGTGAGGAGGAGGGTGGTAGGTATGAGAGGAGGGCGCGTGGGTTGTGAAGTGCGTAGACGAGCGGCGTTTGAGAGAGCCGGAAGGAGGCACTGTGTAAGGGATTTAAAGCGAATGGAATAGGAGTGAAAGCATATGCGCAGGTGCGGCGTTTTGCAGGCTGCTAAGGAGGGGAGGGTCGGCTGAACCGGGCAGGGATGGAGCCTGTGGGAGAGTGACAGTTCGTGGGGAGAGGCATAGGGAACCGCTGAAGTGGGTAGGGTAGGGCGTAACATAGCGCTGTGGAGTGTGGAGATTCGAGCAGAGAAAGTGGGTAAGGGCGAGTGGAATGTGAGGGGAAGGGGAAGAAAATGTCGTGGGGTGAGGTATGGCAGTTAGGAGTGTTAAGGTATGGGTAGGATCGGCTGTGTTAGCGCAGGAGGGAGGAAGGTCGAGGGCAGAGTTTGCCCAGAATTTTTTTTTATTTTTTTATTTTTTTAAATTAATAAAACATCAGAGTAGAGCAGAGGGAATTCACAGAGATTTGTAGACTCAAAAATTTTCAAGAAATCCAGGAAATCGCCAGTAAAATTCAGAATTTTCCAGTAGCTCAGCAGCACGAAATTGGACAAAATGCAGAATTTTTTTCTCAAAGAATGTGGTAGAAATTTGCTAGTAAAAACTCAAAAATTTCTCAGAGAATTTTCCAATGAAAACTCAGAAATATTTCCAGTGAAAACCCAGAAACTTGTTCAGAAACCCAATATAAATCGTATCCAGCAGCTCTTCAAAATGAAGAATTTAAAATGCAGAGATTGTAGGAAGAAATAAACCTTCAGATGTGCAGTGCTGCTTGCTGCTCTTCTTCAAAACAAATGTTGAATGCTGCCAATTTCTGAATGCTGCTCCTCCTTCAAACCAATTTCTGAATGCCGGCAAAAACTCTGATTGCTGCAAAAACTTTGAGTGCTGCAAAAAATGTCAAGAATTTTTGCAGATATGCACAAGCCATAAACATAAATGGCTCACTCAAATTGGAGTAGGGCCAGCAATCGCCCGCTCTGATACCATGTTAAACACCATGTTGAAACACACACATGGTGTATGAGGAAGATAAACACACACACAAGAGACTCAACACACAATGAAAGATAAGCGTGAGGCTTTCTTATTTTCCATTATACAAATATGTACATTTATAGTACAATGGTGTGACTCTTGGTTTCATATTCCAAGGTCACTTGGACTCCATTGTGACTTTTCGCATTCCACACCTACCCATGGAGGATTATGTGTTCCAACAATTTTCATCTTCAAACAATCTCATCCTCAAGGTCGTCAAGAGTTGATAGAGCAACACCCTGATGAGTAAGAATGTCATCTTCTCCCTATGATAAATTATATTTGTCCTTCTTAAGCATCCGTGATTGTCGCTCACTCTGGAATCTAATGATAGCCTTATCTGCATCTTCAAGAGCGTCATCATTTTCCATAGACCGCATGTCCAAGAAAACATTAGCTTTGCCACTTTGTTTGTATTCTTGTAAGAGAGTCTTCTTCTTCGTGATTGACAACTTCCCTAACCATTGTGCTCTTGTTAGTTGGGTTCCAATCTCTTTCTCCCAACGTGATGGTGATAATCTTCGGTATATCATCTACGGGATCGCCTGCACGTAACATTATACACTAATTAGTTTACAGTTACATTTTAGAGAATGGTGCCCCCAAAATAATAAATATTAGACTATGATCTCGGCGAAGTGCTAAAACAAAGTGCCTGGAAAATCCATGATGCAAGCACTCTTAATTTAAATACACACAAGTTTCCTTTCGAGTGTATGCATGGTGATCCTTCGCACATGACGCAACTACGATAAGAGTGTTCGAGCGTATGCCGGATGATCCCTCCCACATATGGCGTGATTGCAACAACAACATCTGATCATGATGGTGAGACAACTCATGAGGGGTTGGGGTTAGGTTGGTGGGATGTCACTGACTGCAGGTCGAGTGAAAGAATTTAATGCCTAAGCGAGCAGAGGGGGAACCCGAAATTTTAAATATACCCAAAAATTTTGGGTGTTGTTGTAGCGGCTACAACAAATGGCGAACTACTCGTAGAATCCAGCATCTCTGTCAATATCACAACAATAGTCTGAGTCCAAATAGTGATGCAAAGGAATATTGAACAAGTTCCACGGGTACCCTTTGTATTACTTTGGCCCTTTATAGGTATGCCTAATCCTTGTGCCTCAGCTAGGTCTCGCTAATCAGAAACACATCACAGAGAAAGCCCACAAACGCCCGTAGCTTGTTGATGATGTGAATAGCAAGGCAGTGGGTTTATTATTTTCAGGATTTTTTAAAGTAAGTTTCTGGTGTTGCTCCGCTGCCAGCAGGCCTGGACAATACCCCGGTGGATTCACTTCAAGAAATCACAAACGTTGCTCCGCTGCCAGCGAGCCTGGTCAGTACCCTGACAGAGTCGTTGCATTACCTCTCTGCGCAGGAAGCCTTTCTCGATCCTTTACCCTTATTTGTTTCATGTGCTTACAACACTTATTTTCATGTGCTCGTGGCACTTATTTTTCATGGGCGGATGAGGGATCCTAACTTATTTTATGAGAAAGAGAGGTTGTTTCTTGTTTTACAGAAACCGAAAGATATCCTGATTTGGGTTTGCCCTTGTGCCAAACCTTCATGTCCCATTTACCACAATAGGCAAAGCATGCAAAACAGATCATTTTAGGGTGTCCAAGACGATCCTGGGCACAAGGCTTAGGCTACGGGAATGGGCCATTCAAACTCATTAAGTCTCCCACAAGCAACCAGCTCGTATCTCCCCGGCTAAATGATTTTAGACTCATAGGCATCTTGTTGAGAATGCGACTTCGATGACTTGTCTTGAGAGAAAGCTGCCTCTTGAGATAGCCACCGCAACCTCACGCAAAATAACAGGGTTACTGTTCCAACAATCGGGGCAAAACAAGACCGCAAGGTGGTAGGGTTGCAATGAGGGCTCATGAAGTGGCAGGCGATATGACAAAAATTATGTGAGAAAGAGAGCGTATGACGCAATGTAATAGACGAGGCTCAAGATGTAATGCAACGCCATGTGCGAGAACGATCAACCAGTTGTAGGTGCAATACAAGCAGTGATTATTTATGCAGCAACCAGCAACTAAAAAAAAGAAATGAGTGGAAAATACTTGTAACATGATGATGCCTAAGATATTATTCATTAAACAAAACAGAAAACACACTTTTAAATTATAACGTAAAAATTTGGCAAGTAAATCTAATTAAAGACTTTGAACTAACAAATTTTATTAACAGGTCCTAGCTAGCCTACACCTAAAACCCTAGCTTAACCAATAATGCGGTCGGGTCATGTAAAATCAACTTTCCACTGTAGCCACCACATTAGTTCCTGGCCTGCAAGAAAGACAATGTTTGCAATCAGAGCCAGTATACCAAATGGTGCACCAACAGCAAGACTTACCTAAAGAGCATGTGCAACGGCAAGAAGATCATGGATACATACCAAAGAACACGCCAGAATAGATCGTGTAAGTTGAATCCCACTCTTATCTTGATACACAGCAATATGTTCTTGAAACTCAACATTTATAAATGACACATAATCATTCATGCACAATCCTGGGCCTAATGGGCACTGGGTAAGCCACCGCCTATTTGCAGGCACATCAACCGAATAAGGTTGGTCGAGCCAACCAACAACATCATTGTTGTGGTGAGGATGATTGATTCTACAGGGTGGAAGCAACAAGCAGGTGCCAGGTGAATTATAGATGCTTGCAGATCCAAGTGTAGAAATCCTAGTTTTGAAAACCTTAGCTCGGGGTTGCTCTTGGGTTTGGTCAAGGGTATAAGGATCCGAATCCACTTTCAGTGTAGGCTGCAATTCCTCACCGCCTTGAACAAACTCTGGACCTTCGAGCGGGGGGCTTCCCAACTTTGATGGTTTGGCGAGATCAACAGGCGAATGGATGTGATCATGGATTGTGGTGAGTTGCAAAATGTCAGTGGGCTTTGTATCGATTCGGTCAAATGTTTGCGCGCTGACAAATTGATAATCCAATGTATCAGATTCTCTAGATTTTCTAGGGTGGGGTGAATTTGATGTGGTTATGCTGGGAGGAGCATGGTTCAGAGGGGTTGGCCTTTCAGAAATGGTCGGCAGAAGCTGAAGCGTGGCAGAAGATGAAGCGTTTTGATTTTTTGATGGGTACTTGAATCTTCCCAAGGTGAATCATCGAATTCTGGTGTCTCCATATGGTCGGCAAAGGGATGCGAGTGACAATCCTCAGCGGTATGATTGAATATGCTTTCAGATAAGCAGGGATCGCCATGACCATTGATTTGATTAAGTTGGGTACCAGGCATGTTGGGCTCCCCAAGAGTTATTGACTGGGATGGATCAATAAAGAGGACATCTTGAGGTTGCCCAGACAGGAAATCGCTCCTATGGCTGTCTAAAGATTCTGAGTGAGAAAGATCAAATCTAAAAGATTCATCGATTTGGAACTGTGATTGCGAAACACCATCTCCGTGCTTATGATTGTCGCCAATACCAGTATAAGGAAATTTGGAATGTCTCGAAGAAGTTACTGGTGTGGCAGGATCGAGAAACCAACTTGGGAATTATGAACGAACAGATTGAGTCACAGGGGCATTAACCGTACAAGGATTTTCAACACACGCATCCGTGTCATTCCAAGAAAACAATGATCTGGCAAGCCCTGTAAGGGAAATGACTGCATCGGGGATAGGATTCGATTCATAATTCGTATGTGAATCAGATTTAGGACTGTGTCCAGGGAAACATCGAGTGGGCTCGAGGTAGGTTTCATGAACCGAGAGAGATAATGAGCCACTATGGTTTTCAAACTCTGATTTGACATGGTGCGTGAAAGATTCAAAGTCTGAACAGCCGTTGGCTTACGGGTCGTCATAGGGAACACTAGGCTCAGGCTGGGTTGCTAACTGAAATTGTTCAAGGGAAACGAGAATCACATAGCTGAATTGTTCCCTTAACAACTTCCAAACATCTCAGGAGAATGATTTGGGAACGAGCCATTACATATATGAGATTAACTGCAGGCTCTAAGGGCTCAACTTGTCATCTGGCCCTCCTTCTAGCACCAATTCTATTGACGGGAAAATTTGTCCTACCAACAGCAGGGGATCTCCCCGGTAAAAGGTCCCAATTAGACCTTGAACCGTTTGGACTAGGGATCTCGTCCGGGTTGTGGGTCTGGCTACCACTGATTTCTCCTTTGCTTTGGGTCTCGCTTAAACTCTATAAAACAGTGGATACACACCTAATCAACTGATACAAGACATATGATTGATGCATTAAATGTACATACGACACTGTGAGTAGCAAGAGAAAATAATAAAGCATGAAGACCGAAGGAAGTGTTGTTAGCAACACTTCATTAGGTTCATGCTTGTAAGCTGTTCTGACCATGAAAGAAACAGTTCCTCATGGCGAGAACACCCTTCACTTCCTAAAGGTTTTAAATGATAACACAACGCAGATAAACAAAGTCATCAACATTCGTTAAGAAAGTGAAATAAACTCAACCACCATTAACATACTCAGCAAACTGTTATGTAACTGTGATGTGAGTTAAAGATACAGTTCCCTTAATCTAAAGATGTTCAGAAACTGAAAAAATAATACTCAAAAGTGCTCATACACATGACAACATCAAATCCACAAAGGGGTTTTTCAAAATGCTTGTATTAATGCTTAAATGTATAATCCTCTGGTAATATCATATACTCAGCTCGAGTCCCAAACAAAAAAGCCCCTTTTTACAAGCTCCCGAAGGAGTATTTATAATACAAAACCTACCCTTTGGGCTTCCTTGACTTTTCATCTTCCTGACTGTTGGGATACCTTGCGACCCAGTCTATTCTGCGACCTGTGACCTGGCTGGGTTTTGTGACCTTGCGACCTAGTCGCTGGGTCACTGGGTCACGCCGTCGGGCATTTGATAGGGGATGCAACTTAGCGACCTGGCGACCTCTGCGACTTGCGACCTTTGGGAATTTGCGCCCTGCAACCTCGGACCATCCGCGACCCACGACTTGAAGAAATCTGCGACTTGTGACCCCCTTGGACTTGCGACCTCGCGACCCGAGTAAATGTGCGACCTACGACCTAGTCGTTGGGTCGCTGGGTCGCGCCATCGGGCGTTTACTAAGGGATGCGACTTAGCGACCTGGTGGCCTCTGCGGCTTGTGACCTCCATCCATCAGCAGATTTTGTAGCAGTATTCCTCATCTCACATTCCTTGCCTTAAAAACTGGCCCTCTTGCTTGCTAGGAAAACTTTGGTTCATTGCGCAGAACAACAACTCCCACCTGGAGTCACATAACTTAGGTTACATGTCTTCATTTACGAATCGTAATTTTAGGGGCCTATTTAATTAATTGCAAGAATGAAAATAATAATGTAGACCCCTGTGTGGTCATGTGTTGTGCCGCAGCGTGGTCTTCACTAAGCTCTGAATGTTTGCAGTGGAAACAATTGATAAGATCAACGATCTTGTGCTTGTGCCACCCGTGTAGAATGCAACGAGTTTCACATGAGACTTTGGATGGACCTTCTCATCAGCTGCCCCATAGTCTTTATGTACTGTTGGCTCAAGAAATGTTCTGGCATAGAAAGGAGGCTTTTGCATGCATAGACGAACAACATCTTCGCCACATGTACAAACAAACAGCGTCCCTGAAACAACGAGCCTATACCCTTGTTGTATTTTCGAATCAAGCCATTTGCAATTGCAATACCACTCTGCCAAAAGCGAAGGGTACCAGTCACTTCAAGGCATAAAGGCTGAGGTGTTCCTATTGATAAGCCTGTGGGAGTACATGCATTTTAAATGTACGATGCGGAAGGGTATTGACACAAATGCGTTTTCTCTTTTACTGCCAACACTTGCAAGCTTTCCTTCACTTCCTTGCATACTCCACGCATAGCTAAAATGTGGTGCATTATTATATTTTGACGAGGCTGATGTATTTGTATGCGCACATTTTCTTGACATATTGTTGGTGTTCTCCTAGCAACGTGATCATATGGTTTCCTACCCAATTTTTGATTATCTGTTGTCGTGCAAGATTGATGCGTCCGTGCGCAGCTTACAATGTCCTTTCGCTCCCTTTTCAAAACACTTACCACCTCTCTCAATGCACGTTCACACCATTTAGGAGTGAGACTTTTGCTTTTAGACAGGCGTGGGAATTTCCATTGAGGGAGGCCGAACCTTTGAGGGGGCGTTTGCAATTTGGGTCACAGCGTTCCTTGGGCATACCTTTCTGCGACTCAGCGAGCTGGAGGGGTCGCACAGTCGCGCGGTCGCATTCCTTGCCCAGCAGCATACATCGTGACTCGACAACCTGGAGGGGTCGCACAGTCGTGCGGTCTCATTTCTAGCCCAGCAGCGTTCATCGTGACTCAGCGACCTTGAGGGGTCGCGCGACTGCTCTTGCAGAGGTTGTAGGGTCGCAAGTCGCATATTCAGTCGCTCTATCAACCATGGGACTCAGCGACCGATTGTATTCTGGCTTCCAATGGCCTATTGGATAATGAAATGAGAGTTTGGTCATGGCGTGAAGCATCAAACCATCACTTGCATGAGATCTTCGCTGAGGACGCCCACGGATAGCTTCGTTGGCATTGTAAGCCTTCTTCGACAGGCTTGCATGCGTTGTGGATCTGTGGGCGCAGGACCCACGATTTTTGAATGCAGAATGACATGCGTTATCCTAGCATGTCTGACCTGTTATCATATTTGTTTTTCAATGAGCATTCCAGTGTCCAAATATTCTTCAATTCGCGGAAAAACTCTCCAACGCATGCAATATTGATCGGCGTTATTTCTGCTGACAATGGGATTTTGTTTTACCAGTCACCGTGGGCAACTATATACGAGATACGTGGGATATCATTATCACTGGCAGTAAAGAATGATAACGTTGCTTCAATGGCGCTGATGGTCGCGTTAATTAAGAACCCCATGCCATAAGAATCGCCCTAAAATCTGCATTCTCTGATTTTGCAAACGTTCATATTGCAACTTCCTCCAGCAAGGCCGTAACTCAGCGCTGCTGACAATGTATGGTTATAGATCGTCGAACTTTCCCAACTGCGCTCTATTTTGACAATAAATAGCACCATAGTATTATAGCAGTTGCACGATCCACGTTTTAAACACAACCTTTTGACCACCATATTCATATCTATCCCAAACGTTTGCCAAAGGTTGAAAACTACATTCACTTGAGATGTCTTCATTTGTTTTGCATTTCTCTTGATTCTAACCGCTCAATGATTGTTATATCATTGCCATCGTTGGTCTTGTATAGGGTTCCGTTTCATGTTCAAACATAAATTTGGCCATTATATGTATACGCTCCACGTTGAAACGCAACTTTGACCACTTATATATATGCTGCAAATGTTCATTACGGATTGCAACTTCAGCATGAAAGCATTTGAGCCAATCGAAATAATTTACGCCCCATGCAATGTGCCCATGCATTTCTACGCCACGTAAAGTTGACTGCTATATATATCTGCCCCACGTGGATTGAAACTGCACCATCGACACGTTGGTGTCCATTTGTAACTTTCCGTATGGTTATACTCCACCACTTCCTATGGTTTTGAAACCATATGCTTTCGCGCCTTGTTTTAACTATACAACATTGATCATTTTCTTTTCCTCCGGTTGTTAGTGCAAATAAATAACAATTTTTATGCCAAGGCCACCACCTCATAATATGAATGTTTTTTGTTTTGAAAAGGTCGAGAGTTGAAATCTGCTACTCAAACCACATCGATGGCCACTTTTAATATTAACCCTTTCTATCATGTGGTTCTAGAGACTCTCTTTGCATATGCATCGATGTGCTTGGCTACCAAAAGGTGTATGCATTAAACATAACCTTCTAGGTTCAATTTGAAATTCTCCATCTCTTATGGTTTCACATATACAATCTTTATGGACATGTAAGAGCAAAGGAGGCTAGGGTTTTGAGGCCCTTTCGTTCCTCCACATGTACTCCTTGCAGCATAAATAATTCCACAGTATGTATCTCAGGATTAACAGATGTTGCTTCTCAAAGGTGCGTTGACATATTTGAAACCCTGTTGTTGGCTTGCCACACCAACATGTGTGGTTTCGCACTGTTGCCCGGTGTGAGACTGCCTCGAATGAGATTGTCATTCTCTAGAGAAATCTTTTGAGTTTTCTTTGTTCACCGAGCTATACTTCAGGCCATACTTGTCGAAGTGGTGAAATACGTTCCTTTGTGTGTAGACCTCGACATGGAGCTAACATGTGTAGGATCTTCAAAAATTTCTTTTTGAATTTATGCTTATTTTGTCTCCTTCTAAAATAGCAGCAATTGGGATTGTTTCTTGATCAGCACCCCCACCAAAATGCGGCTTCCTAGTAATTTGTCATCATCATTTTCATCTTCAAACAATCTCATCCTCAAGGTCGTCAAGAGTTGATAGAGCAACACCCTGATGAGTAAGAATGTCATCTTCTCCATATGATAAAGTGTATTTGTCCTTCTTAAGCATCTGTGACTGTCGCTCACTCTGGAATCTAATGATAGCCTTATCTGCATCTTCAAGAGCGTCATCATTTTCCATAGACCGCATGTCCAAGAAAACATTAGCTTTGCCACTTTGTTTGTATTCTTGTAAGAGAGTCTTCTTCTTCGTGAATGACAACTTCCCTAACAATTGTGCTCTTGTTAGTTGGGTTCCAATCTCTTTCTCCCAACGCGATGGTGATAATCTTCAGTATATCATCTGCGGGATCGCCTACACGTAACATTATACACTAATTAGTTTACAGTTACATTTTAGAGAACGGTGCCCCCAAAATAATAAATATTAGACTATGATCTTGGCGAAGTGCTAAAACAAAGTGATTGGACAATCCATGATTCAAGCGCTCTTAATGTAAATACACACAAGTTTCCTTTCGAATGTATGCATGGCGATCCTTCGCACATGACGCAACTGCGATAAGAGTGTTCGAGCGCATGCCGGATGATTCCTCCCACAATGGCGTGATTGCAACAACAACATCTAATCATGATGGTGAGACAACTCATGAGGGGTTGGGGTTAGGTTGGTGGGATGTCACTGACTGCAGGTTGGGTGAAATACTTTAACGCCTAAGTGAGCAGAGGGGGAACCCAAAATTTTAAATATACCCCAAAATTTTGGGTGTTGTTGCAGCGGCTACAACAAAGTGGAAAAAGGATTTTTAAGCAAAGGGAAAGGGATTTTGGGGGATATTAGTGATATGAAATGACCAATTGATGCTTTTCATTCTTTGTGAAAACTTCTTCTGCCTACCTATAATTTACTCTAACATTTTTCTTCATTTATTGGATGCATTTAAGCTTGTTGACCCTTTATTTTTCTTTTGAAAGAAAACTATCTATTTCTAATCTTATAACTTCCAAAGGCTCAGGTTACACTGATGAGCTCTTTTATTCTCTACCTAACTACTGATCTGCCAATATTCAACAATTTGGCCAGATCTTTATTCACTAACTATCAACATGAAATTTAAAACATGAATGAATCAAGATTAAGTAGTTTGATCATCATGAATTGTGGCATTTTTTTGACAAGTTGCACAATATTATTTGAAAAAGTAAACTAAACTAAAGGTGGTGGCATTGAAATGTGCAACACTTTGAGGATCTATTTTTATCTCTTTTGTGGGGTTCATAATTTACATTTCCTTTTTTTAATCATTTTCTTTTGGTCCTTTAATTTTTCTTTTAGGACATACCCTCTTCTCATTGTTTAATATAGTAAAACCTTTGCAAAAAGAAAAGGTATGTACAATATTACAAGTTTTTTTAAAAATAGCGAATTCAAAATTATGATCCCTATTAATATAGGACCCTAATAGTGACTCCATCTGGGGATGGAAACTCCTTTAGGAGGTGTCAAGAACTTTGTAGACCAATAGCTAGATTTATTTGGCTGATCCCCACTTTGTAATCATGATCTTCTGTAAATTTTGTGACTGTGACCTCCAAAAACTGAAATCCATACTTACTGCAAACTGAGGTCTAAAACACACTTGATCTTGAGCCTAAAAAAACAACCTGAAATTGAAAACTTCGAAACATACTCAAGTATTTAAGAGCTCCTTTGCATACCTACCTTCTGATAAGACAAGATTAAACAGTTTGGAAAATCTTCATTTCCTAACTTATCAGCAAAAACTAAGAATTTGTTCCATCATGTTTAGACTGTATGATCGAACAAGGCCTTCTTAAAAGTAGTGGCGTTTTGATTTGCAACACTTTCAAAAACCTTCATTTTTTGTATGGGGTTTACTTTTTCCTTTTTTACATACCTCTTTTTCTTCTTTTTGTTTCCTTTCCTTCTATCCTTTTGTTTTATCAGACTAGGCTTATAGCGTTCACTTCGGGCTCCAATTTTGTCCAATATCTTGTTTGAAATTTGTTTAGCCAATGTTATCTACAATGAAGAAAATTTAAACTGAGATTCTTAACTGAAATAATGTTTTAGCATCCTGCCATTGATAGGACCTCAAAACAACTCTGTTCCATCCATCTCTTGTAATAATAATGCATTATTACCCCTTGCAGAATGAATGATGTATGGACCCTTCCATAGGTTATCAAACTTTCCATGATTGCCTTTGTCCTCTCTTCTAGAATCCCACTTTAGTACTTTGTCTCCAATGTTGAAATCATTTGTTTTGGTCCTTTTGTTAAAGATTTTCTTGATATTTTCTTGTACCACCTGTGTTTTTTTGTATACTCCTTCTCTGGATTGTTGCAGTTGAATGGTTTGGCTTATTCTTCTCTGTATATCATTCTCTTCAGACTGTACTTCTTGAATGAGCTTCATTACTGGCACCCCCAGGGTTTTTGGGAAGATTTCATCCAATCCATAGACTAGCTAATAGGGTGACATATCAATTGATTTATTATTTATTAGCTTGTCTGCCCATAGTGCATGTACCAATTTTTTGTGCCATGATTTCTTATTTTCCTCCAGTAACTTCTTAAAGATGTTCACCAAATCCTTATTTGAGAATTCGGCCAAACCATTACCTTGAGGGTAATAAGCTGTAGAATGCCCCAAAATAATGTGATATTTGTGGAAAAAAGCCACCATTTTCTTGGATTTAAAGGCAAAAACGTTATCAGTAATGATTTTCCTAGGACAAGCGAATCTAGATAGAATGTTGGTTTCAAGAAATCTAATAATTACTGAGTCGGCGGTAGTCCTGGAAGGAATGGCTTCTATCCACTTGGTAAAATAGTCAGTTGCAGTAAGGATCCATTTATGCTGGGAAGAGGAGGAAGGGCGGATTTCTCCAATAAAATCTAGACCCCATTTTTGAAAAGGAGCTTCAATAGAGATGGGTTGTAATGGAAAAGGTAGCAGCTTTCTTTTCCCCTCAAAAATTTGGCATTTATGACAGGTAACTACCATTTTGTGGATGTCTTGGAAAAGGGTAGGTCAATAGAAACCAACCCTAAGGATCTTATTAACAGTGGTTTTCCAATAGAGGTGGCCTCCACAATCCCCTTCATGAAATTCATGCATAATCCTATCTGCATTTTCTTTAGGAAAACATTTAAGCAATACACCACTAGAATTTTTCCAGTGTAAACCTTTTTCCAGAATGCAGAAATTTATAGCTTTTAATTTCAAAAATATGGCTTTTGTTTTGGAAAAAACAGGAGGAGCATTTAAATTAAAGAGAAAATATAGTATATATGCGTACCAGGGATAATTTAGGAATTCTTCCTCAATAGGTAGAGTTGCCAGCTCATCTTGTTCAACCAGTGCGTGAATCATCTTGATGTCTAGTGCTTGAAAAATTGTTTCAGCCATTAGTTTAGCCATCCCTCGTCCTTTGATTAATTTGGTGGGTTTGATTTCTAAATCATATTCCAAGATGACAGCAATCCATTTGCCTCTTTTTCCATCAACATCTTATGTTATGATGTCTTTAACCACTGTATGGGACACAAATGCAATGGTGTGTGAATGCAGAATGTAGACTCTGAAATCATTTAGTGCTTTGATTAAGGCAAAAGCCTAATTTTCCTTGATATTATATTTCAAATGTGCATTTATTAAAGCTTGGATGAAGAATTCTATGGGCTTCTCATGTCCCTTTGTATTTTTCTGCAGCAATACAGTAGCAACTGTATGTTCTGATGCAAAGGAAGATATAAAGAAATCTTTGGTGAAGTTAGGGTTGACCAGAACTGGTGCTTGTGTAAGTGCTTGCTTCACTAAGTCAAAATACTACTTTGCTTCCTTGGTCCACTTAACTCCTGACTCTCTTTTGAGCATGTTGGTGATGTTCCTCGGGAATTCTGCAAGGTTTTGTATAAACCTTCTTAAAAAATTTATCTTTCCAATGAAAGATTGCAGCTCTTTGATATTTCTTGGGTGACTGATTTGCAATATTCTCTCAATCCTATTAGGGTCAATCTTGATCCCTTCTTCAGATATGATGTGACCTAGAATCTTTCCTTCTTGAAGGACAAATAAATATTTCTTAGGATTCATAGACAAACTGTACTTTCTACATTTCTCAAAGACCTTTCTCAAATGAGCTAGATGTTCTTCATCAGTTTTTGCATAGACTGTGATATCATCAAGATATATCATAATGAAGAAACCTATTTCTTCTAAGATATCAATATCCATTTGTCTTTGAAAAGTGGCTCTAGTGTTCATTAATCCAAAAGGCATTTTTACATACATAAAGGTGCCCCAAGGTGTAGTGAAAGTTGTTTTGTGTTGATCATCTGGATGCACCAGCACCTGATTGTACCCTGAAAATCCATCTAGCAGAGAGATCCTTTTGGAGCCTACTAACCTTTGCAATATGTGGTCCATCTTTGGTAAAGGATAGTTGTCCTTCAGGGATGCTCTATTTAGACTTCTGAAGTCAATGCAGAGTCTGATCTCTCATGTCTTCTTCCTCACAGATACAAGATTTGAAACCCATTCTGAGTACCTGAGTGGGACTATTATCCCAACATCGTACATTTTCTTGATCTCTTTCTCAACCAGGGGCACTTGGACAGGATTCATTCTGCGTAGTTTCTGTTTAAAGGGATTATGGCTCTCTTTGAGTGGAATTTTGTGTTGGATGATATTAGTATCATAGGACTTCAAGTCTTCATAATTCCAGGCAAACACATCAATAAATTCTTTGAATAACTCAATATATTTATGCTTTGTAGGTGTTGGCAGTGTCTTTGATAGCTTTACCATCTTGGGCTCTTGCTCACTGCCCAGATTGCACTCCTCTATATTTTCTTCAGTAGATTCCATTTTTGGCTTTCTAACAACATCATTGAAATCAAAAAGTTCCTCTAGAGGTGTAAGTCCTCTTGGCAGGGTATTGTCTCTAAACTGTAGCACATCAAATTCTTATTTTTTTGGATCTTCACACATCTTTGTCCTATGTGGGTCTTTCTTTTCTAACATATTTATATCAAAATCATAAGGGGGCTCCTCCCTACATGTTTGTTCCTCAGTAGAGCAGTCTTATTCATGATCTAAGTCCGAATTTGGAATCTCAAACATATTCTTGGATCGAAGGAAATATTCAATCTGTTGGTCATCTATGAAAACTTACCAATATTACATATTATCAGGGACTGCAAGTCTGTGTTTAACCTGTACTATGTACTATTTGTTAGGGTGAGGTAGTTTACAAGTGCTGGCTGCAAATGCTAGTCCATTGGCAAGGATATTTTGATTTCTTGGGATAGAGGCAAGGTCATATTCTTTAAATGGTTTTAGGAGGTCAAGGGAAGCATTCCTGTATGCTCTCAATCTAGGATGCTTAGTTGAATATTCTCCCTTAATTTGTCTAATGACTAGCTCAGAATCCCCATGGATAGAGATCCTTTTGGCTTTTAATTTCTTCAGTGATTGTAACCCTAAAAGGAGTGCCTCATATTCTGCTATATTATTTGTACACTGAAAGTTCAGTTTGTAAGAGTGACCCTCTGCATGGTTGTTCTTAGTTTTGTGTACCCAAACACCCGCTCCTGATCCAGTTTTTCCACAAGAACCATCAAAACTCATGTTCCAAAGAGGTTCAGGTTTAGACTTGTTTTGTTCATTTTCTATTTGGTCTAACTATTCTTCCTTTTCTTCTTCTTTTTCAGCTAGTTTTTCATTAACTGCTACTTGTTCATTAATGTTTTCATCATTGTAAAGGATAAATGAATCAAGGTCTGAGTGGACAGAGTAGAGGGGGGATTTATCAGGCTTTTCTTTACTGTTCACCATGTATTTCATATGAGTTTCCCTATACAATCTTCTTGGTTGACTAAAAACTAGTATGGCAACATAGGTCATATCCATTTGGAGGGTGCCTTGAAGCTTGGCTAGCCATGAGCGTGATGGAAGCATGCCATATTTAGGGGGAATCTCAGTGACCACAATATCCATTACTAGACTTTCGGTTGGTATCTGTGCTAAAGTAACACAAATATCTTTGATCAGGCCTAGACATTTAACTCTACTAGAGTCAAAAGAGTATAAGTCTTTGTATGGTCTAGCTATCTCAAGGCCAATTTTCTCCATAATTACCTTTGGCATGAGGTTATGAGATGCTCCTAAATCTAACATGGAATTATGGAGTATTTTATCATGAATATTCAAACTGACATAAAATGGGGGCACACCTCCCTCCTAGAATTTACCTTCTACTTCAGGCCCAAACAAAAGTTCAGGTTTGTCATCATTCAAATTTACAATATCAGTATTTTCTCCTATGTTTAGTGCTTTCAAAACTTGGGATCTATATACATCTTAGCTTACCAATTTAGTGAGAGGTATGGAAATATTTATCTTGGCAATTTCATTCTCAATACTAAATGGAGTCTGTGTTTTTGGCAGATTTGAATCAATTTTATCAAACATTATTTTTGCAGAAACTTCAGATTGTTGATTTGCATTAGGGATATCAGCTGGATCAGTTTTGTTAGGGCTGATAGTTGATTTACAAGTGTTTCTTTCTAGATTGTTTTTACTTTTATCAGAAATTTTAACCATTTTATTTGAACTTTCTGTTGTCTTTTTAGGATCGCCTTCAGAGGCCTTTCTAGTAGAATTTTCAGAATTCTTTCTCTTGGGAATGTCCCGAGCTTTCTTGCTTCTGAGGTCATATTTTCTATGCACCTCCATGATAGCATTTTTGAATCCTTGTTTATAATCCTCAGATTCTTTGCATTTCTCTTCAAATTGAGTTGGGGTAAATATGCCTTGCTCTTCCTCGGTGAGAAAAACATTATCCTCATAATGAACTCCCATTAGATTAATTTTACTTTCTTCTGGCTTGTCAATCACCCCCTCATCCTCATCAGCATAGTTTTCTCAAAAAGGAGGTCTAACTTGCTGGTCAGGTCCTTTATGTTCCCTATATCTTATTTTAGGGGGGTTTCTCCTAAATTTTTGGTTTTGGTTTTGGTTTCTATTCTGAGGAGTTGCTTGGTTTTCTCTGGGGAAATTTCTCTCATTTAGGTTGATTCTCTCCATCATCATCTCCATGGTTCTAATTAGGTTATCAATCTTAGTATCAGATGTGGAGGCTACAGCCTCTTCCCTATATGTGACTCTTTTCATTTTTCATTCTAGCCCTTTTGGAAATCAAATTTTCTTCCACACTTACTGCACCCCTCTTCATGTCTTCTAATGTAGGTGGGTATCTTTCCCTCAACTGATAAGCCATCTCTGGGTCGAAACCATCTAGAAATTTCATTAGGGCTAGAACTTGTGGGGGTTTCATGTGAGGAGGGAGGGAATTATAAACATTCTTGAACCTAGAGCAGTAAGCTTGGACACTCTCCAATGTTTCTCTTGATGTTTTCATATTTTGACAAGATTTGGAGAGGATTTTTCTTGACTTCCCACTTATTTAGGAACAATTGGTGAAAATCATGGAGGTCATGTATACTATTAGGGGTCGGGCCTTTAAACCACTTTCTTGCTTCTCTCCCTAATCTTTGAGAAAACATTCTTAATTTAATAGTTTCATCATCTATCTCTTGACAATCAAAATAATCATCCATTTTGTTCATATGTTGTTGAGAAGTTGTAGAACTACTTTCATCAAATAGGGGGATTTTGGACTGATAGTCCTATGGTAGAGGCACTAAAGGCAATCGAAGGACTAATGGGGCATACCAGGCTACCATGGCTGGTGGTTGGGGAACCCAAGGGAGGTTAACAAGTGGGGGGTTGAATGCGGGAAGGTGGAAAGTGGGTGTATGAATGGGGTTTTGAGGAATTTGGTGAGCAAAGTTCAAGGAAATGACAGGGGCTGCAAATATACTTGGACCAACTACTACTACAGTAAGTGAGGATAGTTATACAGGCTATTGAAGGTAAGCATTATCAATAGCTGAAGTGAGCTCTGTTACCCTTCCCTGAAGAAATTCAAATTGTTGGAGAAGCTGAAAGTCGGTAGGAGTGGGGGTGAAGGCTTTTGAAATAGGACTCTATTGTAAGATGGATGGGTCCAAAAATTTCTAGGTTATCCAATTCTGGGATTTAGTCCTGGATAAGCTTTGTTCAAAGTGTGAGTCAAATTGGATATCCTACGATTTTTTAAGCTTTTGAGGTAAGGAACTTGCCTTGTGAATAGGCTTGCTAACAGTTGAACTCTCAGGTCTAGGAGTTTTCCTTAGAATTTTCTCTAGATTATCAACTATTACAGGAAGGTTTGGGTCAAGATGGGATCTGGTACGTATTCTTCGAGAAGCCGGAAATTAGACCAAAGGTGCAGAGCAGTTGAAAGTTTTATAATAGTTGAAAAACAAACCAATCTGTGAAAAAATACTTAATTCACATAGTATTTTGACTGGGTTTTTATTTGAGTTTTGATAATATTAGGTTTTCTCAATAATTCCCCAGTATGGTCACCATTATGTTAGCTCCCTATAATTTGTAAGATTGGCAAGAAAAAGTAGCAGAGAACAACATCAAACCACTTTGGAGTCCAAGACCTAGCCTTCCTGGGCTCAGAGAGGGCTCTCTCTGTACTTATGATTAACTGATTTAGATTTATGATTATATTTTCTGATTTTAGGCTAGTTATAAAGACCGGGGTTGTTTGTTTGATTATTTGTTTGGTTCGATAAATAGAATGTGGGAAGCTTAATCCATTGGGCTATGGAGTCATAAAAGGGTTGAGTTGTACATCAACTTTTCAAGGGTTTTCACAGGGCAAGCTAACTATGTCAAATGGATCTATGTGGCAAGATGAATATGAGATGGCAGAAAACTATGATTTCAGTAAAGCTAAAGAGAAATTAAGAATCCTTTAACTATACTTCAACATAAATTCAAAGCATACAGTCTCTGAATTTTACATTCAAGTATTTAGAGAAAAAAATTCAAGATAACAGTTCAGTGAAATTAAAGAGCAGTTAAGAATTCTTTAACTAAACTTCCAAGAAAGCCTTAAGATACAAGTTGGTAAAAATAAATATCATTTAAGAATTATTTAGCTATACTTCACAAAGAAAACCTCAAGACAAAAGTCCAGTAATACTAAAGAGCATTTAAGAATTCTTTAGTTATACTTTCAGAGGAAAACATTAAGATAACAATAACAGACAGAGTTAAGGTGCTCATGCAACATATCTTAATCTAAATTTGTGTTTTTCTATCAGAGAAATTGATGTACAATATGGAAAAAAAAGGGAAAACATTAACATTAAAGAGATAGCATCACCATTAGCATAGCTCAGGGATCCTGTGAACGTTCTTGTATTATTGATGTCCAGCTCAAAAATAGTTATAGTGCTCCAATACAATAATCTTTGCAACTTAGAGTCTTAACAAATTCCAACCCTAGATAATGAAAATACATGCAGTATTTAACTACAATTGGGGTGGTTGCCGTAATTTAGGGTGACAGACTGCATTTACTACATAGTAAATGAATTTTTGACAATTGTGACCATGCAAGGCCCAAGCCAAGAAATATATCTGACAAACCTACTATAATAATAATTTTCAAATTAACTCTTGAGCTAACTTTAAAATATCTTGGACCAACTACCTGCAAAATTAAATTTTATAATATCTTCTGAACTTATGCTAAAATATCTCTGACTGTAATATTAAATTTGGTAGTTTTCATTAAATCAAAATTAAGCTGGAGGTGGCCAATGTGGTTGAGAAGAGGCAAATGCTGAGTGGTTTTGACATCTGGCTTTGTCTTTCTCGTTGACTTGTTTTCTGATTTGTCTTTTAACTTTAACCTGCCTTTATCTGTCTACCTTTTCACTTCTTTTGTTGTCACTGTAAATTCTTCTTTTACCTTACTGTTTTATCTACCTTTTTCTTAACTCTGTTCTTTAACTGTGTCTTTTATCTGTTTTCATCTTTACCTTGACTGCTCCTTTTCCTGCTTTTATTTATTCTTCTACTCATAATCCTCTGTTGAATAAGGATTTTAAATTGAAATTCAGAGAGTCTGGATTTAACAAGTTTTTGGAACTAGAACTGAAAGTCATTTATCCCATCTTTTGGTATGATAATCATCTACAAAATTAAAACAAATGTTAATTTAAAACACAGTGTTTTGCAGGGAAGCAATATGGCTTAAAGGAACTTGGGAAATCTATGGAAGGAGTCCGGACAGTGGAGGTTTTTCAATTTCTGCATTTAGCAATGACCTTCCAGTTCCTTTTAGAAATGTCGTAGGGGTTATCATAGTGGTTCCGGATTTTACCGCAATAGAACAAAGTTTATAATATTTCAAATGTCAGTGGTTTTATCTTATGGCGCGGAGGCGGTTTTACGGTTTATCGCATGGTGATAAATGGTTTGGTGGTTTTATGATTGAGGGGTGTGATGAAGCATGGGGATGAAGTGTGGCAGATGGGGGGGTTTCAAAACCGCCCATTTCACAACCCCCCAATGGTTCTAAACATCGGGCAGTTGGGGGTGCGAAAGTGATCGAGGGCCGTCAGATCAGATGGTGAGGATCGAATGGTGGTCGGGCATTGGATCAGTCGCGGGTCCGTTTGATAAGTGGGGTCAAGATTTAAATGAAGAGGAGGGATTAAATATAAATTGGGGTCGGGGTTAAATGTAGTTAGGGGGGTAAATGAAATGAAAGTGGGGTTTTTAACATAGTATGGGTCGGGTGTTTTAACCAATCGGGTTTATTAAAGTGGGACCTGGGATTTAAATGAAGCGGATAATTAGTATAAGGTGGGGGAATAGAATTACTTTAGGAGGGGGGATTAAAATGATATCGGGGATGGATTTGTGTAGTGGGGCCCGATAGATTAAAATAAAAAAACAATGTAAAAGTGGGTTTTACATTGTTTTTAAAGAAAAAATGGGGAATGAGTAAAGGGGAAGGGATATTAGTAATGGGAATGGGGTTTTAGCTAGGGAAGGTGGTTTAAGAAGGGGAAAATGTTAAAATGAGGGGAAAGGGGCACTTTAACAAGGGAGAATCCCTTTTTTCCAAGTGGAAAAAGGGTTTTTAAGAGAAGGGAAAGGGATTTTGGGGGATATTAGTGATATGAAATGACCAATTGATGCTTTTCATGCTTTGAGAAAACTACTTTTGCCTACCCATCATTTACTCTAACATTTTTCTTCATTTATTGGGTGCATTTAAGCTTGCTGACCCTTTATTTTTAGTTTGAAAGCAAACTATATATTTCTAATCTTATAACTTCCAAAGGCTCAGGTTACATTGATGAGCTCTTTTATTCTCTACCTAACTACTGATCTGCCAAAATTCAACAGTTTGGCCAGATCTTTATTCACTAACTATCAACATGAAATTTAAAACATGAATGAATCAAGATTAAGCAATTTTATCATCATGAATTGTGGCATTTTTTGGACAAGCTGCACACAATATTATTTGCAAAAGTAAACTAAACTAAAGGTAGTAGCATTTAAATGTGCAGCACTTTTAGGATCTATTTTTATCTTTTTTGTGGGGTTCATACTTTACATTTCTTTTTTTGATCATTTTCTTTTGGTCCTTTGATTTTTCTTTTAGGACATACCCTCTTCTCATTGTTTAATATAGGAAAACCTTTGCAGAAAGAAAAGGTATGTACAATATTACAAGATTTTTTAAAAATAGCCAATTCAAATTATGATCCCTATTATTATAGGACCCTAACAGGGACAACAAAATATTTTCATCACGATCTTTAATAAATGTCTTGGGAACTGAATAAATTTCTTGGGCACTAACCTCTTTCCAGTCGAGGGTTTTCTCTCAAGGTACACCATTTTTTTTTGCATCGTTGCCGGGGACGGAGATACAAAGTCATTTTTACATGGGGTATTGAGATCTATTTTTTGATGGTGAACAAGATTTAGAAATAAAATTTGGATGTTTATCATTCACCTGGAGCGTCCACTGATGAAGGTTACATTAGATGAGGAATTTTGTTGGCAAGAAAATAAGAAAGCACCATGGAAAAAATAGGTATCAGAGTTTTAGTTTTTTAAAGGAAGTTCTACTTTTTATTATCAATTCAATGATTTTTCTTCCCTTACACGTCGAAAAGATTGTTTATTGCTTTATGGTCTCATAAGACTGTAAGACTAATCAAGTAAATTCTTGCTTGAAAAAATAAGACATCCCTTCTTCATGTATCATCGATCTTAGGACCGATTTATCTCCTGAATCTGAGAAAAGAAGTCATTATTGTATTACAATTCCTGAAGACAATCAATCCTAGTCTGAATATAAAAAATATGATTCATCATCTTTGGAAACCACCACTTTTCCTCACAAGAAACCATCAACTTTTCATCTCAGAAACATAGAAATATTTAAACCCTTGAAGCTACCCACAATTCTTCATCAGTATCCTTCAAAAGGCTTCAAATTTCGGCCGAAATTCTCTGGAGAGGAGTATGTTTCAACTGAACAACATATCTTGGAATTTTAGTACTTTTTGGACAAATCTCAAATTTTTTATGAAGATGTGGCTTTAATGATTTTTTTCATTCATTAAACAAGGTGCTCAACTGATCACAAGTTCATAAATTTTGCTTAAAATTCAAAGTTATAGGATTAGGTTGAAACTAGGATAGTTGTGTAGATCTTGTCTTCCTGATTCCGACGTCGTGAACGATTAGAACAATTGATGTCGTATGAGGGAGATATCGCATTCTGATCGAAATGCCAAACAAGTAAATTTTGTGACACGTTTTACTAGGATGCACAGTCAGCAAGGGGATGTACAGTCAGAAAAAAGGAATATTTCGAAGAATATTCCTTTTCTCCAGGCTATAATTGGAGGACAAGTGTCTATTTTCTATTTGAAGGCATGGTGGGAAGAGCCAATCAGAGGCTGCCACATGGCTAGCCTCGAGACCACCACGTGGCTAGTCCTGAGGCCGCCATGTGGCCCCTGAACCACATTGTAAATTTTTTGGGAGTTCGCAGGAACCGACCACGGAACCTCTTGCCCACCATGCACATGACTTAACCACCCACTTTGCACGTTGTTTCTTAACAGGTATAGGCATCGAGTTAATGTATGGTTTCATAGATTTGAATGTGGGGGTTGGGAACCACCGACGATCCCAACCCGCTAGCGGTTCCACGGTATATGGTCACATTGCAACGTAATTCTGACATAAAACGTAACCTCCGACAGTCTCCGCCAACGGTTTCAACCCTTGTCACATGGCATAATGTTAAACATTAACTCCACGTGCTTTATACAACGGTCTCTGCTAACCCCAGTTCAATCCACTTCAACCCACAGTTTAAGCCATGAGTTCCGCCATCCATCACAGTAATCGTGGGATTGGATTGGCATGTGGCCACCCCAACCGCACAGTTAATGCTGCGTTATTTTAGGCGAAGGTTTGGCAGCGTACCCAAAAAGGTGGAAATCACTATTGTAACTCCAGATAAGTAGATTCCTCCACTTTTAGTGGAGTTTTTCTAGGTGTAACTGGGTAAAAGAGTAGGAGAGTCAATTTTCACCCATTCAAAGTGAATGAAGAGTCATTTTTTACTAATTGGAGCATTCTGGAGCCATTGGTGTACAAAAAACAACCATTAGAGGCCTGTAACTACATGTATTTGAAAATTTTTGAGCATAATGAAAGATGGACATGCCATTGGGAGCTAGATCAACAGATGTAGCCCAGGAGGGGTGAACTGCTTCATCATGCCTGCTGTGTAAATTATGTGTGGTGACTTATTTCTCTGTTTTACACTGTTGTTCAGTGTTATTTGTGCTTATTTCATGATTTTAATTCTCTAAAAATCATCTACATTTCATGGTTAAAATCCTCAATCCTTAAGAAAACTAATGAGATAAGTATGCACATGTTTATAGACTGAAAAGACACTTAACACAACAAAACTAACAATCCTTTCAGATAATCAGCAATGGTTCCAGTGTTTGGAGGCAAGTTAAATTATTTCATTGCAGGGTTTTCAAGACATATTTCTTAGATATTGCGGCGAGCACAAGTCATATGAAAAATACCTCTTAGAACTATATTCTATCAAGAGGCAGAGCAATGAACCAGACGTTGAATTTAACAGGAGATTTCAAAAAATATATGTTAGTATGCTAAAAGAGATTCAACCTCCTGAAGTTGTTGCCATGGTGTATTATTCAAAGGCTCATTCTATTAACTTAGCTTTTTATCTCAAGGAGAGAAAGCCTTGAAATCTGGAGTTAATGTTTCTTTATGCACAAGAAATTGAAGATAATTTGTGGGCTTGTAAAAATATTTTTTATCATGTTGAAAGAAAAATTATTTTTGAAGACAAGAGGGCATGTCAAGAAAATAATGGCAATGCTTTGCAAGGAAATGCGTGTTTAGAAATAAAGAGTTATTTTCAAAAGGTGTCCAAGGATGCCCATGTTCCCGAGACAAAGGAATTTAAGCATTATGAGGATTTTAATCAGGAACTTGTTGTGACAACTGGACTACACTTTGAAAACCTAGAAGATCATTATAATTTTCATAATTTTGGTGATTTTTTCAACAAAGGAGAAACCAATGGAGCTCCTCAACTATTCTTGTAGAAGGAAACTGATTCAAAAGCATTAATATGATGGGGAACAAACCTTGAATTTCTCTTTTCGGCCTAAATGGCTGTCAACATAAATTTGCAATCAAGTTCCTTGCATACAACCCCAAAATGAGGATTCAAACAATGAAAGGGGTTGCTCTGTTCAAAGGATTATACATCAGCAAAATTTTCAAGGAAAGGAGGCAACCGAAAATTTTTCTCATCAGTTCTATGATCTAGTGGCTAACTATATGACAACTTTCTTTGGTCAACAACAAGAATTTATGCAAGGGTGTGTTCAAAAAATTTTACCCGAATATTTTTTATGGTTCATGCCCATTTTAATTTCTGAATTTTAGGTCCAACACCCAAATATTTCCTTGGTACCACTGGAACATTGACTTCACCTAAAGAAATTCAGCCATATATATAAGTAGCACTTGTATATAAATAAGTTCAACTCTTGAGAATTTTATTTGAAGTTGCAGTTTTTTACTTTAGTTGTAGTTGATGAATAAGGGTTCTAGTCTGAGTTGGAAACAAATTTCAGATTGTGAGGATGTCAGGTTTCAGTTTTTAGTTTCCAGAGTTTTAAAAATTTTAGATTCCATGCCCAACTAAGGCCACTGATCTACTATTCTCAGGACTTTGCAACCAAAGAGTTGTCCCCAGTTGGAGCCAGATGTTGTAGATCAATCTGCTGCAACTAAGATATTTAAAATTACTCATGGTTTTATTTCAAATGTTTGGAAAATGGGACTGTGGGATAGCCTCTATGATACTTTCCAAGAGGTCAACAAAATGGATGGCAGAAATACTGAAATGACTCATGTTTCGGTGGTGATATATGTTGGAATTTCTAAAGAAGCAACAACCAATTTTGACATTCCAAAATTCTCACTATTTTGATTAATAAGGTTGAAGGTGATGTTGATTTTTCTATTGAAGAAAATGATAATTTGGAACTTGAAATAACTCTGGGACACATATTTGAGGTGCCTTGTGATTCCTTATTATTGATAGACAACGAGTTAGATGAGAGCATCTCAAAGTCAATTTTGAAAGGAGTTAAAAACAACTTTACAACAGATCAAGCTCATATTTCAGTCAATGGGATTAGGTTTATATAATTGATAATGGCCTTAGTAATGGTGTAGTTGGAATGGATGTGCAAAGTGCTTCTAGTGATATAAGGTTTTTCAAGCATTTATTGCTTGTAGAAAGCCAGGCGATGTTCAACAATGCTCGGGAAAATGCTCATGTGTCAAAATGGCAATGGATGTATGAAGTAAATCTGGAGACTACTAAATCTTTATATTCATAATTGTTATAAGAACTTTAGAAAACAGTGGCTTCTATTCATCCACTTGCAGTTGTCAGTAAAAATCTCCTAGTAAGGCAGTTTCAACGAATTGTTGAGATTGATGAATTTATCAAGTTCATCACATTAAAAGAAACGATCATCCAATTTCTATGGCACTGGATCATCAGTAAAACCCAACACATTCACCTACAATTAAGAGAAATAAGCAAGGAAGTACTATACCAAACGTTTCAACTATAATAGATGACCTCTAGTAAAAAACGAAGGGTTTCTAGACAATAGATTTTAAATGTATGTTTTTAACAAATGAAGATGAATTTTAAAAATTTGTGATATGGGTTTTAAGAAGAAAGACCCAAACTGACTTCTTAGTAGGAATTTTCCAAAAACTGTGAGTAATTTCATATATTTGGTGATTTCCTTAGAACACCAGTTTTCTTAAAATTTCCCTGCAAATAGTGAAATCAAGGTTTAAACGAAAATGAAATGAAAACATATACATTGAAATGGAGCCAGCACCTGTGTCAAATAGTGAAGCACTAATAAAAATTTCTTGACAAGAAGAGATAAAGATTCAGATAACACAGTGTACATCCTGCTACAGAGTACTTGAGTTTATTGTTGAGGAGGGTTTCATTCATATCCCATATTGGATGATGGAAGATATGTTTTTTGCAAAGAGCTTGTAGGTATGAAATAAATCGACGGTCCAGATCATTCACGCCCAGATACAATAGAGTCAAGGGGGCATAAAGTACACGAAATTTATGCCATTGAGTGATCCCGTAGGTGGATTCATCAAAACCGCTTAGCCCAAGATCTACGGTTAATAACTATTGTGGCATCACTGTTCTCATTTCCAAAAACCTCTAAGAGGTGATCCCGTAGACAATTTGGGCTCTCTGAAAACCATTTATGGTTTTCCATACGATCCACACATCATTAATTATGGCCCGAATATCATTTCATATGATTTAAAATTCCCACATATGTTTAATTATAATGTCAAAAATCGTGATAAAAGGAGGGATTTTCATTTTGTATTGTCAATACATAGAGGATATAAATTAATATTATATATATATATATATATATATATATATATATATATATATTATTAAGTTTATAAAATTATTCCAAAACAATATCTCATGTATTTAAAATAAGGAGCTATTATTAATGAAAAGAGATAGTCAGGAAATTGACCATGAGTTAGTTCCATAACCAGTTTTGGGATAGTTAGTCAGTTAGGTTGAGAGTGGAAATAAAAATGGAAAATCAAGGCATTAGAGGGGTTCCAGGTTTTGATCTTAGAAGAAAAGTTTTTGTAATTTTCATCTTCAAGTGCATTTGAATAAAATTTTCAAAGTGGTTCCAGAATTTGTTGAGTATGATTTGTTTTTCTTGTTACATCTATTTCATGTCATTCTTCTTTAGAAATGAGTAATGAAGTTGTTGATATTTAATTTTAGAGTTATGTAAGTTAAATTTAAAAATCTTTAATGATGCGATCTTCTTTTCTATATTACACTTTCTGTTACTACCATATTTATTATAAAGTTTGAAACAAGAGATTCTACAAAAGTAGCCCCTTTTTGAAGAATTTATGCCATCACTTCTTTCTGTTCTCTCTTTTCCATTTGTATTCAACATAAGAAGGCCGCCTTGAAAGGTTGTTCAAACACTAGAGACTGGTAAGGGATTAAATCTCTCGAGTTAATAATATTGGGACAAAAAGATATTTTCATCATGATTTTTAATAAATTTCTTGGGAACTGACCTCTTTTCAGTCGGAGGTTGTCTCTCAAGGTACAACAGATCCCATGGAAATTGTGAATCAAGCAACACTCACAATTGGTGTTCCCAATATATCTGATGCCTCACTATAAATGGAAAACCAGGAGACTTGTATCCCACTCCATATATGGTACATATGGATGATTCCCTAATTATATTGATAAGTTAAATTGTGAATATTTGAGTTGAAATTGATGAAATAATGTCACTGTAGACACAATTTGGCTCCCTATAAAATGAGGAGAAACACACCTTCTATGAATCGTGAATGCTTCCCTTAATACTTGCCCCTTTTTCAAGATAGAAGGCCATAATTTTACAGTTGTAGTTATGGATGTTTTGATTCGGATTTATGCGGGAATGAAATAGAATATAGATATAAACATAAACACAGAGATGAAACATAAATAAAACGTCATTGCATTAATATCAAAGAACTGGAATATTCTTACATACATAATGAAAATAAACTAGCTCGAGCGATGGTAGCTTATCTCTGAGAAGAGATGTGGCAACTAAATGCCTCTGAACTATGTTACAATGAGTCAAGGGCCTTAAACAACCAAAAACCTAACCCCAGGAGATGGAATGCCACGATTTCGTGGGCACTGTTGGGGTTATTTGGGCAGCCAACTTCTCGAGGTCGTAACTTGGTCATATTATCTTCATTTGGTGTGTATGATACCTCGTTGGAAATATATCTATGATTAATACAATATTTGCAATAGGTAAGGAGCCTATTATGAACCTCAAAAAACATCGTTTTGGGGGTCAAAATACTCCAAAAGTTCAAGACCCAAAAAATGCTAAAAATAGTAAATATTGCAATAAACAAGAAAACTGAAGAAACCGACTGGACGTATAGGTGGAATAGGTGGGTGGCCACCAATATGCACCTGGATCAACCCTCCCTCCTTAGGATCCAATGGACCCCATTGCGTGTAAAGCCTCCATGAGGTGAGGAAATTTCTGTTGAACCTAGTCCCTAATGAACCACTTTCCCTAGTGAAGGAATTGGCCTTCTTTGACAAATCGATATAACTAGATCCTATTTTTGTGGGTATTCTTGATCTGTGTGTCCATGATCTTATTAGTTTTGTCTTGTTCCATGTAGTCTGGGCTTAACTCCAATGGTGTGAGTTATTCTGCAATGTCAGATGTGTCTAGTAATGGTGGAAAGTATGGCCTAAGGCAGTCCACATTGAACACTGGATGAAATCCATGGAATGGTGGAATGTTAAGCTTGAAGGAATTGTCCCCTTCAGCCTTGGTGATGGTGTATGACCCATATCCGAATGGGAGAAGCTTGTGGTGGGGTCTAGTGAAGTGCTTCTTATGCAAATGTAGCCAAATTTTTTCACCCACCTGGAACTTGTGTGGCACCCGATGTTGATCATATCACTGCTTGTAGTTAGCATTGGCTCTGTCCAATATGTCATGGACCTATTGGCGGGAATTATTAATGCACTCAATGAAGTTGTTCACCATGTCATCTTCAGACTAGACATGAGCCGAATTTGCCCCGATGGTTTCAAATGGTATGGCCACATCAATGGGACATTGTGGTTGGAATCCCGACCCCACCTAAAAGGGGGTATGGAAATTTGAGCTATGGAGAGCTCAGTTGTAGCTGTGATGGACATAGGGGATGCTTTAATCCCATGTGCATGGATGCTTTGAGTTATACATGTGAAAAATGTGTACGATCATCTTGTTTATGACCTATGTTTGGCCATCTGTTTAGGGGTGGAAAGTCATGGACTTATTGAGATTGGTATCCAGCATCAACCATAGACTCGACAAAAATGCACTGAGGAACCTGTTGTCCCGATCTGAGATAATGGACTGTGGGATCCTAAAGTGTACCCAAACTCATTCAAAGAAGAGTTAGCAGTGGCTTCTGTTGTGATACTCTTCTTGCAGACTGCTAGAATGACCATCTTAGAGAATCTGTCGATGACCACAAAAACGCACTCATTTCCATGCTTGGTAGAAGGAAGGTCTGACATGTAATCCATGGAGATGGATTCCAAAGGTCGACTAGGGGTAAGAAACAAAGTATATAGGCCTTTCTTCTTGATGGTCTATTTTGAAATGGCGTAGGTAGTGTAGGATCTAATGTACTTCCCAACATCTTGTTGAAGGTTTAGTCAATACAAATTATTTTGCATTACTGCCACTGTTTTCTCTACCCCAAAATGTCTAGTGAACCATCTGTAGTGCACTTCCCTAATCATCTTGCATGCTCACTTGAAGGAACATAAATATGTCCCAGTTGGCATAAAAGAACATACTGGAGATGAAAATTTGGAACTTTCTTGTCTTCCATGAGCGTCTAGTATGTGTTTCTAAATTCTGGATCGCTCTTGTAAATATGTGGCTACCCTGAAGTCTTATGACCAAAAGAGTCGAGCATAGTGGTTAGTGCCACGATTGGCAATCGGATGAGGAATATCCAACATTATTGGTGCTACCCTTCTTGTACTTAATTGCAGGTATGTGGAACATTTCTAATGGTGATTGTTCTGAAACTTCCCTTTTGTATGTGTGAAAAACAGGGGTCAGTGGTCTGTTTGGATGACCATTTCCTTCCCTAGAATGTAATTCTTCCATTTTCAGAAAGCCTGCACAAAAGAATACTTCTCTTTATCATAGGTGGGATATTTTCAAACTATGTATGAAAGTTTCTCACTGTGATATGCCATTGGATTCCCCTGTTGAGTAAGAATTGCACCAATAGCATAGTCAGAGGTATATGTCTCAATCTCAAATGGTTGTTGCAGGTCTGGTAATGTGAGCACTGGTGCAAAGCAGAGGCGAAACTTCAACTTAGTGAATTCCTTCTATTGGAATTCAAACCAAAATAACTTTTCGTTCTCTCCTCCCTTGGTGACTTGACTCAAAGGCCAAGTGATATGAGAGAACCCCAACACGAATCTACGGTAGAACTTGCCAAGATATAGAAATTTGAAAATCTCTATTAGATTGGTTGGGTTGGCCAACCTCGAATGACCTATATATTGGTTGGGTTCACATGCACACCCCACACATCAATGATGTACTGCAGATATTGAACCTGGGTCATGCCAAAAGTGAATTTCTCCAAATTGGCACACAACTTGTGTTTCTACGGTGTTTGGAGGACCTGTCAAATGTGGTGGAGGTGCTCTTCCTAACTCTGGTTGAATATTAGGATGTTATCCAAGTATACCACCATGAATGAGTTGGTAAAGGGTTGCAAGATGTTGTGCATCAACCTCATGAAGGTTGTGGGGATATTCGTCAACCCGAAAGGCATGAACAACCATTTGAAAAGGCCCTCCTTAGATTTTAAGGAAGTCTTCCACACATCATAGGGTTCAATTGGTACTTGGTGATAACTGGACTTCAAGATAATATTGCTGAAATATTTTTCCCCCTTGAGCTGGTCTAGAAGGTCATCAATTCGTGTGATCGGATACCTATTCTAGACAATGATCTTGTTCAGCGCTCGATATTCAATACAGAGTCTTCAGGTCTCGTCCTTCTTTTGCACCAATATGATCGGGCTCCCATAGGGTGATGAACTTGGCCTGATGTACCCTTTCTGTAGCATCTCCTCAATCTGCCTCTTGATTTCATCGTTCTCTAGAACATAGTGTCAATATATTGGTTCATTGGGTAGCAGTGCACTCGAGGTTAGATCGATGGAATGCTTGACCTGACAATGTGGAGGTACCCCTACACGTGAGGTGAATATGTCCCTATACTCCCCCACGAACTAGTCCACCTATCTATTTTTTGCAGAGGAGATCTGTCTAAAGGCCATGGCCACAACCTTCCTCTTTCCCTGAGGGTGAATCATAACAAAGAAAAAGAATTCCCGATTTGGGAAATGATCTTACTATATTGCTTCGTAGTGATCAAAGAGATGGCGATAGGCAGTGCTACCTCCAGTATCCTGTACAACTTATTTCACAAAGTAATAATAACAGTGTGAATCTTAGATTCATACATAGCATGTTGCTTCCACAAATATTATTAGCTTAATAATACATCCCAAACTTCAAGAAGAGAAACATGATCACACAACACCTCATCTGTGAAGGGCTTCATGTTGTAGGGGAGGCGACACTGCTGGATGATGTAGAGATATCGTCCTTGGTGAAGCCACCCTATGGTGTACGATTCCAAGTGTTGTTGAGATTGCAAAAAGATGATGAGCTTAGTGGAAAGGAGTCGCCTTCACTAAGTGGGTCCGCAGGCTATTTTTGGCGCAAAGTCTATTTTTAGACTATGTCTATTATTAGACATATGGATCATATTCTATGAGTTGCATGATGCTATTTGTGGATGGTTTTTCAAGTTGGAAAAAATAGATGGACTTCTATTTTTAGACATACTAGGCGGAATCTATTTTTAGATTCCCAGTCTAAAAATAGATATGTCAAATATTATTATCTCTTAATAATATTTGGACTCTAAACATTATCTTATTCTCTTGGAGCACTTCAGTTAAGTGAAAAAATGTGGCACATGAGCTGACAGAAGGAATTACGCTATTCTTGAGGGTTAAGTGGAGCTATTGCATGGATACTTCAGTTAGAACTCATGTGACAGAGTTTGGTGGAGTTGATTGAGGAAGTTAGTGGAGTTGTATTCAGTTTAACTAATCTAAACATAGTTGAGCTATTTGTATTCAGTTTAACTGATTGATACAATTAGTGAGATTGGTGTGAATTAATTATTAATTAATTCACTAATTATAAACTCATTAATCAACTAAATAATGCATCAATTAACTTCAGTGCATGGACAGTTTATGTGGAGACCAGTGCAGAAATAGGTGAAAGAGTAGGTTAACTATCAGTTGTGACTATACAATTGCTATTTGCAACACACAGATAGGTGGATAAGCCCATGAGGATTACGCAGTACAAGCCAGGTGGTTTATCTATTTAATGAAGCCATCCCATAGCATTGAAAACGCAATAGAGGCTAGCTATCAAGTGGAAAAATATTGGAGCATGTGTTTTGCTAGATCTAGCTTGATAGTGTGTAGCAATTGAGGGTGTGCATGAGAGCTTGTGAGGAGCTTTTGTACTATGATTGTTACATGATCTCCATGAAATATAATATAAAGATAGTTGGGGTTTTCAGCTTTAAGCTTTCCCATTAAATACTGTGTTCATATGTGTGATTGTTTGTGGTTTTAATGTATGCATGCAATTGATTTTATTTCCGCATGTGATGATCAATGGTAGAAGAGATTCTGTATTATGCATGAAGCTAAAATAGTGTGTGATCAGGAGAATATCAATGAATAATATCTCAGTTATTCAAATTTCTACATGGTATCAGAGCGATATTGATCATTGGAGCAATTGCAAAACATTGAAGCGGTTGAGTTTTGTGCAGGTGGAATTCGAATTTGCAATAGTGTTTTCTTGGTGTTGAAGTTGAGATGTCTTTCAACAGATTGCGATTGGAGTATGCCCTTGAGGGCAGCTTGAATTATATTGCATGGAAGGACAGGATGGAGGCGGTGCTAGATGACAATGGGTTGAAGGAGTTCATAGATGCAGAAATTCCAAAGCCTACTTCTAGTGATGTTGTCGTACTTGACGCATGGAAAAAGAAGATAGCAAAGTGTCGAAGGATTCTGTTGGAAGGTGTGAAGGATCACATAGTGTCTAGCCTTCATGGTAAGGCTTCTCCATTCTTGATGTGGAAAGCTTTGACATATTTATTTCAAAGCAAGAGCGACCAGAGGAAGTTGGCGCTCAAGGATAAACTCATAAACATAAAAATGGAGAAAGGCGACAATATGCCCAAGTACCTCATGAAGTTCATCCAATGTAGGGATGAGCCGGGAAGTGTGGGGGTTACTGTTGATGACGAGGACTTGGTGAGCTTGGCTCTCCTTGGGCTTCCGAAGAGTTGGCATTCCTATCAGGACTCTGTCAATGGTCGGGAGAAATTGCCAGGATGGGAGCGACTTTGGTCGGATCTTGTGCAAGAGGAGATAAGGCGAAGTACCAGGGATGGATCTTCATCAAAGAAATCTGATGAAGAGAATTGTGCTTTGGCTACCAAAGAAAAGAAGGGGAAGAGCAAGAAAGCTTCTCAATCCTGTGCGAAAGGCAAGAAGTAGGACATGTCCAAGGTGAAGTGCTTTCACTGTCACCAACATGGAAATTACACCACTAAGTGTCCATAGAAGAAGAAAAATAAGCAGGCTGCTGGAACTGCAGCTGGAGAGGCCTTAGTCTCGCAGTTTGAGCTAGATTTTTCGCTGATCGCATGCTTGGTTTCAAGTGTGATGGGTTCAGTGTGGTTTCTGGATAGTGGTGCGTCTTTTCACATGACAGGAGATCGAGATTTGTTTACTGATCTGGATGAGAAAGATCTTGGAGTGCACATCGAGATGGGCGATGATGGTAGATACATTGCGACCAGTATCAGCACCATTTTATTTGAGAGGGAGTCTGGTAAACCCTTTGTATTGAAGGAAGTGATGCATGTTCCAGGATTGAAGAAGAATCTTATCTATGTGGTGATGTTAGAAGACAACGGATATGATGTTGCCTTTAGCGAGGTAAGGCTTTCCTACGTAGTAAGGCAACTGGTGAGACACGGAGGATAGGGGTTTGAGTTAAGAACCTTTATCAAGTGCAGGTAGATGGCTACGCAACAATGGCAGGCAAGGCAGAAGGAGTGGTGAGCCGGGATGATGGCGAGTTGTGGCACCGGAGATTGGGCCACCTTCACCATGGAGCTTTGAAGATACTGCAACAGATTTCTATTGGGCTTCCTAAAGGCACTCTTGCACAGTGAGATCAGTGCAAGGGGTGTACCTTGGGAAAATTTGTGAAAGCCACCTTTCACGAGAAGGATAGTCGCGCCACGACGATCCTTGAGAGAATTCACATAGACGTGTGTGGAACTTTCTCAATAGCTTCGACAGCAAAGCACAGGTATTATGTGATATTTGTTGATGATTTTTCTCGTAAGTGTTGGATCTTCTTCATGCAGAAGAAGAGCGAGACATACTCAAAGTTTTGTGAGTTCAAGGCACTGGTTGAGAAAGAATCGGGGAAGCAGATGAAGGCTCTAAGGAGTGATAATGGTGGTGAATTCATCTCTGGCGAATTCAAGGACTTTTGCAGTGCAGAAGGAATTCGAAGAGAGCTCATAGCACCTCATAACGCACAGCAGAAAGGGGTTGCTAAGCAGAAGAACAGAACGATCGTGGGTGCTGCATGGGCGATGTTGCATGATCAGGGCCTACCCATTCACTTGTGGGTAGAGGCATGAAATACTGCAGTATATGTGCAGAACCATCGTCCTCACAGGATACTTGGCATGAGTACACCCGAGGAGGCATTTTCTGGTAAGAGGCCTGATATTTCCCATTTGAGGATTTTTGGTTCACTTGTTTACATTCATGTGACGAAGGATGCCAGGAAGAAGCTCGAGCCGACTACGGAGGTTGGGATATTTGTGGGGTACACTGATACGCCCCACAACTATCATGTGTATTTTCCAAATAGTTTCAAGACTGTTGTGCGACGGGATATCAAATTTCATGAGGAGAAAGCCATGAAGTGTTCGCTTGAGAGGGAGCCACACTTGCATGCAGATGAGGAGCTATTAGTTCCTAAGGATGAGTCTCAGGATGTGGATGAGCCACAAGATGAGGTTCATGGAGTGGAAGATACCACTCAGGCAGCACCAACCATCAGAGGGCGGAAGTGCGCTACAGAAGCTGAGCGACTGGCTCAAGATGCAGAGAAGGTTGTAGGAGCACCTACATCACAATGCAAACAGAGACAGTCACCTAACCGGTATACTGGATACATGGCTCTTATGAGCAAGTGTATCATGACAGAGCCATCCTCTTTCGAGGAAGCTGTGGAGGACCCCGCATGGGTAGATGCCATGGTGGAAGAGTATGATTCGATTGTCAAAAACAGTGCATGGGAGATTGTCCCGAGACCGAAAGGGAAATCAGTGGTGGGTTTGAGATGGATCTACAAAGTGAAGCAGGTATCTGACGGGAGTGTGGAGAAGTACAAGGTAAGATTGGTTGCCCGAGGCTTTTCACAGATAGAGGGGATCGATTATGAGGAGACCTTTGCACCTGTCGCAAGGTATTCTTCCATATGGACGATTCTTGCTCTCTCAGCGTTGTATGGATTGAAACAAGCACCTCGTGCTTGGTACACACGGATAGACATTTATTTCACCAGACTTGGATTCTCCAAGAGTGAGGTGGATCCTAACCTATACCAGATTGTGGTGGAGGGTAAGTTGTTGATCATTGTACTTTATGTAGATGATTTGATTTTGATAGGTGATGAGATGTTGATACTCTCATGCAAGGAGGATCTTGCAAAAGAGTTTGAGATGAAGGACTTGGGCCTCCTTCATTATTTCCTGGGATTGGAAATTTGGCAACGCAGTGGTGGATTGTTTGTTTCTTAGGGTAAGTATGCCCGGGAGATAGTGGAGAAGTTCCACATGCATGGCTACAAGCCTGTTGATACTCTTCTTCCTGGTGGTTGGAGGAAGGAGGATGCTACTTCAGCAGAGGTAGTGGATGCCACTGTTTATCGACAGTTGGTGGGGTCACTTATTTATCTGGTCAATACACGACTCGACATATGCTATGTTGTTAACCAGCTTTCACAAGCTATGGTTAAGCCTACCAAGCTCTTTTGGAAGGTAGGCAAGCATGTATTGAGATATCTGAGAGGCACATATCTCAGAGGCACATCGAGATATGGATTATGGTACAGATAGTCGGATGAGGTGAAGCTGTGTGGCTTCACGGATGCAAATTGGGCAGGGAGCCCAACGGAAAGAAAGAGCACATCTGGAGGGATTTTCAGTATCGGGTCGATAGCAGTTTCTTGGTATAGCAAGAAGCAGAGATCCGTGGCACTCAGTTCAGCAGAGGCCAATTATATGGCAGCGAGTTTGGCTGCATGCGAGGCTATATGGATGAGGAAGATCCTGGTCGGGTTGTTCGGTTCACACTTAGAGCCTACTGTGATTTATTGTGATAATCAGAGTTGCATCAAACTCTCGGTTAATCCAGTATTTCATGATAGATCTAAACACATTGACATATGGTATCATCATATCAGAGATTGTGTGCAGCGGAAGATCATGTTACTTTCATACATTCCCACAGAGGATCAGGATGCTGATATCTTGACGAAGGCGCTCACCAGAAGAAAATTCGAATACCACAGAGGCAGGATAGGGGTGGCAGATAATCCTTATCTTGTTGAGAGGGAGTGTTGAGATTGCAACAAGATGATGAGCTTAGTGGAAGGAAGTCGCCTTCACTAAGTGGGCCCGCAGGCTATTTTTGGCGCAAAGTCTATTTTTAGACTATGTCTATTTTTAGACATATGGATCATGTTCTATGAGTTGCAGGATGCTATTTGTGGATGGTTGGTCAAGTCGGAAAAAATAGATGGACTTCTGTTTTTAGACATATTGGGCGTAATCTATTTTTAGATTGCTAGTCTAAAAATAGATATGTCGAATATTATTAGCTCTTAATAATATTTGGACTATAAACATTATCTTATTCTCTTGGAGCACTTCAGTTAAGTGCACAGATGTGGCACAGGAGCTGACAGAAGGAATTACGCTATTCCCGAGGGTTAAGTGGAGCTATTGCATGGATACTTCAGTTAGAACTCATGTGAGAGAGTTTGGTGGAGTTGATTGAGGAAGTTAATGGAGTTGTGTTCAGTTTAACTAATCTAAACATAGTTGAGCTATTTGTATTCATTTTAACTAATTGATACAATTAGTGAGAGTGGTGTGAATTAATTATTAATTAATTCACTAATTATAAACTCATTAATCAACTAAAGAATGCATCAGTTAACTTCAGTGCATGGAAAGTTTCAGTGGATACCAGTGTAGAAATAGGTGAAAGAGCAGGTTAACTATCAGTTGTGACTATACAGTTGCTATTTGCAACAACCAGATAGGTGGAGAAGCCCATGAGGATTGTGCAGTACAAGCCAGGTGGTTTATCTATTTAATGAAGCCATCCCATAGCATTGAAAACGCAATAGAGGCTGGATATCAAGTGGCAAAATATTGGAGCATGTGTTTTGCTAGATCTAGCTTGATAGTGTGTAGCAATTGAGGGTGTGCATGAGAGCTTGTGAGGAGCTTTTGTACTATGATTGTTACATGATCTCCATGACATATAATATAAAGATAGTTGGGGTTTTTAGATTTAAGCTTTCCCATTAAATACTGTGTTCATATGTGTGATTGTTTGTGGTTTTAATGTATGCATGCAATTGATTTTATTTCCGCATGTGATGATCAATGGTAGAAGAGATTTTGTATTATGCATGAAGCTAAAATAGTGTGTTATTAGGAGAATTTCGGTGAATAAGTATATCTCAGTTATTCAAATTTCTACAAGTGTATTGTGGTCGATAGGCCCTGCCGCTTCATGATCTCTACTGAAATGAGGTTATTTTGGCTCCCACTTTAGATAATGAACTGCAATGGAGAACCATTCACCTACATGTGTGAGTGGAAGAGGCGCTCCCCCTCATCTAGATCTTCAGGATCATCCTTCTGGATATTGGTGGTGGAACAGTGGCACTAGGATCTACATCAATAATCTTCTTCCCTTTTTCATTCCCCTTATCGGGTTCTAACTCAGATTCGAAACATGCATCTAATTCGAAGGCCTTCATCTTAGCCACTAGTGACTGCTTGGCTCGACACTCACTCGTGTTGTGAGTGGGGCTCTTATGGAACTCACACCACTTTCCCATGTCCTTATTTGTCTTCGTGGTTTTTTCTTTGCTTGTGGCTTCGACGGGTTGTTATGGGTCACCCCGCCTTGGCTTTATCCTTTGTTCTACCCTTTGGGGGTGCCTTTCCCTTGCTTCAGATTCATAGATCCAAAGTCTCGCTTCTTCTGTTTAAACTTTTGTTCGATATTGACAACATATCGATAGGAGACACTGAGTGAGGAGATGTCCAGGAACTCTATTTCATCCTGGATGTACTTATGTAAATAGTCGTGGTAGTTGAGTACTAAATGCTTCTTATAATCCTTGATACCCAGCTTTGTGCCAAGGGAATGAAAATCATTTGTGAACTCCAACACATCTAGGTCCCTTCCCTACCACAGCGTGGTCCACTTTACGTATTTATCTTCATAGCTCCCGGTAGGGTAATGTTGTTCCTTAATGACGTCTCAGAAATAATTCCAAGTGGTTTCGACTGAAAACAATGAGGATTCCCTCTCGTCCTTTTGGTCATAGTATTTTTCCCACTAGTCCTTGACATGGGGGGGGGGGGAATTTGAGGAGTGAAAAAGCATTCTTTTCTTGGTTGGAAAAATCATGAACCGAAAAATATCATTCCAATATATTTAACCATCTATCTACAACGTCTACATCTATCTGGCCCTCAAATATAGGAATGTCAAAATTAACTTGTACCTTAAAAGGAGTGGCGATTCCAGAGTGGCTGCTAGATGAAGATGTGTCGCCTATGGGTAGTCATCGAAGGATCTGAGCAAAGTTATCCATCATCACATTCCTTTGTTTCTCAAGGGCCTCCTTGAACAATATTTTGAAAGGATCTCTTGCTCCCCCATATTTATTTTCTTCCGCCATGGGAAGCCGTTGGGGTTTGTGAGGCTGATCTTGCAAAGGTTCAATTAGATCGAGCCCTAACTCCTTATACCATGATATCGTTGGGGACATGCAAAGAAAAACTGAGAAAGAGTAGACCGCTTTGATACCACTGATATGGATTTATGAAATAACACAATAGAATACAGATATAAACATAAACACAGAGATACAACAGAAATAAAACTTCATTTCATTAATATCAAAGAACTAGAATATGCTTACATATAGAATGGAAATAAACTAGCTCGAGCGAAGGTAGCTTATCTCCGAGAAGAGATGTGGTGGCTACATGCCTCTGAACTGTGTTAATATAAGGCTCAAAGGCCTTTTTATTATTGAAAACAAGGGAAAATCCTAAAAAACCAAAATCCTAACCCTAGTAGATGGAACACTAAGAGTTTGTGGGTCTCGTTAGGGTTTGTGGGGCATCCAACTTCCCAAGGTTGTAACTTGGTCATATTATCTTCATTTGGCGCATATGATACCTCGTTGGAAATATCTCTCTGAGTACTACAATATTTCCCATATTCCCTTTCCTACGACTACGGGCCTACTATGTACATCAAAAAAATGTAGTTTAGGGGGTCCAAACTACTCCAGAAGTTCATGACCTAAAAAGCTGCTAAAAATAGTAAATTCTGCTATAAACAAAGAAATTGATGAAACTGACCGAAGGTATAGGTGGAATAGAAGGGTGGCCACAAATATTCACCTGAATCATGCTTCCTACACCAAACCCTACAAAATGGATGTAATCATTATCTTTCCTATCTAGATTGTCGATTTTCTTCTCACCGCCAACCAATCAGCAGGAAAATAGTATTTTGCGGCCCAAGCTTACAATAATATGAAAACGGTCAATATCGATAACACCACATCTACTGGCATTCTAGAGTACCCAGAATCCACACCTCCCATTCTTCCCGAGCTTCCATTCTACAATGACACTACAACTATCACTAGATTTACCAGTGGACTCTCAAGCCTGACTTCCTTAGGTTACCCAATAGAACTTCCACAAAACATAGATGAAAGCCTGGTCTCCACAGTTGGATTGGGGTCGCCTCCGTGCCCTACTGGTAATGTATGCGAAGGACCTAACGGAAGCAGGCTTACTGCAAGTATGAAAAACATATCCTTTGCATTACCCAAATTCACAATCCTTCAAGTTGCTTATATTGGCACTAACGACATGTTTACAATGAACTTTCCTTAAAATCCCCCCGCTAGATTCAAATCCAAGTAATGAACACAGATCTTAGAACATAAAATATTACAATTTTCTCATATTTTAGATGCCTTCTTGCGTGATACTGTATTTTTTTATTTACAATATGGTGTATGTATATTTCAGTGCATCTATTATGGTATTTTAATATTTGAAATCATTTTTAAAATATAAGTGTCTTTAAAATTAACTTGATATGTATATCTAGATTATTGTTATTCATATTTTATCAATAAATTGGTTAGGAAAAGTATAAGAGTTTTTTTTTTTTAACTTATAACATTCATTACATAAAATTATTAGCCAGTATTTTTTTTTTATGATTGAATATGTTTAATTTATATAGAAAATATTGTATTGAATAACTAATATCAATTCTAAAAATGATATTTGTTTTAGTAGTTGGTAAAAATTATAACAATAGTTGTATATATTTACTAGCTAGATTTCTTTTCAATAAGTATATTAAATATATTAGCAAAGATTGTATTAAAATAACTAACATTAAATTTAAAGTTAATATTCGCTCTTTAAAGTGTATTTAAATTTTAAATTATATATATATATATATATATATATATATATATATATATATATATATATATAATATTAATGGTTATATGTTATTCAGCAAGCTCAATTGACAATTGTTGTGTTATGAAATATTATGTAAACCATAAAATTCAAGATTTAAATCAAACCAAACCAAAAAAAAAAAATGATAATTACAATATTATATATATAACCATCAATATTTTTAAAGTATAATAACTATATATTATTTAACTATTCAAATTAAAACCAATTAATAATATTTAAAATTTTACTTGTAATTACATGTCTTTTAGATTTAAAAAAAAAAAAAAAAAATATATATATATATATATATATATATATATATATATATTGATTGTTAGAACCTAAATCCACCTTAGGCTGAAATAAGGCAAAAAAAGGACAACACCAAACCACGCTCAGCCTCGTAGCTAGCCCTACAAGGACAGGAGAGGGCTCTATCCGGGTCAATCTCAATGAAAATATTCAAAGGGGCTTGAGATGACTAAAAAAACAATTGATCTTAGGCTAGATAAACAAATAGGAGGGTTTAATTTTTATTCTTTGGGATTTTGTTGGAAAAAGGGAAAAACAATTTCGGGCTTGAGGATGAGGCCAAATTCTTGCAAAGTTCAAGTTGGGCCAGGGAAGGAAATGACTTTGATGTCTTAGATTCAATGAATGGATAGAAAAGACTTCTAAGGAGCTGAAGAGGGCAAGAAGGTGCAAGGATCCTCTTCAAACTGACGAAAACATATGAAACTAAACAAAATTTTAAGGCAGAGCACCAACAAACTAATGAATTCTACCTTAGTTAATCATTTGTTTAATTCAGAAGCAAAGAGAAGGGAAATGGCATACATATAACATTAATGAAACTTACAATAACATGGAGAGAAACATCATCAAAACTCAGAAGCCACAAGGATCCCAACAAGTGCTACAAAACTCTGGTCTTTCCTTTGCCAAAAACTGAAAATGGATATACAATGAGGTGCCAAACTATTCCCAAGTATCCAACCCTGAAAATGTCTCAGACAATACAATATATAGACCATCCTAACCCCATCCCATGCCTCTAGGGGTCAAGCTCATCCTTCTAGGAGCTGTTTCAACAAATTCTAAACATGGAACTAAAATCTAGGCAGTCAAACAACTTGCCTCTATATGCTAGGAAACTGATCCATTCACTTAATTTTCACTTTTTAGTGAATGAATTCTCTAGAACAAGTAAAAACATGCAAAATTTACATCATAGCTACAAAATTACATCAAGATAGATTAATAATTACATCCAAAAGTGAAACTAGTCAAACTGGCCGAATTTCTGAGCTGAAAAGTGAAAATTGGGCAAAATTTCTCTATGCGCCGCGCCAGAAAACTCAATGCGCTGTTCCAATTTGAGCCTATTTTTTGGGCACTTCCTGAAGTCCAAATTGAGCTCATGATAGCTCGTTGGAAATCCCTGTCTGTCTGTTATCTAACCCAAGTGGAATTTTTCAATTTGGATCTCATTTTCCCCTCCAAAACTACAATCTCCCAAGACTAGTTCCTGCTGGTGCAAAAAGTGGCAGAAAGGCCATTTTTGGAGTGTTTTTGACCTTTAATACCACCTAGAACTTCATGAAATTTCTCAGCCATTCCTGAGCATGCATAATTTACCATAAAAAACCCAAAAATATCAATTTTTCCTCCAGAAGATGTCCCAATCATAAGCGCGCGTCGGGTGGCGCAACGCGTCGGGCGAAAAAATCTGTTTTGCAACCAAAATTTTCAAAAATGACAAAATTTTCTCCAAATTTGCTGAAATTTGGAGTGAAGGTCTCCCATCATGTCTCATTCTCAGCCAAGGATGCTTCGTCCATGATTCGGATTGGATCAGGCCTTTTCCGACGTTTCAGTGCTTTTCTCAACCTCGCCTTCAGGATCTTCATCCTAGCTCTGCAAACGTGTGTGCGGGCCCAATAGTGGTTTTTCATATGTCTGAGCATGTATTTTCCCTAATTGCCTTCTCCAAGAGCTTCTCCAGATGAATTTTGATGCTCGTAAGGCAAGTCTCTCACTCAAATGGTGTCATGTCACCTAGTCTCTTTCGGGCCAATTCACGGTCCTCACGGATTTGCCGCAACTCTATGAGTGTCTGCTGATCCTCCAATTGTTTATTCTGCTGCTCCAAGTAATTTATAACCCACTGAGCTCTCTGCAATTTCTAGTTCAGTGTGTCAATTTCAGCTTTCTGCTCCTGGATGATCTCTTTTAGCTTTGAGCTGGGAGAGCTCGAATCAACATCGATGAGTATAAAATCAGTGTCTTGGCCTCCTGAAGGGCCCTCATCGTACATAGGCTTCTTGCCTCTGTCCTGTACCTGTGCTGATGTAGAAGGAGAGACCCCTTCCATGCCATATGGAGATAGTACTCGCACTGCTGTCGAAGATAACGAGACCCCTTCCACCCTGGGTGGAGATAGTACTTGTCGTGCTGCTGCAAATAAGGCTATGGTACCTCTCTGATATGTAACACACACTGGAACACTGATAGGCTCTGTCTCAGGAACCTAAAACCGATGCGAAGGCTCACCTGCATCGTGAACAATCTCTGGAGGAGGCTGAGGGGCTGTAAAGAAGTCACGGGAAATGAACTCCTCCCATGCTATGCCCTGCAATCCAAGCTGATGTACTACAATGATTTTAATGAGCACATAATGATAAATGTTGTTACGTTGTTGTTCTGGAGTCTTCTTCTGCACAAGGGTAGTCATCCGCTCTATGTTTCGGCACATGAAGTATGGAATATTCATCAGTCGCACTCTCGTGAAATGCATCAACAGTCTGATATGGTATGCATAAAGCCATGAGAATCTACCCTCACAGCTGAAGTATCTAATGATGAGTTTCATTAATGGCGCATAGGACTCCTTCAGAAACCGGAATGGAAATACTCTGCTCAACTGCCTCAAATATCCATGCCTGATGTAAGGTTCATAATATTCTCTATCCAGCTGTTGTCTCTTATTCCACTCCTCACCTATGTTTGGTATCCCGTTTGCCTCAGAAATGGTCTCTGGTGTCAAGGTAAAGTTCACTCCAGCAAGGTTTACATGACCATCACGCAAATGTAGGACAAATAAGCGAACTAACTCCTGATGGCGTTGAATCTGAGATATATCATCTCAGAATACCGAAAACATGAATGTTGCTGAAAGCATGTCATTGCAAGCGGGCAGGCCTGCAATTGAGCCAAAGAAGTGGGATCCTCTCTGACGTGCCTGCCACTTTTATGAGACCTCCTTGGTACATTTAGCCCTACAAGTTGAGTCATCGGTTTTGCTCATATCCCCGAGCAAAGGTGTTGCTGTTTTAACAAAATGATGAAGCGGTGATAAATTCTGTCAGGCTCGTCAGGCGCCGCGTTGTGTGGGTGCGCCGCGCCCCGTTGGAACATCTACTATGAACTCCACCTCTATCCACCATGCTATGGGTGTGCCGTGCTCGTCCCAATGCGTCGCGTCAATTCTAACACACAAGCCGGGCCCTTCAAAATCACAACCTTTGTTCTTTCAACTCCAACTCGACTTTCTTGGATTTTCCCAATATCTCTTGATGCAAATGGATTAATAACTTTGAGAAATATCTCATATAGACATGGATTTAATTTTTGCTTCTCAAAAACCCATTTTGTAATGTTTTAAAATTGACATTTTTCACTTTTAATATAATCGTTTTTTCAAATTTCCTCTTTGATTTTTGGCTGAATTGATGGCTTTCTTGGTTCATTTTTTGTAGGGATGGTGGCATTGGATTTCGGAAAAGGATGACCAGGGCTGCATTTGAAGTATTTCATGATGGAAGACTTTAAAAATACATATTTATTACAAACAACAAATTTGACGATTTCTTCCTCAAAACAGAGTTTTGAAGAAGAATCATCCCTGAGCATTATTGATGATGGAAATCTTGAAATGAAAACTTATTGAAGACATCCTCATGGTCTGCGGGCATTATTTGACATTCTGAAGACCAAAGCCTAGACCTAATGACTGAAATGACTCTTTTTTGACCAACATACCACCTATGACTGTAAATGACTGAAATCAACTTTAATGAATTTTGATAAATTTTGACCAACCCAGCAAGTACAAACATGAGGGAAACTAGTGAAGAGACCCTTCCGTCAGATGATGGCATGCCCCTAACGGAATGCAGATGAATGAGCGGAATGAGACACCTAAAAATGAAATGCAATAAGAGAAATGATCTCTGACGGAGGGATGTAAAGACCGACTCTAACATTGGCTCCAATGGGGATGGTAGCTCCTGGGAGGTACCAAGAACTATAGATCTCTGGGAGAGATAGACAGTGCCTTCGTCCATTGGGCTATGGAGTCCATTATTTTGACAAAGTAACTCAAGAGTGTTGACTGAATTTATTTGACTGAAACTTTGACTCAGACTGACTCAATTTTTAAAACTGAAATGACTGAACCAAACCGACTCAAACTAACTTAATAACAAGACTAAAAACTGACTCACAAATGACTCATGACTGACTTAAATAAAACATGTACTTACAAAGTTTTTTAATGGCAGCAGTCCATCAAGTTTCGAGGGTTTCAAATCATGATGACAACCAACTTCCTGCTGATGGAATATGTACAATCATGTGTAGTGTGCTTTCCAATGTAACCAATCAAGCATATGCCTCCTTGATTGATTCTCCTGATCAGATCTTCTGGTCAACAATAGATACTGGTAACTGGGCATCCAAAAACATAATTGACCATGATCTCCTTCATCACTGAATACTACAATAATCACCTTCACTGCTGACTGCAACAAATTTTCCAGTGGATCCTGAAAAACATGAAGATTTACCTCCTGCTGAAGAAACAAGGTGTATTTTTCTTTTGATTCTGATCTTCCTTCATAATGTACTTCAGTAAAAGTATGTTCCTGGTCCTCGAAAAATTCTAAACAAGTAGATGAGCAAATCTCCTCTTGGAAAAACATTTCAAAACATGAGACATATGAAGAAGAATCTGAAAGGCAGTCCTGAATGTTCTGATCTTCTGTAGTCTAAATATTATTTTGATCATCTTCATATGATATAACAGCCAGATTATCATGTTTCTCATTACATTCATCAATCATAAGAAAAGAAACTTCAGATGATTATTGATACTCAAATATGACATTTCTATCATCTACCAACGATTCATCAAAGGAAACTTTTTCACTTACTTGAGCGAAGATCTCGTCTTTGTGGAGCGATAAAAAGGTGTCTTTGTAACTTCTAATTACCTCACGTTAATTGTCAACCCAGGGACGACTTTTTGTTTCAAGAGTGTACTCAGTCTGAGGCGGCTATTTACTCAAGAGTAATGTTTTGCAGTATAGTGCTTAAAATCCAAAAGTAAATGAAAGCTGGAAATAAAATCTACTTACAACAAAGCATTTTAAGACTTAAATCATGCATTCGGAAAAATAAGAAATGTATCAGTCAAGGGTCCAGTAACAATAACTCATCCCTTTGGAAACTGATGTAACCAAAAGTAATCAAGGAACAGATCATTAATCTGGGGACTAGACAGCAAATGCCAATGCCCACTACAGTTTCAGATCGTTCTTCACACCAAAGCAAAGATAATGCAAATAACAGGAAATGGAAAGCTGCCATTGAAAGTAAACTAGGAAAGCTCTTTAAAAGCAAACTCTTGCAATTAATCAACCAAACTAAACAGCGAAGTAAAGAACATGAAAATGTAAAGCATTACGATTCAAAGAAATAGGAACTAAATCAAACCATCACACGGCGGAAATTGGAAAGATATGATACAACAGCAGCATACTCCACCAGAGGCTGGGCCCTTAGCCGCTAGCGGATGCTGCTGGGCTACTTCAGATCAGGTGAATGAACAACAACCCTTTTATTTATTCATCCTCAAATTGTGAAATCATTACAACAGCAAAAGCTTTGAAGATTACAATGGAAATGCAACAATCCCTATCCTATCATGAATAATCCATCTTCATTCTTGAATCTCTAAGTCTGAATCCTCAATTCCATCATTCGAATCCATCCCGAATCATCCTCAAAGTCCTTTCCTCTCTGATCTCTGTTCTGATTTAAATACAAAGAGAGCAGAGAGTGGTTACAATAGAGATAATTACAACATGATTCTATTACAAAATTGGTGTGCTTCTAACCATTTGATCAACAAGAACAAGGCAAATTTGGCTTTGCAGCTGAGATTTGGAGGGCGGCCGCAACAACAGATCTGAGAAAATCGTGTTCAAAGAACCCTGCGTATCTCTCAATACAAGCCGAATTTGGGCAAACCGTTCTTTAGGGTAAGTTAATTGGGTTCGTTCTGGACAAAACCCATGTTCCGGATTTTCCATATTCTTCTTCATTTGCTCAGAATCTCAACCGCAAAATCGTCACTTATTATTCCAACGAATTTCTGAGTTGGCACTTTTAATGATCAAATCTTCAATCTGGAAATTATCTTGGAGGCTAAAAATGGTGAATAATATTACAACTAATTTATTAAAACTATCATTGATAAAATCATACATAATCATCAATTTATTAGAAATAAAGGAGAATAAATAATATTCATTCATAAGAGCATAAATCATTATAAAATGGATTTAAATAATAAATTATAATAAATGACGTGATTAAGAATGGTAGAAATGGGTGGAATAGCGTTCATAAGTGATAATAATAATGGCATATTAACGGCCCAACATACCCCGACACTCAATATGTTGCATGTCCTCATGCAACGAAAACTGAATATATTGCATGTCCTCATGCAACCCAAAGACAAAAACCCATGTGTTAACCAAGCAATAAAAAATATGTTCATCTCAACTCATGAAATGGATAGAACAAATGAATTCTTCCTTAATTAATGAATATTCAATTTTAGCAATCTTGATGAAGGCATAACAATTTTTACATTGACATTCAACTATATGTATATATGAAGTTGCAACAAAATATGATATAAGTAACAGCAAACTTCATTAACCATTTTCTCAAAAATTACAAACCAACTTTTGTTGAAATTTGGCAAGTAAATTTATAATATATGAATGCCTTTATGATCCAAAAATCAGACTGTTTTGATGCATGGATCATGAGATATAAACAAAATGACTGTAGCTGAGAGTGCATGATTTCCGAAATTTTATGAACCAATTTATCTTGAAATTGTCTGGGTTTGTATTAATGATACGTCTGTATTTTCCAAAAATCACAAGAATTGAGTTCATAGTTTTAAAAATATTATGGAAATCAATTTCTACACTGAAATTGTATGCCTTAAATGAGAAAGAAAATAGAAAACATCCATCATGCGTAGCAATTCCTCTCCCTCTCTGAAAAATTAGCATGCCCTCATGCGATGCTAGAAAACAAATAGAGGTGGTTGCTACCAGCTGTTGAATTCTATGCTTGGTGTAAAACAACATGGAATAAGGGAGGTGTTGAGAATGAATAAGAATAGCAATGGATAATAAAGAATATGAATGACATAGTCATAAGAAATAAATGAATGAAAGGAACACTCCCCCATACTCGAAAATGATACGCCGCTGAAAAATAGGGAGTGGTATAGATGTGGACTAAAGGATGATAAATGATGCTCAAAATGGATTTTTTTGAAATTCTCCTAAATTCGTAATAAATCAGAAAATTATGCAATTTTACCTCAAGTTTTACCTCAAAAAATGTGGAATGACATATATGGACTGGCATTTGTTGAAGCTGATGTAGGCAGAGTTGGTGCTAAAAGTGATACAAAAGGTGGAATCCAGGTAAGCACATCATGTCTGAAGAATTGTTCACGTTCGCGAGCCTCTTCTGTTAAGTGCAATAGTGTGGTCAGCTGTGGATAGAATTCTGCCCCATACTTGTTGTTCTCCTGTAAACAAATCACTATTTGGCATACAATGTTCTTGAATCCATAGTGTTAGTTTTGAATAGCAATATATAAGATGCATGCAAAACTTTCAATCAGAAAAACTTATGTATACATGCAATACTAATATTTTGGCAAATCAACAAGTGATGGCAGAGTGCAGTAATCATATCGCATGCAATCCCATAATGCATACATTCCCCCCTCCAATTGGAAAAGGAATGCCATGACCATAAAGCGTATGAGAGGGGTTATGCTAACGGCAAGGCATGGGAATGAACAATATATCAGTGAATGAAGCAGAGTACACATATCAATGATAGGACAACGAGGGTTATGATTATAATGAGAGCAGAGTGTGTAAAGATAGTTATGAATAAGAGATAGGACGCTTTGAATTGATGATAGGTGATGAAAAAGAGAAAAAGAACAACAATATGCCAAAAAGATGCTTTACTGATAGTATGCTAGCTGAAAATGATGTGATTGATCATAAAACAATTTCTCATGCGTAAAGGTTCAAAACAGGGAAAAAGTTAAGGAAATAACTTCTCTGATAAATAGAAAAAAATAAGAAAATGGTATTATAATAATAATTGACGATAAGATATAACTTCAATACCATAAGCAGAGTCGCTGCTGCCAGCAGGCGTCCATAGCCTCGGCGGGGTTGCTTTTTAACCCATATGAGCCAGGATTCTCAATTTATAAATGGAGAGTTACAGTGTTGTTCTACAGAAGAGATCAGTGTGCTGGCGTGGTAACCAGATAACCACACTGCCATTCACTGGGATGTAGCAAAAGTGATCAGGTCGGCTCGTGATGAGACCTCCTGTTCCAAGGATAATTTGACTATCCAATGGATCATAACCCTGGTGTGGTGGCCATAATGGGAATGCCACTTTCTTACAACCTTATGAACATGGTAGGCTGGCTCGTAATGAGACCCCCTATCCTCCATCTGTGAACAAAATTTTGTTATTATTACACATTTTTATGATAAAAAGAGGGAGGCTCAGTACTCCTTAAGAGCAGGGATGGTGGAAGAAGTTGAACATGTCAATAGAAAAATATACCCATAATCTCAATTATTACAGACAGAGAAGATTATAATCCAGAAGGGTGGAACCAGCATGGTATTAAGATGATCAATCAATATCATGTTCAACAGAAAACAATGCAGTAAAGTAGTATATAAATAATTGTGTCCCTTTTTAAAAATAATCTATCATCAAGGAGCTGTCCTGTTAAAGATCATAACATGAAGGATATTAACTCGCTTCAATAGAATCCATAATTCTTGTCCTCGTAAAAATAGTGTACTTCATGCCATGAAGGGGAATCGGTAAAATGTGGTTGAGATGAACTAGGAATAGTCCCACAAGAGGAAGGAAGGGTTGCTCTCGAAAATAATCCCAAAGTGTTGCTCTTTTGAATGAACAGCAAAAACACTCAAAAAGTGGTGTTCCTTAAAGGAAATGCACACAAAAAAAACAAAAATACACACAAAAAAAGTGTGAAAATGCAAATGTCGATCATAAAATGCAAACATGCAAAAAAAACAAATTCGCTGTTCACAGCATTGATGCTGAGGATGAGTTACACTTTGAATGAAGCAACACCTGAAACACAAAATATAAGAGAAATTAGAAAAGAAACAACATTTTATTTAAAAACAATATGTAAATAACTAAATTAAGTTACGACAGCTATGATGTTATGTAAAAAAAAATGATCTCTTTGAAAAATGTTTTGGCAGCAGGGATAAGACATGAATCTTCAAATTGAAATCAATTCTTCATTTGTTCTATTATGAATCCGTTGGGTAATGAGTTGGATGAAATTCCTTTGTTTTATTAAAATTTGTTTCAAGAATCACTCGTCCATAAATTGACCTTCTTTTTCTCCTAGGACCTGCAAAAAACGAGTATCTACCTGCAATAAAACATTAAATCATGGAGAAAGAGAGGTGATCGGGCTCCCCTAATCCAAGAATTATGCAAAAATCAACAAGTAGTTACTCTGTAGAACAAATCCATTGAGAAAATAACAAAGTAAAATTTATCTGTCACCTGCGGGAGAGCAGTGGCCAATCATGCTAACCTGCAGTGTTTTAATCACAACTTCTTTGTTTTTCATCGAAATTGAGTGATTCCAAAGCCAAATGAGAGATAATTCAAAGTTTTATCTCCAGTAGCAACAGGTTTTAAAAATTCAATGATATGATATGTCAATTTTAGTTAGAACAACCTGCATAACATAGTCATTTTCAATTACCCAATCTAGACCAACGATTGATATTTCAAGCATAGATTCTTCGTTTGATGTCGGATTCAAATGATTCAAATTGGAAATGAAAGTAGATTCATTTATTTATCTCCAATAGAAATAGGTTTTGAAGAAAAGAAGAATTGATAAGTCAAACACTGTAAGGAACATCCGGAAAAACAGAGTTTTAAGGGTGTTGATTTACGATAGACAGTCAGTATTTTGATCATAACTTCCCCATACGATATCGAAAATGAGTGATTCCAATTGCATTGGAAACTAGATTCATAGGGGAATCTACCAGAGAAACAGGTTTTAAAAATATGGTCATTTAGGCCTCCAAAAACTGACTGTCCCAACTCTGTTCCTGAGCTGCCCGCTAGACATCCGGTCAATGTTTTGGTTCTAACTTTTTCGTTTCAAATCCAAATTTACTGATTCAAATTGGGTTAGAAATTATACATCAAGGGCTACCTAGGGTAGAAACAGGTTTTAAAAATATTCATTTTTGGTCCCTCAAAACATGACTGTCCCGACTGTTTTTCCAGAAAGTTCATCAAGCCCGCAAGCCAAAAAAATGATATTCAAACATTTTTTCAAATTGGTGATAAAAAATGAATATAAGTGTTTATAGAATTGTTATTTGCAATATAATTCATCTACATACACAAATAAATTGAAATATTTATCACCGATGTTGATTTCGATAGCGTGTTGCAACAAAAAAAAAACAACTATTTTTACAAAAAAAACAAAATGCATTTATTTATGTCCTTATTTTATTTTATTTTATTTTCTCCACTATCCTACTCTTCTTTGAGAATCAAATATATTTATGTATAAGAGTATTTCCAGTGGAACCATTTTAGAAATAAGACTTCCAATATATACATACCCAAATTTGAAAAATGCATGTTGATAAAAATTAGGGTATGAGAAGCCAACTTCCCTTGAAAAGATGTTGTCAAAAATTGTTGAAGTATGGAGTGATTATGTAAACACGTGATGGAGTGAAACCAATCTTCAATATATCCATTACTTTCTTGATTTCCCATCATACCATGAGGTTCTTGAGCTTTTAAAATGGTTTGTTGATGCAAACTAGAAGTAAGCTCATTTTCTTCCATAACTTCTACAATTTTTGAATTTGAAACATTCTGAATCTCATTGTAAGTTTTCTCTAATGGCGCATGTGAGATAGAATGGGTGGGAAGGGTAGGTAAATTTGGAAGTTCAACATTGTAAGTATGTTGTACTAGTTTATTGTGGTGAGGGTGTGGAATTAGTTGAGCAGGAAATTGTGTATGGAATGGAGCATTGTGATGATGTGGTTGGTTGGGTTGAGTGGATAAATTTGATATGCAAGCAGGATGTTGTGAAAGAGTTGGTGGAGAATATGGAGAATGTGCTTGTGCTACAAGATGAGGGAGAGTAGTCATGCAATCATAAGGTGAACCATGCCAAACTTGTAGATAAGATTGGTGGTTATATTGATATTGACATGGCTGCCCTAGAACATGAGTATTCCATAATGGATTATGCAAGTAAGAGAATGGAGAAGAAGTGTTTTGAACCATACCTGTAGGCCATGATTTCCATGGTTTTGACCTTGTTGCAGCTTCCTCACCTCTTTGATATGATACTTCCATCCTAGATAATGAAGAGTAACCATCTATGGGCTGCTCCTTTCGGTCATGAGGGAAAAACACTTCATCAAATTCTTCATTTTTATGAACCTGCAAAACGTCCAATTTTGAGCTTAGAGAGCTAATAAAATCAACTTTAAAATTTTCAAATAAATCATTGATTTCAGCTCTTATGTCTCCTATTCTTGTAGCAGATTTGGAAAAGAAAGAACAAACATCTCGAGAATTCTTACCAGCCTTGGAGATTCCTCTTGAATACCTTATGCACAACTCACAAACATCATCATATGATAACTGAAAAACATCACCTTTTCCTATCAGATTTAAGAGTTCTAAAAATTCATCTTTGATTCCTTTAAGAATGAGTGTTTTTAAGATCTCTTTTTCCAAATGCTTATGCTTTGATTTTTGAAGGTTATATTGAAATCGATCTACATAGTCCTCCAAACTTTCATCTTCCCCTTGTATCATACTGAAAATATCTTCATTGGATTTGCAATAGTCTTGGTACTTCTTCAAGAATATGTTCTTCATGTCCTCCCATGATTGGATGCAATTCCCACCTAGGCTCATGAACCATCGAAGAGCTGCTCCTTTTAGAGTAAGAGGAAACACTTTCAATCTTTGATCATTAGTACAATAATCATATCCCCTACAAAGTATTTCGAACTCAAATAAGAATGTATCTGAATCTTCATTTGCTAAACCATGAAAATTTGGTAAAGATGGGGGAATTATGTGCATTTGTATCACTCCTCCTAGATCTTTGATAGGAAATTCAAAAGTAGAAACGTGAGCCATTTCTTACCATAATATAAGATGTTTTTCATGTGTTTCTTTGAGGCTCCTTCTTCAAATGTTCCTGTCAATCGGTTAGTGAAATGGGTGGTGCTTACATCACCACTTGCATGAGATCATGTGATCCATTTTTTTTTAAATTTCTATCTTTTTCCTAATCATTCACACAAAAATTCAAACATCTATTTCTACCCAACAAAGCAACAACAAATCTGTTAGGAAAGCGGATAGTGGAGCAGGGCTTTTACATGCTCCGCACGTAGGTTCTTACCTTCCGTTTTTAAGATCCAACTCTTCCCTAGCAGGCACTCATCAGATTCACACTACTCTTTAGAAATGGCTACACTCTCCCCGACAACGGCGCCAAAATGTGGAGCGATAAAAAGGTGTCTTTGTAACTCCTAATTACCTCACATTAATTGTCAACCCAGGGACGACTTTTTGTTTCAAGAGTGTACTCAGTCTGAGGTAGCTATTTACTCAAGAGTAATGTTTTGCAGTATAGTGCTTAAAATCCAAAAGTAAATGAAAGCTGGAAATAAAATCTACTTACAACAAAGCATTTTAAGACTTAAATCATGCATTCGGAAAAATAAGCAATGTATCGGTCAAGGGTCCAGTAACAATAACTCATCCCTTTGGAAACTGATGTAACCAAAAGTAATCAAGGAACAGATCATTAATCTGGGGACTAGACAGCAAATGCCAATGCCCACTACAGTTTCAGATCGTTCTTCACACCAAAGCAAAGATAATGCAAATAACAGGAAATGGAAAGTTGCCATTGAAAGTAAACTAGGAAAGCTCTTTAAAAGCAAACTCTTGCAATTAATCAACCAAACTAAACAACGAAGTAAAGAACATGAAACTGTAAAGCATTACGATTCAAAGAAATAGGAACTAAATCAAACCATCACACGGTGGAAATTGGAAAGATATGATACAACAGCAGCATACTCCACCAGAGGCTGGGCCCTTAGCCGCCAGCGGATGCTGCTGGGCTACTTCAGATCAGGTGAATGAACAACAACCCTTTTATTTATTCATCCTCAAATTGTGAAATCATTACAACAGCAAAATCTTTGAATATTACAATGGCAATGCAACAATCCCTATCCTATCATGAATAATCCATCTTCATTCTTGAATCTCTAAGTCTGAATCCTCAATTCCATCATTCGAATCTATCCCGAATCATCCTCAAAGTCCTTCCCCCTCTCTGATCTCAGTTCTGATTTAAATACAAAGAGAGCAGAGAGTGGTTACAATAGAGATAATTACAACATGATTCTATTAGAAAATTGGTTTGCTTCTAACCATTTGATCAACAAGAACAAGGCGAATTTGGCTTTGCAGCTGAGATTTGGAGGACGGCCGCAACAACAAATCTGAGAAAATCGTGCTCAAAGAACTCTACGTTTCTCTTAGTACAAGCCAAATTTGGGCAAATCGTTCTTTAAAAAAGTTAATTGGGTCCGTTCTGGACAAAACCCATGTTCCGGATTTTCCAGATTCTTCTTCATTTGCTCAGAATCTCAACCACAAAATCGTCACTTCTTATTCCAGCGAATTTCTGAGTTGGCACTTTTAATGATCAAATCTTCAATCTGGAAATTATCTTGGAGGCTAAAAATGGTGAATAATGTTACAACTGATTTATTAAAACTATCATTGATAAAATCATACATAATCATCTATTTATTAGAAATAAAGGAAGATAAATAATATTCATCCATAAGAGCATAAATCATTTATAAAATGGATTTAAATAATAAATTATAATAAATGACGTGATGAAGAATGGTAGAAATGGGTGGAATAAGCGTTCACAAGTGATAATAATAATGGCATATTAACGGCCCAACAGTAAAATGGTGAATAATGTTACAACTGATTTATTAAAACTATCATTGATAAAATCATACATAATCATCAATTTATTAGAAATAAAGGAAGATAAATAATATTCATCCATAAGAGCATAAATCATTTATAAAATGGATTTAAATAATAAATTATAATAAATGACGTGATGAAGAATGGTAGAAATGGGTGGAATAAGCGTTCACAAGTGATAATAATAATGGCATATTAACGGCCCAACAGTCTTATTTTTCATAGAGGGAATGAACTACCTCCTCGTGAAGATCTAGTTCTGGTGGGATGAGAGCATTTAGATCTGTAACTCTGTTTTCTTCATTTGAGGCAGCCTCAACAATACAACTCTCTTTTATGAGGTCCGGAACAACATGTTTTTCCTCATCATAATTTACCTCTCGATCTGATTTATCGTCATCACTATTTGAGATTGGAACATCATTTTCCTGCGTATCATCCTTTATTTCAACCAGATCTGAAATAAAACTTCTTCTTTCATCATCTTCAGCCATATGGAAATCTTCAACCTGCTGATCTTGATAAGTATCCTCTAAGAGTTCTGTATGCTGCTGAAATGAATTTTCATACAATCCTTCCATGATTTCTCCATCCATCAATTCATTATCTCCATAGAAATTCTCAAGATCTTCAATGAAACTATTAACGTGTTCACAACAATTCTGCACTAACATTAAAGACGGACAAGATTCTCTGTACCTTTCAAAGAATATGGTATGAAAATCCTTTAAACCATAAATAGAAGCGGGTGGCAAACTTTCATACCAAGATCGGGCTTCATCTTCCAGAGTAGCCATAAACATTTTCATCAAACAGTCTTCAGGAAAATCGATATTTGATTTATGCACATGGATGTGAAATTTCACCAGATGAAGAGCAGCATCATTACCTTCCACATTTCTGAACATAGGCAAATTCTGAAGCCAATCCACCTTGGGCATTTTATTTGGAAAACCTGGGATGTGATCTCGGCTCATGGGAGCGTATCTTCTTGCAATCCGGTCCATCTTGAAAATCTTAAAGCTACTAATCTTCCTGCAGTGGAGTCACCATGAAGCATTGATTTCTGGATTTTTCAGTGAATGAAGTCGCCAGGTGAATGATTTCAGCCTTCTTATGTATGATCGTTGTCCACCATCAACAATCAGATCTGAACTTGATACATGTACTGGGGCAATTCACAAGTCAAGTGTCACGCTCACAAGCTAGACCGGAGATTGACTGAAGCAGCATTCATCTACTTCTGTTAATGCAAATCAATAGCATTTCGAAGGCTACCTGGCTAACTTCAGGCTCCGTCTGTAGCTTATAAAACAAATAACACCAACAAGAAAACCATTTTTCCCCAGTATGGTCGCCACTATGTTAGAACCTAAATCCACCTTAGGCTGAAATAAGGCAAAAAAAGGACAACACCAAACCATGCTCAGCCTCGTAGCTAGCCCTACGAGGACAGGAGAGAGCTCTCTCCTGGTCAATCTCAATGAAAATATTCAAAGGGGCTTGAGATTACTAAAACAACAACTAATCTTAGGCTAGATAAACAAATAGGAGGTTTAATTTTGTTTTTTTGGGATTTTGTTGGAAAAAAGGGAAAAACAATTTCAGGCTTGGGGATGAGGCCAAATTCTTGTAGAGTTCAAGTTGGGGCAGGGAAGGCAATGAATTTGATGTCTTAGATTCAATGAATGGATAGAAAATACTGCTGAGGAGCTGAAGAGGGCAAGAAGGTCCAAGGATCCTCTTCAAACTGATGAAAACATATAAAACTAAACAAAATTTTAAGGCAGAGGACCAGCAAACTAATGAATTCTACCTTAGTTACTCATTTGTTTAATTCATAAGCAAAGAGAAGGGAAATGGCATACATATAAAATTAATGAAACTTACAATAACATGGAGAGAAAAATCATCAAAATTCAAAAGCCACAAGGATCCCAACAAGTGCTGCAAAACTCTGGTCTTTCCTTTGCCAAAAACTGAAAATGGATATACAATGAGGTGCCAAACTATTCCCAAGTATCCAACCCTGAAAATGTCTCAGAAAATAGAATATATAGACCATCCTAACCCCATCCCATGCCTCTATGGGTCGAGCTCATCCTTCTAGGAGTTGTTTCAACCAATTCTAAACATGGAACTAAAATCTAGGCAGCTAAACAACTTGCCTCTATATGCTAGGAAACTGATCCATTCACTTAATTTTAACTTTTTAGTGAATGAATTCTCTAGAACATGTAAAAAAATTCCAAATTTACATCATAGCTAAAAAATTACATCAAGATAGATTAATAATTACATCTAAAAGTGAAACTAGTCAAACTGGCCGAATTTCTGAGCTGAAAAGTGAAAATTGGGAAAAATTCCTCTATGCGCCGCGCCAGAAAACTAAATGCGCCGCGCCACTTTGAGCCTATTTTTGGGGCACTTCCTGAATTCAAAATTGAGCTCATGATATCTTGTTGGAAATCTCTGTCTGTCCTCTATCAAACCCAAGTGGAATTTTTCAATTTGGATCTCATTTGCCCCTCCAAAACTGCAATCTCCCAAGACTGGTACCTGCTGGTGCAAAAAGTGGCAGAAAGGCCATTTTTGGAGTGTTTTTGACCTTTAAGACCACCCAGAACTTCATGAAATTTCTCAGATATTCCTGAGCATGCATAATTTACCATAAAAAACCCAAAAATATCAAGTTTCCCTCCAGAAGATGTCCCAATCATAAGTGTGCGTCAGGTGAAGCGACGCGTCGGGCGGAAAAACTTGTTTTGCAACCAAAATTTTCAAAAATGACAAAATTTTCTCCAAATTTTCTGAAATTTGGAGTGAAGGTCTCCCATCATCTCTCATGCTCAGCCAAGGATGCTTCGGCCAATATTCGGAGTGGATCAGGCCTTTTCCGACGTTTCAGTGTTTTTCTCAACCTCGCCTTCAGGATCTTCATCCTAGCTCTGCAAACGTGTGTGCGGGCCCAATAGTGGTTTTTCATATGTCTGAGCATGTCTTTGTCCCTACTGGCCTTCTCCAAGAGCTTCTCCAGATGAATTTTGATGCTCATAAGGCAAGTCTCTCGCTCAAATGGTGTCATGTCACCTGGTCTCTTTCGGGCCAATTCACGATCTTCGCGGATTTGCCGCAACTCTATGAGTGTCTGCTGATCCTCCAATTGTTTATTCTGTTGCTCCAAGTAATTTATAACCCACTGAGCTCTCTGCAATTTCTCGGTCAGTGTGTCGATTTCAGCTTTCTGCTCCTGGATGATCTCTTTCAGCTTTGAGCTGGGAGAGCTCGAATCAACATTGATGAGTATAAAATCAGTGTCTTGGCCTCTTGAAGGGCCCTCATCGTGCATAGGCTTCTTGCCTCTGTCCTGTACCTGTGCTGATGTAGAAGGCAAGACCCCTTCCATGCCATATGGAGATAGTACTCGCACTGTTGTCAAAGATAACGAGACCCCTTCCACCCTGGGTGGAGATAGTAATCGTCGTGCTGCTGCAAATAAGGCTATGGTACCTCTCTGATATGTAACACACACTGGAACACTGATAGGCTCTGTCTCAGGAACCTCAAACTGATGCGAAGGCTCACCTGCATCGTGAACAATCTCTGGAGGAGGCTGAGGGGCTGTAAAGAAGTCACGGGAAATGAAATTTTCCCATGCTATGCCCTGCAATCCAAGCTGATGTACTACAATGATTTTAATGAGCGCATAATGATAAATGTTGTTATGTTGTTGCTCTGGAGTCTTCTTCTGTACAAGGGTAGTCATCCGTTCTATGTTTCGGAACATGAAGTATGGAATATTCATCAGTCGTACTCTCGTGAAATGCATCAAAAGTCTAATATGGTATGCATAAAGGCGTGAGAATCTACCCTCACAGTTGAAGTATCTAATGATGAGTTTCATTAATGGCGCATAGGACTCCTTCAGAAACCAGAATGGAAATACTCTGCTCAACTGCCTCAAATATCCAGGCCTGATGTAAGGTTCATAATATGCTCTATCCAGCTGTTGTCTCTTATTCCACTCCTCACCTATGTTTGGTATCCCGGTTGCCTCAGAAATGGTCTCTGGTGTCAAGGTGAAGTTCACTCCAGCAAGGTTTACATGACCATCACGCAAATGTAGGAAAAATAAGCAAACTAACTCCTGATGGTGTTGAATCTAAGATATCAGCTCACAATACCGAAAACATGAATGTTGCTGGAAGCATGTCATTGAAAGCGGGCAGGCCTGCAATTGAGCCAAAGAAGTGGGCTCCTCTCTGACGTGCCTACCACTTTTATGAGACCTCCTCGGTACATTTAGCCCGGCAGTTGAGTCACTGTCTTGCTCATATCCTTGAGCAAAGGTGTTGAAGTCGTTTTAACAAAATGATGAAGCGGTGATAAATTTTTGGCTTGGGGGCTCTGTGCGCCGCGCACAAACCCAATGCGCCACGTCGTGTGGGTGCGCCACGCCCGTTGGAAATTACACTATGAACTCCGGCTCTATGCGTCGCGCTGTGTGGGTGTGCCGCGCCCTGTCCCAATGCGCCGCGCTCAATTCCAACACACAGTGATAAATTTTTGGCTTGGGGGCTCTGTGCGCCGCGTCATGTGGGTGCGCCGCGCCCGTTGGAAATTACACTATGAACTCTGGCTCTATACGCCGCGCTGTGTGGGTGCGCTGTGCCCTGTCCCAATGCGCCGCGCTCAATTCCAACACACAGTCAGCCCTTCTAAAATCACAGCTTTGTTCTTTCAACTCCAACTCAACTTCTCTCTTGGATTTTTCCCAATATCTCTTGATGCAAATGGATTAATAACTTTGATAAATATCTCATATAGACATGGATTTAATTTTTGCTTCTCAAAAACCCATTTTGTAATGTTTTAAAATTGACATTTTACACTTTTAATATAACTTTGTTTTTCAAATTTCCCTTTGATTTTTGGCTTGAAATGATGGATTTTCTTGGTTGATTTTTGCAGGGATGGTGGCGTTGGATTTCAGAAAAGGATGACCAGGGCTGCATTTGAAGTATTTCATGACGGAAGACTTTAAAAATACATATTTATTACAAACAACAAATTTGACGTTTTCTTCCTCAAAACAAAGTTTTGAAGAAGAATCATCCTTGAGCATTATTGATGATGGAAATCTTGAAATGAAAAATTATTGAAGACATCCTCATGGCATGCGGGCATTATTTGACATTCTGAAGACCAAAGCCTAGACCTAATGACTGAAATGACTCTTTTTTACCAACATACCACCTATGACTGTAAATCACTGAAATCAACTTTAATGAATTTTGATAAATTCTGACCAACCCAGCAGGTACAAACATGAGGGAAACTAGTGAAGAGACCCTTCCGTTAGATGATGGCATGACCCTTCCGTCAGATGAATGAGCGGAATGAGACACCTAAAAATGAAATGCAATAAGAGAAATGATCTCTGACTGAGGGATGTAAAGACCGACTCTAACATTGGCTCCAATGGGGATGGTAGCTCTTGGGAGGTACCAAGAACTACAGATCTCTGGGAGAGATAGACAGTGCCTTCGTCCATTGGGCTATGGAGTCCATTATTTTGACAAAGTAACTCAAGAGTGTTTACTGAATTTATTTGACTGAAACTTTGACTCAAACTGACTCAATTTTTAAAATTGAAATGACTGAACCAAACCGACTCAAACTAACTTAATAACAAGACTAAAAATTGACTCGCAAATGACTCATGACTGACTTAAATAAAAAAAGTACTTACAAAGATTTTTAATGGCAGCAGTCCATCAAGTTTCGAGGGTTTCAAATCATGATGACAACCAACTGCCTGCTGATGGAATATGTACAATCATGTGTAGTGTGCTTTCCAATGTAACCATTCAAGAAGATGCCTCCTTGATTGATTCTCCTGATCAGATATTCTGGTCAACAATAGATACTGGTAACTGGGCATCCAAAAACATAATTGACCATGATCTCCTTCATCACTGAATACTACAATAATCACCTTCACTGCTGACTGCAACAAATTTTCCAGTGGATCCTGAAAAATATGAAGATTTACCTCCTGCTGAAGAAACAAGGTGTATTTTTCTTTTGATTCTGATCTTCCTTCATAATGTACTTCAGTAAAAGTATGTTCCTGGTCCTCAAAAAATTCTGAACAAGTAGATGAGCAGAACATTTCAAAACATGAGACATATGAAGAAGAATCTGAAAGGCAGTCCTGAATGTTCTGATCTTCTGTAGTCTGAATATTATTTTGATCATCTTCATATGATATAACAGCCAGATTATCATGTTTCTCATTACATTCATCAATCATAAGAAAAGAAACTTCAGATGATTCTTGATACTCAAATATGACATTTCTATCATCTACCAACGATTCATCCAAGGAAACTTTTTCACTTACTTGAGCGAAGATCTCTTCTTATTTTTCATAGAGGGAATGAACTACCTCCTCGTGAAGATCTAGTTCTGGTGGGATGAGAGCATTTAGGTCTGTAACTCTGTTTTCTTCATTTGAGGCAACCTCAACAATACAACTCTCTTTTATGAGATCCGGAACAACATGTTTTTCCTCATCATAATTTACCTCTCGATCTGATTTATCGTCATCACTATCTGAGATTGGAACATCATTTTCCTGCTCATCATTTTCAGCCATATGGAAATCTTCAACCTGCTGGTCTTGATAGGAATCCTCTAATATTTCTGTGTGCTGCTGAAACGGATTTTCATACAATGCTTCCATGATTTCTCCGTCCATCAATTCATTATCTCCATAAAAATTCTCAAGATCTTCAATGAAACTATTAACGTGTTCACAACAATTCTGCACTAACATTAAAGACGGAAAAGATTCTCAGTACCTTTGAAAGAATATGGTATGAAAATCCTTTAAACCATAAATAGAAGTGGGTGGAAAACTTTCATACCAATATCGAGCTTTATCTTCCAGAGTAGCCATAAACATCTTCGTCAAACAGTCTTCAGGAAAATCGATATTTAATTTATGTACATGGATGTGAAATTTCACCAGATGAAGAGCAGCATCATTACCTTCCACATTTCTGAACATAGGAAAATTCAGAAGCCAATCCACCTTGGGAATTTTATTTGGAAAACCTGGGATGTGATCTCGGCTCATGGGAGCATATCTTCTTGCAACCCGTTCCATCTTGAAAATCTTAAAGCTACTAATATTCCTGCAGTGGAGTCACCATGAAACATTGATTTCTAGATTTTTCAGTGAATGGAGTCGCCAAGTGAATGTTTTCAGCCTTCATATGGCTGATTGTTGTCCACCATCAACCATCAGATCTGAACTTGATACATATACTGGGGCAATTTACAAGTCAAGTATCACGTTTACAAACTAGACCGAAGATTGACTGAAGCAGTGTTTATCTACTTTCACTAATGCAAAGCAAGAGCGTTTCGAAGGCTACCTGGCATAACTTCAGGCTCCGTTTGTAGCTTATAAAACAAATAACACCAACAAGCAAACCATTTTTCTCCAGTATGGTCGCCACTATGTTAGAACCTAAATCCACCTTAGGCTGAAATAAGGGAAAAAAAGGACAACATAGATTAATAATTACATCCAAAATTGAAACTAGTCAAACTGGCCGAATTTCTGAGCTAAAAAGTGAAAATTGGGCAAAATTCCTCTATGCGCCGCGCCAGAAAACTCAATGTGCCGCGCCACTTTGAGCATATTTTTGGGGCACTTCCTGAAGTCCAAATTGAGCTCATGATAGCTCTTTGGAAAGCCCTGTCTGTCTGCTATCCAACCCAAGTGGAATTTTTCAATTTGGATCTCGTTTGCCCCTCCAAAACTGCAATCTCCCAAGACTAGTTCCTGCTGGTGCAAAAAGTGGCAGAAAGGCCATTTTTGGAGTGTTTTTGACCTTTAAGACCACCCAGAACTTCATGAAATTTCTTAGCCATTCTTGAGCATGCATAATTTACCACAAAAAACCCAAAAATATCAATTTTCACTCCAGAATATGTCCCAATCATAAGCGCGCGTCAGGTGGCGTGACACGTCGGGCGGAAAATCTGTTTTGCAACCAAAATTTTCAAAAATGACAAAATTTTCTCCAAATTTGCTGAAATTTGGAGTGAAGGTCTCCCATCATGTCTCATGCTCAGCCAAGGATGTTTCAGCCAAGTTTCGGAGTGGATCAGGCCTTTTCCTACGTTTCAGTGCTTTTCTCAACCTCGCCTTCAGGATCTTCATCCTAGCTCTGCAAACGTGTGTGCGGGCCCAATAGTGGTTTTTCATATGTCTCAGCATGTATTTTTCCCTACTGGCCTTCGCCAAGAGCTTCTCCAGATTAATGTTGACGCTCATAAGGCAAGTCTCTCGCTCAAGTGGTGTCATGTCACCTGGTCTCTTTCGGGCCAATTCACGGTCTTCACGGATTTTCCAGAACTCTATGAGTGTCTGCTAATCCTCCAATTGTTTATTCCGCTGCTCCAAGTAATTATAACCCACTGAGCTCTCTGTAATTTCTCGGTCAGTGTGTCGATTTCAGCTTTCTGCTCCTGGATGATCTCTTTCAGCTTTGAGCTGGGAGAGCTCGAATCAACATTGATGAGTATAAAATCAGTGTCTTGGCCTCCTGAAGGGCCCTCATCGTGCATAGGCTTCTTGCCTATGTCCTGTACCTGTGCTGATGTAGAAGGCGAGACCCCTTCCATGCCATATGGAGATAGTACTCGCGCTGCTTTCGAAGATAATGAGACCCCTTCCACCCTGGGCAGAGATAGTACTCGTCGTGCTGCCTCAAATAAGGCTCTGGTACCTCTCTGATATGTAACACACACTGGAACACTTATAGGCTCTATCTCAGGAACCTCAAACTGATGCGAAGGCTCACCTGCATCGTGAACAATCTCTGGAAGAGGCTAAGGGGCTGTAAATAAGTCACGGGAAATGAACTCCTCCCATGCTATGCCCTGCAATCCAAGTTGATGTACTACAATGATTTTAATGAGCGCATAATGATAAATGTTGTTATGTTGCTGCTCTGGAGTCTTCTTCTGCACAAGGGTAGTCATCCACTCTATGTTTTGGCACATGAAGTATGGAATATTCATCAGTCACACTCTCGTGAAATGCATCAAAAGTCTGATATGGTATGCATAAAGGCATGAGAATCTACCCTCACAGCTGAAGTATCTAATGATGAGTTTCATTAATGGCGCATAGGACTCCTTCAGAAACCGGAATGGAAATACTATGCTCAACTGCCTCAAATATCCAAGCCTGATGTAAGGTTCATAATATGCTCTATCCAGCTGTTGTCTCTTATTCCACTCCTCACCTATGTTTGGTATCCCAGTTGCCTCAGAAATGGTCTCTGGTGTCAAGGTGAAGTTCACTCCAGCAAGGTTTACATGAACATCACGCAAATGTAGGACAAATAAGTGAACTAACTCCTGATGGTGTTGAATATGAGATATCAGCTCACAATACCGAAAACATGAATGTTGCTGAAAGCATGTCATTGCAAGCGGGCAGGCCTGCAATTGAGCCAAAGAAGTGGGCTCCTCTCTAATGTGCCTGCCACTTTTATGAGACCTCCTCGGTACATTTAGCCCGGCGGTTGAGTCACTGTCTTGCTCATATCCTTGAGCAAAGGTGTTGAAGTCGTTTTAACAAAATGATGAAGGAGTGATAAATTTTTGGCTTGGGGGCTCTGTGCGCCGCGTCGTGTGGGTGCGCCGCGCCCGTTGGAAATTACACTATGAACTCTGGCTCTATACGCCGCGCTGTGTGGGTGCGCTGTGCCCTGTCCCAATGCGCCGCGCTCAATTCCAACACACAGTCAGCCCTTCTAAAATCACAGCTTTGTTCTTTCAACTCCAACTCAACTTCTCTCTTGGATTTTTCCCAATATCTCTTGATGCAAATGGATTAATAACTTTGAGAAATATCTCATATAGACATGGATTTAATTTTTGCTTCTCAAAAACCCATTTTGTAATGTTTTAAAATTGACATTTTTCACTTTTAATATAACTCTGTTTTTCAAATTTCCCTTTGATTTTTGGCTTGAAATGATGGCTTTTCTTGGTTGATTTTTGTAGGGATGGTGGCGTTGGATTTCGGCAAAGGATGACCAGGGCTGCATTTGAAGTATTTCATGATGGAAGACTTTAAAAATACATATTTATTACAAAAAACAAATTTGACAATTTCTTCCTCAAAACGGAGTTTTGAAGAAGAATCATCCCTGAGCATTATTGATGATGGAAATCTTGAAATGAAAACTTATTGAAGACATCATCATGGTCTGCGGGCATTATTTGACATTCTGAAGACCAAAGCCTAGACCTAATGACTGAAATGACTCTTTTTTTACCAACATACCACCTATGACTGTAAATGACTGAAATCAACTTTAATGAATTTTGATAAATTTTGACCAACCCAGCAGGTACAAACATGAGGGAAACTAGTGAAGAGACCCTTCCGTCAGATGATGTCATGCCCCTAACGGAATGCAGATGAATGAGTGGAATGAGACACCTAAAAATGAAATGCAATAAGAGAAATGATCTCTAACGGAGGGATGTAAAGACCGACTCTAACATATATAACTCTTTTATTTCATATAAAACTTGTATGTTGTGTATACTTTTGCTCTATACAATAAAATAAATTATATATGATGATGATGATGGTGGTGGTGGTTAATGTCCACTGAGACCAATCTTTGGTCTATCGGACCTAAAGAAAAGAGTTATTTAGTTTGATTTAAGATTTTATTCCTATGCTCAAAAAGCTTGGAGAGAAGCCTCCCAAGCTCATTATAATTTTGACATCTTAAAAGGCTAGGAAGGTCAGTATTGCAGCAAAGATTATGAAATTGAGCTCTAATGTGGTTGTACACGGGGTACTCTAAGAGGAAGTGATTTTCATCCTCGATGTTCATATTCTCACAGAGATGGAAGATCCTTTCCATCCTCGATGTTCATATTCTCACAGAGATGGAAGATCCTTTCCATCCTCGGTGTTTCAGGAACTGTCCAATGACTTGTTTCACTATGGAGCTCATGAGATTTCGTTATAATCTTGGCTATATTAATTTTCTTCTTTGAGCTAGTTAAAACAGATAGATATTTTTGATCTTATAGGGTGGGGTTGATGACCTCCTTAAAATATCTTAATTTTCTTTTAGCTGTTAAATCTTTCTCACACCACATTTTTTCTTTGAACTTTTTTTTCAACACGAAAAATACTCTGGTTTATATTTTGTACCAGGACAGCATCCAAAAACCTTTTTTCAGAAAAAAATAGTTTCCTATTCATTACATATATTTTTCTTTGTTAAGTTATGTCTTGCTTAAAACCAAAAAAAGGTCTTACTAATTCAAAAAGATACATTTTCTGCTGTTTACATTCAGCAGTGTCAAAAAAGCTCTGACTTGAGCAAAAATAAAAAATTAAGTTACCATGCTCCTTTACATGAATCTCATAACAGTTAAATAAAACAAAAGTACTTTGACCTTAAAACTAGAAAAGACACCCTCTCAGGGAAGATTAACAGAACCAGTAAAGTCATTGCCATCCGCCCTGTATAGCTGGTATTGCATAGTACCAGGTCTGCAATCCAAAACTTTCTTTGACAGACGATCTGCAACGGTGTTCATCTCCCCGTATACATGACGAAAAGAGATCATTATGAATCGACTCTTCAAACTATTGATTCTCTCCATCTATTGGCCAAGCGATCCTAAGTTGATGTGTGCTCTCTGATTCATGTGGTCGATTAGTACTTTAGAGTCCCCTATGATCCAGATCTTTTTCCAAATATAATTGACTGGCACACCATAACAGCCCCCAGAGGGCTACAACTTTCGCCCTCATGTTCATACCTGTACCCCCGTTCCAAAAAAAATTATAGCGACATTTCGGGGATAATATTAGTGAGGCCCCACAACCACAAACAGACTGTTGTGATGCCCCATCGAAATATCCAACAGGGTAATGGATTTCATGAAGATGATATCTCTTAGAGAGATCAACAGGAGGCTTTTGGACAGTCTTCATATTATCCCACGAACTATAGATCTGAAAGGTTGTTATGCTGGGATGAGAAATGGCACCCTCAAAGAGCTTCCTGTTACGGGTGCACCACAAATGCCAGTGGAAAAGAATCGGAATGCTCCTTATAGCAACCCCTCTTTTTAGCTACCACCGCAAACATACCTCAGTCGAAATATGGGTTGGAATATTGATCTGTAGTTTTTTTACCAATCTGTTCCATTGTATCTATAGAAAATGGACACTGATAAAACATATGCTCATTGTCCTCCTCTGCTAACCCACATAACGAGCAAATCCCAGGTTCCTTCCACCCTCTTTCTTGCAGATTTTTCCATGTTAAGTTTTTATCTTTCCACACTGTCCATAAGAAAAGAATCATTTTAATTTGTGCACCTGTTTTCCAAAACCCGTTGAACTCGCAACTCGAAACTTGATCAGTCTTCTTTTAAAAAAAAACAGAATATATAGCTCGAGCTATCAAGCCTACCTTAGAGATAATTCCCTCCCACAGTAACTTGTCACCTTCACCTGACCTGCATAGTCCAATGGAATTGAGACTTTTAATTAACATTGTCCAAGAATCTACCCATCTACTGTCCAGCCTTAATTCCACAAAGTTTTTCCATATTGGTAGATCCCCAGTCCATTCCTTAATTATCTGCTGAATGAAAAAATAGCCCCTAAGATTTAAGCAATGGATAAAGTCCCCACTGTTGTTGTTGTTGAGATCTTCATATCCCATCATAGTCCTACTCCCAATAAGGATTTTTTCCCCATTCCCAAATACCCATTTCAGATGCTCCATGATTTTAGGCCATAGTTTCCCAAAACCTTTCCATATTTGTGATCTACTCCTGCCCTCCTTCCAACCTGATATTGCCATCTCTTCCACCGATGTCCCCTTCAAATACTTTTCCTTTATAATTTCTTGCCATTTCCCTTTACCATTGAGATACCTCCAGATTGTTTTAATGATGAGGGCATCACCAAAAGTCTCCATGTCAAGAATACCCCAACCCCCGCTTTCTTTCGGAGTTGACAAGTTGTCCCACTTTTCCAGATGAATGGGTTTTTTAACCCTTCCTCCTCCCCATAAAACGTTGGCCATGATTTTCCTAATTTCCTTCAGAATCTTGTTGGGTAGAATAAAAATATGCCCCCAATATACCGTGACTTGTTGAAGAACAGCTTTAATCATAATCAATCTACCTCCTTTGGATAACCATTTGGTTGACCAAAAATTAATCTTCTTCCTATATTTTTTAATCAACCAATGCCAGTCATTCGCGGTGTAACTCCACGCCTTCATTCTAAATCCCAGATATGTCAATCCATTGCTCAAAGGAAGCAGGTTAAAATTGAACAGAGTTTTTAAGTCTTGATACATCACCTCCTCCCCCTCCGCAAAATAAATGCATGATTTCTCAGCACCTGCCTTCATCCCTGTGGCCTCACAGAATAAGTTAATTATTTCATACATTACCTTCCAACTTTCCCTGATCAACATTCCGAAGATGAGGATATCATCTATGAAGAAGTTGTGGGATGTATTCATCTGATTGTTGATTGCTATACCCCTGAAGACTCCTTCCTCAGATGCCATGTTTATTTTAAGACTTAATGCATCCATTACTAATATAAATAATAGAGGTGACAGGGCACACCCCTGTCTCATTCCTCTGCTGGGGTTGAAGAAATTTGATGCCGAACCATTGATAATCACTTCCATCGATGTATTACTGATAAACCCCATGATCCATGCGACCACCTCCTGAGCCAGTCCAATCTTGAACAGTACCAGACGCAAGAACACCCAATCCACATGGTCATAAACTTTCTTTAAATCAATCTTCATGACTGTCGCAACCATCTTCTTTGATTTTATCGTGTGTAGAGTCTCTTTTGCTGCTGCGACAGCATCGTGGATATTCCTATTTTTCAGGAATCCATATTGCTCTGGTGATATATACGCAAATAAAACTCCTTTCAATTTCTCTGCAAGGATCTTGGGTACAATTTTGTATATAGTATTACATAAGGAAATGGACCTAAAATCGTCAAAAGAGAGAGATCCTTTCTTTTTGGGGATTAAAACAAGGAAAGTAGAATTTATAGCACCATTTATCCTTTCGGTAACTCTAGCTTCCTCCACCAATGCCGTCAAATCTTCTATAAATTCGTCACAGAAATGCAGGAAAAAGTTCGGGGTCAAACCATCCGGCCCCAAACTTTTATCTTTCGCCAGAGATTTTAAAGTTTTCTTTACTTCTTAGGTAGATACCTTCTCCATAAAAACCTGGTTTTCCTCTGTCTTAAACATTATGGGGTATTCCTGTATCAAATTCAGATGCTCGGCTGAGAAAGGAACTTCCTGTTTTTTGTAAAGTGACCCAAAATATTACACAACTGCCCCTTCAATTTCCGTTGTTGTAACTATGGACCTTACCTCATGCTCTATGTCCCAAATAGCATTATTCTTTCTTCTTCCTGAAGCTTGTTTATGGAATAATTTAGTATTTTGGTCACCTTCCCTCAGCCAAGTTTCCCTGCTCTTTAATCTCCAATATGCTTCTTCATTGATCAGAAAATTTCTTTGTTCCCCTTCTAAGAACTTCAACTTCTCCCAATAGTCGTTGCATTGTCTACCATCCGCCAACTCCTTAAGGATCCTTACTCTTTCTGTGGTAATATCTCTAAGACATTCCTTTTCCTTTCTGAGCTTATCCCTTTTCCACCTTCGGACCACTACCTTCAATTCCCGCAATAGAGTAGAGAAGTATGCCATTGCTATTGAACCCACTTCCCATTTATGATTTTCTAAATAATATTTAATCAAGGAGTTAAAAGATGCATCGGCCAACCACCTTTTATTGAATTTAAAGGGATAACCCGAGGGCTTTTCCTCAAAATCCCACTCCATTGTTATCGGTCTGTGATATGAAAGTACGACATCCTCAATTGTTGCTCTAATACTTCTCATACATACTCTGAGGCCCATGTTGATTGTTGGGGCCCTTGTTTTGGAAATCAACATATTTTGAGTTGTGGCGAGCACGTGGCAGAACGCAACCTTGGTAGGCAGGAAGGTGTCAAGGTTGCGGAGGAGCAGAGGACAGGTGTCGCAGTGGTTGTGGGAGAAAGCATAGACAATGGAAGGGTGTGGAAGGAAACAAGCAGTGAACTCCCGGTGAACATAAAGAAATGAAAGACAGCCGAGCAAGAAAGGAGGAGGAACTGTTAGTCGCACGGGCAGGAGAAAAAATAGGCAGCCAGCCAACGGATGAAGAGGTTGGCACAGACAGGAATAGGCAATAGGGAGCCGCAGGAGAGCTCTGTCTGGGTTGCATTGTTCTCCTCTCTTATGGTTTACTGTGGTTTCTCTCTGTCCCTAGGGACATGTTGTATTTTGTTCTCTTCTATGCTCATATGTAGCTGAGCCTTGTAATAGTTTGCCTCTAACAGCTGATGATTAATATATCCAAGAAGGTTGTTCTGTTATGTGATTCTGAGTATGAATGAGTGTTGTTATAAGCTATGTTTAAAATTTTGTTTATCGTTAGTTTAACTGTTTTCCTGAAGAGTGCATGTTATGGAATATTATGTCATGACTATTTAAGTCCTTGGTTTAGCTTTGTTTCACCGATCTGGATGTTGTGGAGATGATACCACCCTGCTCCCGATCACAGTAGGATTGCAGCATGCCTTAGGTGAGACTCTCTGCCCTTTGGAGCAGAGTGTAAATTTTAACATGAATCTATACCACAGCGGAAAACCTTGTTGGCCCTCAGCCCTGAACCGGAGTCTTCTCTGTGAGACCTGTTCTCTTGCCAACAAATGGTTCCATTGCCGGGACCTAAAAATACATTTGGGAGCTAGATCATGGTATCTTGAATATTCGAAATAGAAATACGAAGCTAGTGGGATAACCACCTAGATCATTTCATAGCTCAGCAGGCTGAGCTGAGATGATAGAAGGAGAAAATGATTAGAGACTTGGTCTTATTCTTTGACTCTGCTAGTGATACCTACGAAATATTTTGGGGAAAGTTCCCAGAAGAACTCTACAATTGGTTGTGGAGGCTTCAGACTAAGACTGTCAAAGGAAAGTTGCGGAGGATAAATCGAAAGTGGGCGGCAAATGGGCGCACGAGGATCTGGTGACACTTCATCGGTTAAACACTGATTTAACCCGAGCTGTGGATTTTTGGGTGGAATCTACTTTGGACGAATATATAGTAGAGTTTTCAACTGAGTGCTACCAGTCTTTCTCAAAGGCAGAAATTACTTTCAGATCTGGGTTAAGAGGGAAACTATTGAAGGAGATCCCCTTGTGGATCAAGGCATTAATGGTAGATGAAGGACTGATGGGATTCCAGAAAGCAGGGATGGAAGCGTGAAACCCCCAGTGTCGGGGGAATAAACTGAGGGAGAGATGTTATTAGAACCATGAGAAGGGGGAGTAGAGGTATGGATGTCGAGACTGCCAACAGGCTCAGGGAGCGGCGAGCACATCGGAGGGCACAGATTGTAGAAAGGTGGCAAGAGAGGGTGATGAAGGAGTTGAAGAGACAAGGAAGTAGTCGGAAGGAAAAAGAGGAGGTGCCTCAGATGATGAAAGGAATGGAAGGTCAGGTGGGCCCCCAGGATATAGGAGGGGTCATGAAAGAAGTGTGGCAGGTGTATAGGAGTCCAACCCAAGTGGAGCAAGGAAAGAATTCTGACGAAGAAGGTACAGACGCATGCCTAGAGGAGGTGTCCGATGTGGAGATGCACGTTGCAATGGAGAAAATTTTTCAAGAAAGGCTGACGTCCATATCTCAAGGTATTCCTAGTACCCTCAATTCTAGTAGCTCTAATCCTGACCTTCTCCTGGTGCTCTACAAGCCCATAGGTGAAATTTTTGTTAAGTTACGTGAATTAAGTAGATTGCACCATATTCAATATCCAACTGGAGCACAAGATAGTAGCAGGATTTCTAGTGGCCCCATCTCACAACCAGGACCCAACGACTTCATTTTAATATCGCCCATTCAAGTAAGCATGGCAAGATCACTTACACAATACCGAAAATTCTCTAGGAAAGGGAATGACGATGTCGAACAGCACTGGTATCTCTGTGAGGCCATCTGGAGGGCACGACAGACACCAGATGTTGGGAAGTTTATAGAATTTCATACCACTCTTAGGGAGAGGGCCCTATGATGGTTTATGAAATGGTCGGAGGCTCACCCAAATCCAACGATGGCTGATGTAAAGAGGGATTTCATTAAGGAATTCAAACTACCTCAAATGTACCAACAAGGCTTGTCATAGATGTGGGAGATCAAGCAAAGAGAAGGAGAAACTGCTTGGGATTTGATGTGGAGATTCAAGGATGCCATTGGGAAACTTAGCTATCCAATCGACCCAAACCATCAGATGGATTGGTTCATTAAGGCTTTATTACCCTTGACCCGAACTCCACTGACTCAACAAAGGATCAACACATTGCAAGATGCTCTGGAGCAGGCAATGAAGATAGAAGCCATGGCGGGTTACCCACAAGCGTTCAATGGGGGTGCAACGGTACAGGACCCCTCGATAGTGGGCCTGCAACATCAAATAGCTAGCCTGACAGAGAAACTCAAGGAAATGCAACCCATGCGACCATCGAGACCAAACGTGTGGTGCACGCACTGTCTTGTGGAGGGACATGTAGCCACGGAATGCCCCTGGCTGCGAGGCCAAACTATGGGGACATTGGCTGCAGGAGCACAAGGGGACCCACCACTAGGAGCAGTCGCGCAAATCAACACCCAAGGGATATACCCACCACAACAGCAATACACGGGGTTCCTTGCACAACAAATTCCAGCCACCAATGAATATTGTGAAGTATGCAAGAGTATGGGTCATCAAACTCGCATGTGTCCGATCTTACAGAAGTATTCCAATGTTCCAAATAATGTATACTGTGAATTCTGTGCCTCGACCACCCACATAACAGAGCAATTCCGAGCACTGGACACCCTAGCAGAGCGGCTGGACCGACCGTCATATAGAGTAAATGAAGCTCCCTACGGAAGAGGGGGAGGCATGAGAGGGGGCCGAGCGGGAGGTAGAGGTCCGGTAAGATGTTACAATTGTGATCAAGAAGGGCATGTGGCTAGAGAGTGTCCACTCCCTAGGAGACCCTGGTGTCCACAGTGCCACGTTAACTCACACGCAATAGAAGATTGCCCGAAGCTCATCAAAAGATGGGAGGAAAGGGCTAGACAGAGGGGGGCGAATCTAGTAAATGCAGAACCCAGGTTAACAGGAACTCAAAATTTTCAAAACGTGGCCATAGTGACACGAGGCGGAAAAATAAAAGGAAGGATGCATGCACTATGGACACCATAAAAGTAGTCAAGCCATCATCCCCAATGATCTTGATCAAACCTGAACGACAGAAACAATTTTTCCAGGAAGCAGCAGAAACGTTTGCCCACTTAGGGGGAAACAAAGGAATCGACTTACAGAAAATTCAGGAAGACAAGGAAACATAGAATACTTCTGAAGCCTTAATCCAGGAATGGTTCCATCTGTTCCTGAAGATTGTTAACAATGCACCAATGCTGGAACAGCTGAAGCAAAACCTGGAAGGGGTGCTAAAACAGAACACAGGAGCAAAAGAAGCAGTGGAAGCAGACCAGAAATATGTTTAGAGAATAAAGAGAAACAAACAAAGGACGGGAAAGGAATTCCAAGTGAATACACAAGTGGCGGGATTCCAGATTAAGGACACCATGCTTGATTTGGGATATGATGTCAACATATTACCAAGGAAAACTTGGGAAGCGCTCGGGAAGCTAAGATTGACATACTTTCCGATCCAACTTCGGATGGAAAACCAATATTGCATTGTTCCCATCGGCTGACTAGAGGATATTGAGGTTGAAATTGCGGGGGTAAAAACATTTACGGACTTTGAAGTCATTGACATCATGGGGGATAAGGACCCATACCCAGCACTGTTGGGAATCAATTAGGCTTTTGAAAATTACGCAGTAATTGATATAAATAAAGAACTGATGATCTTTGAGGATGGGGAAATCAGATTCACTCAACCACTAGACCCCTACCAAGGACTGAGATACACAGAGACTGTGGATAACAAAGAAGATGCTCAGCTCTTGGACCATCTCTACCAGATGACCGCTGAAAGAAGGGAAGACTACATCAACCCGATAGCAGAAGGCTTAGTAAGCTGTAGAAGTATCCAAAGCTCAGAATTAGGATCAGAACTGGCATGGGACGATTGGCAGCAAGGAGGCTACGAAAAAAACACAAGGAGGTGTGCTAATGTTGCAAGAGTCAATTTGATTGGGGCTGAAATTCAGGGATACCCAATCTTTTCAGATATGAACGCTGTAAGTGTCTTCATAGCCAAAGTAGAAAACACGATGCCAAAAGGCCAGAGAATACCCTTGATGGACATGGCATTAAAATCCACATCTGCAAGATGGTGGAGAAACCATCGCGATTCATTGATGCAATGGGATGAAGTGGAGGCAGCAATGAAAGCCAGATTTCAAGAGGAGAAGGAGACCAGGGGGAAGGACCGGTACCAAGGGGATGCAAGCCCCAGAAACCATCTGAAGAAATGTGAAGCACAATGGAGAGCTGATGGATACCCCGAGGAACTGTGGGTTCACAAGTTTATCCACTCCCTGGACGTAATCCCAAAGGCCTGGTACTTAATGGAAGAAAAGAGAAGGGGGGCCCGCAATTGGTAGGAAGTTGCGGAGAAATTCATACAGTGTTTCAATTTTGAAGGAAAAACAAAGCAGATTACACAAGCTTTGCAAGCTATCAAGCAAGTATTGTTCTTCCCTGATAGTGAACAGACGAACGAGCAATCACTTCGGTACCAAGGTATCCAACAAAAGGTGGCGTGTCAGAAGATTAATAGCAAGATGGACGACGACAATCTGGAGGATCTCAGGCATCTGTATTTTAAAGAAACAGAGGGGGAGAGATACATCAAAGAAGAACCAACTATAGAAGGTATCCACCTCCTGCCTCTCAAAACCAAGAAGGAAAATATTGGGACAAAAGACAAACCTAAGTTGGAAACCATTGGAGACTACTGGGACGAGCAAACAACAAAGGAAATATTCAGTCTACTTGAGGAGTATGAGGATTTTTTTCTTTCATCAGTATCAGATATCAAATGCATAAAGGGAGATATGGGGGAAATGAGGATAATACTGAGGCCTGATGCTAGGCCTATGAAACATAGACCATATCGTCTAAACCCAAGGGTGAAGGAAAAAGTGAAAGAAAAGATCGACAAAATGCTAAAGGCCAGGCTAATATTCCCTGTAGAAGAGGCAGAATGGGTAAGCCCCATAGTTATACAAAGCAAAAAGGAGAAATCAAATATACGAGTCTGCATGGATTACATAAGCTTAAATAATGCTTGTATCCATGATCTGTTCCCTACCCCATTTAGTGACGAAGTCCTCGACAACGTTGAAGGGAACGAGGCATACTCATTCACCGATGGCTTTTCAGGTTACCATCAGGTGAGAATAGTAGAAGAAGAAAAGAAAAGGGAAACCTTCACTACAGAATGGAGCTCTTTCGCATACAACGTGATGCCATTTGGATTGAAGAATACACCTGCATTTTTCTCTCGCATTGTGATAGCAGCATTCCGAGAATACATCCACAAGTTCTTAGAAGTCTATATGGATGACTAGATCGTGTACAACATACTGAAAGATCATGCGAGCCTTCTGAGAGTAATGTTTTATAGGTGTAGACAACTACAGATCTTGCTGAACCTGAAGAAGTGTATATTTTCCATACCATTGGAACACTGCTGGGGCACGTGGTATGTAATCAAGGTGTCTGCGCAGATCCGGCCAAAGTAGCAGTGATCGTTAACATGGAGGCACCGGAGACCATCAAACAGCTGAGGTCACTTCTGGGACACACAGGTTACTATCAACGTTTCATCTGCAACTACGCCAAAATAACAGCGCCCTTGGAAAGACTGTTAAAAAAAATCAGAGCAATTCCAGTGGACGGACAACTGCAGAGAGGCACTGGACATGCTGAAAGAAAAATTGGCAAGTGCGCCAATACTAGTCCACCTAAACTGGGAAAAACAGTTCCATGTACACATTGACGCATCCAGCATTGTGCTTGGAGTGGTCATAGCTCAACCGGGGGACAATTCAATCGATCATCTGGTATATTTTTCCAGTCTCAAGTTGTCAACATCAGAGCGCAACTATACAACAATAGAGAGGGAGGCACTAGCAATGGTGTACTCTCTCCAGAAATTTTGCCACTACCTATTGGGAGGTAAGTTCAAATTCTTCACGGATCATTCCGCATTAAAATATCTAGTAAACAAGCCAGTCTTAGAAGGGAGAATCTGCCAATGGCTCCTACTCTTCCAATAATTCACATTCGAAGTAATTGTAAAGCTGGGAAGGCTCAACGCAGGGCTTGATCACTTGTCTCGACTAGAGAATGGTGAAAGTGGAGGATCTCTAGATGATCAGCTACCGGATGCCGATCTTTTCAGAGTAGAAGCCATCCTAGACTACCTGAATGAAATAGAAACCTACCTCACCACTGGGCAGTGTCCGCAGGAATATACTACAACACAAAAGAAACATCTGGTAGTTCGAGCTGCGGAATATCAGCTGATAGCGGGACAACTATACAAATGGGACTAGACCAAGTTCTTCGAAGATGTGTTCTGGATCATGAAAGGGAAGCTATACTATGGGAAAGCCACAGTGGTGTTGCGGGAGGGCATGTCAGCGTGCAAAGTACTACAAGCAGGCTTCTGGTGGCCAACAGTGCACAAGGACAGTAAAGCGTATGTTCAGAAATGTGATGTATGTTAGTGGACCAGACGACCCTCCCACAGGGATGAGCTTCCGCTTCATCTCGTAAAGATAATCCAACCATTCGAGAAATGGGCAGTCGATTTTGTAGGGCCAATTACGCCGCCTGCAAGAAATTCAAAGGCAAGGTACATAATAACGGCGACCGACTACTTGACCCACTAGGCAGAAGTTGTGCCAGTAAGGAACTATACTGCAGATACTGCTGCCAGATTCATATATGAAAACATAATCAGCCGATATGGGTGTCCAAGAAGTCTAACCAGCGACCAGGGCACACATCTCATCAACGACACCATTAAGTCCCTACTGCAACAATTCGTGATACAACACCATAAAAGCATCCCGTATCATCCACAGGAAAATGGCACAATGGAAGCATTTAACAAGATATTGGAAAAAGGCCTGACAAAGATATGCAATGTGGAGCGCGATGACTGGGATGAACGGATACCAGCAACCCTGTGGGCATACCACACAATGGTAAAACGGCTACACAACCAAACACCATTCCAACTGGTTTATGGTAGAGAAGCAGTAGTCCTAGCAGAATTCACGATACCAAGCCTTTTGATCGCAGCAATGCTGCAGTTATCTGAAGAGGAATCTTTAAAAGAGCGATTGCACGAGTTACAGGAACTTGAGGAAGCCCAGTTTCTTGCGGAATTTCACCAAACGATAGAAAAGGAGAGGCAGAAAGCTTGGCATGATCGACATATCAAACACAAGACTTTCCAAATTGGAGGCAAGGTCCTACTCTACGACAGCAAGTTCGAGAAGTTCCCAGGGAAATTGCAGATGCATTGGCTGGCACCATTTCATGTCATAGAGGTCAAACCGTCGAGAGCAGTTCGATTGGCACAGTTAAACGGCCAGGTTCTACAAGGATGGGTCAATAGCGCATGCCTAAAACCCTACCAGGAGTAAGTTGTTCATTTCAATTTCAATAACTCTCGCAACCGAGAGGAGTAGGTAGGGTAGACTAGCATTAATAAGTCTCTCGCACCCGAGATGACGTAGATAGGTTTACCATAATGCAATAAATATTAGCTCAGTTGCGGAGATCGCAACGCAACCATTAATGGTCGGGGGGGTAGTGTCCAACGTGTCGTCCACGTCAAGAAGAAAAGCGTGCCGAACATCAACCCACCATCATTTAGCATAGTACTAGTTTCAGTCTGTAGGATCACCAAGATTTGGAAATAATTTCCATAATTAGCATTATCCATATCATAATAAATTTTCTATAATTAGACATAACCACCAGCCATCGCGTCTACCCAAATCCCAAAACCATAGTCAGCAGTGTCAGAACCCACCTCAGTAGCTAACTGATTGCACGATCGTAGCCGCGAGAGAAGCCAGGGAAACATTAACTAGTTATGGGGTCTCATCAACCTCACTCATTCTGGTTACTTACATAACCTGCATGCAGAAAAGCGTGAGAATGCCGGAAAAATCTGAGTTAGAGTTAGAAACCTCCAAAGGAGCAAGGGAAGGTGGAGCAGAACCAGGGAAGAGAAGGTGTCCAGAAGAAGAAAGGAAAGAGAAGAGACAGAGAACTGTTTTTCAGGTGTATTAGCAGTGAGCGAAGATGACAAGAGTAATCCCAGCAGTGGTAGAATAGGAGCTAGACAGCAGGATTCAGAAAATGGAGTCCCTTGTCAGGAAATATGACAATGCGACCTTAATTGATGCAGACCTCATAGACTCCTTTGAGTTTCCTGCACTAAAAAGACAGGTATACTTTGAAAATTACACAACATAGGCAGGACGGGCGGCAGCAAGGGTCCTACCCGAGTTCAGAGGTATCCAGCGGTCCTTGATAATGAATTTGAGAAACCTACCAGTATTTGGGATTACAGGCACTGCAATGCAGTGCACCAAATTCCTATTGAGAAGAATTCAGAATGGCTCTCTATGGCTGGGGAAGGAAATATCGATTCAGGCTGAAGACATTCATAGGTTGACAGGGCTGTCGCAGGAAGGAAGAGATGTCTCTTTAGTGTTCCAAACCATATCCAAACGAGAGAAGAAGTCAGGGGATACAGACTACTATGCTAAGTATGGCATCCAAAGAGGAGGAAAGGGGGCAAAAATTGAGTTAATCAACAAGCCAGAGATCATATTCGCCTGCTACCTCATTGCCAGCAAGACGATGAGACATTACACCAAAGAGGAGTGTACCTTAGACACAATTTCGGCTGTGAAGCACTGCGTCTAGGGGACCAAGCTGAACTGGTGCTCCTTCTTGCTGAAGGAGCTATTTGAGGCATGTGAAGACAACTATAAGAGGGCAACTGGATTTATCTACGAGTATTTGATAATAGCGCTGGCCATGTGGAAGTGGAATTTCCCCCTCATCAGGATACCAATGGAGATAGCGGAAGATCAGCCGGTGGCGATGAAGTTTACCCCATGGAAGGTGTCTGGAGACCTCAACACCAAGGAAGTAAATGCAGAAGCCTTCAGAAGTTGGTACGGCCTAATGGTTGACGTTGTAATGAGTCAACAGAGGATCCCAAAAAACCTACTGGATGGATATAGTGAGCAAGTCTGGTTTGGAGCCACGCACAAGCACACATTCCTCAGACCCACTTGTGTACCAGAGACGACGTTCCATATGAGGCCTCTGAAGTTCCAAATTGATGAAGAAACTTTTCATACAAAATTTTGTTCGTGGCCAAGGGTTGCAATGGAAGTCAGAGACGGGGTGTACACGTACAATTTTGACGGGATGCTACCAGACCGGTTGCCAAGAGAAACGGAGGAGGAGGTAGCAAACAAGGTGTCGAACCTGCAGCTCCTCCTGATCATTCAGCAACTAAACTCGAAGGTACGAAGATTTAATGAAGTAGTTCAGGTGATAGCGAGTAGTGCCACTCCATTTCCAATTTTTTCAGAATTCCAAGTCTCCCAGTCGAACCCACCTCCAAGCACAACCTCCATCTCTGCACCCATTCCCAATGTATTTTTCAGTTCGCCAACCCCAGTAACCACACCAGTGGCGGGGAAAAGTAGGTATGCAAAACCCGTAGCGGCACCGAAGGCCAAGAGGGCCAAGGTTGTATAATCAAGTCCAGTGGTTGACCTCACAGGAGAGGATCCACCCCGACAATTGAGCACAGGGGTACTGATCCAAGAAGAGCTAATAGTTGAGACAGGGGAAGCAAGCCGGTTGCCACCCCACACCCCCAGTAACCCCTTCGATTTCCTAAACATCCACATATCACTACCTCGTCCAGATCCACTACCACCTACCACCTCATCTGTCTCCTGCGAACCCCACAGCTCCGCACCATCCACCTCATCCGCCACCATGTCTGATCCAGTTATCAAAAGAATACTCAATGGGGACCACAGGATGGAGGTTAACTCGGGTACGAAAGTAGTACCCCCAGCCAACCCTACCATGGTCACGCAGACTACTTTTACCAACCTCATCACTCAGATGGAGCAGATAGTTGAAGACACAGCTAGGCCACTCCCTGAGCCTACTCAGCTCCAACCACCCAACCAAGCAGATCAAGAGGGGCGACCGAACCTAAATATGGCGGACTTTGCACCCCAGCAAACTCCGCCACAGTCACCTCAAGACCAGTCAGAAAGATTATTTTCCAGTGGGCAACCACTCCAGGAGCGAAGGCCAGATCAGGGTACCTCCGGTACCGAGAGCATGGAGACATGGGGGACAGCTTAGTTGTACCATTTCATCCAAAGGGCAGCACAGCAGGCCGAGAAGCTCCACTCAGAACTACAGCAGAAATGCGAACAACAGTAGCAGTAGATAATCACGCTTACTGAAATTCATGAGCAGCTGACAATGGAGAAAGAACAGCTACAGGGACAGCTCGAAATAGTGGCTAGGGTTTTCAGGGAAGTATGGCCCGCAGTGACAGCCCACCATAATCAAATACCAAATGGCGTGCAAGAAATGGAGGTAGTAGGGTGGGCGATCCACCTCAGGGTGGCATACTCAAACCTCCACCAGGAGAATACAAAACTCAAGGTGACATTGGCAGCCCAGCCCGCACTGCCCGACCCAGCAGTTGTGTACTCAGCAGAAATATCAGAGAAACAGGGCCAAGTAACAAATATGCAGGAAGTCCTAAGTACTGCAGCCAGAGATGCATATGACCTACTGAAGGGTCTGCAAGAATGCTCAATGGCCCTCACGGTGAAGGCATAGCCGATTTCGGCCCAACTACAACAAATCTCCAAGGAAATATAGGAAGCCATAGACCTAACTAGGCTGGACCAATTGTATGCCCAGGCGGATGCTAGAGGTCCAAATTCAACAAATAGAGGAGACTTCGACGGCAGCCAAACAAGCAATCCGAAAGCTTCGACAGCCCGTAAATATCAACGCCAAAACGATGCAGCAACTGGCCTTGGAGGCTGACACACAGATCAACACAGTATTTGGCGTCGTGCCGGCAATCGCCGGGGAAGAAGTAGTCACCAAAATCATGGCTGAGACCGACGAGTTGCTGCAAGGATGGTAGCAGGCCGTGGCAACCTTCCAAGATCTTAAAGCCTCAGCTCTGAACAAGGTCCCAGAGTTGGGGCCCTTGTTTGGACAACAAGGAGAAGGCACGCAGCCAGAACAGGGCACAGGGTCGGGCGGGCCCATGGAAGTGGAGATGGCTCAGGACAATTGACTCGAGGTGAGTCAAAAGGATGTGGTCGGGGCCCGTTAGGGCCCTTGTTTTTGAAATCAGCAGATTTTGAGTTGTGGAAAGCACGTGGTGGAACGCAACCTTGATAGGCAGGAAGGTGTCAAGGTTGCAGAGGAGCAGAGGACAAGTGTCGCGGTGGTTGTGGGAGCAAGCTTAGACAGCGGAAGGGTGCGGAAGGAAACAAGCAGTGAACTCCTGGTGAACAGAAAGAAATGAAAGACATCTGAGCAAGAAAGGAAGAGGAACTGTCAGTCGCATGGGCAGGAGAAAAAATAGGCAGCCATCCAACAGATGAAGAGGTTGGCACAGATGGGAATAGGCAACAAGGAGCTACAGGAGAGCTCTATCTGGGTTACATTGTTCTCCTTTGTTCTCCTCTCTTCTGGGTTACTATGGTTTCTCTCTTTCCCTATGGACGTGTTGTATTTTGTTCTATTCTATGCTCGTATGTAGCCGAGCCTTGTAATAGTTCGCCTATGATGGCTGATGATTAATATATCCAAGAAGGCTGTTCTGTTATGTGATTCTGAGTATGAATGAGTGCTGTTATAAGTTATGTTTAAAATTTTGTTTATCGTTAGTTTAACTATTTTCCTGAAGAGTGCATGTTATGGAATATTATGTCATGATTGTTTAAGTCCTTGGTTTAGCTTTGTTTCACCAGTCTGGATGTTGTGGAGATGATACCACCCTGCTCCCGATCACAGTAGGGTCGCAACATGCCTCGAGTAAGACTCTATGCCCTTCAGAGCAGACTGTAAATGTCGGCGTGAATCGAGACTACGGCAGAAAACCTTGTTGGCCCTCAGCCCTGAACCTGGGTCTTCTCTGCGGGACCTGTTCTCTCACCAACATTGATCACAAACCTGTCAATCCTCTTTCCAATGAAATCCTTACCTTGTCTTCCATTTAGCGATGTAGGTCCATTAACCTCCAGCGACGCATCAAATAAATTAGCATCCTTAATTAATCCCCTAATGGCCACAGTAGAAGAATCCACCCGGCTTATACCACCCCATATTTCATAATGATGACAAACACAGTTAAAGTCCCCAACCACTATTAGATTAGTCAAACCTAAAAAACCACATTCATTCAATTTCGACTAGAATGGAAGTTTATCGACATAAGGTGCATAGATGTTGATGAAATTAATGTGACCGTTGAAATCCCTACAGAAACCAGATAGTATCATACCACCAAAAAAACCATATGGTTTTACAAATACCTTCCGCGGATCCCACACTGCTGCACATCCACCCGACTTTCCCTATGCATCAGTCGCCGCCATGTTCCAATCTGGAAACATAGAGAAGAAGACAATAAGAGAATGCTCAGCCCCAGCCATGGTCTCTTGAATAAGAAAAATAGAGGGCTTCGCTGTAAAAATAAAATGCTTCAATGACAAAATCTTCTCATGTCCCCCCAACCCCCTCAAATTTAACGAGATAATCTTCATGATGGAAACTCTGACTCAGGGGCCAAAGCTCTAAGGACCCGATTGATGGCCGATGCGACCAGCACATCCCTGAAATTTCCTTCTACTAAATTGTCATTCAGACCCGAGACTGACAAAATTTTTGGTTTTCGCTTCTACTTCCCTTTCCCCCGGCGAATCGTGACATTCGACCAAGAGGATGGACTCAACACAATGGGAGGAGAAGAATTTCCTGTATAGATCTTCAGTGGGACAACACCAGTATCTGGATTGGATAACAGAAACTCTATCTCACTTCCTATTGAGTTCCTGGGGGAAGAAAAATCCTCATTCCCAGTCCTTGGAGATAGCTGGGGAGACAAACACATTTCACTCACCTGGTCCGCGACCTCACCCCTCTGTCCCAAAGGAGAGTGAGGCAACAAGGGACCAAACATAGACTCAACACTGGGAAGTATTATAGGCCGATGATGACCTTCCAGGACAACCCCTATTGGTATATTGATAGCGGCATGAACAGGGTTTCGCACATAAAGAGGGCCAACTTCAGCCTTAGACACAATGACATGCTCAATAGTAGAGGGAGTCCTAACAGCGGGAAGGGGCGACCCTGACTTAAAATAGAAATCTGGGGAGGAGAAGATTGATTCAGTAGCCACTTCATCTATCAACACCCTCTGATGATTATTGTCCCCCAAATTCGAAAAGGATGAAAGCACTAAGTGATCGTTCAACACAACAGAATCAGACAGAGGGATGTCATTAGTGGAGGTCTTACCCAGTAAATTCGTGATGTTGTCCAGCGGCATGTCGTCCATCGTCTTCACAGATCGAATATTTGACCCACGGACCTCATCCTTCTACACAGGTAGCCCCTACTGTACCCTGGTCATCTTGAAATCCTCCCTCCATATTCGGCATTTCTGCATAAGATGTCTCGTTTCGTGACAGAGGTGGCACTGAAACGGGACCTTCCAGAAGTCAATTTTTTGCCGATAAACAGTTTCGTCCCACGATACATCAATAGTGGCTGGTAAACCTCCTGCAAAGGGTAGCTCGATGAGCACCCAAGCCACCCACTTATTGAAGGCGTCATGGCACTTGGGATCTGCGAAGCGGAAAACACCCACCGCATCCCCTATGGCCTTCAACACCCGAAAGTGCCAGAAATGAAGTGGAAGGCTGTGGATTTTAGCCCAGACCAAATGATTCACAGGAGCGTTGAGGGTCAGGTGAAAACTCGCATCCTAGCGATGTAACACGAGGAAAAATCGTCCCAAAACCCATGTCCGGCCTAGGACCACCCGGACATCATCCTCTTTTTGGAGATGGAAGCAATACCAACCTGCTTCCAGTCGACTTATCGTGGGCGAATATCCCAACAGATCCTCCCACTTCTTGATCAACCAGTCCATCATGTTCGATGCACCCTGCTGTTCAAATTTCCATCATCCAACAACTGCGCAAGTCAAAATACCAACCACTCTTTCCCATAAAATGTCTGAACCAAAGCTCAGAAGCCGACACTCTTCAAAAGCTCGGATGGCCTTTATCTGTCATTGTTCCTTATAATGATTCAGAACAATCGGTTGAGTAATCTGTTCTTCCTTATAGACCACCTCAGAAGCAGACTCCGACTGCACCAGATTAACCCGAGTCCCTTTCGATACATTTTGGCTTTTTTGTTTAACATGCTTGGAGCAAGACACCGCCTTCGCTGCCTGCAACTCATGTACAAAAAGTGGGTCCAGGAAATCCATGTCACCTTCAGCAATAAATTTTTCTAAATCCGCCATCCTGTCACCCCCGGTCCGCAATGAAAAGAGAAGGAAAAGATCCAGTCAGCCCTATACGGGAGAACCATATATACCATCAGATGTCCACCTAGACTCCACAACAACCGGCTGGGATGACCAAATGGGGTTCTCCGCCTCTGTGCCAAAGCCAGTATAAAGGTTGCCACCGTCTGGATCAGAAAAAGGGACTCACCCTTTACAGCCAATGCCAGGGCAAAAGAGACGTTGAGAAGATGGCTAGGGAGTGACCCCACTTCCGCGATGGTGGTCCATTAAAAACCAGCTCACTCAAAACAGCCTAGATTAAGACACCTTGCCATTCGCCGTCCAACAGCCTTAATGGAAGTACCCACCACCTCACTCCAACCTTTAATCTCAAATCCTCTATAATAAGACTCCAAAATTACTCTCCAGTTACGTACCCAGCCCTTCCGCAAGGGTATTGTAATTCCATTGGATCACGTACTACCGCGCCCAAATGTTCACTCATAATCAATGCCCACTAACCTACCACTACAACGTACCATCTCGCCAGCGCCATCAAAACACAGATAGATTGGACGATCGGAAAATTCGAATAAACCCGACGAACATGTTCCGCCTGATCCAATCACCAGAAAGGCCGAATATCTCCAGCCAGAAGACCTCTTGAATTATCGGCTGGACATCCCTCTGTATTAATCTCCATACATACTTGGAAATATGTGTGCATATTCCACTAAAACGATCTGTCTTATCTTTTCCATTTCCATCTTTGCCTCTACAATCATTCGATTAACACATAAACACACAACTCGCCTCACCTTTTTCTTTGAACTTAGAAGTAGCAATTCAAAGAAAAAAGATAGTTGGATTCCATTATTACAATTATATTTAAGCAAAGCTTGACTCTTGAAATCACTTGTGGACATTTCTGTGAGTGGATTCAAACTTTGATTTTTAATATAAAATTAACTTTTTTTTTCACTTGTGGACATTAGGTTAGTGGGATTCAAACTTTTAATATTAATATAAGATTAAAGTTTTTTTAATAATGTATATTGTTAAACTCTTGAATTAATGTTTTTATAATTATTTGGTTTAGATAATAATTAAGTAATAACTTTTTTATTTCTTTATTTAAAAAACTCATTTATTTAACATATATTTTTCAATAAATAAATGAATTCAACTCTTTAAAATCATTTTTTTCTATAAATATTGTATTTAACTATAAAAGTTTTGGCTTTACTCACACAATTTCAAGTGAAATTATGATTTATTATTATTTAAAATGTATTTTTGAAAACATAAATGAATTCAAATACTAAAAAATGATATAAAAGTTTTGAATTATGATTTCTTATTATTTAAAATGCATTTTTAAAAACAATGATTTCTTATCATTTAAAATGCATTTTTGATGACATAAATGAATTCAAACACTAAAAATGATGCAAAACTCCAATTTTTATTTATTTATTTTTAATTAGAAAATTCAAACTTATAATTCTAAAAAAAATATCTTTAAAATTTTCCAATAAATAACCCAACAAAACCAAAATACAAAATATTTATATTTATTAATAAAATCATACTTTTTATAAACCCTAATCTTTCAAACAAATATTGGTTCTCGTTTCTGGTAAATCCTATGCAAACACGTCTTAATCTTACAAAGAAATATACATACAAGTCTTCTATGATACGGTGAATAATCCGATTTCTGATTACAATATACATACAAATATTTGTCTTGTAAATCCTATACAAACAAGTTATATGTTCCTGTTTCTTGTAAATCCTACTCAATATTATATTCAAGTAACTGGTTTCCACTAAAATTCTGCACAACTTTGCAAGCTTATCTGTTTCTGTTTCTTGGACATCCCACCCAGTATCATATTGTTGTTTCTGTTTCTTGGACATCCTACTCAATATTATATTGATGTGACAGGTTTCTACTGAAATTCTGCACAATTTTGCAGACTTCCTATCATATTGAAGTGAGAGGTTTCACTGTTCTGTACAATTTTATCATAGAAGTCGTCTACTGAGCTCAGTAGCCTGGACAGTGAAAAATTGCCGGAATCTGGTTAACTAAAATTTGAAAAATCATGTGATTGGAGTGTCTAGAATCCATTTTTGATGCTGGATTCAGCATGATCACCCTTAGGGCACTCAAAATATTAAAGTTTAACAACTGTAAACAAGATTCTGGACAAATTTTTGCCAGATTTTCTAAAAATCATTGGATTCTAAGTGAAAACGCGTGCTTTTTAGACTGGGCGTTTTATCATTTAGTTGTTTCTGTTTCTTGGACAACATCCTACCCAATATTAGATTGATGTGACAGGTTTCCACTGAAAGTCTGCACAATTTTGCAGACTTCCTATCATATTGAAGTGAGAGGTTTCACTGTTTTGTACAATTTTACACAATTCGTATTGTATTGAAGTGATAGGTTTACACTAAGAATTCTCCACAATTTTACGAATTTTGATGACTTCTCATCCCACGCTCATTTTGCCCTCTCTCGGCTTCAACACCAGACATGGTGTCGTCGAAATCCCTGCATGCAGAAACACATATTGAAGCTTTATTGGACCTCCCAGAGGGCCAGAAGGACCTCTTCTTTGGCTTTCAGAGATTTAGGCTCTTCCCACCCTCCATCAGATTCATCATCTGGAACGAGTTCTGCGAGAGATTTTCCTTCAATGGCCTCAAGGCAATAGTCCCCTTATTCTTCTCAGAGCACCTCGGTCTGTCACAAGTCCAAGCAACAGAGATGTTTCATCTCTTCACAATGGCCTGCCATGCAACTCCAATGCTGGGAGCCGTAATTAGCGACACCATCTGGGTAAACTATTAAAACCAATATCTGAATGGAAGCGAGTTATTTAGAGATCTGCTTTCGGATCATTACATCAAAAATTTAAATTGTTAATGGGTTTCCAATCTTATATAACCCTCTTATTGAAATTGATAAATACATTGACATGAATGTCTGTATGCTCTGTTTTTTATCTGGCAGGGGAAATATAGAACAATTTTGTATCTATCTCTTCTCTATGCAGTGGGGAACTGGGTAATGTCCATAGCTGCAATACCAGAACCCGATCCTGTAACTCAAAAAGCTTCGAACTATTCGATGTGGAGCACTACCATGGGTCTTATATTCATGGCAATTGGCATTGGAGGCATCAAACCCTGTCTCACAGCTTTCGGTGGAGACCAAATAGAATGCTCTGTGCCAGATGGTCAAACAAAAGAAAGGGTTCGCAGAACATTTTTCTCTGCGTTTTTCTGTGCAACTAATGTGGCCGGCTTCCTATCTCTGTTCTTCACTCCACTGTTGAGGGCAAATTTGTCATATGCAGTCGCTTTTGGAATACCTGCTCTTCTCATGGGTCTCTCTATAATTATTTTCTGGTCTGGCCGGGGAGCCTATGTCGACAGACGGGCTGTGGGGAGTTTTTTTGCTAGTTTTATTAAAGTCATAGTTAGTGCTGTAAGGCTGAGGAAGAAAGAATCTGGTTATGTAAATTCTGAACAAGTTAACTGCAGGGGGGGATCGAGCAGAGCTGCTCACTGGCTTGATGCTGCTAATCTAAGCTGCGGTGCAGAAGAAGTTGAAGATGTGAAGGCTATCATCAGACTATGTGTTTTGCTCCTCCCCACTTCTCTATTTTGGTGCGTGCATGATCAGAAGGCCTCGACGTGGGTATTTCAAGCGAAACGGATTAATGGGCATGTGTCCTGGCTCGGAAACAATGTGATTAGGCCGGATCAGATGCAGGTGCTTATTATCTAATCACAGGGCACTATACTATTAAAGCATAAAGAATAGTAACAAAATGAAGGGGGGGTTTTGCTTGCCTGTGGTTTTTTCCCACTGTATTATTAAAACGAACCAAATTGACCAAGCCACTTAATGGTTCTGGTCTTCAAACTAAGCTAGAGTTCAAAACAATTGTTTCTGGGTTTGGGAGAAGTTAATAATGTAAATGTTTTTGGAATCTAAACTTCTGTGATCCATCATATAAATTAGTAGAAATTCTTTCGGTAATAATCACATGCATTGGAACGTGGTCGAAACGGTTCGAACCAACCAGTGTGGTTCATCATCAGGGCCTAGTCCTGATGATGAACCACACTGGTTGGTTCGAACCGCGTCGACCACGTTCCAATGCATGTGATTATTACCGAAAGAATTTCTACTAATTTATATGATGGATCACAGAAGTTTAGATTCCAAAAATGTAAATGTTGTTGTAAAATATGTTTCTTATGAGCAATTTTGAAAATATCTGTGGAATTGCTATAATTATCTATATTTGTAAAGATTATATAATTTTCTTAAACACTAGGGCTGAAACTGAATTAGCTACACCCTAGGGATTAATTGAACTGGATACTCATTCACACACACCCACCAGTTACTGAACTAAGCTGAAAGACAAAATGATGCACTTTGTTGTCAGAATTTTCTCTGGTAAATGTTAGTACCAGAGAAAGGGAGGATGCTTATATATGTAATCAAGGCTGAGAAAAATTGACATTTGGGAGCAGTCTGTGTCTAGGATTCAGATTCTTTCTACCATGCAGGGATAGCTTCATAGAGAGAGGATAAACGGTAACAGTTTAGAAAGTTGAGATAAAATTTACTTTCATTTTTGTCTAAACATGACTGGTATAGTCCCTCCATCTGATTAGTAATATGTTGGAGGCTCTGAATTTTCTTGCCCCAATTTTCAAGAAAATTTTTCCTATTTCCTATATACTTTATAAAGCAGCACTATCCTTCTGGCATGCTTTTATAAGGAAAACCTTCCTTTACCCAGCCTCGCGAGACCACATTGTATGTTAAAAATGTGACAACGAATATTGTAAATTTACCTATGTAGTTAGAATAATGTAGGTTGAATAACGAAATATGGTTGTAATAACGAAATAGACTAGTTAAAAGAGATGGCCCAAGAGGCTTGTAGACACAGAGAATTTCATCAATAAAGTTTTAAGAGATTTTATCTTCAGTTGTTCAATTCAGTTACATTTCTCCTATTTCATGTCTTGTGTACTGTTTTTCCCACAACAAGTGGTATCGGAGCACAGAAGTCGATCGTGTTTTTTGGTTGCACTGGTGGTTGGCTGTCAACTGTCCCTGGGAGAATTCGAAGAGGGATCATAAGCTATCTGCTGCTGTACGTGGGAGGAGTCTGCCCGCAAAGAAGCTGTCGATCCACCATAAAGAAGAGCCGCCGTGAAAAGAGAGGTGAAGTCGGCACGAAACTATGGTGGAAGGTTTCTAAAACCCATAGTTTGAATGTGTTCTTTTTCTTCAGCGTCGTGGAACAGTTGGAGACTAGTCATGATTTGGCTCGATGTTTGGATTCGGTTGTCTGCCAGCGCTTAGTTTTGGAGCGTTTTGGATTGAAGACTCCAGTGTATGTGCTACAATTGGAGCGGGTGCAGAGGTGAAGCCAGTGTTTGGAGACAAGCCGGTGCAAAGAAAGCCCCTTGCTGTACACGACAGGAGTAAATTGCTGGAGAAAGGAAGCAGCCGCCAATGCCTGAGACCCGCTGCTGCTGGGAGAAGAGTGACATATGGAAAAGCCACAAGCCACTTGAAGAGGGCCAGAGCACACTGAAATCGGTATTTTCTTTTCAAGATAATTATTGGATGAAAGAATTTTTTTTTTTAATCTGTTGATTAAAGAAATTGGTAGGGATTCAGGAAAAAAATTAAGTCAGGAAATCAGCATTAAGCATTCAGCATTTGTTGAAAAGGGTTGTTTTTTTTTAACAGAAATTGTTTATGTAAAAGGGTTTGAACAAAAATTGTTCAGTTTAAGGAAAAAGGGTTTTTTTTTCCTTTGTGAAAAGTGATTTCCAAAAGAATTGATTTAGTGAAAGAGAAAGAAAAATAGAAATTGTAATTTTTTAATTTCTATTTAAAGGTAGTAGGAGAAAGAAGAGATTTGAAACCCTTGAAACCCTAGAAGAAGAAGGGAAAACTTGAAACCCTAGCAGAAGAGGACAAAAGTTTTTTAATTTGTGGAAGAAGGGAAATCTGAAACACTAGGAGGGAGAAATAGCAAAAATGACAAACGCAAGATTTGAGGTGGAGAAATTCACCGGGAAAAACAATTTTTCCCTGTGGAAACTAAGGTTAGGGATTTGCTGGAAACAAGGGTTGCACAAGGCATTAGACGGGGTAGCTAAAAAACCAGCAAGCATGTCAAATTCGGACTGGGAGGACTTGGATGCTCGAACTCTCAGTACTGTTCGGTTATGTTTGGCAGATGAAGTGCTCTTCAATATTGTTGGAGAGAGTACAACTGCAGGGTTATGGAAGAAATTGGAAACTCTCTATATGAAAAAATCTTTGACTAACAGAAACTATTTAAACAGACAATTGTACAACCTCCGGATGAAGGAGGGTACAAAAATTGCAGATCACTTAAATGTTTTTAATACGCTTATTTGTCAGTTGTCTGATATGGAAGTAAAGATGGAGGAAGAAGACAAGGCAATAACCTTGTTGTGTTCCCTGCCTGAGTCATGGGATCACTTCGTGACCTCAGTCAGTTTGAGCACTGCTGATTCATTAAAATTTGAATCTGTCATGGGTGCTCTTTTATCTGAAGAGGTACGAAGGCAATCTAGCATTGAGACTTCTGCGCCTGAAGCCATGGTAGCTAGAGGTCGGTCAAAGGAAAGGGGGGGAAAGACAAGAGGTTCTTCTAGATCGAAGTCAAAGGGCGGCAAGAAGAGTAAAGCAAAATGCTGGTACTGCAACAAACCGGGACATCTCAAAAACTATTGTTGGAAACGGAAGGAGGCGGAAAACAACAAGGAAGCAAATCAGGTCGATTCAGGTATGGATGATGAGGTTTTAATTGTTGAAGCACTCCCTGTTTGTAATATCTCACAAGATGCTGACTATTGGCTATTAGACTCTGGTGCTTCTCATCATATGAGTCCGCACCGAAATTGGTTTTCATCATATGAAACTGTAGATGGTAATTCTGTATTCATGGGAAATAATGCATCTTGTCAGACTGTTGGGATTGGAAATGTGAAAATTAAAATGTATGATGGTACAATTAAAACCTTATCTGATGTTAGGCATGTACTTGATCTAAAGAAAAACTTGATTTCCTTGGGAGTTTTGGATTCACATGGTTATAAGTTTACAAGTCAGAATGGAGTGATGAAAGTCTCGAAAGGAGCCTTGGTTGTTATGAAGCCTGAAAAGGTCGGAAACTTGTACAGACTCAAGAGAAGTACTCAAGTTAGTGAAGCAGCGATCATGTCAGATAAAGCATAAGAAGGTTCTCGTCTATGGCATTAGCGGTTGGGTCACATGAGCGAGAAAGGTCCTCAGGTACTGATGAATCGCAAGCTACTTCCTGATTTGAAATCCTTGAAGTTGGATTTTTGTAAATATTGTGTGTTTGGCAAACAATGTAAACAAAGATTCAAGTCTGGAAATCATAATAGCAAGCAGATTTTGGACTATATTCATTCTGATCTGTGGGGACCATCTCCAACTGTGTCCTATGGAGGTGCCTTGTATTTTTAAACTTTTATTGATGATTTCTCCAGAAAAGTTTGGGTCTATATGCTGAAAAAGAAAGCTAATGTGTTTAATGTGTTTAAACAATTTAAAACAATGGTGGAAGAGAAAACAGGCAAATCAATCAAATGTTTAAGAACTGACAATGGCGGTGAATTTACCTCTTTAGAATTTGAACAATTTTGTAAGGATGAAGGGACAGTTAGACATAAAACTGTTGTTTATACTCCTCAGCAGAATGGTGTTGCTGAACGGATGAATCAGACTCTTATGGAAAGAGCCAGAAGCATGATTAGTAATGCTAATCTACAAAAGGAGTTGTGGGCAGAAGCAGTTTCTACTGCTTGTTATTTAGTTAACAGATCACCTTCGGTTGCAATAAACTGTCAAATTACTGAAGAAGTTTGACCGGGTCAGTCTTGTGACTATTCGCATTTGAAGATTTTTGGTTGTGATGCCTATGTTCTTATTCCTAGAAATTAGCGTTCAAAATTAGATCCAAAATCAAAATGTTGTGTCTTTGTTGGATATGATTATTCAGTGAAGGATATAGGTTGTGGGATCCTACTTCACGGAAGATAGTCATTAGTAGAGATGTAACATTTGATGCGTCATCTCTTTTAAAATCAGATGTTGAAAAAGTTGAACAGAAGTAGGTATCGCCAGGTCAGCAGATTCAATTGGAGACTGTACCTTTTCCAGAAAGTCGAAAGGAAGGAGAGACTTCTAAAAAAAGTGGAGAAGCAGAGGAAACTGGAGAAATTCCAGAATCCAGTCAGCAACCAGTCACTCTAAGAAGGTCGACAAGGGAAAGAAGAACACCCAAAAGGTATGAAGACTCTGCTTCATCATTTGCATTGATTACTGAAGATGGGGAACCATCTTGTTATCAGGAAGCAGTTGATGATGCAGATAGCAAGATATGGAAAAAGGCTATTGAAGAAGAAATGGACTCCTTAGCCAAGAACAATACCTGGGATCTTGTAGAACTTCTTGAAGGGAGAAGCATTGTTGGGTGCAAATGGGTCTTCAAGTTGAAGAGAAAAGTTGATGGAAGTATCGAAAGGTATAAGGCAATATTGGTTGCAAAAGGGTATTCTCAGGTTGAAGGTATTGACTTTCATAAGATCTTTTCACCAGTAGTTAAACTTGTTTCTATTCGTACTGTGTTAGCACTAACTGCTTTACTTGACCTTGAGTTAGAACATTTAGATGTTAAAACAACCTTTCTTCATGGTGATTTGGATGAAGAGATATATATGGATCAGCCAGAAGGTTTTGTACAAGGTCGCAGCAGAAGATTAGTTTGCAAGCTCGGGAAATCATTGTATGGCCTGAGGCAATCGCCCAGGCAATGGTACAAGAATTTTGATTCCTTCATGATGAGCCAGAATTTTATCAGAAGTGAGTATGATCATTATGTATACTTCAAAAGTTTCAATGGCATATTCATTATCTTGGTGTTGTATGTTGATGATATGCTTATTGCAAGAAAAAGCATGGAAGAAATCAACAGGTTAAAGGCTCAGCTGTCTAGGATGTTTGAAATGAAGGATCTTGGAGCGGAAAAACATATCTTGGGCATGGAGATACATAGAGACAGGAAGAATGGTAAGTTTTGGTTATCACAACAGAAGTATGTGGAGAAAATACTTGAAAAGTTCGGTATGAACAATGTGAAACCTGTTAATGTTCCATTAGCTTCCCATTTTAAGCTTTCTTCGGATTTGAGTCCTAGAACTAAAGAAGAAAAGCAGTATATGTCTCGTGTACCATATGCAAATGCGGTAGGAAACTTAATGTATGCGATGGTATCTACAAGACCTGACATTTCACATGCAGTTGGAGTTGTCAGCAGGTTCATGGCAAATCCAAGGGAAGAACATTGGAGAGTAGTGAAATGGGTGCTTCGGTATTTGAGAGGCACAAGTGACCATTGCATCAGCTTTGATGGTCGTGAAGGTACAGTCTGCGGATATGTGGATGCTGATTATGTAGGTGATTTGGACAAAAGGAGGTCTACTACAGGTTATGTTTTTACTCTTGCAGGTGGAATAATCAATTGGATGTCAAAGCTTCAAGAGACAGTTGCTTTATCCACTACTGAAGCAGAGTATATAGCTGCTTCAGATTCCTGTAAAGAGGCAATCTGGTTAAAAGGTCTGCTTGATGAGATTGAAAGGACGCAGGAGAAAGTGAATGTGTTTTGTGACAGTTAGAGCGCTATTCATTTGGCTACAAATCCAGCCTATCACAGCAAGACCAAGCACATCGATGTAAGGTATCACTTTGTGAGACATGTAATCGAAGGCGGAAAAGTAGTCCTCAAGAAGGCCCGCACACAGGATAATCATGCAGATATATTCACGAAGCCAGTTACAGTAGAGAAGCTGAGATGGTGCCTTGCTTCTCTCGGCTTGCAAAAAAGATGATGAATGGACAATTTGTTGTCAAGGTGGAGTTTGTTAAAAATGTGACAACGAATATTGTAAATTTACCTATGTAGTTAGAATAAGTAAAATGTAGGTTGAATAATGAAATAGACTAAGTTAAAAGAGATGGCCCGAGAGGCTTGTAGACACGGAGAATTTCATCAATAAAGTTTTAAGAGATTTTATCTTCAGTTGTTCAATTCAGTTACATTTCTCCTATTTCCTGTCTTGTTTACTGTTTTTCCCACAACACTGTAAGGATCTATGACCAATTTGATTGTCAAATACAGAGAATTAGCTTAACGTGTGATTAATTTAAATCTAAAATATATAGCAATAGGGTAACATGATCAGGATTGTTTTGTTGACAGGCTCTTGATCCACTTCTTGCCCTCGTTTTTGTTCCATTTTTTGACCAAGTGATGTATCCTTTCTTAGAGAAGCATGGAGTTGCTATGAAGGAAATAAGAAGGTTGATTTTGCAATTTTTACATCAGGGCTGCTCCAGTTAGCAATTGATAAGAGAACCACTACAGGATCCATCACATCTTATGATAACACTTTCTCAGATTCCAAGCCTGAGAATGAGTATCATATGGGAATTTTCGACTTAGCTTACACAAATGAAAAGGAAAAAAAAATACCAATTCTTTGGTAGGTACCTTAGTATATAATACTGACAACGACAGAAGTAATATTTATGGTCACTGAATTGGAATTTTCTTATTCGTAGGCCCCTGTTTCAATGAAGTCGGTTGTTCAAGAAATCTGGAATTTGACATCTTCTGGAGGTTTCTCTCCTTTCCTCCTTTTATCTAATAAATATGTATCATGTGTAATTAGTCACATTGTTGTATTTATTAAATGTTCAATATTGGATCCAATACCGATTAAATGTACTAGTGTCAACAGGTGATTTGACCACCATTTTAGTTGTGGGTATCATTGGGAACCAGCTATCCACAACAAAGAGGTCATTTATATTCGCAGGATTAGGTATGATTGGTATGGTGTTCATGATATGGCTAAGTGCATGTTTTGCAGATGCAGATAATCCCAACGTTGAAGAGGACATCGTGACTGTTGGTTCAGAAGTTCAGTCCAGCATGTTTGAATGAGTATCTCCTATTTATCTTATAGCTTAAACGTGTAATATTTGATCATATGATAAGATTGTGGTTTGTTATTGTTATTGGCCATTGTGATTTAGAGTTTGTTTCTATGTTTCAGGGGTTGTTAGATTTAGTTGGATATAAGAGATTCTCTCCAACTATTTGGCTCCTATTTTGGTGTGTGGTAGAGATATTCTCTCAACAATTTGTTAGTGTTCTAAAATAGTGTATCTACCTTGAGTCATAGCTTGATGTATTTATAAGTGTACAATTATTTGTTAATAGAAAACAAAGCAGCATAGTTTTGGTGTGTGTCAGGAACCATGTCTAGTCTTTCATTTCTTTACAAGGTGTTAGAGTCGTTATGGGCTTGACTCTCTCCTCACTCTCTTGTGAGATAGGTCCATCATCATGGCATTTCAATATTTCTAATACTCTATATATAGGTAGGATCAGTGTAGGTGATAGTATATTGTTTATTGAATTTTTGCTGTGGTATGTTTGTGGTAATATGTTTAACTAAAATTTGTCATAGGCATTCTAAGTTACATTAGTTTTCCTTTGCATTTGTTTCATCGCTATAAAATGTGATTGATTAGTCTCGAGATTGATTGACAACGACTTGGTTTAGAATTATAGCTCAAATAGGAACTTTCGAATAGGTTTAATGTGAATGTCCAAGAAGTACTTCTAGATATTTTCAAAAAGTAATTCTATTTTGGAATTCACTTTAGTAAAAAGTGAAATTCTTAAATTTAGTTGTCAAGTCTAAAAAAAGTGTATCCCATGCATGTGTCACTTAAACTAGGAGTAAACTGAAAAAAAAATTAGGATTTCGGTCTCTGCTAAAAGTATGAAAACGAATCAAGAGAGGATTCTACAAACACATGAGCAATTGAGCAGGCAACCTTTAGTAGGTTGCAATACAAATTCATATAGACATACCATACAAATATCCAAACAATCCATATGGTCAGGTTGTAGTCATACAACAATATTAATCTCTCAGCAAATTGTTCCTCTCAATTTTAGAGCCATTTTTGATAATTGTACAAAGTTGTTTTCTTGTGGGAAACTTAGGGAGGTTTCCTTATAAGTTTTTCAAAGAAATGAAAACTTGATTTTGAAGGAGTCATACCTGAGAATCCCCAAACCTTTCCAATGGGTATTGTTGGAACAGGGTCCTCCAAAGGCTGCGAATTGGGACAGTTTTGAGTATTTTTGTATATTTTTGCATATTTTAGTCTAAGCGTAGGGGTTTTGGGGTGGGATAAAGCCCCGAAAGCATTGTAATGGGTCAAAGGGCAGACCTAGAGTCCGCAAACCATGGTTTGTGGACCACAGGAAAGATTAAGCTAGATTGTTATAAATAGAAGGACATTTTGAATCAATAAAAGGAAGAAGATAGATGCGAACTGTGAATTAGTAGATCTGTTTGGGTTATTAGGGAAAGGACTCTTGCTGGATGTGTGCGCGGAGATCCTTAGTCATGTTGTGTGCAGACCCTGCTGTTGTGTGCGCAGGTTGGGTTTTGGGTATTGTAAAAGGATCTGAAGGACTAATGAAAGCGAAAGGTTGTTGATACGAATATCTGTTATGTTATGCATGGTTCTGTGTTAAGTTGCGAATGTAACTGTGTTATTGGCTAATGTTGCGTCGACATCTGTCTGTTATAATTTATGCAAGAATATCTATGTTAGTTACGTTACTATTCTATGAATGTATGATATGTTGATTGCGGTGATTATACTTGGTATTGTGCACGTGGATGCTAAGGGATCTTTAGATCTGAATTCTGGGATATACATTATGGTAATTGTAACGTTAAACGTGACTCTTCTTGACTTACCTACCCTCTCCCAGGGTGCGGAAAACTGGTTCCAACACCCTCCCATATTGCTTCGGGTGAGACTTTGTCATGCGCAAGCAGGTCACTACCGAAAGGGCCAGTAGTATAGGGGCTTGTTGGAAAACTTTAACCTCCGAACTTGGGTCAGGACCCCCTGAGCCAACAAATGGTTCCGTTGCCGGGACCTGGAGCATTTTGAGAGAGGGATCGGGTAATGCCAAGGTTGTATTGGAAACCTGAAAGAAAATAAATTGATGAATGGTTTGAACAACAAGTTCAAGAGTTCACAGTAAAATAGAATCGCAGTAAGAGGTTGACTGCCGAAGAGTGGAAAAATAAGTATATTTTTACGGAGATCTATGAGATATTCTTTGTAAAAATTGTGATCGAGCTCCAGGAGTGGCTCATAAGGTTGGTCGAATTTCAGAAGTGTTGGAAGGATGAGCGGGTTACGTCATGGACCCTTGAATTGATCCAGCAGTTAGAAAGGACTGATAACACCATCACGTGCACAGTAGACCACTGGGTGGACAACGTACTAGGAGGGTTCGTAACAGAATTTTCCATCAATCAGTTTGTCTCCTACTCCAAATAAAAGTGAAGATTCTTCAAGGGTTTCCGAGGTAAGTTTCTAAGGACCTTACCACTGTTGATTAAGATATTACTGTGCGAAAAGAGTATTATGTACAGCCACACTGAATGAATGACCTCTGATCTAGCTGGAAGTACAACACGAAGCGGCAAGCACTATCAGACCAATGAAGAAGGAGACAGATCTATCTATAGTCTGGTAAGAGAAGCAACTACGCAGAGGCCTCCGGCCACACCACTTTTCAATCAACACAGGGGTAAGAACTCACTGATACCTCCGCCAGCACCAGAAGGCGACATGGCCGCGCACATGAAGTTTTCTACCTTGAAGGGTGTGGGGGATGAAGACATGGATCAATTCTGGTTTGTTGCAGGATTGGTTTGGACTGTGCAGACTGTTGCTAGTGATATGGTGAAGAGGGCACAACTTTCCTTGGCCTTCGAAGGAAGAGCTTTGGACTGGTACATGGGATATATTGGCCAACATGCCAACGCGACCGTTAAAGATATCAAGAATGCCTTGAAGCAACAATTCAAGAAGCCTAAGTCCTACTCTTAAATAGTGGTTGATCTAAAATATTTTAAGCAGGGGCCCTCTGAATCGATGTGGGAGGTCGATCAGTGACTATAGAAGGTGATCAGAGAAGGAGGGTTCCAGTATGATGACAAAAAACACATGGAGTGGTTCATTGCTATGTTGTTGCCTCACCTGCGCATACCTATGGGTCATCAAACTTTTGAATCGTAGGAAAAAGCTTTGGAGGTCGCTATGAAATTAGAAGCTGTGCCCAGAGATGATGCCCAGATGGGCGTCCAACAGATCCAAAGACAATTGGAGGCAATGCACATGGAGATCCAGAGCCTACGAAAGGAACGAGGAGCTGAAGCTAGCCCTGACAAATGGTGCATATGATGCAGGATGAATGGTCACACCAAGGATAACTGCCCTATATTAATATACTATATACAAGTTGGGGGACCTAGTCTATTGTGCCCTAGGGAAGTTATAGGATCAAGTGGGCAGGCGTTATGGTGCGAAGATTGTCGCGTTGCAGGGTTGCACGATACAAACCACTATCCCCGCCTTGCTGTGTATGTCTCAGAGGTAAAGAAGAAATGGTGCAGGTTCTGCCAGTTGGTAGGACACGATGAACATAACTGTCAGACGTATGATTTGATGATCGATCGAGGGAACCTCTATAGGGTACAGTCGGATCCATCCTTGCTAAGATCCATTTCAAGCGCAGGTAGCTCCCCAGTCAGGGGCAGGGGAAGCGGGAGAGGTGGAAGCACAGGTCGGAGACGAGGGTGTAGAAATTATATGCACTAAGCATGCATATGTCCAAGATCCACCTGATCTCACACTATTTAACATTATGCAAGATACTGAATCTATTCCACTTGTTAATATTTTGCGGAAAAATTAATTGCACACACATGTGAAGCATAAACAAAAATATTCAATCGCACAACACAATTTTTAACCGGGAAAGCCTGAAGCTGAAAACCCCAACTATATATTATGTAACATGGAGATCATATGACAATCTCATACAAGAATACAAAGCTTATCACAAGCTCTCAGTACAGTACAGTTGTCATACACTAATCAGGCATAATCTTGCAAATCCATGCACCGATCTTTGCCACCTGCTAGCTTGCCTCCACTGTGCAATCTTTGTTGAAGAATGGCTCTGAATGAATTCAAATTACACCATCCTTGACTGCGCAATCCTCATTGGCATCTCCACTGTGTGTTGGATGCAATCAATGCATCACTATAGTCACAAAAAATAATCTATCTTTCCCTTTCACCTATCTCTCCACTGGTCTCCACTGAAACTGCCATGCACTGTAGTTAACTGTTGTATTGTTCAGTTGATTAATGAGGTATTATTTATGAATTAATTCACTCCACTCTCACTAGTGTATCAATCAGTTAGACTAGATACAACTAGCTCAACTGAGTTTAACTGAGTTAAACTAAATACAACTCCATAACTACTTCTTCCAACTGTGTCATAACTCTACCACTTGAGTTCTAACTGAGTCCTCCGTGCAATAGCTCCAGTAAACCCTTAGGAATAGCGTAATTCCTTCTATCAGCTGTTGTGCCACATTTGTGCATTGAACTGAAGTGCTCCAAGAGAATAAGTTGTTGTTTAGAGTTTGATTATTATTAAGAGCTAATAATAATTGACATGCATCTATTTTTAGATTGATAATCTATAAATATACTTCGCCCAATATTCTAAAAATAGAATTTCATCTATTTTTCCAACTTGAAAAACCATCCACAAATAACATCCTGCAACTTCTGAAATATGATCATCATGTCTAAAAATAGACATAGTCTAAAAATAGACATAATCTAAAAATAGACTTGCGCCAAAATATTAGGGGAATTTTGAGGTCTAAAATGGGCCTCCTAAGGAAAATGTACAAACAAAATTCACTTTATGAGAGCCAATCGCATTTTAGGGGATGACATCATCCCTAATAGTTGAGGTGGCACTGCTTGAGTTAAAGGTACATACTTGTCACATTCTCAATGGTGGATAAAAACTCATGGTTAACTATGGTAGTGCTCTAAATACTTTTAAATTCATAAAGTAAAGTACCCATAATAAATTTCATTTCACACTTTTTGAATAAAATATTATTATTGTCAATTCATATTTTTTGAAAGAAACAATGATATCCCTACATATTCTTCATGCATTTACACACTTTTCAATAAATATTATATTATATTATATTATATTTATATAGTATATTAATTACATGTTATTATACAATTTAAATAATATAAATTTTAATTAATAGCATATCATATAATTAAGAATTTATAAATTTATATTTATATTTTATTTTAAGTTATTTAAGTACAAAGGACAAATGCATTAGTTGTTCAATGATAATGATTTTTTCTGGAAAAACTCATTCTTATTTATAGTCACATCAATACAATTTTTTATTAATTTTATTTTGGTACAACTTTTGAATTGAATTTAACTATGGTTACATGGATTTTGGTGCAAAAAGTGAATTGAAAATTCATAAATATTATTTTATTGGTTTAGCTATTATTTTATTATTTCCTTAGGAGGCCCATTTTAGACCTCAAAATTCCCCTAATGATAGCTTGCGGGCCCACTTAGTGAAGGCAACTCTTTTCACTAAGCTCATCATCTTTTTGAATCTTAACACTCCCTCTCAACAAGATAGGGATTATCCTTCACCCCGATCCTGCCTCTATGGTATTCGAATTTGCTCCCGGTGAGCGCCTTCGTCAAAATATCTACATCCTGATCCTCCGGAGGAATGTACTAAAGCAACATGATCTTCCGCTGCACACAATCTCTGATATGATGATAGTGGATATCAATATGTTTAGATCTATCATGAAACACAGGATTAACCAAGAGTTTAATGCAACTCTGATTATCACAATGAATCACCGTGGGAACTAAATGTGAACCAAACAAACCAACCAAAATCTTCCTCATCCAGATAGCCTCACATGCAGCTAAAATTGCTGCCATGTATTCTGCTTCCGCTGAATTGAGTGCCACAGAACTTTGTTTCCTATTGTACCAAGAAACTGTCGTAGATCCGATACTGAAAATCCCTCCTGATGTGCTCTTTTTGTCTGTTGGGCTTCCTGCCCAATCTGCATCCATGAAGCCATACAAATTCACCTCATCCGTTTGTCTGTACCATAAACCATACTCAGATGTGCCCCTGAGATATCTTAGGACATGCTTGCCCTCCTTCCAAAAGAGCTTGGTAGGCTTAACCATCGCTTGTGAAAGATGGTTCACCGCATAGTATATGTCCGGTCTTTTATTGAATAAATACATGAGCGAACCCACCAACTGTCGATAAACAGTGGCATCCACTACCTCTGCCGATGTAGCATCCTCTTTCTTCCAATTTCCTGGAAGAGGAGTGTCGATAGGCTTGCAGCCTTGCATGTGAAACTTCTCCAGTATCTCCCAGGCATACTTGCCTTGAGACAAAAATAGTTCACCTTCCTACTGCCATATTTCCAATCCAAGGAAATAATGAAGGATGCCTAAATCCTTCATCTCAAACTCCTTTGCAAGATCAGCCTTGCATGAGTGTATCAAATTCTCATCACCTGTTAGTATCAAATCATCAACATAAAGTAAAATGATCAAAATCTTACCCTCAACCACAATCTGGTACAGGTTTGCATCTGCCTCACTCTTGGTGAAGCCAAGTCCAGTGAAATAGCTGTCGATCCGAGTGTACCAAGCATGGGGTGCTTGTTTCAACCCAAACAACGCTCTTTTGAGCCTGCATACATGAAACTCGCTGCTAAAGATCTCAAATCCCTTAGGCTGCTCAATGTACACCTCTTCCTCAATGATCCCATTAAGGAACATAGTCTTCACATCCATATGATGAATGTGCCAACCCATCTGCGCTGAGAGAGCAAGGATGGTCCGTATGGAAGAATACCGTGCGACAGGTGCAAAGGTTTCTTCATAGCCAATCCCCTCAATCTGTGAGAAGCCCCGGGCAACAAATCTTGCCTTATACTTCTCAACACTTCCATTAGCAGCTTGCTTTACCTTGTAGATCCATATTGATCCTACAACTGATTTTCCCACCGGCCTTGGAACAATCTCCCAAGCACTGTTTCTGACAATGGAGTCATACTCCTCCACCATGGCATCTACCCATGTGGGCTCCTGCGCTTCTTCTTCAAAAGAAGATGGCTCTGTCACAATACACTTTCTCATAAGAGCCATGTATCCAGTATATCGGTCATGAGACTGTCTCTGTCTGCACTGTGATGTAGGAACTCCTACATTCTGTGCCACACCCACCTTCAGTCTCTCAACTTCTATGGTACACTTCCTACCTTGTCTGATGTTTGGTTCTACATGAGTGGACTCCTCCACTCCATGAATCTCCTCATGTGGCTGATCCACATCCAGAGGCTCATCTTTGGGAACAAGAAGTTCCTCCTCTGCATGCACGTGTAGCTCCCTCTCAAGCGACAACTTCATGGCTTTCACCTTATTGAAATGTATATCCCATCGCACAATAGTCATCCGACTGTCTGGAAAATACACACGATAGTTATGGGGTGTTTCTGTGTACCCCAAAAATATCCCAACTTCTGTAGTCGGCTCCAGCTTCTTCCTGGCGTCCTTTGTCACATGAATGTAAACAGGCGAGCCAAAAATCTTCTAATGAGAAATATCAGGCTTCTTACCAGTAAAAGCTTCTTCGGGTGTACTCATGCCAATTACTCTATGAGGACAACATTTTTTCACATAAAATGCAATGTTGCATGCTTCCGCCCACAAGTGCATCAGTAGGCCCTGGTCATGCAGCATTTCTCGTGCAACACCCACGATCCTTCTGTTCTTTCTCTCTGAGACCCCATTCTGCTGTGGGTTATGAGGCACTATGAGTTCTCTTCGAATTCCTTCTTTGCTATAGAAGTATTTGAATTCGCCAGAGATGTATTCACCTACTTGCTTCCCTGACTCCTTCTCCACCAATGCCTTGAACTCACAGAACTTTGAGAACGTTTCACTCTTCTTCTGCATGAAGAAGATCCAACATCTACGAGAAAATTCATCAACAAATATCACATAATACCTCTGTTTCGTTGTTGAAGCAACCGAGAATGGTCCACACACGTCTGTGTGAATTCTCTCCAGGATCACCGAAGCACGGTTCTCCTTCTCATGAAAGGTGGTCTTCACAAACTTATCCATTGTACATCCTTTGCACTGATCTGTCTGCGCAAGAGTACCCTTGGGAAGTCCAGTAGAAATTTGCTACAAAATCTTCAAAGCACCATGGTGAAGATGGCCCAATCTCCTGTGCCATAACTCGCTCTCATCCCGGCTCACCACTGCTTCTGCTTTGCCCACCATTGCAGCGCAACCATCTACCTCCAGCTTGTAGAGATTCTTAATTCAAACCCCTATCTTCTTGGTTTGACCCATTGTTTTATGTCGAAGGAAGGCTTTTCCCTCACTGAAAACAACATCATAACCCCTGTCTTCCAGCATTGCGACTGAGACCAATTTCTTTTTCATAACTGGAACATGCATGACATTCTTCAACAAGAATGGATTACTGGACTCCCTCTCAAAGGTAATGGTCCCAATTCCTGTCGCACTGTACCGACCATCATCTCCCATATCTATATGCATCTGTAGATCCTTCTCCTCCAAGTCACTAAACAACTCTTTGTCTCCCGTCATATGGAAAGACGCACCACTGTCAAGATACCACACCGATCCCATGCAGCTTGAAACCAAGCATGTGATAAAATAAAAATCCAGCTCAAATTGCGAGGCTAAGGCCTCCCCAGCTGCAGATCCAGCAACCTGCTTATTCTTCTTCTTCTGTGGACAGTTAGTGGCAAAATTTCCATGCTCGTGACAGTGAAAACACTTCACTTTGGACAAGTCCTGCTTCTTACCTGTCACACTGGATTTAGAAGAATTTTTCTTCCCCTTCCCTTTCCTTGCTTTGGCAGCCAAAGCACAATTCTCTTCATCTTCATTCTTCGATGAAGATCCATCCCTGGTACCTCGCCTTATCTCCTCCTGCACAAGATCCGACCAAAGTCGCTCCCATCTTGGCAGTTTCTCTCGTCCATTGACAGAGTCTTCGTAGCTATGCCAACTCTTCGGAATCCCAAGGAGAGCCAATCTCACCAAGTCTTCTTCATCAATAGTAACCCCCACACTTCCCAACTCATCTTTGCAGTGGACAAACTTCATGACGTATTTTGGAATACTGTCGCCTTTCTCCATTTTCATTTTTCTGAGCTTGTCTTTAAGCGCCAACTTCCTCTGGTCACTTCTTCTTTGGAATGAGTTTGTCAAATCCTTCCACATTAAGAATGGAGTGGCTTTCCCGTGAAGGCTGGACACAATATGGTCCTTCACACCTTCCAATAGAATCCTTCTCGTCTTTGCTATCTTCTTTTTCCATGCATCAAGTAATGCAGCATCGCTAGATCTCGTCTTAGGAACATCGCTATCAATGAAATTCTTCAGCCCATTATCCTCTAGCACCGCCTCCATCTTATCCTTCCAGGCTATGTAATTCAAGCTCCCATCAAGGGCATACTCCAATCTCAACCCGTTGAAAGACATTTCAATGTACACTCGATTTCTGCACCAAGAATCTTCTGTAGCAAATTCGAATTGTCCACCAGCACAAACTCACTTCACAATTTCAATCTTCAATCAACAATGATCTGATACCATGTAGAAATTATATGCACTAAGAATGCATATGTCCAAGATCCACCTGATCTCACACTATTTAAATTTATGCAAGATACTGAATCTATTCCACTTGTTAATCTTTTGCGGAAAAATTAATTGCACACACATGTGAAGCATAAACAAAAATATTCAATCGCACATAACACAGTTTTTAACCAGGAAAGCCTGAAGCTGAAAACCCCAACTATATATTATGTAACATGGAGATCATATGAAAATCTCATACAAGTATACAAAGCTTATCACAAGCTCTCAGTACAGTACAATCGCCATACACTAATCAGGCCTAATCTTGCAAATCCATGCACCGATCTTTGCCACCTGCTAGCCTGCCTCCACTACGCAATCTCTGATGAAGAATGGCTCTGAATGAATTCAAATTACACCATCCTTGACTGCGCAATCCTCATTGGCATCTCCATTGTGTGTTGGATGCAATCAATGCATCACTATAGTCACAATAGATAGTCTATCTTGCCCTTTCACCTATCTCTCCACTGGTCTCCGCTAAAACTGCCATGCACTCTAGTTAACTGCTGTATTGTTCAGTTGATTAATGAGTTATTATTTATTAATTAATTCACTCCACTCTCACTAGTGTATCAATTAGTTAGACTAGATACAACTAGCTCAACTGAGTCTAACTGAGTTAAAGTAAATACAACTCCATAACTACTTCTTCCAACTGTGTCATAACTCTGCCACTTGAGTTCTAACTGAGTCCTCCATGCAATAGCTCTAGTAAACCCTTAGGAATAGCATAATTCCTTATGTCAGCTACTGTGCACTGAACTGAAGTGCTCCAAGAGAATAATCTATTGTTTAGAGTCTGATTATTATTAAGAGCTAATAATAATCGACATGCATCTATTTTTAGATTAACGATCTATAAATAGACTTCGCCCAATATTTTAAAAATAGAATTTCATCTATTTTTCCAACTTGATCAACCATCCACAAATAGCATCCTGCAACTTCTGAAATATGATCATCATGTCTAAAAATAGACAAAATAGCCCGCGGGCCCACTTAGTGAAGGCGAGTCTTTTCACTAAGCTCATCATCTTGTTGAATCTCAACAGAGGGCAACTAATCTTTTATAATTGTGGGGAAATAGGACACTTTTCTAGGGATTGTCCCAGTCCTACAAGGTAGTCCTGTCGGTATTGCAGACAGATGGACCATGCAATCGAAGGATGTACAATCTTGATAGCAAAGATACAGGAGAAGTAGTCGATGCCTACATAGAATGTGCAGAGGGTTAAGGCTAAACTGCGAGATAAGGATCCAAGCATGAATGTGGTATCACACAGTGGGAGGGCCACCAAAGGGCCCGGGGCAAAGACTATGACCGAACCTATGATCCGGCAAGCAGATACCAAGCAGGAAGGATTGGATCTAAGAATGGAAAAAGAAACGTTGTTTGTTGTTCAGACATACTCTGCAGAAGAAGAGGCTTCTACTTCACAGCTGCTAGGAGGCCTCAAGGCAGGTTAAGAAGTCAAGCCCTTTTTACAGGCATGTATGAAGTTGCTGCGTAACCCAAAGGTTGTGGAGAATCTTAAGGAATTAATAGATAGCTGCGTAGCACGACCTAGCCTCCCCCCAGAAATCAAGGAAGTACATAAATTATATAGATATAAGAAACACACTGGTAGGGAGATGTGGTTGACTGCGCAGATTGGTGATTACGAGATGGATCAAGTTATTTTGGACCTAGGGTCAGATGCGAATGTATTACCTAAACAGACGTGGAAACGAATGGGGGAAAGTAAGTTGGAATGGTCCACTATCCAGATATGCATGGCCAATCAACAAAAGATCATACCCTTGGGGAGACTATAAAAGATCGTGGTAGATATCGCAGGGGTTAAGGTCCGGGCTGATTTTGAAGTCATTCAAATCGTAGAGGATGCGGACCCCTACCCTGCGCTTCTAGGGTTGGATTGGGCCATAGATATGGGAGGTATCATTAATTTGAAGAAGAGAAGCATGGTGTATGAGAATAACGGTACCCGGGTGATAGTACCATTAGATCCTACAGAAGGTGAACGATACACAGAGCCAGTGTGCAACGAAGAGGAGGTGGAGCACATCTACAAATTAACAGCGCAAAATGAAGATTGGATCAACACCACGGCGGATGGAGTACTTTGTGGGAAAAGGACAATGAATGCTTCTTCGACTCAGACGGGGAGATAGAGAATTGGCAGAACCGGTTGCATGACGTCTCTGCGCTGCGATATCTCCAGGTCACAACGGACTTCCATTGTGTTTCCTCATAGGTAAGAGACCTACCTTACTTTGATGGTTCTGGTAATATTAAGGAATTTTTACTAGAATTCGAAGCTGAGGTTCCAAGGCAACGAAGGCTATGGGCCCTTAGGCTATCCATGCGTGGAACACCTATGCGATGGTGGAGAATGCACGAGGAGACGTTCCAGGATTGGGAGGAGTGTTAGGATATGATGATCCTATGATTTGAGGCCCCCGCTGAAGTACGAATCCAGACATTCCTTGGGCCAGAAAACCCAAGCTAATATCTATTCGCTTGAATAGAACAGTGGTGCAATAGAACTACCAAAGAGTGGGTTCATCTTTTTGTTCATGCACTGGGACCAATTCCTGTAGCTTGGTACTTAGATGCAGAGCTCCATCAACGCACCTACCACTGGGAGACCTTGAAGGATGAATTTCTGGGAACATTTTGGTTAATAGGATGGCCATAGGCGCTAAACACAGCTCTACGAAACATTGACACTGTGACATGGGGTGAATCGCACCTGTATGTCGCACCCGAAACACCCACATGGGAAGCGCGGGTACCAGGTATGATCAGCTACCGCAGCCTAGCCCCAATAGATGGTAAGGATGATCCATAAGTTATTTCCAAATCAGAATGGGATGGGATGCGTGCAGCTAGCAGACCACTCAAGCTGCGAACAGATGGCATCAAGACGCACCCCGCGTTGGCTAAATTTGGGGCTGTGGGGTTGGGAGGCAAGGTTATCACATATCCGGAATATGCACTGAGCACAACACCTCTGAAAGACTTGCTTACACAAGAGGCCCGGTTCTGAGGGAATGATATATGTCAGGCAAGCTTGTTTTTTGTGAAGTACTTAGGGATCAACCTTGTGTTGGGGGAAGATGCGCAGGAGGTGCATGTGTTTAACCTAATCATAGCGAGTAAGCCAAGTGCACAGGAGGTGCGAAAACTAGTCGTTGGCACAATAATAGCTGGTAAAAAGTAGAAGTTAGCATTAAAAGGAGCGGCCCACTGGAAATTAATGAGGCGAATCTTGGGGATTTTTTACCATTTACATGATGGAAAGTTCCCAATGAAGTGTACCCTACTGTTGGACAACCATAGGCACTATAAAGAGGGCAGAATAACTCAGATAAGGGTTATGTCTCACTTGCTTAGATTTTACTTATCATCCTCATTTCGAACAACCTTGGGCTGTAAGATTTTTCGGGTCTGCACTGTTCCTTTCATGTTTGATCAACCTTCCCCTTCTGGCAGTAGCCACCCAGGAGTGGGATTCATTTTTCGTGCTAGGATGACAGCCACTAATCTTGCGGAACCCTCAGCACCTACAGACCCAGAAATTGAGGAAGTAATGGAGAATGGGTCTGAAGATTAAGAAGTGCTCTCAAAACTGTTTAATATTTAATTAAACTGAAAGGGGGGGGGGTGAATCAGTTTAACACATACATAAACCTTTTCAAATTTCCACCAAACTTATTTACAGCTTACTATGTGAACAGTCTTAAAATGTTGCAGCTAATATTAAATTAATGTGACACCATACTTATGTTGAGAGCAGCAAACAATTAAGCAGATTGAAAGAATCACATCAACACATAAGAAACACACATAGAGATAGCAGATGTAAGTGGAAACCCATAAAGGGAGAAAAACACATCTTATTATTGTTGTGATGCAAAAGCAAGCTCCAACTCCCTCTCACCACTGTTTTTTTGTAGGTACCAACCTACAGGAGGCTCCTACCTCAATTCTGCAAGCTACAACTTGCAAGGAAGCACCAACTCCCTTCAATTTTCTGCAGGCACCAACCTACAGGAGGATCCAACCTCAGTCAGCTACAACTGACAGCTATCAAGCTACAACTTGATAGGGAAGCTCCAACTTCCTCAATTTATCAAACTGAATGTTTGCTGATTTACCTCATATATTAGCTCTGTTCTGTAGATTCTATTTCTGCTCTTCTTTTCTTAATCTTCTCTGCCTCACACTTCTATATTCTGCCTTCTCTAGATTTACTCTCTCTCACTTTTTTTTTGCATATCAAGATGATATTATTTATAAGGATTTTCTTGTGACTGTTAGCATTCCTCAATGAATTTGGAATGGACAGCCATGCCTCTTCGCTTTCTTCCTTTTCATTTCTTTCACTCACTCATTTAGAAAATATACCAACAAGCATTAATTTCAATATTACAGTGGGAGCTTTGTTTTCCTCAGGAGACTTGCCAATGCATCACAAACAATAAAAAAATCAATTAAAAACATTTACATTCAAATTACAATGAGAATTCCAGCTCTACTCATTTAGTCTTTTGGCTCGCTGCGCATTTGTCTTTTCTGTGACTATGCTTTATCTCTTTTCAGCTCTGTTTGCTTTTCTGTCCTCTGTTGTGGTGTAACTACTGCATACATGTAACTGAGCTTTTTATACCAGCTGACTGTAAATCGGCCATTTTCTAATGCTTTTGTACTTAGTAAGTGTCTTGTTGATGTGGAACGTTCCGCAAGCAGAACATACATACACCACAATTGTTTTATGTTGACAATCGCAATAATACCATCTCTTTACATGCGCACTGTAATATCTCGATGCATATATATATATATATATGCACATTCGCTAATACAAACAACTCGACATCCATAAAATACTGGCCGCCACTTATAAATGTCATAACTTTGTTAAACCCACAGACCTTAACAACGATCAATATAAATTAAACTGGGGCCCAGCGCTAACAATTGACCCGATCGGAGGGCTCACGTTCCATCGCGCCGCAACATCCAATCTAACGGATATCGCTCGGGCAACTTTCACGAGCAATAACGCGCGATGGCGTGCCGTACTTGGGTTATCCTTCACGCACCTTCCGAACACAGCCACCGTCTGATGGCATCTTCCCAGATCAACGGTATGTATCTATATTGCACCGCATCTTTGGTCGATGGCTAACGCGCGATGGCGCGCAGTGGGAGGCGGTTGTCCGTGGGTCCACCTCGCCACGTGTCGAATGATCTATGGAATCACTCCCAACTCCTAAAATACCGCCTACCGTGTAAAGGTGGTGCGATGAAAACCATAAACTGCCGTCACTGTTCACCTGGTCATGGTTCCGCTCTTCTACGTAGGGTTCCGGTCCCTTCATTATGTTTTATAAACCCATCGGGTCCGGAACTTAATCGCAATCGCAAGTTCCTATATGGAAGTTCCGCTCCCTTTATATTCTCTGATGTGATTAGATTGTTCCGATGCGATCATGCCGGACTTCAAATACTTATTACTCATGGTTTATAAGCCCATCGGGTCTGGGTTCTCAATCGCAATCGCAATTCTTTGGTTTATGCGTTCCGCTGCCTTGTTTTTCTCCGATGCGATTTGGTAAGAGGTCCCACCATATAATACTTTGTTTTATGTGCTTATATAGGCTTTGAGTCGATGCGATTAAGCTGAATTTCAAACTTATCAAGCCACTGTTTATATGCCCGTCGGATCCGGGCTCTCAATCGCAATCACAATTCTTTGGTGTATACGTTCTGTTGCCCTTATAATCTCCGATGCGATTGGGTAAGGGGTCCCGCCTTATGGTACTTTTGTTCTTTGAATCTCGTGCTACATATGGCTATACATATGTATATATATATGCTTTATTCCTTTGTATATAAAGCACAATATATACTTTGCCGTTGGAGTATACGATTCCCGGAATGAGATTTATATTATATATGCATTACATTGCCGCTTGGGGTATGCGATTCTCGAAATTTTATATATATCCTCCAGCTGGGGTAGCGATTCTCGGAATAACGGCTGTGTCTCTGCCTCTGCTGTTTCTGTCGCTCTGCCTCTGCCTATACTGCTGTGATAACGACTCTGCCTCTGCCTCTGCCTCTAATAATGGTTCTACCTCTATATTCGCTTCCTCTGCCTCTGCCTGTCTCCTTTGCTTCCTTCGTTTGCTTCTTTGTTGCCTCCATCGCCTGTTTCTGTCTTTGCTGCCTCCTTTGCCTATCTCTGTCTTTGCTGCCTCCTTTGCCATCAATGACAACATTTCCAACAGTCTCCCCTTTTGGCATTGATGGCAATACACTTCCTCTGTTTTCCTGAAAGGATCCTTTCTCCTGTTGCTTGCTCTTCTTACTGTTGTTTGCTCTTCCTCCCCCTTTGACATCAATGGCAAGGGGTTCGAATTTTTAGTGAAGCTTCTATTCTCTGATGTTGTTTTTTTATCCTTTTTCAACATTTCATGCATTTCCAGGTTAAATTTCCTGACTTCGTACGCTGCTGCTCCAAACTTTGGATTTGATACACGTTGGGTTCACTATTTTTCTGTGTTCAGTTCATGTCGGTTTCACCATTCTTCTTGTTCACCACTGACCCTTTTTCCTTTTTATTGATTACTTTATGCTGACTGTATTATTGCCATAATCCCTTTGATCCTGAGGACCTGTTTTTATGCTTCCTTTGCTGGTTGATCTTTCCCTGAGAATGATATTTTCATTTCTGTTCTCCCCCTGAAACTGTGATTTCTCTTCATATTAGAGAGTAACATCTACAGATACTACCCCTAGTCTGTCTCTCAAATATTCAAATGGCTCTCTAGCAAGTGGTTTGGTAAATATATCTGTTGTCTGTTCTTTTGTTGGTACATACTCCAGTTTTACTATCTTCTGAGCCACTTGTTCTCGGAGGAAATTATACTTGATTGGGATATGTTTAGTTTTTGAGTGAAGCACAAGATTTTTAGATATACTTATAGCACTTGTATTATCACATTTAATTGAGATAGGTTCATTAATTCTTACCTTAATGTCTTGAAGAGTATGCTTCATCCACATGACTTGTGTATAACATGCTGCTACTGCTATATATTCTGCTTTTGCTGTAGACAGAGAGATAGATGTTTGTTTCTTGCTTAACCATGCCACCAGACTTTCTCCTAGATAGAAAGCACCTCCACTTGTGCTTTTCCTATCATCCATACAGCTGGCCCAATCTGCATCTATGTAGGCTGTCAAGGTGAAGCTTTTGCCTTTAGGATACCAAAGTCCATACTGTACTGTTCCTTGTAGATATCTAAATATTCTTTTGACTGCCAGAAGATGGTTTTGTTTAGGTGCTGCTTGATATCTAGCCACTAGTCCTACTGCTAGCATGATGTCTGGTCTTGATGCTGTCAAGTACAGCAGGCTTCCTATCATGGATCTGTAGAGTTTTTGATCTATATCTGCAGACCCATCATCAGCACACAGTTTGCATCCCGTGATCATGGGAGTTGACATAGGTTTACAGTCCTCCACTTTGAATTTTTTCAACATTTCTTTTAATTATTTTTCCTGTGAGATGAATGTACCTGTGTTCTTTTGCTGAATTTGAAGTCCTAAGTAGAAACTGAGCTCTCCAATCATAGACATCTCAAACTCTGTTTTCATCTCATCAGCAAACCCTTTTGCTAGTTCTTCTCTGTTGCTTCCAAACATAATGTCATCAACATATACTACAACAATCAGGAGTTCATTTTCATGGGCTTTTATGTACAGATTGTTGTCGACTTCACCTCTCTTAAAGCCTTGTTTTTGCAAATATTTATCTAGTATTGAGTACCAAGCTCGAGGAGCATGTTTCAGTCCATAAAGAGCCTTTTTCAGTCTGCATACATAGTCTTCTTTGTCTGTTAATGAGAAGCCTTCTGGTTGTTCCATGTAGACTTCTTCTTCTAAGTCTCCATTCAGAAATGCAGATTTTACATCCATTTGATATACTTTGAAGTTTTGGTAGCATGCAAAGGCCAGAAACATTCTGATGGCTTCCATTCTGGATATAGGGGAAAATGTTTCATCGTAATCAAGTCCTTCGATTTGTGAATATCCTTTGCAGACCAGTCTGGCTTTATTCCTAATTACTTGTCCTTGCTCATTCATTTTGTTTTTGAATACCCATTTTGAACCAATGATATTTTTCTCAATTGGTCTAGGAACTAGTTCCCAGGTATTGTTCTCCTCAATTTGGTCCAATTCTTCATTCATTGCCTTTACCCAAGACTTGTCCTTGCTGGCTTCTTCGAATTTCTTTGGCTCTATTTGTGACAACATGGCTATGTATACCTCTTCAGTTTGTTCTGTTAGCTGCCTTCTTGTTTGGACCCCTACTCTCTTGTCTCCAATGATCTGATCTTCAGGATGGTTCTTCTGAGTATATCTTGAGGCAGCTTTAGAACTCAGCTCTGTATCTTCTGTTGTCTTGCTTGTTTCCTCATCATCTTGGTTTTCTTCTTCATGGTTGTCCGATGGAATGAAGCAGTCTGTATCCCTTGTATTGTTTGGAAGTTCTTCATCAAATCTCACATCAATGCTTTCTACTATTTTTCGAAGAGTCTTGTTGTAGCACCTGTACCCTTTGATTTTGGATGCATATCCTAGAAATATTCCTTCATCTGCTCTTGCATCAAATTTTCCAAGATTTTCATCATTATTATTTATGTAACACTTGCTACCAAAGATTCTGAAATGTTTGATTGAAGCTGGCTTTCCATGCCACAGTTCGTAGGGAGTCTTGTCACTGCTTGGCCTTAAGTGAGCTTTATTAAGGATATGGATTGATGTGTGCACTGCTTCTGCCCAGAAGGTTTGAGTAATATTATTCTCTTGCATCATGGCTCTAGCAATTTGTTGAACATATCTGTTTTGTCTTTCTGCTACTCCATTCTGCTGAGGTGTCCCTGCAATAGTAAATTTTTGTTTTATGCCATGTTCATCGCATAGGTCAGAAAAGTCATAATCTGTGAATTCACCTCCTCTGTATGATCTGATGCATTTCAGTTTGCATCCTGTCTGGTTTTCTGCTAAAGCTTTGAATATTTTGAATTTTTCCAGAGCTTCCGATTTATTCTTGAGAAATGCAACCCATGTCATTCTGGAGAAATCATCTATTATCAGCATGAAGTATGATTCTCCACTTGGTGTTTTAGTTCTTGCAGGTCCGTACAGGTCCATGTGCACAATTTTTAGAGGTATTCTAGTTGATAACTCATCTTTGGCCTTAAATGATGTACGGGTCTGTTTACCCAATTGACAAGATTTGCATATGATATTAGAAGGCCTTTTTATTTCTGGCATGTCTCTGACTGCTTTCTTTTTTCTCAATCTGATGATATGATCGAAGCTGAGATGTCCCAATCTCCTATGCCATAACCATGACTCCTCAAGTTTTATAAGATGGCATGCTTCATATTTCTCTTTCACGATGTAAACATTTCTCTCTGTTCGAACACCTTTGAGAAGAGTCTTACCTGTGGTGCTTGATCTTACTTCACAATCTTGTGCTCTAAAAAGAACTTCACAGCCTTTGTCACACATATGACTGACACTTAGTAAATTTGCTTTCAGACCATCTACAAATAGTACATCTTGGGCCTTTCCTCTGCCATTGTCTATGCTGACTAAGCCTTTTCCCTTGATCTTACCTGATTTATCATTGCCAAAAGTAACATTGCCAGATTTCTTTTCATCAAGAGTTATAAACTTGCTTCTGTCTCCAATCATGTGTTTTGAGTAGCCACTATCCAAATACCACTGGCTTTTCAGGTCTTGAGCAGTTAGAGCTATTTATTCACCTTCTTTATCCACTGGAGGCATCTTTTTTTTTGGTATCTTTTGTGAGGTGATGAACTATATCTTCTTAGAGGACATTTGGAAGGTATATGTCCAATTTGATTGCATACACAACATTTGATCATAATTTTTGCAGAGTTATGAGTATGAAAAAAATTTCTTTGATTCATAAACCTCCATGAGGTGTTAAACATCAATCTTTGTCCATACTTTCTACACTCAATGATTTTATGGCCAAATTCCTTACAATAAAAACAGTAACCATAGAAACTGTTTGCATACCTGATGTAAGGTTGTCTTTTCCATTTGTTTGCTTGAGGCAGTCTCTTCACTGTTTGCATCTTTTGCAGGTTTGAATTACTTCTCCTTGTATGACAATATGCAACAATGTGTCCCAGCTTGTGGCAGAAATAACAGGTGGCATTCTTCATAGGAGGGAAGACTCTCCTTTGATGGTTTCCAAATTTGACATACTCAGGAATGTGAGTATTCATCACATGCTTAGCTACTAGTGGTTTCTTCTGATCTCTGTCTTCCTTATTACAGGTTTCTTCTTTTGTAGGAATTGTTTGAGCTTCTTCATCATTCTTCTTTTATTTTACAAAAATAATCTCTTTGTCAACCTTTTCTTTGCTTTTACTTGATTCTCCTTCATAGCCTATTCCAGTTTTTATCATAGGAGATCTTTAAGCAACCAGAATTTCATTCAACTTACTAGATCTTTTTGTTTGAGAAGAGTTTATGACCACTTTCCTTTGAGCATTTTCCAGTTTCTTCCTGAGACATACTACTTCTTCTTCCAACTTTTCTTGTTCCTGAGTTTTTTCTTTGATTTTCTTAAGTAATATGTCTTCTATCTTCTTGGCTTCTTCAAGCTCTATCTTTACCTGCATCAGGAATTCTGAATTATGTTCTTCTCGTACATACTTAAGGAGAATGTCCTTTTGTTTTCTGCATTTTAGTTTGAGTCTATCAATCTCTTCCAGAGCACTTCTTAGCTCCCCCTCAAGGTCGAATTCACCTTCTTCTTCTCCATCTTCTAGTAGGAGACCTTCAATATCTTCTATAGCCATCAATAAAAATTAAGAGGTTCCATCTTCACTTGAGAGTTCATCTGAATCTTCAGATGTACTACTATCTTGTTGAGTATAGAAGGATTTTCTCCTGAACTTCTTTCCTTTCTGCCAGTGCTTTGATTTATTTTTCTCTAACTCTTGAGCCTGATTTCTTACTTTCTTGTGAGTACACTTAGCAGCATAGTGTCCAACTCTTCCATAGTTAAAGCATTTGAAGGGGAGTTTACCTTTTTATTTACCTGAGCCTCTATCCAATTTCTTGACAAAATTTTCCTCTTCTTCATCCGAGCAAGAGCATCTGTCTCGCTCTTCTTCTTTCTTCTTTTCTGTTTTAAAGGCTGCTTCCCTCGTACTTGGCTTCTTCTGTGGGAGCCTCATTTCATAGGCTGTTAGATTTCCAAGTAGTTGGTTCATGGTCAAGGTCTCCCAATCAGTTTTTTCTTCTATTGCAGACACCTTTGGATTAAACCTGGATGGAAGAGATCTTAGAATATTTTTCACAATTATACTTTCTGGCATTTTTTCTCCAAGAGCTTTCATATTGTTAATAATTTCTGCAGCTTTTAGGAAGAAACTGGCAATGTCTTCATCATCATTCATTTTTAAGTTCTCAAACTAGGCTCTATAGACTTGAAGTTTGGCAGTCTTTACTTTCTTGTCTCCCTCATGTATGTTCTCAAGAGTATCCCATATTTTTTTGGCAGTGTCTTTGTGCATTAATTTAATAAACTCTGCTTCACACAATCCATTCAGGATGGCATTCATGGCTTTTGCGTTAGCCACAAAGTCTTGTTTTGTTTCTTTCTCTGTGTCAGTTGCCTTTGGGGCATATCCTAATTCCACAGCAGCCCAGACTTCTATTCCTAGAGACATTATGTATGTCCTCATTCTGATTTTCCAGAAAGCATAATTTTCACCAGTGAATAAAGGGGCTTTATTGGTTGAGCATCCTTCTTTACTAGCCATCTTGGGAACCTAGGATCTCCTTTCAGTTGTTAGACTTGCATAAAGGAACCCGCTCTGATACCAATTGTTGAATCTTTAATTAAACTGAGAGGGGGGGGGGGGGGTGAATCAGTTTAATACATACATAAGCCTTTTAAAATTTTCACCAAAATTATTTACAACTTAATATGTGAACAGTCTTATTTGCAGCCAATATTAATTTAATGTGACACCATACTTATGTTGAGAGCAACAAGCAATTAAGCAGATTGAAATAATCACATCAACACATAAGAAGCACACATAGAGACAATAGATGTAAGTGGAAACCCATAAAGGGAGAAAACCACATCTTATTATTGTTATGATGCAAAGGCAAGCTCCAACTCCCTCTCACCACTGTTTTTCTGCAGGCACCAACCTACAGGAGGCTCCTACCTCAATTCTGCAAGCTACAACTTGCAAGGAAGCACCAACTCCCTTCAATTTTCTGCAGGCACCAACCTACAGGAGGCTCCAACCTCAGTCAACTACAACTGACAGCTATCAAGCTACAACTTGATAGGGAAGCTCCAACTTCCTCAATTTATCAAACTGAATGTTTTCTGATTTACCTCATATATCAGCTCTGTTCTGTAGCTTCTCTTTCTGCTCTTCTTTTCTTAATATTCTCTGCCTCACACTTCTATATTTTGCCTTCTCTAGATTTACTCTCTCTCACTTTTTTTTTTGCATATCAAGATGATATTATTTATAAGGATTTTCTTGTGACTGTTAGCATTCCTCAATGAATTTGGAATGGACAACCATGCCTCTTCGCTTTCTTCCTTTTCATTTCTTTCACTCGCTCATTCAGAAAATATACCAACATGCATTAATTTCAATATTACAGTGGGAGCTTTGTTTTCCTCAGGAGACTTTCCAATGCATCACAAACAATAAAAAAAATCAATTAAAAACATTTACATTCAAATTACAATGAGAATTCCAGCTCTATTCATTTAGTCTTTTGGCTCACTGCGCATTTGTCTTTTTTGTGACTGTGCTTTATCTCTTTTCAGCTCTGTTTGCTTTTCTGTCTTCTGTTGTGGTGTAACTACTGCATACATGTAACTGAGCTTTTTATACCAGCTGACTGTAAATCGGCCATTTTCTAACGCTTTTGTACTTAGCAAGTGTCTTGTTGATGTGGAACATTCCGCAAGCGGAACATACATACACCACAATTGTTTTATGTTCACAATCGCAATAATACCATCTCTTTACATGCGCACTGTAATATCTCGATAGATACATACATACATACATACATACACATATATATATATATATATATGCACATTCGCTAATACAAACAACCCGACATCCATGAAATACTGGCCGCCACTTATAAATGTCATAACTTTGTTAAACCCACAGACCTTAACAACGATCAATATAAATTAAACTGGGGCCCAACGCTAACAATCGACCCAATCGGAGGGCTCACGTTCCATCGCGCCACAACATCCAATCCGACGGATATCGCTCTGGAAACTTGCACAAGCAATAACGCGTGATGGCGCGCCATACTTGGGTTATCCTTCGCGCACCTTCCGAACACAGCCACTGTCCGATGGCATCTTCCCAGATCAACGGAATCCACCTTTCCACGTGTCGAATGATCTATGGAATCGCTCCCAACTCCTCAAATACCGCCTACCGTGTAAAGGTGGTGTGATGAAAACCATAAACTATCGTCACTGTTCACTTGGTCACGGTTCCGCTCTTCTACGTAGGGTTCCGTTCCCTTCATTATGTTTTATAAACCCATCGGGTCCGGAACTTAATCGCAATCGCAAGTTCCTGTATGGACGTTCCGCTCCCTTTATATTCTCTGATGCGATTAGATTATTCCGATGCGATCATGCCGGAATTCAAATACTTGTTACTCATGGTTTATAAGCCCATCGGGTCCGGGCTCTCAATCGCAATCACAATTCTTTGGTTTATGCCTTCCGCTGCCTTGTTTTTCTTCGATGCGATTTGGTAAGAGGTCCCACCATATAATACTTTGTTTTATGCACTTATATAGCCTTTGAGTTGATGTGATTAAGCTGGATTTCAAACTTATCAAGCCACTATTTATATGCCCATCGGATCTGGGCTCTCAATTGCAATCGCAATTCTTTGGTTTATACGTTCCGCTGCCCTTATAATCTTCGATGCAATTGGGTAAAGGGTCCCGCCTTATGGTACTTTTGTTCTTTGAATCTCACGCTACATATGGCTATACATATGTATATATATATATGCTTTAGTCCTTTGTATATAAAGCACAATATATACTTTTCCACTGGAGTATATGATTCTCGGAATGAGATTTATATTACATATGCATTACATTGCCGCTTGGGGTATGCGATTCTCAGAATTTAATATATATCCTCCAGCTGGGGTAGCGATTCTCAGAATAACGGTTGTGTCTCTACCTCTGCTGTTTCTGTCACTCTGCCTCTGCCTCTACTGCTATGATAACTACTCTGCCTCTACCTTTGCCTCTGATAACGGTTCTACCTCTATATTCGCTTCCTCTGCCTCTGCCTATCTCCTTTTCTTCCTTCGTTTTCTTCTTTGCTGCCTCCTTTTCCTGTCTCTGTCTTTGCTGCCTCCTTTTCCATCAATGACAACATTTCCAAAAAACACTGGTCACGAGGAAGGGGAAAGAGAAAGCACAGGGCTCAGGGAAGCCCCTGAAAGTAGCGAAATGGGCTGCGGGGAAGCCTAGGACTTCCCCAAGGCATGTCAAGTCCCCGCGAGCAACGCCTCAGACTCAGGATACACAAGAGGAAGCCCAACCTGCATGTTATCACCAAAATAGGTCTTGATAGAATGCTGGTTAGGCTACCTCAGTGTAACTATTTCAAACCAAACTTTTAGTTGAGGCTTAGCCTCCTCAACCTGAGAGGGCTCTCTCACTAGGTTTAAGATTTTGAATTAAAGATAAGATGGCTAACTCTAGGAATAAGTTGGATAAAAGTGTATGAGTGGTTGAGATAATGATCAAAAAACATCTATTGGGCAATGGAGTCTAGGTATTTTCCCACAAAACATCAACATCAGCTTATCATGGAAGTTAGGGCATTTTAGAGTTCTTAAGTGTATCAGTGAAACAAAAACAGAGTGAACAAAACACAGTTTACAAAAATATGCAGGAATTTAGAGAATTCTCCAATGAATTCTAAGTAACATATGTTTATACCACTATAAATAGATAGATAAGGAAATCCATAGTAATATCACTCATTAAAAACTCATTTTGAATCCTAAGTAGTAAGCCAATATTTGTATTATGATAAAAACACACAGTCTGCTATAGTAACATAGTCTGCTTGTTCATGAAAATTGCCAACCTTGAGGAATTCGACCTCATCTCTCTTATAGAGTCATTACAACATTGGATTCTATGATCCATATTCAGAGGAATTCGAATTCTATCTTAGATTGACACCTATTTACTCTAAAATTGACTATTAATTATATGTGACAGTTAACTGTCTGTTCTAGAGTCCTAATACAATTAGGAGTAAAACTCTTTCTTATGACTAAAAAAACCTTATCTAAAAAATAAATATTATGTTTGACAACTGCTCCTCCTAATCTTCGACCTTGATGATGTCCATAACCTTGTTTTCATATTCTGTTATCTTATCCCTTATCTGTCCTGGAAACTAGGAACATGTTTCCTGCAATATAGCTGTAACCTTCATTTATGCTCCTTGAATCCTTTCGCTGACAAAACTGCACCTTTTAGACAAGTGATAAGTGTTATCATTTATATGGAACCATTTCCTTCCACCTGTGAAAAATTAAGCCCTCGCAAGAGTGTAAATAAAGTTGATGTGTCTGTGCTACAAAAATATTAGCTGTTTTCGTAGCACAGTAACTATGCCTTTGTAAACATCTCTTAACATCCAATTCCTCTTGCTTTAACCCTTGTAACTTCATTTGTGAACCATTTCCATCTTCTAGAAAAATCCACACTTCAAAAAATAGGTGCTTTATCTCTTGAAATGTTGACAAAATATTTAAAACTGCACCTACAGCAGTTTCGTAGTGCACTACGAAACTGCTGTGTATCTCCATATTACACAGTTTCTTCATCACCTTTAAATCTTAAAAATATTTACAGTCCTTTAATGATGAATTCTATGCTAATAGACCTTTAAATTAGTATAATTCAACTTTTCCATGTTTTCAAAAAGTGATTTCTTTCCCAAAACAAAATTATCTTAGGGATTTGTCACTTACTGTCTTACTTCTGCTGTGGCTGACCTTATTCAGAGTTTGCCAATTGAATTTCAAGATCTTCAATGTGCCTCTTCAACCTCCTGTTAGTGGCCCTTAAATTTACATTTATCGTCCTCACAAATTTAGCCTCTTTGATTGCAGGCAGAGTCCAAGTGAAAAACTGAGCTTCACTGCTGACTGTTTCAGGTTTTGAGACTCTTTCAAGTTCCCACAAAGCTTTAATTCTGTCAAATTTTATCTTCTCCACCACATGTTTTCTTGCTTTCTTATCAAGCTTAGCAATTTGAAGATTAGCTAGTCTTATTTTTTCTTTCATTCCTTCATAACTGCTCTTTTCTCTTTGAGTATGGAAAACTCTGTTTATGTCATCTTCAAGCATAGGTGATGAAAGGTCTATGGGTTCCTCATAAACATTTGAAACTTCTCCAGCTTTATCTAACTCCACATCCAGTCCTTGCAACTTTTTTGAATTCCTAGTTAGAGGCCTTCTGGGCTTGAACACAAACTCTAAAATTTCATCATTAAAATCCAGATTTTTGGAGGATTTGATCTTCTTAGATTTCCCTTCATCCAAATTTATAAAATCTGCCTGCACTAAAGGAGATTCCTCAATATCAATAGCTTGTAAAATATCATTCAAACTACCCTTTAAACTTGGATCTTCTTCTGAAACCACTGTTTTGCCTTTTTCCCTTGCTATTTGACTTCTAGTCAATCTTTTCTGGGCTGATTTGCTGGTTGACTGTTCCTGTACTGCTTCCTTACCTTTGCTTATCCTCTTTTGTGTAGGTTGAGGGGTTTTTTGAATAATTACTGGTGTTTTAATCTCTGGCCCTTTCACTTGTTTTCTTGGCTTTAACTTGACAAATCTCTTTGATCTTGTTTCTGCAGGGTTAGTGGTCTCAAATGGTGATTTTTATTTGGCCCTAGGGCTTATAGATGTTCCATATGTTTCCACCCCAAATCCACACAAAAAAATAAATGCAGACCATTCTATATTCACCCTCTGAATTTCATGCAAAAATATTAATTTAACAAGACCATGATGGAATAATAAAGTTTCACATGCCTAAGTTTTCCTCTGCACCTTATCTGCCATCTTGGCCAAACTCCGAATAGAAAGAAAGGTAAATCTAGAGAAATTATTCCAGTGAAATGCAATAAGAGCTTAAAATGGTAAGAATACACCTTATGGTATCTTCCTTCATAGGTGAAGTACCTTTGAATGTTGGAGAGCAGGTTAGCATATGTATCCTTGACATAACCTCTTGGCACTGCTTTGGTTAAATCCGTTTCCACAAACTCTGGCTTCAAAAATATTTTACAAGGTTCCATTTCAAACCTAAAGTTCTTGAACCACCTTTCTTCTCCCCTTGGAATCTCTGTCACTAAAGATATAATTTCAAGAGAAATTGGTAAGTTTAAACATCCAACCTTTGTATTTGAACCTGTGAAATTAATGGAAAATTCTTTTGTGACTTGATTATGACCTCCCTGTATTTTTTCACAGAATCTCCAGCATCCTACTTTCTTGAAAGCTTCTTCAACTGATTTATCCTTGGTGAGAGCCTCTATGCCTTCAGGTTCCATTCTCAAACAGTGGCCTGACCTGTGGTTTCTTTTTTCCTCTGTCATCTTTCACTCAAAATCCCTGTGGCTTCAGAAAACCTATAATAAACTGGCTCGCTTGATTTCAGAGAAACTGGCTCGCTTGATTAGGGGTTCAGCCTCGCTTGATAATTGGTTCAACCTCACTTGAGAATTGAGAGAAGCTCTGGTTTATGCTTACCATAAGCTTGTCATTCGAAGAAAAGCATGCAACAAGTTTTTTTGCATGAGATAATATAAACAAGGACAACCATCCCTTTTCAAATTTTAAAATGACTGATGATAAATTACCCCTAACGCATCTCATGATGGTTGTGAATGGTTGCATGTGTGAGAAAGGATTCGTGGACTGACACCTACTCATGAAAATTTAACGGAATTTTGTGGATTTGACAATTGGACAGGATTGGTTACGAATCCCCGATTTCGTAGTGCATGTAACGTATTTTTAGGGTTTTGTGCTACGAAAATACCAGTGTTTTCGTAGCACAAAAGCAGTTTTTAATATTTTCTACGCTACGAAAACGTGGTTTCGTTGCTTATTCAAAAAAAAATTCAAAGTGACTAAACACATGACTTCCAAAACATAATCATGGGACCCTTAAAGTGTGAAACAAAGTTGTTGGACCTTATTTGATGATGGAGATGAGACTCTAACCTTATGACTTAGACTCTAAAGACATAAAAATGACTTAACCCCTATTCTAAGACCATGACTTAGGAAAAAATACAAACTGTCCAAGTTTGGAAAACTTTTATAGTGATAACACCGCTAATCCGATCAACTGGTTACCGCCCTTCATCCGCCCGCGCAAGCCCTCGACGCACACACCAAAGAACCTAGACGGCTTGATTACCTATCTACAGATGCCACTAACCTTGGGAGAAGTTCCTATCCTCGGTGACCCTTGCGGTAGACTCCATGAAGTTAAATTTGACGATCACAACTTGAAAAATTATGAAGCCTTCCCTGAGCTGGCCCCCACATTATACTTTGACACAGTCTATGCAAACGATGGGGTCATAGTTGTCCCTCAGCGCTGGGTATGTGGATTGGTTAGATCTGGGCTCTTGAACCTACTGCGAATGCCCCACTTTGGCCACTACAACATCACAGATCAGCTAGCTCCGTATTTTCTCGCCTTAATTCACAATGGCTGCCTATGGATTGGGGACAGAGTCCCCATTGATGCTGCATTAGTTCACAAAATTACGGGCCTTCCCATGAACGGGCTGCACCCTCTAGAATGGGTAGGCAAGAAATATGAGGGGGAAACAACTGAGTACGTGTGTCAGACCTACCATGTGGAAAGAAATATGTGGTGCTTCGTCATCCAATCCATCAGTGACCCTACTACATGGATGTGCACTATGTTATTAGCATGCAAGCTAATGCGAAAGTGCCAGGTCGCAGCCATTCTTGCTTATGTCATTCGGCTAGTAGGACAGTGTGCGAAGGGGGACTCCTTCAATTGGGCTCAATACTTATGCGATGAATTCATGTCCAACGTCCGCGAATCACAGGAGCATGGAAAAGCCTTCTCCTATGCCTGCCTCCTATTCCTTATAGCCCTAGTCACCTGGGAGGCACCTGCCAAGTTGGTCATTCCCAAGTTGACCCCAGATATGTGCGAAGGAGCCTGGTATGCCCATCTGTGGGATTCCAAGGATGCACAGTGTATAGAAGATAACCAAGTCTTCTGGGTCTTGTTCCAGAGTAGTGTGGCGACAGCCATCAATTCTCGACCTTGACTGTCCTCGACATTCTATGAAAAATACAAGAGTATTTTCGCATTCTAGGTTACCCTGCACAACATTCAGATACCCGACGTTAAGGGTAAAACATGGACATCAGTTCCTCATATGGTAGCAGACGAGGAAGTTGATAATTTAGTTGCATTGTGGCCTCCTGCCTAGAAGATAGGCTTCAGAACCAGTACCGCAGGTACTACCATGACACAGGTGCTCCCCCCTATTACCAACACGGATGCGAGAGGCCCGAGAAAGGCTACAAGGAAGGATTCAGGCACAGCTACGAACAAAGACACCCAGCCACAACAAACCACCACAAATAACACTGAGGCCGAAACCCAGGTTGATTCGTAGCCTGATCTGGGCACGAGGGCAATCCATCAACGGTACGAAGCGAACAGGCGAACCTTTCAAGGGGGCCCGAAAGAAGTAGTGTGCCAAGTGGAAGGAACGAGATGAGACGATCACATTGACCGAAGGTGATCTTGAACAAATTGCAGATGTAGTCACATGGGCCATAGAAGACAGATGGGTAGCTCTGGAGGAACAATAGAAGGCTGCAATCAACACCCTCCAGGACGAGCTTCACGCCCTACAGTTAAAAATAGACACGTTACAGACCAGGGTGGTTCAAAAACGAACTCCATTAACATCTAGCAATCTAGCATTGGTTACAGAGGAAAGTCATCTCTGTTCCTTACCTCGCACCGCCCTTGTGATTAGTCCGCCTGACCAGAGAATATAGCTCCAAACAGGTACAGAGGTACAGTTGAATCTTGCACAGCTGCCCCACGAAGCATTGCAGAGCCTCCACACCACTGTGTTTCATGAGATTCACCATCGCGACCAGCAAGTACACCAACAACTTGGTGTGACCAAGCAGACCATCGCACAGCAGAACGCAAAAGTGCTCCTCGCTGTCGTACAGCAAGCGGAGCTCGAAACCTTGATCCACCAGCTTGCACGGAGGTTACAGAAGAGATCCTAGTCGCAGCCACCCCCCGGGATAAATTTGAGGGATTGGTCGCAGCATTGAAGGTGTCTAGGACGAAAATGCAGGTCATTAAGACGCAGCTGGAGTAGCAAATCACTGAGTTACAGGCAAAATTGCAGCCTGAAACACCCTTGAAGGTACGAGCCTAGCGTGCTACGCTAGTGACAGCGGCGACAAACACCATTACAAGGCAAATTGCGTAGGGCGCCCAGTTACTAGAGACGCCCATGCAATTGTGGACCAAGGTCCAGCACAATCCAGTCCTCCAGAAAATAAATCAAGACTTGCGGAAGAAGGAGGAAGCTTTTGAGTAGATCGGGGCTACACTATCCACCTTGGTCCCTGCACAATGTCTGGCCCAATTGAGGACCAGCAACACCCTCCAAGCCGAGATTGAGGAGCTCCGACATAAGAAGGATGTCATTGAAGAATGCTTGAAGCCATGGGCTGCCGCAACCCTCCAGTTATCACAGGATGTTGATGTTGCTGTTAAGTGACTAAATCAAACACTGGAGAGTGTCATCGCCACGACAGAAGGACCGACACCATAGAAGCTCATGGAGATTGCGCAGAGTGATGCTACTCAGAGTCAAGAAGTGCTACCCCCGCTGGCCATAGCCATTAATGAACTATGCATGCAGGTGGAGACCCCACCACCACAGTGACTCGGGACGAGTCACAAAATTGTGTTGGGGGACTGTTGGAACATGGTCCTCCAAAGGCTACGAATTGGGACAATTTTGAGTATTTTTGTATATTTTTCATATTTTAGTCTAAGCGTAGGGGTTTTGGGGTGGGACAAAGCCCCGAAAGCATTATAATGGGTAAAAGGGTAGACCTAGAGTCTGAAAACCACAATTTGCGGACCACAGGAAAGATTAGGCTAGATTGTTATAAATAGAAGGACATTTTGAATCAATAAAAGGAAGAAGACTGATGCGAATTGTGAATTAGTATATTTGTTTGGGTTATTGGGGAAAGGACTCCTGTTGGCTGTGTGCACGGAGATCCTCAGTCCTGTTGTGTGCGGACCCTGCTGCTGTGTGCGCAGGTTGGGTTTTGGGTATTGTAAAAGGATTTGAAGGACTAATGAAAGTGGAAGGCTGTTGATACGAATATCTGTTATGTTATGCATGGTTCTATGTTAAGCTGTGAATGCAACTGGGTTATTGGCTTATGTTGCGTTGAAATTTGTCTGTTATAATTTATGCAAGAATATCTATGTTAGTTACGTTACTATTATGTGAATGTATGATATGTTGATTGCGGTGATTATACTTGGTATTGTGCACGTGGATGCTAAGGGATCTTTAGATCTGAATTCTGGGATATGCGTTCTGGTAATTGTAACGTTGAACGCAACTCTGCTTGACTTACCTACCCTCTCCCAGGGTGCAGAAACTTGGTTCCATCACCCTCCCATACTACTTCGGGTGAGACTTTGGCCTGCGCAAGCAGGTCACTGCCGAAAGGGTCAGTAGTATAGGGGCTTGTTGGAAAACCTTAACCTCCAAACCTGGGTTAGGACCCCCTGAGCCAAAAGGTACATTCATGTTCAAATCACCCCAAAATTCCATCCCCACATAGAGGAACTCCAAGATAACATGTGGCATCTATAGCCACCATTGGTATACCTGCTTAGTCCAAAATTTCATGGCCTCCCCTCCTCCATCACATATCATGAGGCTACTCCACCTCATGATCTTAGGCCATTGTGGAGGAGTCAACATCTACTCGTTTCTAGGGTTTGAGGAGTACCACCTGACCAAAGAAGAAATTGCATGGTAGTGTGCCAATGGAAGCTCATGGAGGAAACCTTTCACTACCCATCTTAGCTAGGCTATCAAACTCCCATAAAGAAAATGGACCCAGTCACATAATGTCACTCTAAGCATCCTCTCCACCACCCCCAATAGGTGGCTTGTGATGCGGCGTGTGGCTATCCATCCATATAGCCAAAACACCATAGTTTTCATAACCTAAAATCCCACATCTCATATCTTCTTGATCCATTGGCACCACCCTCTACTGCACCAACATTACAGTGTCTCAAAGTCCACTGATCCAACAAAATCCATAGATACAGTGGGTCCAGGGCGGCCTCTATTGATTGGGGCTATAATTCAGTCATAAAGTAGATATACACCTGAGAGGATATCTCAATTTCTTCCCCTCGGATCTCAAAAACCCCTCAATTGGGCCTCCAATGTTCCATCAAGAATCTTATAAGCTCCTCCTAGGAACGAATCAAGGGATAAAGTATTTTAGTGTTCCCCATCAAGCCAAATCCGAAGAAGCCTATGGAATTTCCCACAATGCAGTGTAGATATATGTTTATCCCTCTCTTGCTATAGAGATCCATCTCAGCAATCTACAAAAAAGGGTTAGTTAACACCAAAAATAAAAACCTTAGTCATGTTGGTTTGTACATTTGTCTTCTACATAGACACACGGGGTACCACACAATGGTATCATGTCCAATTGCATGGGTCACCATGGCTATCCCATTCTAGTGTGTGGTACAATGTGTATTTATATCCCATATAGTCGTATCTATCAGTGCAATTGATACTCACCCAATTTCATGGTGTATCGTGCATACCTTTCACTCACAATCACATCAATTGATGCAACTACACCTCTCTCAGCCATGTGGTTACCTACACAACACCATCATAGACATATGTGCACATATGGAAAATTTTATTTATCCCCATCGTACGGATTCCCATGACACCCCTTAAGTCGACCGCATTGTTGTGGGTCCCATAGTACAAAAATTTCCATATGCCCCCTAGACCATATGGAACCCCTAGCTTATTGTGAAAATCACGAGGAGCATGGTTTGAGGACTCACCTTGGAAATGGTAGAATACATTAGAGAAATTTTGAGGTCTAAAATGGGTCTCAAAACAAAAATGTACCACCAAAATAAAATTTATAAGAACCAATAGGATGCAATATGATGATGTCAACCATGGGGGATGATTCACCATTTTTGGAGTAAAAAAGTAAAAAGGTTAAAAAATAAGAAATAAGAAATATTTTTTCAACTTGCATTTTCAACTTATCTCCCTATAGTTTTACTCAAATTTCGAGTGGGAGAACTAGTTGGCTACGAAATTTAATTCCCCATCCAAGGAGTACCCATGTTACATACTTTTTTTGGACCCTGCTATACGAAATTGAAAAATACATGAAAAACATTATCACAATCACATTTTTTCATGTATTTCTCATTTTTTATGTAGAGGGGTCCATCAAAAGTATGCAATGTGGGTACTCATTGGATGAGGAATTAAATTATGCATCCAATGAGTACTCCCGCTCGAAATTAGAGTAAATACCATAGGGAGATAAGTTGAAAAAGTAGTTTTTCCTTTTTTCCCTCTAAAATTTGATGATGTAATCTAATCTTATTTTATTATTTCCACTATTATTTTATAGTTTTCCTCACGAGCCCTAGTTTAGACCTCAAAATTTCTCTAATGGAGGTTGTTAGAAATCCACAAAAACACCTAAGACCTCACAACTTCCACCTCAGCAAAGTACAAATGAGGTGGCAAGGTGGGCCCCACCCCATATTTATATGCCTAGTCATCAAGCTTCCCTATAACCATTTGAGATACCATAAGCTCTATTTTTGAAGTCATTCATACCCTTGGAATCAACGTAATGCACACTATGCATTGACATCTTCCTTTCCTCCATTTTGAAACTTTCTTCGAGGGCCCTCATCACTCTCAAGCTTCCACTCAAGTGAGTCCCAAATTTTATGTTATTTTGTTATGCCTTTGGTTCACTTCATTTTATCTTTGGTACTTTCACTTGGGGTTCTTAGTTCATGAATACAGGATATCACTTTCTGTTCATGTCAGTTCCCTGAGTACAATGCAACACATTCACCTTTAAGGTATCATTTTCCTTAATTGGCATGAAAAAATATCCCTTTCAAATATTTTCACTTACCTAGTTCATTCCCCTCAAGATCACCATGGGGCCCACATATCCCAACCACATTTTCCTACACCCTATTCATGTTGCCAAGGGTTTGTTTGGCTTGGTGGAAGGAGAGATCGACATAGTGTTTGTCATATATCTAACTACAGATCAGGAAACCACACGACTGATCTGAAGTTGGAGAATGAGGACGAGGCATCACAACGACATACCATGATGAGGCCATCGAGGGACTAGTGGATATTCACCAAGAATGGGACATTGGCATGAACGAGTTATTGCTCTCCATGTGCATAGAGGGAGATTTATCAGGTTGTTGGGCTCAGGAAATAGTGATGCCTATGAGGAAACTACTAATATGTCATTATAAAAGTTGTGAATCCTGGAGCAATTGCAGATGTTGTAGCAGTTGAGGCTTTGGAGGCTAAGGGATCCCAAAGAGATTTCAATGTGATTGAGGAGGATTTAAATGGTTATGTCACCATAATTCTTGTTCATGGATGCCAGGGAGAACTAGTGTGTGGAAACCAATAACTTCACTAAGGAATGAATGAAAATGAGTGAATTAGAGAGCCTTATTGTTGGGTAAATGTAAATTCAGGTAAAGTGTGAGCTTCAACGGAGTCACAGTGTCATGGATAGGATTCATTGATGAAAAATTGATTTTTAGAAGTGGTGGTGAGATTGAGCTACCATTTGTACTTTATATTCAAAGCCATAGTCCCACATCAATGTTTTCGTCGCCATTAGGGGGGTCGATCAAGAGTGCGAGGGCAATGGATTTTTATGAAAAGTCATTTTAGATGGCAGCAACAATAACAATACTAACATCCTTGCACACTAGAAATCAAAATTCATTATTTCACCAAACGAATCCCAAATCTGTGTTAAACAATGTTTGGAGTCCTTATTTTTACTAGCGACTATGAGTTCCCTAAGCCAAGCCATCAATGTGATGATTTTCGTTGATAACCCTCGATTTCGTAGGTTGGAAAGTGGCCCTAGTGTGGGCCTATGCAGGCCAGAGAATTTTTTGGAATGCCAAAGAAAATGATGAATCATTCTAGCTATGGTTGGATATGTTAGGATTGGGTAAAAAAGATGATAAAGTAGATGTCAAGGATAATGTGCTAGTGATCAATGATGAAAGAGAATTATAGGAAGTGAAATGCAATAGAGAGGTTCAACTCCCCTAGTATGTGTTCAATGTTAATGAAATTAGAGTCATGTTCCATGAAAGGGTATGAGGATTGGTGTGTAGGACAACAATTAGGGCATTTGTTATGGTGTGTACGTTTATAGAGAAAGTAACTATGGACAATGTTTGCTTGCAAAGTGTTTAACAAAATCCTTGAATGGAATGATGATTTCATTGGTGAGAGGTACGCATGGAAATTAGTTGTGAGGAGAGTATGAGGTTAGGAGTGTGTCAAGACAAGAGGATGGCAACATAAATGCCAAAGCTAAAACAAAAAAACAAAAAACAAAAAAAAATAGTATAATGGAGTTGAAAGTTTATTACATGTAAATGGACATATTGTTATAAGACCTGGTAAGGCATGCATACCCCTGAGAAATTGTTGGTAAAGTCTAGTATTATATCTAGATGATAGGGGCATGTCAGGTTAACAAATTCTCTATGTATAAACATTGAGGGGAGTAAGGCCTAGAGTGAGCGACACTAACTCACTTGTATGATTTGGTTGGATTTGGTCAAGGGAAACCCCAAGTTAAGGTTTAAAGGGGGATTACTAGGTAAACTTGACTTGGGGAAAGATTCAAAGTTGACCACATCAAAAGTAGTGGTTTTGGGCCCATGGTTTTTTGGTTTCCCATAGTTTTGCGCTCTTGGAATTCGTGTAATGGAGCCTTTAAAATGTTGGGATAACTATATAATAATGGGACAAGGGATGTGAGTAGTGAAGGCTCATTCAACCCTATTGGTCAGATATTTGGCCAAGGATCTAATGGAATTCTGTTAGCTTGGGTTTTCCTTAGAGTTGGGTTTTTCCTAGGGTAAACACTTTGTGCATTGTGTTTATGTTTTATGATTGTTGTTGGTTATTGTTAATTCTCTTTGTAATTTTTATTTTCTCTCTCATAAAATTTTAAAAAATCCAAGCTGGGAAACCAAATATAGAGGCCCTCTTCCCATATCTACTATACTAGATGAGTTGGAGAAAAAAATGTCTTGTTCATGACTACATCAGAATGAAATGTAGTAAAGGAGTGCTTATCCCTAGTAACCTATTTTTTTAACATTAAATGTTTCGTTAGCCATGTTTATATAGGTCAAGGATAAATCTCCATACAAATAAAAATATTTGCAAAAAAGAGCTAGAGCAAGAATTGCTCTTGAAAGATGACAAACCTGAGGGATTACATAATGGATCCTTCTATGCTATGCAAGACTTCTTATTGGCATGAACTATGAATTTACTATAAACTAAATCATTTCCAATGTTGAGGATGAGATGTAACTTTAATTGAATTGATGATCCTATCTATATTTGCATAAAAAATTTCATAATTGTTATAGTTAACTAGACTATAGTAACTCACTGAATGGAAAACATCAACATTTTGGAAATTGTGTAGCTTGTTGTGACTTCATTGAATAGCTCAATTTTTTTTTTAGCATGCAAACTGTTTTGAAAATCCACGCATGAATTAGTAGGGGATTCTTTATGAATGTGATCTACCCTTAAAGTATAACTAGGTAAACTAGTGACAAATGCCTTGCTCTTGGCCCTTATGTCCTTGTTGATGTAACATCATTTTTTCTTAGCCTTGTTTCCTTACAAAACTTTGTAATAATAGGCCTACTAGAAGAAATAGTACTTGCATTAGAAGATTTACCTTTAATTCCCATGGTTGTGATTTTGGTTTCATGTCCTGAATCAGATCCTAGATCTTGTTGAGTTGTAGCAGCAGTATTTTGTTTCCCCTTGTTATTGAACTTATTTGGTCTCATTTCTAGATGTAATTTCCAAAAATGGTCTTCATCATGGAATTCTTTTTAACAATGTTTAAAGGTAAGTTTATCTCCCTCTTTCTTGACAGTAGCATTATTTTTTCCTTTTCCTTTAAACTTCCCCTTTCCTTTGTCTACAAATTTTGATGGTTTCTTGCTAGTCTCTTGAGGAACATTCTTGCCTCTTGATTCTAAATGAGTTTCCTGAACACATACTTCATCTAGATTGGTGGGATTAAACATAAGTATAGTATGTCTCAAATAACCTTGTAATCCACCTATGTATTTAAGGAGAGTGTCTTGTGCATAAAATTCAACGCTCAAGATTAAAGCTCTTTTTCTAAATTACTGTGTGTAACTTTGAACACTCTGACCTTTAGCATGTCTAAGAATTTTCCAATCCATATTTGTTTTTTTCATATAAGCTACTGGATAAAATTTCCTTCCTAATGCAACTATGAAATCTGTTATGAAACCAACTCCAAAAATAGAAGAAAAGAGAGATCAACGCCTTAGAAATGATCCACTTCGAGGGGAAAACCTCCTTGACATTAAATAAATGAACAATTCTTGGATTATACAAATGACATAACCTCCTTTCTATATATAGGAGTCCATGGAGTCACAATATAATCCTAGCCGACCTAACAATAATAATGTAAGGGCACAATAATAACAATATGGAGGTTACTGAGGTACAACAATGACAATAAGGGGGCTACACTAACAACAATAAGCGACTACGCTAGTAATATAGGGACCTAACATGCCCCTCCCCTTCAAAAAAGTGTTGTTCTCAATGCTTGAGTAGCTCTGGATGCTTTTGTATAAAATTTTTATCCTCCCATGTTGAATCTTTAGTGGGTAAGTTCTTCCACTAGATAAGATACTATGAAATTGATCGATTTCGTAGTTGTCGAGTTCTTGTTTCCGTGACTGCTTCAAGTTCCAATATGATTTTTCCTTCCTTGTCAATTTCTGGAAATATTGTTTGAACTAGAAGTTTGTCACCTATAACACTCTTTAAGCATGAAACATGGAAAACTAGATGCACTCGAGAAGAAGCAGGAAGCTCCAATTTGTATGCCATAGTACCAATTTTTTGCAACACCTTGTAAGGACCATAGTAATTTGGTGATAATTTATTATCCTTCCTATCTTGCTTGAGGAACATTTGTTTGTATGGTTGTAGTCGTAAAAATACCCAATCTCCTACATCAAAACTTCTCTCATTGTGATGTTGATCTGCCTGTTGTTTCATTTTGATTTTGTGCCAAATTTAGGTTATCCTTTAAGAGTTGGACAACTTGTTTTTGATGCTCGATGTGATCTTCCGCTGCTTGAACCTTAGAGTTTTCTCTTAAAGATGATGTGATGGACAGTGGATGATATCCATAAAGTGCCATAAATGGGGCCATTTTTGCTGCAGTATGAAAGGAAGTGTTATACCACCATTCAACCAAAGGTAACCACTTGACCCATTGTGTTTGTTTATCAGATACAAAACAACGAAGATATCCTTCCAAAAATTTGTTCACTATCTCAGTTTTCCCATTGGATTGAGGATGATAAGATGAGCTATGAGCTAGTTGAATACCCAAACAAAAAAATAATTCCGTCCAAAAATTTCTAATAAAAATGGGATCTATGTCGCTTACAATAAACTTTGGGTTTCTATGTAGCTTTTGAATTGTTTCCGTAAATGCAGTAGTAACTGTAATTTCTTTAAATGGATTAGATAATGCACAAAAGTGTTCATACTTGGTAAGTATATCAACTACCACCATGATGACACTCTTTCCTTTGGACTTAGGTAAACCTGTGATAAAATCCATTGAAATCTCCTCCCAACGTTGACTTGGAATCGATAAAGGCTTTAATCTCCTCCCAGGGTCTTAACTGTCTCAACTTTATTTTGCTGGCAAACCAAACATTCTGCCACAAAATTTTGAATATCATATTTAAGGCCATCCCAAAAAAAAAACTTTCTTCACCCTGTGGTAAGTTTTTAAAAATCCTGAGTGTCCTCCTAAGGGAGATGTGTGCAATTCCGAAAGAATATTTTGTTTTAGTTGGGAATTATTACAAAGATATAAGTGATATTTGTACCATAAGAAATCATTTTTCCAACTAAATGTATCATATGTACTAGGATCCTGTTGCAAATTTTGAATGAATGTCCACACTTCTCCGTCCTCCTTCCATTCATCCCTTGCTTCGGTTATATAATCTGGTTGGATAATAGAAATAGCACAAAGCAATGCTTCTACCTCTTCATCCTTTCTTGAGAGTGCATCTGCAACAACATTTAGCTTCCCTTTTTTTTAGATGATTTAAAAGTCATAACCCAACATCTTTGTGACCCATTTTTGCTACTCTTCTCAAGATAGTCTTTGTTCCAAAAAAATTTTAAGACTATCATGATCAGTTTTTACCTTGAAGTGTCTTCCCATTAGGTAAGGTCGCCATTTCTTTAGTGCATGTCGTATTTCCAACATTTCCTTCTCATAAATAGCTTTCTGTAAATACTTTCCTTTGATTAGACGACTTTCAAAAGAAATGGGTCTTCCTTCTTACATTAAAACCGCACCAATTCCATTTCCTGAGGCATCACATTCCATAATAAAGGTTTTTGTGAAGTTTGGCATAGCTAAGACCGGTGCTAGGCACATTGCCTCTTTAAGATGATCAAAGGCCTTAGTTTCTTTAGGAGTCCATGAAAATGCATCTTTATTCAATAATGTTGTTAGAAGTGCTGCTATTCTCCCATAATTCTTAACAAACTTGCGATAATACCCTATTAACTCGAGAAATCATCGCAACTGCTTTATGGTTGTGGGGACTTTCCATTCCTTAATGGATTTAATTTTTTTAGGGTCTACCTTAACACCCTCGTGAGATACAATATGAACAAGATATTCCACCTCTTGTACTCCAAAGAAACATTTGGAGGTTTTTGCATATAATTTTTTCTCTTCCAATAGTTTGAGCACCCTGTCAACATGTTGAACATGATCCTTCCAAGACTTGTTGTAGATTGGTATATCATCAAAAAATACTAACACAAATTTTCTAAGGAAGGGTTTGAAAATGGAATTCATCAACCCTTGAAATGTAGAAGGTGCATTGGTAAGGCCAAAAGGCATGACCAAAAATTCATAATGACCCACATGAGTTCGAAATGTTGTTTTCAAAATATCTTCAGTCTTCATTCTAATTTGATGATATCCTGAACGAAGATCCAACTTGGTAAAATAAATTCATCCAATAATTCATCAATCACAGGAATGGGAAATTTATCTTTAATAGTTAGCTTATTAAGCTCCCTATAATCTAGACACATGCGCCATGATCCATCCTTCTTGTGCACCAATACTACTGGAGTAGAGAAGGAACTTTGACTAGGTTGAATTATACCAGCTTCTAACATTTCTGCAATCATACGTTCAACTTCGCTCTTTTGGACATAAGGATTTCTATAGGGCCTGATGTTTGGAGGAAAAATTCCTGGAATCAAATGAATAGCATGATCATGATCACGAATAGGTGGGAGTCCTTTGGGAGTTTCAAACACCTTGGAATGATTGTCCAAGAGTTTTTGGAGATCTGGAGAAATATATGATTTTGATGTTGGAACTTCTAGTGAGCATAATTGTGAAATTACACCTCATTTTTATTTCTTCATAAGCTTTGTCATGACATTAGATCTTGTTATCTTTCTCGACTTCCCTATGATACCTCGTAATTCAACTTCCTTTCCTTCCGAAATTTTTTTGAGGAAAAGTTCTTGAAAATTAAAAGCTATCGTCCTCAAATATTATAACCATTGTACTCCTAATACAAAATTAGCACCTCCCATTGTAATGGAAAGCATTTGACTATTCAATACATATTCCCCCATGGTTAGCTTTATATTATGGCATTTTCTAGAGAAATTTATAGTTCCTCCATTTGTAACCATCACTTAATATTCTGGTGATGGATATATGAAGCAATTCAATTCCTTGGATACCTTACAATGAATAAAATTATGGGTACTACCCAAATCAATCAACACTATTACCTTTTTCTTCTTGATATGTCCTTCTATCTTGAGAGTTTGAGGAGTGGTAATTCCTGCCAATGCATTACATGATATGGTCGGACTCATTTCTTCTTTCTCTAAGGTTGGTTCCTGGTGTATATCCTCTTCTTTTGAAGTTTTTTGTTCATTTTATTCCTCCTCTTCACAATCTATGTAAAATAATTTCTTCTCAGCACACTTATGATCTTTAGTGTATTTGATATAACAACTGTAGAAAAGCCCTTTTTCTATTTTTTCTTCCAATTTTTGTGGTGTCAACCTTGTAGGTTGTGGAAGTCTAGGAGTAGCAACACTTCCATCTTTATAGATGTGAGTGGTAGGCTTCCTTGTCGCCATAATTTTACATTCAATTTTTCTTGCCAACCCGAATTCCTTCTCCAATGAATTGGGTTCCCAAATGTGAACCTCAAGTTGGATGTTATCCTTTAAAGTCCCTATGAAGACATCAATATTGTGTTCCTCTAGAATATCATTTACCCTTATATTCAATTTTTGTAAGTCCTCAATGTGCTCCACCACTGAACCCTTTTGTTTGATGTTTATCAATTGGCTAAAGAAGGTGTTTCTCTTTGTATCCTCATAATGTGATACCATTTCCTCCATAAAAATTGACCAAATGACAATTTTTTTACGGGAGCAAAGCCATTGATACCATAAAAATTTATTTTTTTCTAAATATAAAGTTGCAATGCGTACCTTTTGTGTGTTTTGCACATTATTGAGATCAAAATATTGCTCCATCTATAATATCCATGTTACGGGATCCTTGCCATCAAACTTCCTCATATCGATCTTTGGAATATTGATCCAAAATATTTTTCTTGAGATGTGTTAAAGAATTACATGTGAAAATTGTAGCTTAAAACAAGAAACTTTAAAGGCATAAACATCAGAAGGGAGAATCATTTAACATCATGCAAGAAGACACATAATTGATGTTGGAGTTTTTCCAAGAGGGACTACGTCTCCAGGCCCTGGTCAAATAGTGGGGAGGCCCTTTTCTTCATTAAGTGTAAAAAATGAAAGTACAAGTACAAAAATGAGAAATAACACCCTTATACCTCCATGGTTGAAAGTGCCCAAAAATTTCAGACCTCTGATGAAGAAATGGACAGCACCGTTTGATTCGTGGCATCGAGTAGTGCATAATCCATATAAAACTTGCCTCAAACTGACAAAGTGAAAATGTGGCCCCTCTGGAAAATGGCTAAAATCATGGTTCCGCCCCCCTCCTGCACATTGTTCAAGGTTCTGTTGCCTTGGTTTCCGTGCCTGATCCTGTCTGCCTGGGCGCTCTGTAGAAATGAAGGTTTATATGTAAAAATGTTGGCGGACTTCCCAAAGGAAGTTTGTTGGCAGATTGGTTTGGATACAAAATTTTTGGGAGGAGGCTGGGTGGTAAAACCTCGACCCCTCCTTAATGAGGAAAACTGTTTGTTTTAAAACAACCTCATATATTTTTAAAACCCGCCAAATTTTCTTTAATGCTTAAAATTGGGGGTCGGGCCTGCATTGGGTGGCCTGCCCTCAATTTTCCGTCGATCATCATGGATATGGTGGCATGTGGGTTGTATATACGAGTAGGGACGGCAGAGTTGACAACCCTGCCCCTCCCAATAACATGTAGTTCCATAGAGTGTGGGGGTGGCGGGGTCATGGCTGTCGACCCCCCTTTTAATAACATATGTTGTTATTTTCATTGGATGGGAGGGCATGTGTCGCTACCAAACTCATATATATATATATATATATATATATATATATATATATATATATAATTTTAAAACAATCTGGTTGTTTTGGAATTTTCGAAAATTGACTGAAGGAGTGAAAGTAAGAGTCCCAAAAATTTGCCTAGAATCTAGTCGAGGTTGGGCAGAATCCGATGGCTAGGGAAATTGTTGCCTCCTTAAGCTGCCACTTCACCAAGTCAGCCTTCAAACTTTGACTGCTCCTAACTCCTTCATACGGACTCGGAATTGAGTGTCATTTACATTGTTGGAATCAGAAAGGCGAGATCTACAACTTAGCATTAAGTTTTCCACATTCCAGACACTTTGATTTTTGAGCCTTTGTATTCAAGCCACTTGTACCTGGACCTGTTCGATCCACTTGGATCATTCCTCCCCACTGAAGAGATTTTGGACCCCAAAAGCATTAACACTCTCAACACATTATTTTTGCCCTTCCCAAACCACACTTTCAATCCTCTATACGCAAAATTCGTACATCATTTGCAATCATGCACACCACACATGACTTAACCACCCCTCCTTGCCAAGATTTTATAGCACACACTCATTTACCAAGGATTACATAAAAGAAAAAGAGAACAATCAATATCTCAACTACTCATAGATCCGGCAGAAAGGTGATATAGAGATCCAGCGGATGAGCTCAGCTAGGGTTTACCTCTCTGCACCGAAACCCTAGCCTCCCCTGCAAGCGACTGAGTTGTGTCGACGCCTGTCATGCTACGCAGAGCGGCTCTGCAAACAAATATGGAGACAACAACGGGGGGAGGCAGTAAGCCTCCCCCTAAAATGGACAAAGGAATCGAAGGGATACCACAACAAATTGAAACAGGAACAGGACAAAAGCTGGAGGCCAATGTGCCTCAAACGCAGGGCTCTGAGAAGCAAACAGAAGCACAGACTGCAATTTCTTCCACATGCAAGCCAATGGCTCCAGATAGACCCAAAATCGACTTGCCATGTCACCGCATAAACGCCAGAATCCAGTATATGAGAGATCACGTTCTCATTGGAAAATTTATTGGTTTTTGGCCAACAGAAAAAGCATTACAGGGTTGGATTGCTTCCAAATGGAAACCCAAAGGGCATGTTACTCTGAAGCTAGGTCTGAAAGGCTTCTTCACAGCCATCTTTAACTGTATCGAGGACAGAAATAAGGTAATAGATGGTGGCCCATACTTTTTCAATTCGGCAGGGCTATATCTCCGAAACTGGATCGAAAGATTCAACCCAGATAAGGAAAATTTTAATTGGGCTCCTGTATGGATCCGTCTATACTCTTTGCCTCTTGAATATTTGGATGAGGAGTCACTTCAAGAGATTGGAAAAGGGCTAGGAGATTTCATAAAGGTGGCTGAAGAGACCAAGCTTCGAAGATACACATCCTACGCCAGAATATGTGTCTACATGCATTTGGATAAAGCCCTACCAGATGCGGTAAGTATATTTCATGATGATTTTGAGTGGATACAACCTCTAGACTACGAACATGTTCCATTTCACTGCAGGAGATGCCATGCCCATGGGCATATTTTCAGAGATTGTCCCCTTAACTCTCAATATCAGACTAAAGAAGCCGAAGTCAATACAGAAGCAGATGGATTTACTAAAGTTCCCACTCGAAGAAGAAACTCCACGAAACCCTCCTCCTTAGTGAAAAAACCCATCTCTCTTGCCAATTCTCCCTCCACCAGCAACAGCTTTGCCATCCTTGCTCAGACTGACCCTAAAAATGATTTCGTCCAACCCTCCCTCCATCCCGCCGCCCCTTCCACCAACCCTTTGAATCTGCCTAACTCTCAAACCCCTGCATCTACCCAACCAGAGGCGCAAGTTGACACTCCCTCAGGTTCTGATCCTCCTTCGGAAAAAAATCAAGTGACCTGGAATCCTACCCTCATGGATCTAGATGGAACGCAATCTGGCTCCAGCCATGCCAAAAGGATGCCCTAGAAAACAGTCAGCACACCCACATGGACGAAGACTCACAAGGCTTTGATTTTGGAGAATTGGATCTATTTGGATTAGAAGACGCTTGCCGACGAAAAAAATTTGATAAAATAAATCCCAAACAGATCAAATCGCTTGAATCAGCCCTATTTAAGGTTCAACAACAAAAGAAATTAGGTATTCAGCCAGGAAGCCATTGGGACAGCTTGAAAGTTATAAAAGAAACCAAGAAGCGAGGTTGAAAGCCAGATTGGCAACGCACCATCGCTCTGGTAGATATCTTAGTGGATTCAGGGCGTTATCCCAAGTTAACGCGATTCTTTAAACCGCTCTCAAGCAGTTCACCATGAAGCTAATCTCATGGAACATGAGAGGGCTCAATAGCCCTGGAAAGTACAGGATGATTAAGAACATGATTCAGAAAGAAAAGCCTCAAATCCTCTTTCTGCAGGAAACTATATGCAATAGTGAAACGCTAGACTCAATCTTATCAAAGACTTGGCCCAGCAGTAGCTCGGTAGCAGTGGATGCTTCAGGCTTCTCAGGAGGACTAGCAGTAGCCTGGGATACTCAAACTATAAGGTTAGCAGACTTCCATGCGGCGCATAACCTTATTCAAGCAACGTTCCATCCCATTGGGACCAACATACATGGACATCTCTCCAACGTCTATTTTCCTCAAGATCAGGTCAGTAAGATGAGGCTCTTAAATACTTTGGAACTTTTAAATTCCAATAGAACACATCCCCTGTGGATTATAGCAGGGGACTTCAATATGATCACCATAATGGAGGAAAAATCAGGGGGAAGGCCACGCCTGGACCCGGAATGCTCCCATTTTAAAAACTTCATCAACTCCAATTGGCATATAGACATTCCTTTCTCTAATGGCATCTTCACCTGGAACAACAGAAGAGCCGGGAACTAGCAGATTGCTTCAAAGCTAGATAGATTTCTCATCTCGGATAATGCCATCCATGTAGGAGGAGACATCACAGCCTCAATAATTCCTTTAGCTGGATCGGACCACTGGCCTATTCTTCTTCAATGGCAAGACATAGGGTCTCAACTAAAGCGACCCTTTAAATTTGAAGCTTTTTGGCTCACGCATCCAACCTTTCAGGAAATGGTTCAAGCTGTGTGGAAAAGTTACGTCTCACCAAAAGGATCTAAAATGTACCAGTTTCAGCATAAACTCAAACACCTCAAGACGCACATCAAAAATTGGAATCAGGCAGTCTTTGGAAACATATTTCAAGAGAAAAAGTTCCTTGAGCAAAAAATGGATGAAGTCCAACAGGAAATAATCAACAAAGGAAGATCATAAATTCTTGCCGCTAAAGAACAAGATCTACAAAAACAGCTGGAAGATAGATACAAACAAGAGGAAATCCTCTGGAGGCAGAAATCAAGAATACGCTGGCTGAAGGAGGGCAAAAGAAATACCAAATTCTTTCATAACTCCACTATTCAAAGAAGAATGCAAAATCGCATTAGTCATATCAACAATCAGCAAGGGGAACGAATGGAGAAGCATGAAGAAATAGAAAAGGAACTCCTAGATTATTTCAAAGGTATCCAACAAGAGCCTCTAGTCAATCGACAGCACGCTATAGACCAAATCACACAGCTAATCCCTAAATTGATCAATGATGAGCATAACAGAATGCTATTGCGCCCAGTGTCAACCCAGGAAGTGGATAGCGCTATGGCACAGCTCAAGGATGGCAAGGCACCAGGCCCGGATGGTTTTACCTCAAAAAAATTTCATCATTTTTGGGATCTTATCAAACACGAAGTCTGGCAGCTCATTGAGGAATCTAGAACCATGCATTGGCTCCTTCCCTCGCTCAATGCAACCTTCATCGCGCTATTTCCGAAAGAGGAGCAACCAAGCAGGCCAGAAAAATACAGGCCCATCGCTCTTTGCAATGTGATATACAAGGTTATATCCAAAGTTCTAGCCAACAGGCTCAAGCCTCTCTTGCTGCTTCTCATCTCGCCGGAGCAGACTGGCTATGTGGAAGGATGACAAATCTTGGATGGCATCATTTTAACACATGAGATCATACACTCTCTAAAAATTTGCAAGAAGCCAGGTATGCTCCTCAAAATCGATCTCTCCAAGGCTTTTGACAGATTGAATTGGAACTACATGCAGCAGGTTCTCAGTGCTTTTGGATTCAAACAAACGTGGATTAGATGGATCATGAACCTTATTTCTTCCACCTTTTTCTCGGTCCTCGTCAATGGTATCCCATCTCCCACTTTCTCTCCTTCCAGGGGCATTAGACAAGGAGACCCTCTTTCTCCTTTCATCTTTGTCCTTATGGCTGAGGGTCTGGGCAAATTAATCCATAACGGTGTGAATACCCACTTAATGAAAGGTATTTCCCTTCATGGCGCCCCAACCACCACCCACCAGCAATTCGTGGATGACAATATGCTCTTTGGCCACCCTTATTTCTAAGAAGCTCGCTCTTTCAAGGCCATTCTAAACCTTTTTTCCACAGCCTCAGGACTCACCATTAATGACACCAAATCTCAGATTTTCTTCTTCAATACGCCCCCCCTTGACTCAAGCAAGTATTGCCTATATCCTTGGCTTTTCCATCGCCTCTCTCCCGGACAAATACCTGGGTGCCCCTCTTATTGACTATGCTATCAAAAACGCCTCTTGGAACATTCTCCTTGATAAACTTGAATCTTGGCTTTCCTCCTGGACCCTCAGAGCCCTCAACATGGCCAGCAGACTCACTCTTATCAAAGCGGTGCTGCAATCCATGCCTCTTTATCTCTTTTCTGTGCTCGCTGCCCCTAAATGGGTCCTTAAGCAGATTAAATCCCTGCAACGGAACTTCCTCTGGGGATCTTCTGGGCGGAATAGGAAATGGGCTCTTGTAAATTGGAACACAGTTTTCACACCCAAGGACGCTGGAGGTCTCGGACTCAGGTACCCCATTCACAGCAATGAATTCATGGGGGCACGTATATGGTGGAAGTGGATTTCAAATCCACACACGCCCTGGGCCAGATTGTGGACAGCAAAATATGCCAATAATAGATCTCCTGAAGATTTAATTAGGCTTACACCCGAAGGCACAGGCTCTCTAGTTTGGAATGCAGCTAATCAACACTATTTTCTCATACAACAGCACAGATTTTGGGAGATTCGCAATGGCAACTCTGCCCGGTTTTGGGTGGATGCGTGGCAACAAATTCCTCAGCTTCTTGAGACCTTCTCCCACACCAATCTGGGCAACAACAATGCGACAATGGAAGATAATATCTGTCAATTCTGGATGCCTTCAAAACACAACGGATTCAGGCAATGGAATTCCACATCCCTCATAGCTCCTTAGGCTCAAACTCAGGAATGGGAGGCCCTCAGTCTTGAGCTTCAAAGAAGGAAAATCAGGTATTCGGAGGACCCTGAAATTCTCAGATGGGGATATACAACGAGAGGTATGTTCTCCACGAAGGAAGCTTATTCTCTAATGCATCCCATGCCCCTTCCACGCGATCCTCTCTAGAAATTAATATGGGCCCCAATCATATGGCCAAAGATCTCTACTTTCCTCTGGCTACTCAATCATAAACGAATCCTCACCTGGGATAATTTAATCAAAATAGGCTTCACAGGACCTTCCAAATGTTTCAACTGCAACCAAAGCAATGAAGATATTCAACATCTCATGCTGACTTTCTCTCTAGCCAATACTTTATGGGAGAAAATAAGCTTTCGTAGCCAGCGTCAAAAGCCCTCTGGAGATATCACCATCCTTCTTCGGAACTGGCCCAAACGCCCTTATAATTCCTCCCTTCTCAACACCCTTTGGCAACTCCTTCTTGGAATTATTTTTTGGTCTCTGTGGAAAGAACGAAACAAACACATCTTCAAAAATCAATCTTCTTCTCTGGATGTAATTTGGGACATCATCTGCCTCAACCTTCAGGAATCCCTAGCTCTCCACTCCTGGAAAGAGGACGACTTTCCCAAGCAGCCTAAATAAATTTCCATCTGGCAGAACTGTAATCTCAGCATTAAGCCCATCACTACCCTCAGAAAAAGTTCTACCCCTGAACCTCCCCTGATTTGGTTTCCTCCCCCTTCCGGGTTGTTCAAATTAAATTTTGACGACGCCTCTAGAGGGAACCCCGGACAAGCTGGCTTTGGAGGCATCATCATAAACTCTGCTGGTGAAACACAAGTCATATATTATGGTACTATTGGATGGGATACCAATAACTTAGCTGAGTTAGAAGGACTATGGCAAGGAATCAGCCTCATTAATCACTACAAATTCTCTCCCATCATTACAGAAGGAGATTCTCAGATCCTAATCAACATGGTCAATCAAATCCTCTGGGGTACCACCACAGCAAAGGCAGCAAACAGCTGGCGTTTGGCTGCTAGGATTGATCAGATACGCATCTGGCTAAATACCAACAGGGCAATCTCGTTTACTCATGTTAAACGAGAAGGCAATAGAGTTGCAGACTTCTTGGCCAATCTTGGCGTAGATAGCACCATTACTCTCATTCATGGCCCCCTCAATATTATCCATGATAGTGAAATACTCCAAAACTGCACTATGCTGGTGCACAAAGATCGCCCGGATGCGGGTGACAGCCAGGTATGATGGGATGCCAACCCCTGCGCGCCTCCCAAATAAGCTCACGTGGGGTGGCATTAACGATTTCATTTATCAGTCAACTTGCAATGTCATTAAACTAACACAGACATTCCTCCTCACCACCATTTTCATTCAATTGGCAATGGCGCCCATTCCAGGTGGTTCAGCTCGCAGTGATTGCAATATGGCTCCTCGGCTCCCTTTAAGAAGTGCTTGCCCTCAAGGTTGTGAAGATCCCTGCACTCTCACTCCTATAGTACGTCGGGTCACTCTGTTAGCCTATTTTGCACCGCTCCCTGGAGAGAATTTCTCGCAAAGCCTTTATTGTCATTACAATCTTCTCCGAACTCGAACAGAGGATCATAGCGGCGAAGTCTCCAACCCTGGAGCTTAGATAGCAACTCAAGCTCACGGAATTCTCTCTCACAGATTTTCTGGATCTATCTCACAGAGTTCATCTCACGCTTCCGCAAATATGCCACGCATTCTTCACAGAATGAGAAGCAAGCGCGGCTCCATTCGAGGTCAGGCCTCGCAGCAAAGATCGTACTCTAATTCAGCTTCTGGGTCTTCTCCAGCTGAAAAGATTCATGATCGAACTCAAAGGAAAAGTCACGACAGAGGCCATAGGAGTCATCGTGTTTCAGAGTCATTTCCTCCCCCTCATGATGATCCCCTCGTTGCTGAGCCTCCCTCCGTCTCCCTTAGTCCTGGCTGCCCTCCTATCCGCATTTCCTCTCAGCACGCTGAGCTCCGTTTTGAATGTTCTCATAATCATCCTGTGGTCACCGCCTTCATTACTGTTACGCTGAAAGTGGAAGCACCTTTTCCCATTCCTTTGGCCTTTCCTCCACCTGGATTCTCCCCTGCGCCCCCTCCTGTCTCAAGCCCTCCCATTGGCTTGGCTCTGTCTGCAGGTACCGGCCAAAAAGCAGTAGACTCTCCGCGGGCGATGGACGAAGATGCAGATCCCAGCAGCGCTCTCCAAGGCGACTCGACTGACTGGGCAGACGAATTTGCTTGCAGAGTGGTGGAGGAACCTCAATCTCCAACAAATGATCAGTAATTATCTCAGTGCTCAGTCCCTTTTGAAATTTTTCTCTACTGCTGAAGGATTTCTTTTGTATCTCTATCTAGAAGCTCAGCTGAAAAAGCTGCTTGCTACACTTAGTTTCTTTCTTTCTGTTAAATACTCTTGTTTAAATTATAGACCGGTTTCCCTTCCAAGGGCGGTCGATTTGATCTTTATAGGACTGGTTTCCCTTCTAGGGCAGTCCAGACTCTCTTTGCTCAGTATGTCCATCAAGCCCAGCGCTCAGGTTCACATGAATGACATTGCGGCAATTTTGTAACATTATCTTTTATACTTAATAGAATTAGTCTCATTTAGAAAAAAAAAAAAACTACTCATAAAGAAAGGCCAAAACATCATCGTTGTGTTTTGAAGTGATGGGAAACACACCCATCACGTTTACATTTACTTGCAACGTATGATTTACAAATGTGGCCATCACACTAAGACCCCTAAAAGAACCATATTTTACTTAATAAGTTAAATGGATCATCCCCCTGTGGAGGATCTACTTGTGGAACAGCTTCGGGGACCAGACTTTGTATGGATGTTCATTGATCCTAGCGTGTTTGACATGAAGGTTTCTGGGGTTCATTCTCGTTGTTATGATTCTTCCTCCTCTATACCTTTCGTGTCGTCTTGGAACGCCTCCTCTCGATGTACCTCTGAGAAGTGCCCATGAATCCATCACTGTCGCTGAGGTGTGAGGAGGTGCTCTCATCATCAGTTTTTGGTGGGTCGCTGGCTGTTTTGGAGCTTTCTCCCACTTCCTTCCTGGTGTATCCAAGCCCTGCATGACATTTCAATTCCTTGACTTTGACAGGATTTGCGAAGCCTTGGCCATTGATGCTGAGGCCATTTCCTTGATACCCCATCTTCTTCAGCAATTTGGACCCGATCCCTGTAGTATTATTTTCAAAAGAAGCAAATTCATCATCATGAAAAATACATGAAATTGAAGGGTTTATTTTTACCTCGGGTTGGTTATGTCGCAAATTTTCCAAGGCCTCATCCCTAGCTTGTAACTGGCGTAGTAACCTGTTGGGGTTCCCATGTTTTGGCCAGATTGGCAAGAACAAAAGATGAGACAACATCAGAACCACTTTCAGACCTCGGGATCTAGCCCTCCTGGGTCTAGAGAGGGATCTCTCAATATGAGAAAAGGCTTATGTCTATGAGGCTCAAATGTTATGATTTTAGGCTAGTTATAGGCACAAGGTTTGTTTGTTGATTGTTTGTTTTGGTTGCTGGTTATCAGGAAATAAGGTTTCAATGTAAGACCAGGATGAGAAAAGAGGGATAAGGCAGAGGTGAAATATTCCAGGAAATATTCAAAACCATTGGGCAATGGAGTCAGGAAAGGATTTGCTTGCTAGTCAATAGGCAGGCTTTCAATTGGGCTAGTCATCTGAAACTTAGGATCTTTCAAGATGATTATGATGTGGAGAGTAAGGGGAGAAGAGATAACACAGATTTCAGAGCACAAAGTTACAGATCAGCTGGTCGCACAAGGATCCTAGTGGACAGGGCTAACACTAATCCCCAGTGTTCCCAAATCTTCCAACTAAATCTATGACAAGAAGCATCTAAGAACTGAATTCATTTAATTCATACATCAGAGAGCAGGCAATAACATCCACTACACCGGTTAAACCAACTAAACACATTCCTTAGATAATACATTCAGAAGAGAAACATAAATGGCAAGGAGAGCAGAAACATAGGGTACCTAACAAGGGTAAATCCTATGCCAATATTCTGATGCAAGCCAGTAGAAATGAAATGAAATGAATGTAAACAAAGAGATAGGAAAACATCACCACTGCTTCAGATCAGGATCCAAAGAAATGTGCTTGTCATATTAAATAATAATACCAATCAAGTACAAAATTGCCAATAGCTGAATACTCAGTCTGAAAACATATCCTTCAACCTATCTTACAATCTTTACACAGAGACTGTGTCTCAAAAGAAACTACCAGCAGTTCTCTGATAACTGATCAAGCACCATTACAATGAGTTCTTCATGAATTTATAGCTCCAGAGGAGCAGAGGAGGTAGGTGGAGAACTAAATGCAGTATTAAACTTCTGAAAAGAAAGAGGGCCGAAACCCATTCTGTATAGATCCTGTGCAGTAATCTCTGGTGTTTTGGCTGCAGTACTGTGTGGTGCTATTGGTGAATAAACCACAGGAAAATAAATGATAAATAAATCTGCCATACTGATGAAGTAAATGCTCTGATAGTATTGGGGCTGTTTCAGGGTAGGAAATCTCTCTCGAACACAGCATAAATTGAATACTGCATGGGCGCTTTGTCCTCTATGGAGGGGAAAACATTCTGCTGCTGTAATAAACCCCTGATATGCATTGATTTCTACGTGTTGTACCTTTGCATGATCTGTGGGATCATTGATCTGGTGCTTTGCCTCTAAACTGTTGTATTAAAACTCTAAACACTCAATGCCGCATGCTGAAATCCTTGATCGTAAGCTGGTTTCTCTTCACGGCTTCATAAATGTCTCGATTCTGCAATATATGAGATTTAATGGTGCGAGATAGAGTCTGCGAAGTTTCAAACTTCGTCCTTCGATGGAATTTATACTACCGCCACCTTTCTTGACATTTCCCTGTAGTACCAGCTTCAGTTTTAATTATGCTTGCTCAATGCGCTACTTACAATGATTCCCATGAATCATGGTGGCTTTCCGCCTTTTTGGAAACCCTGCACAATACGAAAACATGTTAAGAAAACAATGGGGGTGGTGGACGCGACAGGATGGCTAGACTGACTATGCGGACTGGGCAGATGGTGAAAACGTCGTGGAAAACCGATAGTGTGGTGAAAACGACATGGATTACAGTCAGGAGGTGGCGCGGGGGAAAAATGAATGAAAACCTTAATAAACCCGACCTATGGAAAAACATACGAAACTGGAGGGAGACCGTACGGTGGACACGTGGAGGTGACGTGGCAGAACTGGTGACAGTGGAATAGTCAACAATGGGGAGAAATCCAATCTGGACCGTCAGATCTCAAAGGAGATCAACAGTGGGAAACACGGCGGAGGACGACGGACTGTGGGCCAGGGGTACAATGGTCGTGGGTTAAATCACGAGCACCTTGGTGAAGCGACAGCCATTAGATGGGCTGCTCTAGATCCAACGGTTCTCAACGATATCGCGCGTCGTTCTGAGTCGAAAGTTAATGTGCGATGGACAAGCGGTTTTGAAACCATACAGGAGCCACGTGTCAATCGCTACCGCCAGCTCTCGGATGGTGGTGCGATGAAAACCGGGCTGTTTTTGAATAGTGCACGCAGGCGATGTCCAGATGCGGGTAAAATCTGAACCGTTAGATCTGCAGGGAATGGACGGTCAAGATGCGAGGATCGGTGATGGATGGTTTTAACGGTGGTTGCTGTGGGGGCGGCGATCGCTGTCCATCCTGCTCAGATCAACGGTTACAACTACTCCTGATAACCCGCTGAGATAAGCACCTTTATGGACTGGCAGGCGTTTCCAGCGCTATGATCACATGGAAGGAAAGGTGTGGGGCTAGCGGGGAAGGGGTTGAGGCCTATTATATGGTCCGAAAGTGGGTTTTTAGCCATTTTTAATGCATTTTGAGGCCTGAGGAGGGTAACGATAGAGAGACAGAAGGGAATTTCGAGGAAATCAAGGGTAAGGGTAGGATTCAAAGGGGAAATTGGGAAGAATTGGGATGGACAAGGGAATTTTGCGAAGGGGGAGAGAGGAGCAACATGGAGAGTTCTGCAGAGGGAAATTTATCAAAGGCAAAGGCATAGGAGACCTCAAGGATGATGTGTCTTCGGGGAGATGCATTCCTTGAGGGCTCAAAAACAAATTTAGCCCCCTGCTTTGTTTTGTCAAAAATTTATAGGGGGCTAACAGTGGCTCCACATGGGGATGGCTTCTTCTTGAAGGAGTCAAGAATTCAGAGAACATATATTTGGAGTAGGCCAGTGGCCTGCTGCTTGGCACATCCCTTTCCTTCTTTGATCAGCTGCCACAATATGAAGACATTACATCAGCAGAAAAACTTTCCTCCATCAATCTACCTACCCATACTACAATCCTAGCATTTTTCTTCTTCTAGGGTGCATTTGGGCTAGCAGACCCTTTACATCATTTTATTTTTTCAAACAGAAAATAAACCTATTCTAAATCTACCCTTATTGCTCCATGAGACCAGATTAAACTGTTGGTCTCATATGTTTCTCTACCTAATCTAACATCTGTTGGGATTAAACTATCCAGCAGATTTCTTCTCTACATTCTACAACAGAAATTGAAAAACAGTCAAGCCAAGATTAGACTGTCTGACTTGCTGTGGATCCAAGGCATAAAAACAGTTGCACATGGACAAAAATTTGCAGAAAACTAAAAACAAAACTACGAAGGCTTGGGATCTGAAGCTTGAAACATCCTTCTTTCTGTTTGTGACTCAAGATTTGAGCATGTTAGAGTCACTTCTTTCTTCATCTCAGCTCTATTTTTGGGCATGCTAGAGCTGATTCTTCTTTCTTCTTTGCTGGTCCAGATTTCGGGCATGTTAGGACCAGCTGCTTGATTTACTTTGGCTCAGGTTTTGAGCTTATTAGAGCCAATCTTTTGCACATCAGAGGTTCATGTTTTAAACATGTTTGAACCTTTTACTATCCTCTGTTTTTTGAAACATTTTCACTTTTTCTTTGAAAATAAACACTGCAATGGTATGTACAATGGACATGGAGACTGGAAATCGTAAATTAGCAAAAGTAATGTTTGAGAATCTTGCCATTGACAGGACCCCCAAACAGCTCAGTGCCATCTAATTCTTGCAGGAAGAAAGCATTGGGACCCACAGTGGCCTGGATGAGGTATGGACCTTGCCACAAACTGTAAAATTTGTTGTGCTTTCCTTTATCCTCTCTTCTCGAATCCCACTTCAAAACCTTATCTCCAACTTTGAAATCAGCAGCTTTGGTTCCTTTGTCAAACAATTTCTTTATGTTCTCCTGAACTTTCACTGCTCTGTTGTAGACCTCTTCCCTTGTTTGCTGAAGATGGATTGTTTGGTTTATTCTCCTTACCATGCTGTCTTCTTCTGTTTGGATCTCCTGGACCAGCTTGATCACTATTATCCCAAGGCTAGTAGGGAATACCACTTATGTTCCATAGACAAGATGGAATGGTGACATGCCAATGGAATTTTTTTTTTGTAAGCCTGTCAGCCCACAAAGCATGTACTAGTTTGTTATGCCATGATTTTTTGTTCTCTTCCAACAGCTTTTTGATGATGATCACCAGGCTCTTGTTTGATGATTCAGAGAATGCGTTACCTTTAGGGTAATAGGCAGTTGAATGACCGAGTGCTATTTGGTACCTGTGACAAAAATAAACCATATTTTTGGATCCGAAAGCAGTGCTGTTATCAATGATTATTTTCCTTGGGCAGCCAAACCGAGAGAGGATGTGACTTTCTAGGAAACTAATGATGACTGAATCTGTGGCATTCCTAGTGGGCACGACCTCTATCCACTTAGTGAAATAATCTGTGGCTGTTAGGATCCATTTGTGCTGAGCAGAAGAAGCAGGGTGAATTTCCCCTATGAAATCTAGGCCCCATTGCAGAAAGGGACCTTCAACAGTGATGGGTTGTAGGGGTAAAGGGAGGAGTTTTCTCTTGCCCTCAAAGATCTAACATTTGTGGCAGGTGATTATCATTTTATGAACATCATTGAAGAGTGTGGGCCAATAATAGCCAGCTCTGAGTATTTTGTTTGCAGTGGCTTTCCAACTCAGGTGGCCTCCACATTCTCCAGCATGGAATTCTTGTTTAACCCTCTCTGCCTCATTTTCAGGAATTTTTTTTAGCAATAGGCCATTAGGATTCTTCCAGTATAGGTTTTCATCTAAGATGCAGTAATTTCTGGCTTTTAGCTTTAAGAATCTGGCCTTGGTCTTTGATAATCCGGGAGGGGCATTGAGGTGTGTAAGCACATACAGAATGTCGGAATACCAAGGAGAGCTCTGAAATTTTTCCTCAACAGTGAGATCAGGAAATTCTTGTTGCTCATCCAAGGTATTTATCATGTTAATGTCTAGGGCTTGTAGGTTTGATTCAGCCATTAATTTAGCTAAGCCTTGACCTTTAATCAGTTTGGTGGGTTTTATCTCAAGGTCATATTATAGGATCACTGCTATCCACTTGCCCCTTTTCCCATCTGGGTCTTGGGACAGTATATATTTGACTATGATGTTGGGCACATAAGCTATAGTGTGGGAATGCAGTATGTACACCCTGAAGTCTTTCAAGGCCTTAATCAGAGCATAGGCCTGTTTCTCCATGATATTGTATTTCAAGGGTGCATCTCTGAGCGCTTTGCTAAAGAAGGTAATTGGTTGTTCCATTCCCTCTGTGTTTTTCTGCAGCAAGACAGCAGCCATTGTGTGCTCAGAGGAAAATGAAAAAATCAGGAAATCTTTGGAGAAATCTGGGCTGATTAGGACGGGAGCTTGGGTAAGTGCAAGTTTCACTGATTCGAAAGATTGTTTAGCTCCTACAGTCCATCTAACTCCTGCACCTTTCTTCAGCATGTTAGTCATGTTCCTTAGGTGTTCATCCAGATTTGGAATAAACCTCCTGATCCAGATTTATGCAGGAACACAACAGAATAAACATATAACCATAAATACAGAGATGCAGCGGAAATAACACTTCATTTCATTAATATCAAAGAACTGAAATTTTCTTACAGACAGAATGGAAATAAAACTAGCTAGGGCGCTGGTAGCTATCTCTGAGAAGAGATGTGGTGGCTACAGGCCTCTAAAATGAGTTACAATGAGGCTTGAGGGCCTATTTATTATTTAGAAACAATGGGAAATCCTAAACAGCCAAAACCCTAACCCTAGGAGATGAAGCACCAAAACTATGGGCCCCGTTTGGGTAAATTGATGTTTCAACTTCCCAGGGGCGTAACTTTGGCATACGATCTCCGTTTGAAATGTACCATACCTCATTAGAAAGATCTATCCGAGGACTACAAATTTGGAACGAGCAACATCGGTCCATGGACCCATGTTTCTCTCCGTTTTCCCAAAAAACGTCGTTTAGGGCCTCAAAATGGCTCTGGAAGTTTAGGACCCAAAAAACTGCTAAAAATAGTAAACTTTGCCGAAACTAAAAAACTGAAAGAGACAATGGTGGAGCCCCAAATGTAATAGGCGGGTGACCACCAATATCCACCTAGATCATTCCTCCCCCCTTAGGAAGCAATGGTCCCCATTGCGTTAAGTTCCTCCATGAGATGAGGAAATTTCTGCTGAACTTGGTCCCTGGTGAACCACTTTCCTTGGTGCAGGAGTTGGCCAGCTTTGACAACCCGATACAGTTGGATATTTTGTTGGCGAGTGTTCTTGATTTGCATGTCCATGATACAATCTATGGTGGCCTGTTCCATGCAGTCTGGGTTTAACTCTGTTGGTGTGAGTTGTTCTGCAATGTCCGAGGTGTCCAGTAGAGGTGGGAAGTAAGGACGAAGGTGATCCACATTGAAGACTGGGTGCAGACCAAGGAATGGTGGAATACTGAGCTCAAAGGAATTGTTCCCTATAGCCTTGGTGATGGTGTACGGCCTGTATCGGAGCGGGCGAAGCTTGTGGTGGGGTCCAGTGAGGCGCTCCTTCTACAAATGTAGCCATACTTTGTCGCCCACCTGGAAGTTGTGTGGCACCCGATGTTGATCATGGAGTTGCTTGTACTTGGCATTGGCTCTGTCCAATATATCATGAACTTGTTGGTGGATGTGTTGAATGCGCTCGATGAAGCTACTTGATTTGTCAACTTCAGACTAGACATGAGCTGAATTGGCCTGAGCAGTTGCAAATGGCATGGCTACGTCAATGGGACATAGTGGCTGGAATCCCAAGCCCACCTGAAAGGGGCTATGGCTGATTGAACTATGGAGAGCCTGATTATAACTATGTTGTACATAGGGGAGGCTCTCGTCCCATGTGTGTGGATGCTTTGAATTGTACATGTGCAGAATGTGTACAATCATTCTGTTGACGACCTCTGTCTGGCCATCTATTTGGGGATGGAAAGTTGTGGACTTGGTGAGCTTGGTATCCAACATTGACCAGAGGCTAGACCAAAATGTGCTGAGGAACCTGCTATCCAGAAGCTGTGATATTCTTCTTGCAGGCCGCCATAATGGCCATCTTCGAGAATCTGTCGACGACCACGAAAACACAGTTATTTCCCTGCTTAGTAGAAGGAAGGCCCGACATGTAATCCATGGAGATGGATTCCCAAGGTTGACTAGGGGTAGGTAGAGGAGTCTATAGGCCTTGCTTATTGATGGTCAGTTTGGCAATGGCACAAGCAGTGCAGGATCTGATGTGCTTCTCGACATCCTTTCGAAGGTTCGACCAATAGAAATACTTTTGCAAGATTGCTACTATTTTCTCGACCCCGAAATGCCCAGTGACTCGACTGTAGTGTGCTTCCCATATCATCTTGGCACGCTCGCTTGAAGGAACACAAAGGTGTCCCATGTGACATAAAAGTGCATCTTGGGGGTGAAAATTTGGAACTTGCGTACCCCCCAAGAGTGCCTTGTAAGTGTGGGTGAATTTTGGGTCACTCTCATAGAGAAGCGGCCAATCAGAAGTCTCGTTCCCACAAGAGTTGAGCACAGTGGTGAGCGCCACGATCGGTGGTCGGCTAAGGCAGTCTGCAACATGATTGGTGCTACCCTTCTTGTACTTGATGTTCAAATGAAACTGTTGTAGATATGTGGACCACTTCTAATGGCGATCATTCTGCAACTTCCCTTGTGTCTGTATGAACTGCAGGGGCCGGTGGTCTGTGTGGATGATTGTTTCCTTCCCCAAAATGTAATGCTTCCATTTTCAAAAAGCTTGCACAATGGAGTACATTTATTTGTCATAAGTGGGATACTTGCGAACTGTGTCAGACAATGTCTCATTTTGAAATGCCACTGGATGTCCCTGTTGAGTAAGAACTGCCCCAATAACATAGTCAGAGGCATCTGTCTCGATCTCAAATGGTTGATGCAAGTCTGGTAGAGTGAGCACTGGGGCAGAACAGAGGCGATTTTTCAATTCTGTGAATGCCTTTTGTTGAGGTTCCGACCAAAAAAAAATTTCTCTCGCTCCTCCCTTGGTGACTTGACTCAAGGGCCAAGTGATATGAGAGAATCCCAACACGAACCTCCAGTAGAAATTAGCAAGACCCAGAAAGCTGCGAAGCTCTGTTATAGTGGTTGGGGCTGGCCAATCCCGAATGACTTGGATCTTGGCTGGATCCACATGCACCCCCTTTTCATCAATAATGTATCCCAGATATTGAACCTGGGTCATGCTAAAAGTGCACTTCTCCAAATTGGCACACAACTTGTGTTGCCGCAGTGTTTGGAGGACTTGTCAGATGTGGTGAAGGTGCTCTTCCCAAGTCTGGCTGAAGATCAGAATGTCATCCAAGTACACCACTACAAATGAGTTGGTGAATGGCCGCAATATGTCATCCATCATCCTCATGAAGGTGGTGGGAGCATTCGTCAACCCGAAAGGCATGACCAACCATTCGAAAAGGCCTTCCTTGGCTTTGAAGGCAGTCTTCCACACATCGGAGGGTTCAATTGGTACCTGGTGATACCCAGACTTCAGGTCGATCTTGCTGAAATATTTTGCACCTTTGAGTTGGTCCAGAAGGTCATAAATCCATGGGATTGGGTACCTATTCCGGACAGTGATCTTGTTCAGCGCCCGATAGTCAATACAGAGTCTCCACGTCCCATCCTTCTTCTGTACCAACACGATCGGGCTCCCACAGGGCGATGAACTTGGTCTGATGTGACCTTTCTGCAACAGCTCCTGAATCTGTCTCTTGATTTCATCATTCTCCAGAACAGAGCGCCGATAGATCGGTTCATTCGGTAGCGGCGCACCAGGGGTCAGATCAATCGGGTGCTTGACCTGACAGTGCAGAGGAACCCCTGTGGGTGAGGTGAATATGTCCCCGTACTCCTCCACAACCTTATCCATTTGTTGCTGTTGTGCAGAGGAGCCCTGTCTGGAGGTCGTGGCCACAGTCTTCTTCTTGCCCTGGGGGCGGATCATCAGGAAAACGAATTTCCTGGTTTGGGAAATGAGCTTACTACATTTTTTTGCAGTAACCAAAGAGATAGCGGCAGGAGGTGGTACCTCTGGTATCCTGTACAACTTATTTCCCAAAGTAACAATAACAGCATGAGGTCGAGACTCATACACAGCATGACGCTTCCACAAGTATGGTTGTCCTAATAATACATCAGAAACATCAATAGGAGCAACGTCACATAATACCTTATCCGTGAAGGGCTTGATGCTATAGGGAAGGCGACACTGCCGGCTGACGCGGAGATCTCGTCCTTGGTGAAGCCACCCGATGGTGTATGGATGTGGGTGAGCCGTGGTCGGCAAGCCCAACCGCTTCACGGCGTCTGCTGAAATGAGGTTCTTTTGGCTCCCATTGTCGACAATGAACTGTACAGGGGAGCCCTTTACCCACATCTCGGAGTGGAAGAGACGTTCCTCCTCCTCTGGATCTTCCGGTTCCTCCTTCTGGACCTTTGTAGTGGCAACAGTGGCGTTGGGCTCCGCATCAATAATCTGTTTCCCCTTTTCATTCCCCTTTTCAGGTTCTGATTCGGAGTCAGAGCATGCATCTGACTCAGAAGCCCTCATCTCGGCCACTAGCGACTGCTTGGCCCGACACTCACTTGTGCTGTGAGTGGAGCTCTTATGGAACTCACACCACTTTCCCGTGTCCTTCTTTGGCTTTGCGGTGCTGTTCTTTTCTTGTGGCTTCGATGAGTTGTCTTTAGCCGCCATGCCTTGGCTCTATCCTTTGTTCTGCGGTTTGGAAGCACCTTTCCCTTGCTTTTGATTCGCAGATCCAAAGTCTCGCTTCTTCTGCTTGAATTTCTGCTCAATCTTGGTAGCATACCGGTATGCCGTACCAAGCGATGAGATGTCGAGGAACTCCATTTCCTCCCGAATGTATTTGTGCAGACAACTGCGATACTTTAGCACCAGATGTTTCTCTGAATCTTTGATACCCAACTTTTTGCGCAGGGTATGGAACAGATTCGTCAGCTCATGCACATCTTGATCCCTTTGTTGTCGCAGCGTGGTCCATTATATGTACTTGTCCTCATAGCTCCCCACGGGATAGTACTGTTCCTTGACGGCGTCTCAGAAAGAATTCCAAGTTGGTACGGCCGAGAACAGAGAGGGTTCTGTCTGGTCCTTGTTCTCACAGTAGGTTTCCCACCAGTCCTTAACATGGGGGGTAGATTTGAGGAGTGCAAAAATAATCTTCTCCCGGTCTGAAAAGTCATGAACCGAGAAATATCCTTCTAACAGATTCAACCATCTATCTATGGCATCTGCGTCTATTTGACCCTCAAATATGGGAATGTCAAAATTTACTTATACCTTAAAAGGAGTCGCGCCTCCAGAGTGGCTGCTGGATGCAGATGCGCCGCCGGTGGGTAGCCGTTGAAGGATCTGAGCAAAGTTATCCATCATCGTGTTCCTTTGTTTTTCGAGGGCCTCCTCGAGCAATATTTTGATAGGATCTCCTGCTCCCTCATCTTTATTTTTTTCCCCCATGGGCGTTCGTCGAGGTTTGTGAGGCTGATCTTGCAAAGGTTCCACCAGATCGAGCCCTAGCTCCTTATACCCCGACCTCGTTGGGGACATGCAAAGAAGGATTGAGAAAAATCATACCGCTCTGATACCAATGATCCGGATTTATGCAGGAACACAACAGAATAAACATATAACCATAAATACAGACATGTAGCAGAAATAACACTTCATTTCATTAATATCAAAGAACTGAAATTCGCTTACAGACAGAATGGAAATAAAACTAGCTAGGGCGCTGGTAGCTATCTCTGAGAAGAGATGTGGTGGCTACAGGCCTCTGAACTAAGTTACAATGAGGCTCGAGGGCCTATATATTATTTAGAAACAATTGGAAATCCTAAATAGCCAAAACCCTAACCCTATGAGATGAAGCACCAAAACTATGGGCCCCGTTTGGGTAAATTGGTGTTTCAACTTCCGAGGGGCGTAACTTTGGCATACGATTTCTGTTTGACGCGTACCATACCTCGTTAGAAAGATCTATCAAAGGACTAAAAATTTGGAACAAGAAACATCAATCCATGGACCCATGTTGCTCTTTGTTTTCCCAAAAAACATCGTTTAGGGCCTCAAAACGGCTCCGGAAGTTTAGGACCCGAAAAACTGCTAAAAATAGTAAACTGTGCCGAAACTGAAAAACTGAAAGAGACAATGGTGGAGCCCCAAATGGAATAGGTGGGTGACCACCAATATCCACCTAGATCACCTCCTAAGGAAGTTAATCTTCCCAATGAAAGACTGTAATTCCTTGATGTTTCTGGGGTGCGTGATCTGTAGTATTCCCTCAACTCGCTGTGGGTCTATCCTGACCCCCTTCTCGGATATAATGTGGCCAAGGAGTTTACCCTCTTGTAGCCCAAAGACAGTATTTTTAGGGTTCAGGGACAAACTAAACCTTCTACATTTTCTAATACTTTTCTCAGATGTTTCAGGTGCTCTTCTTCAGTCTGAGAAAAGACTGTTATGTCATCCAAGTAGATAACAATGAAGTGCCCTATCTCATCTGAAAATGCTATATCCATCGCTCTTTGGAAGGTGGCTCCAGCGTTCATCAATACAAACGACATCTTCACATACATGAAGGTACCCCACGGAGTGGTAAAAGCTGTTTTGAGTTGGTCTTCTGGGATCACTAAGACTTGGTTATAACCTGAAAAACCATCCAGTAGGGAGATTCTTTTAGAGCCCACTACCTTCTGAAGGATATGTTCCATTTTAGGCAAAGGGTAATTGTCCTTGAGTGAGGCTCTATTAAGATTCCTGAAGTATATGCACAATCTGATTTCTCCTGTTTTCTTCCTTACAGCCACTAATTTTGATAACCAATCGGGGAACCTCACCGGCACAATTATACCTACTTCATACATTTTCTTAATCTCCTTCTCTACTGCAGGCAATTGTTTGGGATTGATTCTGCGAAGTTTTTTCCTAAAGGGCTTCTGATTTTCTTTCAAGGGTATCTTATGTTGAATGATACTTGTGTCATAGGCCTTTAAGTCCTCATAACTCCATGCAAACACATCAATGAATTACTTGAACAGGTCAATGTATTTCTTCTTCATGTTTTCTGGTAAAGACTTAGCCAGTTTAATCGTTTTGGGCTTATCTCTTGTGCCTATGTTGCATTCTTCCACCTCAGAGTCTGCATGTTCTATAGTGGGCTTCTTTTCCACATCATCAAAGTCAAAAAGGTCCTCTAAGGGTGCCAGGCCTCTGGGTATATTCTTATCTCTGGCCTGCAGCACCTCTACCTCTTCACTGTCTGCATTTTCACATTTGCGGTCTGGGTTTCCAGTCTATTCATATAAAGAGTTTATTTATATGTTACAGGGTGTTTCTTCCTCATCTGAGGACTCATCACTTAGGCAGCTATGGTCAGATTTAGAGTCTAAATCGGAAAACTCAAACTCGTTTCTGCCAACCAGAAAATCTTCGATCTGCTTATCACCTTCAAAGACTTGCCAGTATTTTTCGTTGTCTGGCACAGCAGGTCTGAATTTGGTCTGAATGATGATCTGTTGGTCACTGGGAGTCTTGGGGTAGGAGCTGGCTAGGCAGGCTAATCCGTTTGCAATGACATTTTGACTCCTAGGAATGAACACTAATTTGTATTCAACAAACGTTTTTAGTAGGTCCATGGTGTCATTCCTATATGCTCTCAACCTAGGATGTTTCGCTGTGTATTCCTCGTTTACCTGTTTAATAAATAATTCTCAGTCTCCCCTTACGGTTATCTTACGGGCTCCCTTTTTCTTCAACAGATTCAGACCCAGGATTAGAGCCTCGTATTCTGCGACAGTATTTGTGCATTTGAAATGCAGGCTATAGAAATGGCTCTCAGCGTAGTCATTTTCTGTATTGCGCAACCATACCCCTGCCCCTGCAGTCCTTTTAGTACAGGACCCATCAAAGCTCATTTCCCATAAGGTGTTATCCTCATGACTATCATTGTTTTCTCCCTTACAGCTGGGTTTGCCATTGTGTAGTGTTATAGGGTCTGTACTGGGCTGTGGGTCGCTTTGTTCTTCGTGAAGTGTGTGAAGTTCAGAAGTCTGGCTGGATGACTGTTCACGCTCTGTTTCTTGTTCACTCGGGGTAAGGTCTCCATCGCATATCCTACAGGTTTCGTTGTGATTTTCTTCTTCGCTGTCCTCCAAATCCATAGTAGCCATTATGTTAAAATCCATGGCCTCTGCCTCTCCGTTTGTATCTTTTTTTTGGGACTTTGACCCTTCTAAAGATCCATCATTATAAAATATGAAGGAGTCGAGGTCTATATGCACAGAATAAACAGGTGAATTTTCTAGTTTTTCGGGGCTACTGACTAGGAATTTCATCTGTGTCTCCCTATACAGTTTTCTAAGTTGGCCAAAGATTGGGATTGTGGCATATGAGCCATCCATCTGCATTGTACCCTGCAGCTTGGCTCCCCATGATCTTGATAGTATCATGCCATACTTGGGTGGCACATCTGCCACCACAACATCCATGACCATGCATTTAGCTGGGATTTGAGCTAAGCTCACACACAAGTCTTTGATCAGGCCTAGGCATTTTACTCTGCTAGAGTCGAAAGAGTATAAATCTTTGTATGGTTTGGTTATCTCTAGACCTAGACTTTCCATAACTACCTTAGGCATTAGGTTGTGAGATGCTCCAGAATCATGCATTGCATTGTGCAGGATCTTGTCATGAATATTGAGACTGATATAGAAAGGAAGAACTACCCCCTCCTGAAACTTCCCCTCTATCTTAGGAACAAAAAAGAGGGCAGGTTGATCATCATTCAAATTGACAGAGTCACCATTCTCACCTAAGTTCAAAGCTCTCAAAATCTGTCCTTTATATACATCCTGAGTGGCCAACTCAGAAAGTGGGACAGAGATTTTAATTCTTGCAATCTCACTTTCCAAATTGAAAGTGGACTGACTCTTAGGCATGCTCATCTCTGTTCTATTTTCCATTGCCTTAGTAGCTGAATCAGTGGGCTAATTCTCATTATGTACAGTGTTTGTGACAGTTTTATCAGGAGCACTAACTTCAGTGCTAGTGCTGCTAGCTGGTTTACCTTGTGCATTAATGTTTTGGTTGTCTTTTTCTCCATTCTTTCCAAAATTCTCAGCTGCTGATTTGTTGGTTTCAGCAGTTGCTTTAGAATTTTTCTTAGGTCTCTTCTTGATGGTAGTCTCAGAAGCTGTGGGTTTGGTAGTTTCTTGACTCTTTTTTCTTCTAAGTTCATACTGTTCTCTGACTTGCATCATGGCATTTTCAAATCCTAATCTGTAATCTTCAGATTCCAACCATTCCTCCTCCCGACCAGAGGGTGAAGGCTAATCTTCTTCTGAATAACAGTTATGGATTGAATCTTTTGTTTCAAACATATTAATTGTGTTTCCCTCAGACTCTTCTATGACTCCCTCATCTTCATCAAGAAAATTCTCTTGGAATGGGGGAATAACTTGCTGGTCTGACTCTCTTTTTCTGTTGGGAGTGTTATTGTTTCTTCTAAAGTTCTGGTTCTAGTTTTGGTTTCTATTCTGGTTACTGACTGTGACAACCATTTTTTCCATCATTTGTTGTAACCTTTCCACATTTTTAGACAACTTATCATAATTTTGGTCAGATGTGGAAGCTACGTTGTCATCTCTGTATGTTACCCTTCTTTCATATTTAAGTCTTGCTCTCTTCTCAATCAGATTTGCCTCTATGTTCACTGCTCCTTTCTTCATGTCCTCCAATGTGTTGTATTCCTTATCCCTAAGCTCATAGGCCATGTCAGCATCAAAACCTTCAGGATATTTTGCTAGGGCCATGCCTTGTGGAGGTTTCATATGTGGAGGGAGAGCATTATAGATGTTGTTGAACCTTATTGTGTAATCGTGAACACTCTCTCCTATGTTTCTTTTAAGGGTCATGTATTCTGCTAGGAGTTGGCGAGGGTTTGCCCTAGTTTCCCATTTGTTTATGAAAGTCTAATATAAGCCTAGAAGATCATTTATGCTACCTGGAGGCAGGCCCTTAAACCATTTCTTCACATCACCCCCTAAGCTTTGAGCAAAGATTCTCATTTTGATTGTATCATCATCTATTTCCATGTAATCAAAAGAATATTCCATCCTATCTACATGTTGTTGGTCCGTGATGGACTCCTTTGCAGTGAAGTGTGGAATCTTAGACTGATAATCATTCGGTAAGGGTACTAGAGGTTGTGGTAACACTAGGGGTGCATACCAGGCTGCCATAATGATATTATGATGAGGTAAAGGGTTAACTTGGGTAGCTGGTATATGGATGACAGGGATTTTATGACCAGCAGAGGACTGATGAGCAGACCGAGGGTGACTGAGCCCCAAGTTTTGTATGAAATGTAAATCAGGAGGTGTAGATGGAGGGGTCTTTCTATTCCCAAGGTGTCTACCACCTTGCTGTGGTGAATCAGGAAGCTCAGGGTCTGGCTGGTCTAAGCTACCGAATGACCTAGTTCTAGATAAGCTGTTAGGTAGGTCTAGGTCAAGGTGAAAGTGTGATAGAGCTGTAAGGTCTTCTGGTGCAGAATAACCTCTATGGATGTGTTTGGAAATATTTTATCTTTTAGGCGTATGAGTTCCCTTAAGGATACTCTCAGGGTTGTCAACTATTTCAGGTGGGTCAGGGTTAGGGTAAGCTCTTGTATGAATGGTTCTAGAAGCCAGACTATTGTTTGTGACCAAGCAGCTTAACCCCACTTGTTATTTCTACTGTGTTTGATGTTTTAATGAAGGCTGGTCTCCCAGTGGAGTCTAATGTAAACCAAGATAATCAGCAGGCCTACTGATCACCAGTGGAGTCTTTGAAACGTTTATGGAATATTGGAGTCGCCAGGTGGAAGGTTTAGAATATTTTTGGAGGGTACACTATCCACCACAGTGCTTATGATATGTCCTCTTTCAAGGATATCTCCCAAACACAGCAAAATCTAACCAGAGATTGACTCGGAGGGCATTTACCAGATATGTACCCTCCGAAAGAGTGTGAGATCCGGAGGCTACCTGGCCCTTTCCAGACTCTGTCCAAGAGTATGGGAAAACACAATGAATGGTGTAGAGGTTGATGTGAGAATAGGAGTGTTTAACAACCAACCTAACCAGATATTGTAGATATTTTGAATGCTTAAGAATGTTTAAGGTGTAATGCACTCAGTTCCCCGGCGGAGTCGCCATTATGTTGGGGTTCCCATGTTTTGGCCATATTGGCAAGACAAAAATATGAGACAACATCAGAACCACTTTCAGACCTCAGGATCTAGCCCTCTTGGGTCCAGTGATGGATCTCTCAATATGAGCAAAGGTTTATGTCTATGAGGCTCAAATGTTATGATTTTAGGCTAGTTATAGGCAAAAGGTTTGTTTTTTGATTGTTTGTTTTGGTTGTTGGTTATCAAGAAAGAAGGGTTCAATGTAAGACCAGGATGAGCAAAGAGGGATAAGGCAAAGGTGAAATATTCCATGAAATATTCAAAACCATTGGGCAATGGAGTCAGGAAAGGATTTTCTTGCTAGTCAATAGGCAGGCTTTCAATTGGGCTAGTCATATGAAACTTAGGATCTTTCAAGATGATTATGATGTGGAGAGTAAGGGGAGAAGAGATAACACAGATTTCAGAGCACAAAGTTACAGATCAATTGGTCGCACAAGGATCCTAGTGGACAGGGCTAACACTAATCCCCAGTGTTCCCAAATCTTCCAACTAAATCTATGACAAGAAGCATCTAAGAACTAAATTTATTTAATATACATCAGAGAGCAGACAATAACATCCATTACACTGGTTAAACCAATTTAAAACATTCCTTAGATAATACATTCAGAAGAGAAACATAAATGGAAAGGAGAGCAGAAACATAGGCTACCTAACAAGGGTAAATCCTATGCCAATATTCTGATGCAAGCCAGTAGAAACGAAATGAAATGAATGTAAACACAGAGATAGGAAAACATCACTGCTGCTTCAGATCAGGATCCAAAGAAATGTGCTTTTCATATTAAATAACAATACCAATCAAGTACAAAATTTCCAATAGCTGAATACTGAGTCTGAAAACATATCCTTCAACCTATCTTACAATCTTTACACAGAGACTATGTCTTAAAAGAAACTACCAGCAGTTCTCTGATAACTGATCAACCATCATTACAATGAGTTATTCATGAATTTATAGCTCCGGAGGAGCAGAGGAGGTAGGTGGAGAACTAAATGCAGTATTAAACTTCTGAAAAGAAAGAGGGCCGAAACCCATTCTGTATAGATCCTGTGCAGTAATATTTGGTGTTTTGGCTACAGTACTGTGTGGTGCTATTGGTGAATAAACCACAGGAAAATAAATGATAAATAAATTTGCCATACTGATGAAGTAAATGCTATGATAGTACTGGGGTTGTTTCAGGGTAGGAAATCTCTCCCGAACACGGCATAGATTGAATACTGCATGGGCGCTCTATCCTCTATGGAGGGGAAAACATTCTGCTGCTGTAATAAATCCCTGATATGCATTGATTTCTGCGTGCTGTACCTTTGCATGATCTGTGGGATCATTGATCTGGTGCTTTACCTCTAAACTGTTGTATTAAAACTCTAAACACTCAATGCCGCATGCTGAAATCCTTGATCGTAAGCTGGTTTCTCTTCACGGCTTCATAAATGTCTCGATTCTGCAAGATATGAGCTTTAATGGCGTGGGATAGAGTCTGTGAAGTTTAAAACTTCGTCCTTCGATGGAATTTATACTGCCGCCACCTTTCTTGACATTTCCCTGCAGTACCAACTTCAGTTTTAATTCTGCCTGCTCAATGCGCCGCTTACAATGATTCCCATGAATCATGGTGGCTTTCCACCTTTCTAGAAACCCTGCACAATACGAAAACATGTTAATAAAATAATGGGGGTGGTGGACGCGACGAGATGGCTAGACTGACTACGCGGACTGGGAAGATGGTGAAAACGTCGTGGACAACTCATATTGTGGTGAAAACGACATGGATTACAGTCAGGAGGTGGCGCGGGGGCAAAATGAATGAAAACCTTAATAAACTCGACCTATGGACAAACATACGAAACTGGAGGGAGACTGTACGGTGGACACATGGAGGTGACATGGTGGAACCGGTGACAGCGGAATAGTCAACAGTGGGGAGAAAACCAATCTGGACCGTCAGATAAACACGGCGGAGGACGACGGACTATGGGCCAGGGGTACGATGGTTGTGGGTTAAATCACGAGCACCTCGGTGAAGCGATAGCCGTTAGATGGGCTGCTCCAGATCCAACGGTTCTCAATGATATCATGCGGCATCCTGAGTAGAAAGTTAATGCGCGATGGACAAGCGGTTTTGAAACCATACAGGAGCCACACGTCAATCGCTGTATAGAATCGCTGGCCGATGGGAAAATAATGCCAGCTCTCGGATGGTGGTGCGATGAAAACCGAGCTGTTTCTGAATAGTGCGCGTGGGCGAGGTCCACAGGTGGGTAAAATCTGAACCGTTAGATCTACGGGGAATGGACGGTCAAGATGCGAGGATCGGTGATGGATGGTTTTAACGGTGGTTGATGTGGGGGCAGCGATCGCCGTCCGTCTTGCTCAAATCAATGGTTACAACTACTCCTGATAACCCGCTGAGATAAGCGCCTTTATGGATTGGCGGGCGTTTCCAGCGCTATGATCACGTGGAATGAAAGGTGTGGGGATAGCGGGGAAGGGGCTGAGGCCTATTATATGGTCCGAAAGTGGGTTTTTAGCCATTTTTAATGCATTTTGAGGCCTGAGGAGGGTAACGATAGAGAGACAGAAGGGAATTTCGAGGAAATCAAGGGTAAGGGTAGGATTCAAAGGGGAAATTGGGAAGAATTGGGATGGACAGGGGAATTTTGTGAAGGGGGAGAGAGGAGCAACATGGAGAGTTCTGCAGAGGGAAATTTATCAAAGGCAAAGGCATAGGAGACCTCAAGGATGATGTGTCTTTGGGGAGATGCATTCCTTGAGGGCTCAAAAACAAATTTAGCCCCCTGCTTTGTTTTGTCAAAAATTTATAGGGGGTTAACATAACCTTTGTTTTTCTTCCTTTGATTCCTGTAGGAGCCTTCTTAGCTCAACATTTTCTGCTTGGATGCCTTGGTTAATCTCTTCAAGTTCTTGGAACTCCGCTGCAGTATGTGTCATTTTCTTCTTTGGTACACTATCTGTTGATATTTTTTTTTCATCGCCTGAATCGGAACCCAAGACTATGGGTCCTTCTATTTTGATCCCAAAGGCTACAAGCTTCATTTCATTTCCTGAATCGGACCCCAGGTCAATTGGTCAACCTCATGCAAATCCTACAGCTATGACCTTTTCATCTTCCTCGGATCCAGAATCTTCAAAATCTTGGTTTTGTTGTATGGTGGTGGCGGTATTTTTCTTCCCTTTTTTTTCATTTCTCGCAGGTCTCAACTCAGGGTGCAGCTTCCAACAATTTTCTTCGTCATGTCCCTCTTTTTCACAATGTGTGCAAGAGGGCTTTGCTCCCCTTCTTTTAGCTGTGGCAATCCTTTTTGGGTAGTCACTTTGTTCATGTGCCCCCCTGATTTCTATGTGCATGGCCTTCACACTGGCCTCATCGATGGTAGGAGGCTCAAACAAAAATAATGCATGTCTTATGTAATTATGTAATGACCCAATGTACTTAGTTACAACTTCGGGATAATCTAATGAAATGCCCAAACTTAGTGCTTGTTTTCTAAATTCCTCAGTAAATATTTGTAGGTTTTGTCCTTTACCTTGCCTTAGGTACTGCCACTCCATTAAGGCTTTTTGTCTATAATCCAAGGTATAGAATTGATATTTAAGTGCAACAATAAAATTTGACCATGAGGAAAGAAGGATACCCAAATTATTGTTGCCTTGAAGTTTTCTCTCCCACCAGATGAGAGTTGTACCACTCAATCAAAGAGAAGCTAACTGGATCTGCCTCTTCGTCCACAATCCGCTGAATCCTGTAGTAGATTTCAAGCTGCCTAATCCAGTTGTTAAGTTTATCTGCATCACTTTCATCGTTTACATGGGTAGATCAAATTTGACATCTAACTTAAAGAAAGATTTGTTAGATGCATTTCCATAATTTTTATGATGATGGCTAGAAGAGGAGGAAGGACTTTCATTTCCTGAAGGAGGTGGGTCTCCTCCACCACCTCCATGCACTGAACCTTCTCCTTTGGAAACATGCTCCCCTGTTTTCTCTAATTTCTCAAGTCTAGAGGACAATTTCTCAACATGATCTTCCATGGTGTAGAAGTTCTTGCGGAAGTTGAGCTCCTCTTCATTTCGAACCTCGTCACCCATGTTCCTTCTCTGATGTGCACGTCCCACTTCAGGATCAAAAGACTATAGATTCCCTTCACCTCTTCGTAGCCTATTTCTAGTTAGCATACAAGCATGTAATTCACATCAAAAAACACCTGCTCTGATACAACTTGATCCAAAATATTTTTCTTGAGATGTGTTAAATAATTACATGTGAAAATTATAGCTTAAAACAAGAAACTTTAAAGGCATAAACATTAGAAGAGAGAAGCATTTATCATGCAAGAAGACACATAATTGATGCCAGAGTTCATCCAAGAGGGACTATGTCTCTGGGCCCTGCTCAAATAGTGGGGAGGCCCTTTTCTTCATTAAGTGGAAAAAAATAAAATACAAGTACAAAAATGAGAAATAAAACCCTTATACCTCCATGGCTGAAAATGCTCAAAAATTGCAAACCTCTAATGAAGAAATGGACAACACTATTGGAATCGTGGTTTCACGTAGTTCAGAATCCATATAAAACTTGCCTCAAATTAACAAAGTGAAAATCTGGCCCCTCTGGAAAATGGCTCAGATCATGGTTCCTCCCCCTCCTGCACACTTCTCAATGTTCCACTGACTTGGTTTTCGTGCCCTCTCCTGTCTGCCTAAGCACTCTGCAGAAATGAAGGTTTATATGTAAAAATGTTGGCAGACTTCCCAAAGGAAGTCTGTTGGCGGATTGGTTTGGATTCGAAATGTTTGGGAGGAGGTCTAGTGGTCAAACCCCGACCCCTCCTTAATGAGGCAACCTAATTTTTTTTTTTTTAAACCAAATATATTTTTAAAACCCGCCGAATTTTCTTTAATGCTTAACAGTGAGGGTCGGACCTACATTGGGCGGCCCACCCCCAATTTTCCACCGACTGTCATGGATATGGTGGCATGTGGGTTGTATATATGGGTAGCGACGATGAAGTTGACAACCCTGCCCCTCCCAACATAACATTCAGTTCCATAGAGTGTGGGGGCGATAGGGTCATGGTCGTCGACCACCCTTTTAATAATCTATGTTGTTATTTTCATTGGATGGGAGGGTGTGTGTCGCGACCAAACTCATATATATATTTTTTATTTTTGTTATTTTAAAACAATCTGGTTGTTTTGGAATTTTCAAAAATTGACCGAAGGAGTGAAACTAATGGTACCACAAATTCACTCGGAATCCGGCTGGGGCTGCCCGGAATCTAGTGGCCAGCAAAATTGTTGCCTCCTTAAGCTGCCACATCACTAAGTCAGCCTTCAAAATTAACTTGACTGCTCCTAAATCCATCATACGGACTCAGAATTGAGTGTCGTCTGTGTCGTTGGAATCATAAAGACGAGATCTACAACTTGACATTAAGTTTGCCACATTCCATACACTTTGATTTTTGAGCCTTTGTAATGAAGCCACTCGTACCTGGACCTGTTCGATCCACCTAGATCAAATATGGTGGGTCTTAAATCCAACATTAGATTTTGTGAAATCACAATTAACATTTATTTTTTTCTCATCATGAGTTTCCTCTAATATATTTTCGCCATTAGGAACCATTTCTTGTATCAACTTTGTCAAACCTTCCATGTCTGCTTTTAGATCATACTTCATGTCTTTCATTTTTTCTTCTATACCATCAATCTTAGCTTATATTTCTTCCATGAAACTATTCAAACAATGCATCTTAGCTTCCATTTGATTCTTCAAACCATCCATCTTAGCTTCCACACCTTTCTTCAAAACTTCCATTTCATTTTTTGTTGCTCTTTGTGAGAGAAAAATTTGGTGCACTTGCTCTTGTAATTTTGAGATATCATGTTGCACTGCTTCATCTTCATGAGTCATAGTAGAGTATTCTGAGGGCTTAATGGGTGTTGAATTATTTTTAGGGGGAATTTTAGAACCCAATACTGATATCTATGCTTCAATATGCCCTTGGAATCACTTCAAACTGATTTTTCAAAAAATACTTATGCAATTTGAAAATAAATACACAATTTTTTCAAGACAAAGTTATGCCCAGTCTCCCACAATGACCTAATTATGGACTGGTTCAGTAGAGTGAACTTGTACGACGTGCCACGTATCACTGTTTCCTCCTTCGGCTCTGAAATTGATACACAAGAAACTACGGTCTGTGTAATTTCAGTCACTTTTTATAGAATCCCAATCTAATGCTCAAAGAGAGAGTTATGAGGATTTTCCCATGGTCACCTCTTTGAGATGAAGTTCAGGAGCCTGAAAAAACCCTAACCTCCATAGATCATATCTCCGAAAATATTGCGAACCAAGATCTGAAATTTTTGCACAAAGTTCCTCAGGATTTCGGCTTCTTGTGATAAACATTTCAACTTCTGAACCTTCGTATAAAAAAAAGTTATAGAGAAAATTCCATGATGACCTGTTTGGAGCAGAGAAACCCTAGAATCCAAAGCTCTGATACCAAATTTCGTGAAACCAACTCTAAAATTAGAAGAAAAGAGAGATCAACGCTTAAGAAATGAGCCACTTTGAGGGGGAAACCTCCTTTACATTACATAAATGAACAATTATTGGATGATAAAAATGACATAACCTCCTTTCTATATATAGGAGTCCATGGAGTCACAATATAATCCTAACCGACCTAACAATAATAATGTAAGGGCACAATAATAACAATATGGGGGTTACAGGGGTACAACAATGACAATAAGGGGGCTACACCAACAACAATAAGGGACTATGCTAGTAATATAATGACCTAACAGAATCATTCCAAGAAGAGATAATTTTACCACTTTTCTTCAAATATTATTGAGTTATGACCTCCCACCAGATAAGAGTTTCACTTTCCAAATGAAGAGAATCAAGCTATATCTTTGTAACATCATTAATAATCTTTTGAATCCTGCAATAGAATTCAATTTGGCGAATCCAATTATCCAACTTTTCAACATTTGCTTCTCCATTGTACATAGGAAATTTGAACTTGACATCAATCTTAAGCAAAGAAGACTTAGCATGTCCTTTTGTACATATAGGAGGAGTATGCCTAGGTGTTGAAGGTGGTGAATAAGGAGGTGAGGATGGAGATGAAGATAGAGGTGAAGGAAGAGGTGGAGGTGGAGGCTTTCTCCCTTCACCACCATTACCTTTTGGATGATTTGAACTCTCTCCTTGAAACCTTGTTTTCCTTTCATTGTACAACACTTTCACCATCTCACAAATATCATATAAATCCTTTCTAAAATCTCTCTCATCATCAAACATCAACTCTTGTCCTTCTTGTGCCATGACTAGGGGAGTTTTTGGAGTTTGTGACCTCCCTGAACCAATTTGAGGGGTTTTTTCTTCAAGCACTCCTTCTCCTCTTCTCAACTTAGAACTTGTAATCATTCAAGAAAATACTTGCAAAAATAGTCAAACCTTCAAAACAACCATGCTCTGATACCACACTGATCTAAAATTAAAAATTTAAGATTTCTTGAAAATTATTGCAAGCTAGTTTATGTCTTGCGGGAAATGTATCAAAATTGAGAAAGTACATAAACTTGGAGATTTTAGTTAAGTTTTGCAAATTTAAATAGAGAAAAATAGACAACATGCAACATCACAAAACAACAATTTGATGACAGAGTTCACCTGATGACAGTCCTAAGACTAGGCCTTCCCATACCTGAGGATTTTACTCTCTCAATGTGTTCTAAGTTTGAAACACACACTATCAAGTTCATAAAACCTCTTTAACCCTTTCTTAACCACTTTGGCTCAACTCTAAACTTAGCCTTCTATCCAATTTTGGCTCTCCCATCACATCTACTGACTTTTCACTAATCTCCAAACTATGTGCATTTAACATTTAAGCACTCAGTCACCATTCACAAGACCATTACTTAAAGGCTTAAAAGCCATTGGTATTACACTCTAGTGCTTCATAATTACACCTCATTCACCCTTCACTTCTTCACATCACCACTTCACTGTTACCCAGGGCTTCCTTCACAAAGCTCATTATAAATGATAAGAGGTGCTTAACACTAACTCTTGCATTACCGATATAACCAAACTCCTTGAACCAAGGATTATTGCAATACCAAATCATAGTACAAGTGTAGGATCATGCCCAAATGCGATGACAATCATCAATCAACACGTGAATCTTCATCGCAGTCCTAAGGGTCCTTTAACAACCTCACATTTCTGAGTGTGATATAGCTTCTCGATCATCCATCTCCCACTTTATTCCTGCGACATGATCTCAACCGTCGAACCTTTCCAAGTGTATAAATTATACAATATGCATGTATATCCTGGATTCACCTCATCTAACAATGTACTAATGTTAAATACTAAATCTCTTCTACAAATATTTTGTGGAATTAAAAAAAACACAATTTCCAATCACATGAAGCAAAGAAGAATAGATCAAACCACAACACTGGATATTCCTAAGGAAATCTTACTGCTCAAAACCCCTTTATCATATGTTGTATATTCCAAAGGAATCATGAAAAAATTACATGCAAAACTCCAATCACAAGAGCTCTCATTACTTCAGCTAATTATCTCACACTGTCATACAAAAATTGGGCCAATACTCAGCCAATTCTCAACCTGTTTTCAACCTGCCTTGCTCATGAAGTTCCTAATGAATGCAATCCTTAATCACAGAGAATTGCAGCCTTCCTCAACTGCGCTAAGTATCATGGGCATCCTGTGGTGTTTTAACTACACCCAGTAGTCAACTATTATCACAACTGATAGTTAACTTCCCTTTCACCTAGAACTCAACTAGGTCTCCACTGGATCTTACATGCATGCAGTTAATAATAGTAAAAACATCAGTTGCATGTGATATCACTACATGTGAATTAATTAATATTTAATTCACTTGATCTCTCACTAGTGTATCTGCAGTTACAACTGACTTTAACTCACTTAATTGAGTTAAACTGATTTACAAATTGCACAACTCATGCACCACTACACTTCCAACTCTGTTACAACTCAAGTCACTCTGCATGTCCCACCAACCAACCTCTTAACTCGAAATTCACTTAGCTAACTGATTTTCCACTTCAATTAACTATTTTCAAGTCCACATTGAGAATATATTATAGTTAATGTCCATCTAAATTAAGGGATAATAAAATAGACATACATCTACAAATAGACATGCACATACATCTATAAACAGACATACACCTAAAAATAGCTTCTGTGGGCCCCACCCTAGTGTAGGTGCTTAATTTTCACTAGGATCATGGATGTTGTTTCCTGATGCCAATTCCACTGTTTCTTGTTGCAAAATTCAACACTCCCTCTCAACAAGAAAGGAATATCCTTGCATACAACATGCAAATCCATGCATGTGACATGCAACTCATGCATGCAACACTTCTCTAGTGTTTCTCGCACATGCAACTCTTGCATGCAACACTTCACCAGTGTTTATCGCACATGCAACCTTTGTATGCAACACTTCCGAAACTAGATAGCCTCCAAGCAAATGAATCAGTATAATTCATCTGTCATCAAATTATTCTAACTTGCTACTAGCTACTGCACATGTCTACTGGATCCTTTACACTGCTAACATCTGCATCCATGCACTCTGCATTTGTTGCCAACTTTGATCGGCGCTCCAGTATCTGACACTGTCACTTTGATTTCATGTCCTCACAATATCTAACTGCATCAATCCAACTGATCCTGCTATTGCTGCTTTGTGGGCTCCTTGTAGCCAGGTTCGATTCATGAGATCCACACCATCTCAATGAATCTTGCCCAAAATTTATTCTTGGGATTATTCATGCATGTCGCCCCACCTTTCTCCTAGTGGTATAGCTGCATGCACTCCCTCTACCTATCTGGCTTGAAATTTCTCAGCATGAGTGGTTGCTCTCCATGATCTTCTGCATGTGGCTGCTCCACATCTTGAAGTTCACTCTTACCTACGTGCAAATCCAGCTCCCTCTCAAGGGTCAATTGCATGACTTTCTCACACTTCCCAATTGTAGGAAGCTCTATAGAAATCACATCTACATCAAGTATATAGAGATTATTAACTCGAATCCCAATCTTCTTGGCTTGTCCTGCTACTTTGTGCTTAAGGAACACCTTTCCTTTTCCAACTCACGCACATTGTAATTGTCCCACCATCGCAAAATTTTCTAACAAAAGAGCTGATTTTAAATCAATGATATCTCCCTCATCCGAGCTCCGATTCGACTTATTTTTTTTCCAGTTTGGGTATATTTTTGCAATGAATCCAAATATGATATTTGTTTCTGAAAATTTTGCATAAAAATTTTCAAATATTCTCTGCAAACTCGCACACCCAAATAATTCCTGCTTTCATACCATGTAAAAAATTTATAACAGAGTTTTGATACCGTGTAGAAAATTTATAACCTGGCTATGATACCATGTAGTTAATAATAGTAAAAACATCAGTTGCATGTGAGATCACTAAATGTGAATTAATTAATATTTAATCTAGTGGATCTCTCACTAGTGTATCTGCAGTTACAACTGACTTTAACTCACTTAACTGAGTTAAAATGATTTACAACTTGCACAACTCATGCACCACTGCACTTCCAACTCTGTTACAACTAGAATAACTTTGTAACAACTCAATTCACTCTACATGTCCCACCAACCAACCTCTTAACTAGAAATTCACTTAGTTAACTGATTTTCCACTTCAGTTAACTATTTTCAAGTCCACATTGAGAATAGATTATAGTTTAATGTCCATCTAAATTAAAGGATAATAAAAATAGAAATACATGTATAAATAGACATGTATCTATAAATAGGCATACACATACATCTATAAATAGACATACACCTAAAAATAGCTTGTGTGGGCCCCACCCTAGTGTAGGAGCTTAATTTTCACTACGATCATGGATGTTATTTCTGGATGCCAATTCCAATGTTTCTTGTTGCAAACTTCAACACCAAGCTCTAAAACTTCAATTTGACTTCCATGTCAACCTTGACCAATCCTCATCATGTTTTCAATCATTAGATCGTGCTTGTAACACACAACTACCATCAGTTCCTGGTCTCACTTGTCTCTGCACAGACTTAAATCTAAAACTCTGTTTAACCCTGCAGACATACATCAATCAATCTCCTGGGAAATATAGAATGCATCTCAAATCTTCATAAGTCTATAAGTTAACTATTTCTTTATAAACGATGCCCTTACTCCATTATTCACCTTCTCACAATTTCAAACTTCTCTTCTCATCTATCTGATGATCCCTGTTATTTGTGCATCAATGTAAAATCAATATATGTATTCAAACACACTTACATATGGCAGTCATGCTCAGACTTGCCACCACCATGCTATGCAACTCCTTCATGTTTTAATACGTTCATGCATTAACAGAAATAATATGCACAAACACTATGTTTTCCTAGTGTCTTCTCAAGCCATCAACAAGCTTCTACAAAGACTGGAACCTCTTTGTTTCTACCCAGTCTCAACCTAACTGAAATCACACAATTATTCTAGCCAATTACATATTATCAGGCCTGCATATACAAAGTTAGTCAACCACACAACTAACCAATATTCCTCAAATTGTTCAATTACTGCAAAAGAACAAAAACACACAACATTTGATGAATATGTCTTTTCATTAAACAAATAAACTATACATACACATAAGAACTCCAACTTATTCTGTCTATAGCCTGATTTTTTCTTTTACTTGGCCATCTTCTCCTCTACTAAACCCTCTCACTCTAAGTTCTGCCCATAGGCTTACAATTTGATTCTCTTTGTTAGAAAATTATAAATATATTACATAGCAATGAAACACATAAAATATGCGGAAAACACAAGCACACAAAACACATAAAATCAGAGAGACACAGATATACGTGGTTCACCCAGTTTGGGCTACGTCCACCTCCAACAGCCAGTCCTTCGTTTCTATTATCTAGCAAAAATGAAGAGACACATCCTACAACAGATCTGTTGTAATATCCTATGTTCTCTCTCCCAGTCTCCCTATATGTTTCTCTCTCTGAAAAATACTCATACCATACCCAGCCACAATAAAATACCCTCATACAAAGAGAGGGGTTTCCTTCTAGGGAAAAAACCCTAAACTAAACATAGCTTCTACAGTCAAATCATCCGCCTAATGAACGGCCCAGATTGACTAGAAATTACTATACTTTTACAAGGCAATTTTACATCTGTTTTTAGCTTCGGGGGCACTGCCCCCGAAACCCCCAGCCAAAGGGGGGCTCCATAAATTCATAGCCACCCCCCCCCCCCTGGACCCCCCAGGAAACATTTAATTATGGGCGGTTTTGCTGCCCCATTAAGGTACAGGGGTCCAATGCTGTGATACAAAATAAACAAGATAATTAGGCTCCACACCCAACAATCTCCCACTTGGAGACTGATTTTAGCAACTCCACTGCTGCTTCATTTTCTAGACAATGACTCCTCTTTGGACCTGGTTGTTTCTCATCTTCATCGTCATCCTTGAAGACCAATTGAAACTGAGCATATTCTCAGTTTCTACCTAGTTACAACTTTTGTTACAATATCTACAGGATTTTGGCTAGTGTGTATCTTTTCCAGCTTCAACTGTCCATCTTCCAATACTAACCGTATGAAATGGTACTTGAGTTGCATGTGTTTAGTCCTGGAATGAAATGTTGAGTTCTTTTCAAGATGAATGGAACTTTGGCTATCACTGTATAACGTGCCCATATCATGCTTCTTACCCAATTCATCCATAAACCTTTGTAACCAAATCATTTCTTTAATATCCTTTGTAACAGCAAAATACTCTGCTTCTGTTGTCGAAAGTGTGACAACACTTTGGATTTTTGAAACCCAACTGATAGTTGTTCCACCTACAGTAAATACATATCCTGTAGTGCTCCTCCTGTTATCTCTGTCACCTGCCATATCTGCATCAACATATCCCTGTAGAGCAATGTTTGAACCACCAAATCATAATGCTTGATTTGTGATACCTCTCAAATATCTGAGAATCCATTTCACTGCCATCCAATGTTCTTTTCCTGGATTTTTCATGTACCTACTTACAACTCCCACTGCATGTGCAATATCAGGCCTTGTGCATACCATTGCATACATTAAGCTTCCAACTGCTGATGCACATGGAACTTTAGACATATAGTCCATTTCTTCTTGGGTCTTGGGGCACATCTCCTTACTAAGTTTGAAATGGCTAGAAAAAGGTGTACTAACTGGTTTTGCATTCTGCATATTAAATATTTTCAACACATTTTGTATGTACTCATTCTGAGACAGTGTTAATTTGTGATTTTTCCTGTCTCTACTTATTCTCATACCAAGGATTTGTTTTGCAGTTCCCAAATCCTTCATTGAAAATGAATTTTCCAATTTTCTTTTGAGCACATTTATTTCCTGCATGTTTGACCCTACAACAAGCATGTCATCTACATACAATAACAATATAATATATATGCCATAATTTTTCTTTTTCATATAAACACAATGATCAGAGTGATATCTAGTATAACCTTGTTTAGACATAAACCTGTCAAATTTTAGATACCACTGCCTTGGAGCCTGTTTTAAGCCATACAATCTCTTCTTTAACCTGCACACTAATTTTTCCTTCCCTTTGACCTCATATCCTTTTGGTTGCTCCATACAGATCTCTTCCTCCAAATATCCATGGAGAAATGTTGTCTTTACATCTAATTGTTCAAAATGTAAATCTTCTTCTACTACAAGACTTAAAATATTTCCGATTGAAGTCATATTAACAACAGGAGAAAATATTTCATCAAAATCAATACCTTTCTTCTGTGTAAACCCCTTCACCACAAGTCTAGCTTTGTACCTCTGTTTTTCTCCATCTTCTTCCTTCAGCCTCTAAGCCCATTTATTCTGCAATGTAGTTTTACCTATAGGCAACCTGACTAAGTCCCAAGTCTAGTTATGCATTAAGGATTCCATCTCTTCTTCCATGGATAGCTCCCAATTCTTCCTACTTTCAACCTGCATTGCTTCTTCATAACATTCAGATTCACCAGAACCAGTCAACAATAAATAATATAATGAAGGAGAGTCTCATTCAAGGGGTCTACTTATCCTGGTTGATATTCTAACACCACTTTCAGGTGTTTGAGAAGCCTATTGCTGTTGTGGTGGTTGTTGTTGTTGTGGCTCTTGATTATTATTATTTTTAGGCACCTTTACCTTTTTTGTGATCTCATCAAGAACTATGTATTCTTTATTTTCTTTTTCTTGTTTCCTTTCTTGCAAATGATTCGTATACAATACCTTTTCATTGAATATTAAATCTCTACTCCTAATGATTTTGTGATTTTCATAATCATATAAGCGATAAAAAAAATCATTAACGACATATCCAATAAAGGTATATTTCTTTGATTTTTCCTCAAGCTTTGTTCTATTTTCTTTATTAATATGGAAAAAGGCCTCACAGCCAAAAGGTTTTAAAAAAGAGTAGTATACCTTTTTACCTGTCCATGCTTCCTCTGGAATACCACCATCCAAGGAACTTGAAGGCCCTCTATTTATTAGATAAAAAATAGTATCTACAGCATCTACCCAAAATTGTAAAGGAAATCTTGCATGCAATCTCATGCACCTTGCATGCTCCATGATTTTTCTGTTCATCCTTTCTGACACTCCATTTTCTTGTGGTGTTCTTGGAACTGTCTTCTCTCTGCGAATTCCATGCTCTGAACAGTACCTATCAAACTCTTTGCTGCAATATTCACCTCCATTGTATGATCTGAGACACTTGAACTTATTTCCTGTCTCAATCTCAACCAAATCTTTCCATTTCTTGAAAGTATCAAATACATCAGACTTATTTTGAATACAATAAATCCAAGTTTTTCTAGTTGCATCATCAATAAAAGTAACATAATAATGAGAGCCACCAAGAGATGATACCTGAGCAGGTCCCCATACATCTGTATGCACAAGCTCTAATTTTTCGCTCTTCTTTTCTTTCCCAACTCTAAGAAATATGACTCTCTTTTGTTTTCCATAAATACAATTCTCACAGAAATCCAAATCAAAATTATTCAAACCTGGCAAAAAATTTCTTGAGTGAAGAATCTTCATCCCCTTCTCACTCATGTGTCTGAGCCTATGATGCCATAATGTTGCATCTGCTCCTTTGGAAGTTAAAGCATTAACAGAGTTAGAAATACCATTGCATAAATACAATGTACCAACCTTTTCTCCTTTTGCTATTATCAGGGCTCTTTTTGTGACCTTCCAAGTTTTATCTGTGAAAGTTGTCACACAACCTTCACCGCCTAACTGCCCTATTGAAATCAGATTTTTCTTCAAATTGGGAACATGCCTTACCTCCTTGAATAGCCATTGGTTTCCATTCTGTTGTTTTACAAGAACTTTACCCATTCCAACAATTTTACAGAGTTTATCATCACCCAAATGGACTTGTCCAAAATATCCTTGAACATAGTCACGAAAATATTTCTTATTAGGTGTGGCATGGAATAAGGCCCTTGAATCTACAACCCAAGAATCAGTAAAATTTTCAAAAGAAAGAATAAAAGCATCTTGTAACACATCCCCTGTCACATTTGCTTCATGATTGTTTTCTTGATGTGCGTCTCCTTCTTTTCCCTTCCGAGATAAAATATTTCTTCAGGTGTCCTTTCTTTTTGCATTTCCAGCACACTATCCCCGATCTGGACTTGGATCTTCCTTTCCTTGATTTACTGCGATATCCTGAGCTCTTTCCTCTTTCTATTTTTCTTCCCCTAGACTCTGCACTCAAAGAATTACCCGATGTCTCACCGGAGCTTTTCCGTCGCATTTCCTCGCTAAGGATAGCACCGAAAACATCATCAAACTTTAAAGTACTAGATCCAGAGACAAAGTTACTAATGGCCATAACTAAACCATTCCAAATTTCTGGCAATGAGCACAGAAATAAAAGAGCCCTAACTTCATCATCAAAGTTTACCCCTATAGAACTTAACTGACTGGTAACTGTATTAAAATCATTTAAATGGTCTGCAACAGATCCACCTTCCGACATCTTCATATTAAATAAATGTTTCATGAGAAATACCTTGTTTGAGGCCGAGGGTTTTTCATATAATTTTTCCCATGCCTTAATCAATCCCTCTGTTGTTGTTTCCTTCAAAATATTGAAGGCTACCAATGCCACAAGGCACAACCATACTGTTCTGAGTGCCTTTCTATCGAGAATCTCCCATTCTGCGTCTGTCATAGCTGTCGGTTTCTTTGTTTTTCCGCTCAATGGTAGGTACATATCTTTCTGATACAGATAATCTTCCATCTGCATCTTCCATAGCGATAATTTTTGGCCGTTAAATTTCTCAACCCTAAACTTACCATCTTCCGCCATTGCTCCCACTCGAACTAGGAACCCTTCTTTCCTGTGAGTTTATCAGTCAAATAGACCTTCGGCTCTGATACCAGTTGTTAGAAAATTATATATATATATTACAAAGCAATGAAACACATAAAATATGTGGAAAACACAAGCACACAAAACAAATAAAATTAGAGAGACACAGATATACGTGGTTCACCCAGTTTGGGCTACGTCCACCTCCAATAGCCAGTCCTTCGTTTCTATTATCCAACAAAAACGAAGAGACACAACCTACAGTAGATCTGCTGTAATATCATTTTTTCTCTCTCCTAGTCTCCCTATCTGTTTCTTTCTCTGATAAATACTCATACCATACCCAACCGCAATACAATACCCTCATACAAAGAGAGGGGTTTCCTTCTATGGAAAAAAACCCTAAACTAAACATAACTTCTACCTTCAGATCATTCGCCTAATGAACGGCCCAGATTGACTAGAAATTACTATACTTTTACAAGGAAATTTTACATATGTTTTTAGCTTTAGGGGCGCTGCCCTCGAAACCCCCCGCTAGGGGGGGGCTCCATAAAGTCGCAGCCGCCCCCCCTGGACCCCCCAGGCAGCGTTTAATTACGGGCGAGGTTGTCGCCCCATTAAGGTACAGGGGTCCAACGCTGTGATACAAAATAAACAAGATAATTAGGCTCCACACCCAACACTCTCTTTACTCTACCAACCTAATACTTCAACCCAAACTGCCTCCTATAAATCAAAAATCTATTCCTTAATTCTTGGAACAATTTCTATTTCTAGAAAACAAAACTTATCCCTATCTATGACTCATATACCAAAGTCCTATATTCTTGCAATTTTAATTAAACTCTCTATCAAGTCATCCCATTTATTTAGGGATGTCTTACATAACTCATCCGACACTAACCCCTATCTAGTTAGAATCTTCTACCCTTATGCTTGCTTGCTAATTAAACACTTTTACAAGAGATTTAACATTTTTTTTTTACAATGAAATCCCTTTGGGCTGATGTCTAGACCTTTAGGTCTAACCACACATTTATTACTTGAACTTGAGAGCTAATGCTCCTGCATCATCACCCTATTGAGAAATCTAGAGCATTATAATTTAGTATTTTTCTCTTGTATGATAACTGCTTGTGAATGATTTTTACTCCTTTAGTTTAGAATATTTTCTTTTCTTATATTATTAGAGTGCCCTTATTCATAAAATAACTACCAAAGCATAAATAATAGAGAGACAAGGGACACATAATGTAGGCGATCAACCAAGGCCAAAACCTCTCCTTCTTGAGAGGAAAACCCAAATGAAATCTTCTTCTTATAGAGACTTCAATTTACGAATACCAATACCATGACAAAGACCCTTGACACGGTAACCTATCCAAGACCAAGTCACAATATCGTTATTTTCTTCTTCTTCTTCTTCTTCTTCAAGTCAACAAAATTCAAACTGCCTTCATGCTCTGCACTGCTCGGCTATCCTGAAATTTTGGTTCCTTTCCATAGACTTGTAGTCTGTACTTTTGAAATTTCACACATGGGAGGAGTGGGAACAAGATAAGAGATTCTTTCCTTCCTTAATTATACTTGGAGACTTCTCTAGGCGATCTCGAATAACAATGGAGCTCGTCTGGAGACTTTCTCTTGGAATGTTATGGCGATACTGCAAAAACCCTAATTTTATGCCACAAGTGTGAAGATACTAGCCCAAAAATAGTGCCAAACAACTTCAATCTTCCTCTCCTTATTCTCGCTAATTATGAGGTTGATTTTCTTGTGAACTTCATACGTATTTTATTGTCTTCTGTGCTTGAACGAATACCTCCTTAAAGTGAGGCCGAGCTGCCCTATTTATAGTGGTTTGTGTATCCAAAATAAGTCGAATTCTCTTGGTGACAAGGCCGACATGCCTTTCTAGATTTATCTTCAGGCTAACTTCAATGTGAACTTGTGACATGGTCTTGGAGAGTTATTAAAACAATCAAAAATATTTTTTACAATATGTAACATGTCGTCAATACACGAAATTGACTTTGTAGACTTTTTTATTTACTGACAAACCCTAAGGGTTCACAATGGGAGCCTTAACTATAAAAATAAAATTCCTTGAGCATGAAACCCATGACTCAAGAATTACAAGAATAATTTTATTTTCTTCTTTACATCAATTACAGAAAATCATAAGTACATATGTCATTATGAAGACTGAACCTAGTTACACTTTTCAACACTCCCTCTTAACTAGTGAGGTACTCATAATCTACACAAGGTACTTGGAAATTCTCATTATGAAGAATTATCATAAGAATAGTTGAATCGATAACCCATCGGTATAGCATCATATCAACCAAATTTTTGCATAGGAATGCCTTGACTAACAACTCTATATGTCTACAAGATGCTGGCCCATACCAATGATGTATAGATACCCTCATCGTTGTCTCTCTTCGAACATACCCTACCCGGGTGTTAATGGTTCAGGAAATCTATCAACCTAGGGGGTCTCCCCGATGTGAATTCCTAATTAGACCTCAAACTGTTTGGACTAAGAGCCCCATTTGGGGTATCGGCCTAGCTTCCATATATTCTTGAAGATTTTCCTTGGCTCTAATTATCAGGAAGAAAGAGGAGTGCAAAGGTGCCTTCAAAAAGCAAGTACGTGTGCCTAGTGAGTGTTCAGTTGTAAGTGTGTCAAGGTTCTTCTACTGTGGAGGGAGAGAAAGAAGTGAGCCTCTAATAGAGAGGTAATAGTACCACCCTAGTAGAGACACACACAACCAGGAATGAGCTATCTATTCATCCAGTGGAATAGTCCACAAAGATGTGCCGGTCATTACAACCAATGAACAAGAAATATTTGTCTAATATCCACCTTAATAGTCCATGAGGATGTGAAAGCTATAAAAACCGTTACAACAAATTATCAATATGATAAGTACTAAAATAACTGAAATAGTTCAACTATTTTAGCACAGATGAAAGCAAACATGAATTACAAACATCCACAGAGAAGTCTTACAAATATTCATAATCCATGCATGAAGAACGTGTTGGGCATAAGGCTTTTGTTATTAAGTAAAGGTTCCAAGACGCATGTATATAATGAACACCACTATCTCCAATAGTGGAGCGTTGGATCCACTCCTTGCTCCTCAAAAGAACTAGCTTGTCTCTTTAATTCCTTGCGAGAGGAGCCAAGGTGAAAATTCCTTTACTCATACAATGAGAGTGTATATATAAACAATGGGGAGGTGATGCTTGTAGAAATTTATTAATACTGATGTATTACCAAAATCTCCTAATCTCACAATATTTATCTTCTTGCAAAATACAGAATCCTTCCACTGTTAAACTTGCGAAAATTTAAAACTCAATTGCAAACACATGTGAATAAATTCAATCGCACATAACACAGTTTTGTAACGGGAAATATTAAAGCTAAAAACCCCAACTATCATATTATGTATATCAATGGAATCATGTAATAATCTCATATATCTCATACAAGGCTTAGCTCATAGAGCTCCCAGTACAATATACAATCGTCTCACACTGTCTTGCAGAAATTTGCACCTCCATGCACCAATTTCTTGCCTCCTGACAGCCTGCCTCCACTGCATAATCCCTACTAAAGAAGAACCCTGAATGAATTCGACCTTACCTTTCCTTGACTATGAAATACTCATAAGCATCTCCAATGTGTGTGTAGATGCATTGAATGCATCACTATAGTCACAACAGATACTCCATCTCACCCTTTCACCTATCTCTCCACTGGGTCTCCACTGGATCTGACATCCAAGTAGTTAACTGTTGTATTTATTTAGTTGCAAGTAAGACACTGCTTGTGAATTAATTAAATAATTAATTCACTCATGTTTCACTAGTGTATGTTCATTTAACTAGCACAATTGATTTTAACTCACTGAACTGAGTTAAACTAAATAACAACTCACATAACTACTCTTCCAACTCTGTTAGAACTTGCCACAGTCAGTTATAACTAAGTCCTCCATGCATGAGTCACCAACCACCCTAGGAATTGTGTAATTCCTTCAGCGCACTGATGTGCCACATCTGTTCACTAAAATAAATTTCTCCAAGAGAGTAAGTTACTATTTATTGTCTAATTATTATTAAGGGCTAATAATAATTGACATGCATTCTAATTTTAGACAGGTGATCTATAAATAGATTTCGCCCATACATCTAAAAATAGAAACTCATCTAAAATTAGATTTTTCTCAACCCTGCTAATTTTAGATTTTTCTCAACATGTCTATTTTTAGACATACACCTAAAAACAGCCTGTGTGGGCCCCACCTAGTGAAGGTGCTTATTTTTCACTAGGATCAAGGATGATATTTCCAGATGCCACTTTCATTGTTTCTTGTTGAAATATTCAATAATTTTTCCCCTTCCTTGTGACCCTTTGAATACCCTCATGACTGTTTGATTTCCCATGTCTTTTCGACTTTACATGCTTTTATATTTTGTACAAGTCCTTTGGACTTCCACTTTACAATAAATTTCTCCAATATTTAATTACATATTCCAAAAAATGATGTGGCATATGATGACTCATGAAATGACATGACACTAATGACATGGAATAAATTATAAGATGGCAATGTCAAGCCATTCTTTGTTTCTTATTTATTTGTGTCTTCTTGAAAAGATGGAGCATGTTCTTCTTCTTCCTCCTCCTTCTGACTTGAAGATGAAGAGTCTTCTATGTGATATTGATATTGCATATTTTGTTATAGTTTGGTGTTCCTTTGTCTTCTAACCTGATTATCATATTATCTCTTTAGCCCCATATGTGTCTTCTATAACATGTCCTTCTGCTCCATCTCCTTCATCATCATCTCTCCATAGAATGATAGAGTACTTGCATCTGTATTCCACTCATGACAAGATGACATCAATTTGATGAACCCCTATTCTAAGATGGTGCATATTGATCCAATGACTGAGCCAAAATCAGGTGAGAGGCTGGGAAAGAGGCTTAGTAACTACGCAATTGTGTAGCTCAGGCAGTCTAGAGTGAAGCTTGAGCCTTGAGACTGCGTAATGTGTAGTTCAAGCCGGGTTGAGGAAGAAAACTATGTAATCTAGGAGCTCAGTGTGATAGGTTGAGGATATGGGAACTATATCAACCTATTATGCATTATGGAGGAGAAAGGAGCCCAAGTGATTGCACAATTACACATTTCAAGAGCTCGGGGTTGAGCCTTGAGCCTTGATACTACATAATGTGCAATACTGACTAGGCAAGAGAGATAAATTGTGCATTTTTGGTAGTTAGTGAGTCGAGTTGAGCGATTTTGCACCACTTCAACTAAATGTGAAATTCTGGAAGGTAGAGTAGGCATGGATATTTTGCAGTTGCACAGTTCAAGAGCTTAGGGTTTCAACTTGAGCTTCAATATTGCATAATGCACAATTGGAGATAGGCTGGAGGACTGAATTGGGCAATTTTGGAGGCCAAGGCTCGGGATTGAGCACTAAAACTGCATAGTGCATAATCCTGGGAGGAAGGAACTACGCATTGCATAGTGTTAAGAGGAAAGGTTGTAGCTTGAGGGTTGGGATTGCGTAATGTGCAGTTCAGGATGGCCATATGAGGCTAAGTTGCTGGGAATTTTCAGAAAATTTGGCTAAGTGTGGGATCAGTGAAACCGATGTGAACAATGACAGGAATTGACTGCGATCACACACTTAGACACTTGACGAAAAAAATAGATCATCTAGAACACATGAACACATAATTCCCTTAGTGAGACAACCTTTGTGATAACGTACGACAAGTGTGACATTAAATATACACTTTCGACGACCATGAAGACAATTGTGAGAGAATGCTTAAAAATTTTGAAATAAGTGCGATAGATGTTCACATGGTAATATCGACTCATTTATACAAATATAACCTCTTGAAAGCACCAGAACAACCTTATGTACATTTGTGCGACACTTAACATCCTGGAAGACGACAAGTGCTAGAGTGTGAACGACACTTGCGATATGCATATGGAAGTGAAAGCAACACATGCCAGGGATAAGATAACATGAAAACAACACTAATAAGAGTAAAAACAAACAAACAAAAAAACAACCAAAAACATGAAAATGACGCTTGAAAAACTAAAGTGGGTAAGAGCGACAATTTGCAAAACTCACCAAAATAGAAGGACAAGAGCAACGAGAAGTGAAAATTGTCAATTTAATTGTGTATTGATTGTCATCGTGGATTTGACATCGCACATACACCGATTTGATGGACCGTGTTATTATTTTTCAATATTGCGTAAACGAATGTGCTCATGAACTTGTTGCATATTGATCATGTGTGAGAAATTACGCTTAACACTTTCAATCCAAGAAGGGAGCTCTAAAGAATCAACCAACCAAGGAATGATTATGGAACGCATGATTAGAAGATCCACAGTAGGCTCCAAAATTCAGTATAGGAAAAAATTTGGAAGGTATTGTCGCAACAACAACACTTGGCGACACACTAGTAGAACTCCAACTTCTTTTTTTGGGTTTCATCCTTAAGTGCAAGGTCTCATTCCTTTAGGAAGTATTGGTTTTCCATATAGATTACCCTGGGTTTGCCACTTATCCCGGTTAAGGATATAGTCTCATATATCCTTTACTCAACTCAAAACACATCAATATAAGACTAGTCATGGCCCAAATACATCGATAGGGAGAAGGATAGTAAGTATATCGATCCTTTTAACACATTCTGTGGTGTTGCTCCGCTGCTAGCGATCCTAAACAGTACCCCAACAGAGTCACCTCAAGAGAACACAAGCATCGCTTCGCTGCTAGCAGGCCTGGATAGTACCCCGATGAAGCTGTTTTGTACACATATCTATGCAGGAAGCCTTTCTCTTCTTTCACCCTTTATTTATTTTATTTATAGAATTGATCTAAGGAACTTATTTATTTACCAGGGAGGAAGAGGGATCCCAGCTTATTGAGAGCATAAAAGGTTGTTCCTTGTTTAATGGATTTGAAAGATAGATGAAGTTTTATGCTCGTTTAAAGTTTTTCTCCTTTCCCTTCTCTACTCGGTTGAGTCGTCAGGTTGAGACACCATTCAATACAAGGCTGAGTGAAGAATGGAGGTCCTAATAAAGATACTGGCTTCATATTTTGACTAAAGGCTTTCTATTGGAAACGAATCATATTTTCCGTTCAGACATCATTGAATTTAAAAATGTGTAAACACAAGATAGAGAAGAGGAAAACAATTATCCAAGCATTTTTCGTCATCATGATTTCCCTCTTCAAGATTTTCCATATTTCCTTTTGAGAAAACAAAGCATATTCATGCAAATTTTCATAATACGAAAGGAAAGACAACACACAACAAGGAAACAAAACAAGAAGACAAGACAGAAAGTGGCCATAGAAAAACATCATGTGAAACAAAAACCATAAAACAGAAGACAAACTACAGGAAATGAATGAAAGATGAATGTGCAATTAAACTAATATGAAACTATACCTACTCCTAACCTAACTAGCTAGAAGGTTAGGGTCACGTATAATGGAATTTCCAATGTAGCCACTGTAGTTGTTCCTGACCTGCATCCAAAAATATACAAATAATTAAAACATAAATAAGGTAATGTGCAACAAAAAAAATAAGAACTTGGATAACTTGCACAAAAATTGAAGGCCTTTCCTGTAAGCAGAAAGATAGGCCATAACCTCTATTTCTAGCTAGTTTACATTTTACCCTTTTGGCAAGAACCATCATTCAACAAACCTCGGAAGCTTCTCGCGGATGTGTCTCTCTCTACACCGAACTCCTTAGAAAGCACGAGGAAAGATCGGAACTTGTTATTTCTGACATAGCTTCCCAAGTAAGATAGTTCCAACCATTCAACGATTGGAGACACGACATTACAATGAGAATATTGTGAGAGAAAATAGATTTGATCGTATTCAACAGTCATGTTCGAGTAGTAAGATGTTGAACAATAAAGATCAAAGGATGTAAAAAAATTGTCATTGGATGTGCTAGTGGAAAAATGATAAGCTGAATGACAGTCATCATAGACAAAATAATGATCAAGTGGGATAATTAAAGCAACATATTCCTAGTTTGTAATTAACAAAGATAAATCAATTTGAAAAACTATGTGTATGCTCTGAAAAATCGAACCAACTTCCTTGCAGGATGAATGTGACAAACTATTTTCTTATAACTGGTGAGAAACTATACATGCATCAAAATCATCGAAAGAATTTAAAAGGGATGCCAACACAAAAGAGCCATGATACTAGTTATTAAATAGTGAACGAAGAAGAATTTGATTCATGCAATAAATCGTGCATTCATTGTCACTCAAGAGGATTTTAGGTACAATGAAGGGAAATATTTGCAACATAACATTCGCAAGAAAAACCAGGAGTTGGCTATTAAGAGATGAATATGATAGGAATAATTCCTTTGGTCGAAGATAGTCTTTGAAAACATCAACTTCACAATCTATGGCTTTATGAGAGATACACATTCCAAACTCGATTTTGATGTAAGATATTTTCATGAAAATAAATAAATTGAAGAAGATTCTTGAATCCGATCCAAAATAAAACCTTAAAAGTTTGAAAAATTACATCCAAAATATTTCAAAGAGAAATTTGCATCAAATGTAACCATGCAAAGGGAAGGATTTTGTGAGAGAAACCATATCTGACTTAGTTCTAGGGGCTTACCAGAGTTGAAATTTCCTAACATAACCATCAACATAATTTGAAGTGCCTCGACTTCCTGACAAGTCCCAAAAATTTCAAGGATTTTAAAATCACATTTTGAAAATTGAACCAGATCGTGCATGGTGTGAGGATAGTTTCTACCATTGGTTTCAATAAGACCCCTGCTCACCAGAAGGTAGCCATCTCTTTCGCTGATTTGACCATATTTTTCATCTTCGTCAACTTGATTAGACAAGTTGAAAGATTCTTCTAATAGAAAATTTGAAGATGTATGAATCAGAGAAATTTCATGAGCAAGTTGATTTGAAGAGTTGTCTTCATGCAAGAGAAGATATGATAAGGAATGGAAAGAGTATTCAATGATTTGATTGTTTTCATTTTCATCATGGATAATCCCACCACCTTGTGTTAACTCATCGGATGAATAACTTGAGGAGCATGGATTATCTTCATAGCAAGTGGATGCATCGCAAGCGATAGAGCACAAGGGATAATGAGATGAAGAGGAAGTTTCGATAAGGAAATATTATTTGATCGAATTAGATAATAGATCTAAAGTAAAGTCTTCATGAGAAACTAAAATATCAGATGATGCACCTGGGTGTTCATGATCGCATACATCAATAGATTCATCATTAGAAGAATGATTGTTTCCCAAGGTTACAGATTGATTGAAAGAATTGATTGCATTTGATTCACCACCAAGATTAGCAGATTTAAAATCATCCAAGAATGGAAGTGCGTCATATTTACATGGAAAATTTTTAAAAAGAGAAGAAATATTGAAAACATATTCACCTACCTACTCCTCTACCTATGTAATGCGACTCCCTTGTATCTGATCAAAATTTGAACCAAAAACTCAAAAATCAAGAGAGTGTGAAAAACTAGATGGTGGAGAAAATTAATCAGGAGGATTATGGTACAAAGATTCATGGCATGTAGATGATAAATGATAATAGAAATCCATATCCGATTAAAGACTAGATTTATGAATAGTAACATTATCTTGTGGAATGGAGGAGTTAGTCTTCACAATGGGATTCGTGAGACATTCCAAGGTTTCCTTTGTTGGGTCTGAATCATGAAAGGTGGAAGGAGGAAATAGAATATGGATTAGGAATTTGATGTGCATATTTCCCAACTTTATTATTATCGCAAGGAGGAACCCTCATTGGAACTAGAAAAGGATGAGGATGAGAAAAAAAAGGAATAGTAGGTTCCTCCTATGAAATTAGAGATGTCTTGTGATTTACAAGAGTTTGGATGTAGAAACATTAGAAGGCTTAGATTCAAACTGGTTCAAATATATCCTAACCAAAAATTCAAACTTTTGGTTAAGGAAATCCCCACCCATATCTTCTTCAGGAAACTCGCAACATAAGTGAAGGAATTTATTAGAAAAATACTCAATTGATTCATCAAGCTCCATTCTAAGTTGATTGGTTCTTTTGTAAACATCTCGATAATCATACCCATAAAAATCTTGATTAAGCTCCTTGGGAAAATGATGAAGAGGATGAATGGACGCATATGGTAAGGTATGACACCAATGCTTAACACAAAATTCGAGAGTGAGGGTGAATATAATACACATAAAATCTTCATCATTGATTTCGAAAGATTTACAAAACCCAGGAAATTAATTTATGTGTCTAGATAAAAATATACCATCCTCGTCATTAAACTTTAATTGAGACAAGGCATGAACAAGTTTTGTGGAGATTGAAGGTTTTCTAGGAGGTAGGTTAGAAAAACACTTTGAGAAAATTATTTCATAAATAGCTCTTTGTGATAGGAGATTCAAAATAGACTCAACGGGAACAAATTGTCATCTGGACCTCCTTCTAGCGCCATTTTGTTGACGGTTCTAGAAATCCATCAACCAAGGCGGTCTCCCCGATGTGAATTCCCAATTATACCTCATATTGTTTGGAGTAGGAGCCCCATTCAGGGTATTAACCTGACTGCCATATATTCTTGAATATTTTCCTTAGCTCTAACTGTCAAGAAGAAAGAGGAGTGCATATGTGCCCTAAAAAAGCAAGTAAGTGTGCCTAGTGAGTGTTCGGTTGTAGGTGTTTCAAGATTATTCTACTACAAAGGGAGAGAAAGAGCGAACCTCTAAGAGAGAGGTTAAAAAACCACCCTAATAGAGACACACACAACCAAGAAGGATTTGTCTAATCATCGAGCGAAATAGTCCACAAAGACGTGACAGTAATTACAACCAATGAACAAGAAATATTTGTCTAATATCCAGCAGAATAGTCCATGAGGATGCGAAAACTATAGAAACTATTACAACACATTCTCAATATGATAAGTACTAAATAATTGAAATAGTTCAACTACTTTAGCACAAGTGAAAGCAAACATGAATTGAAAACATCCACAGAATATTGTTACAAATATTCATAATCCATGCATTAAGAACATGTTAGCCATGAGGCTTTTGTTATTAAGTAAAATTTCCAAGACACATGTATACAATGAGCACCACTAGCTCCAATAGTGAAGCATTGGAGCCACTCCTTGCTCCTAAAAATAACTTGCTTGTCTCTTTAATGCCTTCTGAGAGGAGACAAGGTGAAAAGTCATTTTCTCATACAATGAGGGTGTATCTATAACCAATGGGGAGGTGGTTCTTCACCTTCCTTGTGACTCTTTGACTACCTTCATAAATGTTTTAATTCCCATGAATTTTTGAATTTACATGACTCTTTATATTCTCTACATGTCCTTTGGACTTCCGGTTTATAATAAATTTCTCCAATATTGAATTACATATTCCACAAAATGTTGTGGCACATGATGACTCATGACACTAATGACATGGACTAAATGATGAAATGGAAATTTCAAGCCATTCTTTGTTGTTTCTTTCTTTGTGTCTTCTTGAAAAGATGGAGCATGTTCTTCTTCTTCTTCTTCCTTATGACTTGAAGATGAAGAGTCTCCTATGTGATATTGATCTTTCATCTTTTGTTATAGTCCAATGTTCCTTCATCTTCTCGCATGATGATCATAATATCTCTTTAGCTCCATATGTGTCTTCTATATCATGTCCTCCTTCTTCATATCCTTATTCATCATCTTTCCACATCAAGATAGAGTACTTGCATCTTTAATCCACTCATGACAAGATGAAATTATTCTGATAAACCCCTAGTATAAGATGGTGCATATTGATCCAATGACTGAGCTACAACTGGGTGACGAGATAGGAAAGAGGCTCAGTAACTGCACAATTGTGCATCTCAGGTAGTCAAGGGTGAAGATAAAGCCTTGATACTGCACAATACACGATTCAGGCAGCGTTGAAAAATGCACAATCTTGGAGCTCAGTTTGACAGGTTGAGGGGATGGGCACTGGATCATCTTAGTGCATAGGTATGGAGGACAGAGGAGCCCAGGTGATTTCAAAATTATGAAATTCAAGAGCTCAGGTTTGAGGTTTGATCCTTGAGACTGCAGAATGTGTAGTACTGACTAGGCATGAGATAGAAATTATGCAGTTTTGGGAGTTAGTGAGCTGAGCTAAGGGATTTTTCACTGCTTCAGCCAACTACACCATTTTGGGAGGCAGAGCAAGCCTGATGATTGCGCAGTTGTGCAGTTCAAGAGCTCAAGTTTTGACCTTGAGCTTAGATATTTTGTATAATTTACAGGGTATGTCCCTTAGATAAAACTCCAAAGGTCATCGCTCACAAACATATCACAGATCAGTACACCGGTATTTGATGTGGTTAAAACCTTCAAAAAGGGAAACAGTCCATGGCCTGAGCCAACGTGACCACTTCAAGAAATTTATTAATTTAAAGAAATAAAATTTACATAAGCTTCTCTCATAAACAGTCACCAGACAAATAACCCTCCATGCTCTTTAAATAGATATCATGGACGAATCGGGTGCTAAGTGTCAGTAATATCGAGGGGAGAATGAACCATCAGATTACTACATATCGTGACCATTAGATTATAAGTTACAAAATTACATACTAAAAAAACACAATTTACCTAACTTTATGTTATAACAAGTTATACTTAACTATTTCCTATGTCATAATATCCTATCATCCCCCCTTAAGAACAACTTGGGATAGGATTGAAGGATATACAAAGGTGACATGATAAGAGAAGGAAGGAGGCATTAGGGCCTACTCCCCCTTAATGATAACTTTCCTAAACTCCAAGACTAGATCAAATTTTGGTAAACTTAGCTTATACGAGAGCCTTTGTAAATATATCAGTAACTTGATCATTGGTTGAACAACAATGCAATTCAAGAACAGGGTCATGAATGAGCCTTCTGATGAAGTGTGTGTGTAGCTCAATGTGTTTATTGCACTGATGTTGAACTGGATCTTTGCATTGCTGAATGACACTCTGGTTATCACACCAAATTATATTTGAATGTTGCTGATGAAGACCAAATTCAGACAGGATCTGACAAAGCCACAAGGCTTCCTTGTTGGCTTCAACAACACCACGATACTCTGCTTCTGTCGAAGAAAGAGAGATGAAATTTTTTTCTTACAAGATCATTTAATAGTGTAGAAATACAACATGCATGTATATATTGGATTCACCCCATTTAACAATGTACTAAAGTTAAATACTGAATTGCTTCTACAAAAAAAATTGCGGAATTAAAAACACAATTACCAATCATATGAAGTAAAGAATAATCAAATCACACACAACACAGATAATTTCCCCGGGAAAGCTTACAGCTAAAAACCCCACCATCTTCTATTGTATATTCAGCATGGATCATGAAATAATTACATATAAAAATATTCTCACAAGAGCCCTCCAGTACTCAGTTAATTGTCTCACACTGCCATGAAAAAAACTGACCAACACATAGCCAATTCTCAGCCTCTAGACAACCTGCCTCGCTTACGCATTCCCAAATGAATTCAATCCATAAAAGATAAGAATTTTGGCCTTCCTTGACTACACAAGTATCATGGGCACTCCAATGGGTGTTTGGTTTCATGTGTGCAACCCAATAATCCTACAACTGATAGTCAACTTCCCCTTCATCTAGAACTCAACTGGGTCTCCACTTGATCTAATATGCATGAAACTAATAATAGTAAATCCTCAGTTGCATGTGAGACCAATTATTTTGAATTAATTAATATTTAATTCACTTGATCTCTCACTGGTGTATCTTTTGTTACAACTAGCACAACTGAGTTTAACTCACTTAACTAAGTTAAACTGATTACAACCCGCATTAACTAATGCACCACTACAATTCAAACTCTGTTACAACTAGAATTACTTTGCATGCCTCACCAACTACCTCTAACTCAAAATCCACTAGCTAACTGAGTTTATCGCTCTCATTTAACTATTTCAAGTCATCATTTAGAATATATTACAGTTTATTTTCCATCTTAATTAAGGGATAACTAAAATAGACATGCACTCAAAAATAGCACTGTGGGCCCCACCCTAGTGTAGGTGCTTAATGCACTAGGTGTGGGTGCTAAAACTTTCTTGTTGAATCTAAAAATCCCTCTCAACAAGAAAGAGATTATCCTTCACCTTGATCTTGTCTCTATGGTATTCGAATTTTCTCCTAGTGAGCGCCTTCGTCAGAATATCTGCACCCTGATCTTCCATGGGAATGTACTGAAGTACCATTATCATTCTCTGCACACAATCTCTGAGATGAAGGTACCAGATATCTATATGCTTGGACCTATCATGAAACACATGATTAATTGAGATTTTAATGCAACTATGATTATCACAATGAATCACTGTTAGATCCATCTGAGAACCAAACAAACCAACCAAGATCTTTCTCATCTAGATAGCCTCACATGCAGCTTGACTTGCTACCATGTATTCCGCTTCCGCTGAACTGAGTGCCATAGATCATTGTTTCCTATTGTACCAGCAAACTGATGTCAATCCTATTATAAATATCCCTCCTTATGTGCTCTTTCTGTCTGATGCACTGCCCACCCAGTATGCATCCGTGAAGCCTTGAATCTTCACTCCCTATATTTTTTTATACCATAGACCATACTCTGATGTGCCCCTCGAGTATCTCAAGACATGATTCCCCACCTTCCAAAAGAGCTTGATAGGCTTAACCATAGCCTAACTCAGTTGGTTAACTATGTAGCAAATGTCTGGTCTGGTGTTCACTAGATACATCAGTGGACCAACTAACTTCCTGTAGACAGTAGCATCCACTACCTCTCCAGAAGTAGCATCCTCTTTACTCCAATTTCCTGGAAGAGGAGTGTCCATGGGTTTGCAGCTCTCCATGTTAAACTTACCCAGTATCTACTTTGCATACTTTCCTTGAGATATAAAAATTTCACCATCCCGCTGTCATATTTCCAATCCAAGGAAATAATGAAGGAGTCCCATGTCCTTCATTTCGAACTCCCTTACAAGATCCTGCTTGCATGAGTGTATCATCTGCTCATCACCAGTCAAAATTAGATCATAAACATAAAGAAAAATGATCAATAGCTTACCCTCAACCACAATCTGGTATAAGTTTGCATCTACTTCACTTTTGGTGAAGCCCAGTCCGGTGAAATAGTTGTCTATCCGAGTGTACCAAGCACGGGGTGCTTGCTTCAGCCCATACAGTGCTCTTTTGAGTCGGCACACATGCAACTCACTGTTGAAGTTATCGAAACCTTCAGGATACTCTATGTACACCTCTTCCTCAACGATCGCATTGAGAAACACAATTTTCACATTCATATAATGAATGTTCCATCCCATCTGCGTTGAGAGTGCAAGGATGGATCTTATGGAAGAGTACCTTGCAACAGGTGCAAAAGTATCATCATAATCTATCCCCTCGATCTGTGAGAATCCCCGGGCCACAAATCTAGCTTTGTATTTCTCCACACTCCCATCAGAAGCTTGATTTACCTTGTAGATCCATCTTGATCCAACCACTCATTTTTCAACCGGTATTGGGACTATATCCCATGCATTGTTCTTGAAAAAGGAGTCATACTCCTCCACCATTGCATTAACCCAGGTTGGTTGTTGCACTGCTTCCTGAAAGGAAGATGGTCCAGTCACAATAAATTTTATCATAAGAGCCATGTATCTAGGAAATCGATCAGGAGACTATCTCTGTCTGTGCTGTGAAGTGGGGGCTCCTACATTCTCTGCAACATCAAGTCTCAATCTATCAGCTTCCGTGGTGTGCGTTTTGCCATTTTTGATGGATGGCTCTGCATGAGTGTTTCACTCCACTCCATGAACCTCCTCATGTGGTTGATCCACATCTTGAGACTCATCCTTGGGAACCGATAGTTCCTCCTCTGCATGCAAGTCCAGCTCCCTCTCAAGGGACAACCGCATGGCTTTCTCCTCATCAAATTTTATATCTCATCACACAACAATCATTTTGTTGTTTGAAAAATACACAATAATTATGGCGTGTTTCAGTGTACCCCACAAAAATCCCAACCTCATTTGTTGGTTCCAACTTCCTCCTGGCGTCCTTGGTCACATGCACATAAACAAATGAGCCAAAAATATTAAGTGTGAAACATCAAGTTTCTTACCACTGAAAGCCTCTTCAGGTGTACTCATGCCAGGTATCCAATGAGGACAAAAGTTTTTCATATGTACCATTGTGTTGCATGCTTCCGCCCACATATGCATCGGTAGGCCTTGATCATGCAACATCGCTCGTGATACACCCACGATTGTTCTGTTCTTTCTCTCCGTGACCCCATTCTGTTGTGGGTTATGAGGCGCTATGAGTTCTCTTCAAATTCATTCTTTGAAGCAGAAGTTCTTGAATTTGTTAGAGATGTATTCTCCACCATTATTGCTCCCAAGAGCCTTCACTTGCTTCCCCGACTCTTTCTCCACCAGTGCCTTAAACTCCAAGAACTTAGATAATGTCTGATCTTTATTCTGCATGAATAAGATCCAGCACTTACGAGAAAAGTCATCAACAAATATTACATAGTACTTATGTTTTGTTGTCAAAGCAACAGAGAAAGGACCACACACGTCTGTGTGAACTCTCTCAAGGATCCCCGAAGCTCGGTTCTCCTTCTCATGAAAGGTGGCCTTTACATATTTCCCATAGTACATCCCTTGCATGTGTCTAACTGCACAAGTATACCCCTAGGAAGACCAGTAGAAATCTATTACATGGCTTTCAAGGATCCATGGTGAAGATGGTTCAATCTCCTGTGTCATAATTCGCCCTCATTCTGGCACACCACTTGATCTACCTTGCCCGTCATTTCTACACAGCCAACTACCTCCAGCTTGTAGAGATTATTAACTCGAATCCATATCCTCTTGGCTTGTCCTATTGTTTTATGTCGCAGGATATATTTTCCTTCACTAAAAAAACATCATAGCCTCTATCCTCCAACATTGCGACTGAGACCAAATTTTTCTTCAGCCCTGGTACATGAATTACATATTTTAATTGAAAGAGTTTACCTGATTTCCTCTGAAAGGTAATGGTACCAATCCCGATACGAATTTACCTCCTGTCATTTCCCATTTCAATATGCATCTGGAGATCCTTCTCCTCCAAGTCACCGAAAAGTTCCTTGTCTCCCGTCATGTGAAAGGAAGCACCACTATCCAAATAACACATAGATCCCAATCCAATTGACACCATGCATGCAATCAATGAGAATTCAATCTCAAATTGCGAGGCAAGGGCCTCAATAGCTATAGATCCTCTAGTCTTTATGTTCTTCCTCTTTTGTGGATAGTTAGTAGCAAAATTCCCATGCTCGTGAAAGTGAAAACACTTCACCTTTGACATGTCTTGCTTCTTGCCATTCTTGGACTCGGATTTAGAATGGAATATCTTCCCCTTCCCCTTCCTTTCCTTGGTATCCAAAGCACAATCCTCTTCATCTTCATTCTTAGATTAAGATCCATCTCTGGTGTTTCATCTAAACTCCTCCTTCACCAAATCTACCCACAGTCATTCCCAATCTGGAAATTTTCCCCTTCCATTGACAGAGTCTTGATAACTGTGCCAACTCTTGGGAAGTCCTAGGAGAGACAAGCTCACCAAATAATCATCAAAAACAGTTATTCCAACTCTCCCCAGTTCATCCCAACATTGGACATACTTTTTTAGATATTTTGGAGTGGTGTCGCCCTTTTCCATCTTGATCTTCTTGAGTTTATATTTGAGTGCCAATTTCCTATGGTCGTTGCTGCTTTGGAATAGATCCATCAAACCCTTCCACATTTCATATGGTGTGGCTTTCCCATGGAGGTTTGAGACAATGTGGTCTCGTACTCCCTCCAACAGGATCCTCCTTTCCTTTGCCACTTTATTTTTCCATGCATAGATTTGCAGCATCTGTCACAGCAGGTTTTGGAAAATCATTCTCAATGAATTCCTTCAAGCCATTGTCTTCGAGTATTGCCTCCATCCTGTCCTTCCAAGCAATATAGTTTGAGCTTCCCTCGAGTGCATACTCCAACCTCGAGCCATTGAAATCCATTTCAATCTTGAACCAGTTGTAGCACCAAGAAAGCCTTTCTGCAAATTCGAATTCTATCCAGTCACAAAATTAGCTCCTGATTCACTTCTGCAATTTCCTGTGCTCTAATACCATGTAGAAATTATACAAAATGCATGTATATATTGGATTCACCCGATCTAAAAATTTACTAAATTTAAATACTAAATCACTTCTACAAATATTTTGTTGAATTAAAAACACAATCACAAATCACATGAAGTAAAGAAGAATCAAATCACACACAACACAAATAATTTCCCGGGGAAAGCTTACAGCTAAAAACCCCACCATATTCTATTGTATATTAAGCATGGATCATGAAACAATTGCATACAAAACTCTTCTCACAAGAGCCCTTCAGTACTCAGCTAATTTTCTCACACTGTCATGAACAAAATTGACCAACACATATCCAATTCTTAGCCACTAGACAACCTGCCTTGCTTGCATAATCCCCGATGAATTCAATCCCTAAAATATAGGAATTTTGGCCTTCCTTGACTATGAAAGTATCATGGTAGCTCCATGTTGGAAATGTTGTCATTGATGGCAATGGAATTGGCAAAGACAGGAGCAACACCTAAACTATCAATAAGGCAAAAGAGACAGAGAGGTCGCAGAGGCAGCAGATGAAACAAATGAATTAGAGATAGAGCAGTAGAGTTGAATTAGGGGTTTAATACAGTTTGCAAAGGAGATGACAAAAGGGAAAGCTGCTAGGAAGAGACAAGGTAATAGATTGAAGGACAACTTGAATATCTGACCAAGATTTGTATATGTTAATGAAGAACTGTGAAAATTGTGTTAAGTATGGTTGAGTAAATCTGGAATATATATGACCTATGTGATCAATTTCATAATGGGCAGAGGATACCTACGGTGCCCGGAAAGGAATGAAATCATTGTTGCAAAGTTAGGAATATGTATTATATGTGTATTGACTGATGCAATTCTTGTGTGGAATCTCCTGAACCTCTGTATGAGTCTCTGCGTATGGAGTTAAATGTGAAACCATGTTGAGGAATCATGGTAGTAGGATTCGAATTCCAAGATGAGACCTTCTTGTAATGAAGAATTGGCTTAGTTTGATATTTACAGTCGTGGAACTACTTGGTTGAATATATGAGGGGCTCTCAAGGCATTCAGTGTATCCATTGAAGAAATTAATGGTGGCAGAGATATGATGCTTTTGAATGTACAGGTAGAAGCGAAACTGTGACAGGATAGAACTCTGAAAAGGAAGGTTGATATGTTATATATATATCATAGTAGAATTGAAGAATTACATTGAATTGTCACGAGTTAATATTTGTAAGGAAATCCCGTTGGAAATCCTGCCAAAGATTGACCAAAGTTATAGTGCAAACCCAGACTAACCCTTTGGAATCATGAACGGAACCTTAAGCGAAGGGTGGAACCTCGAAGGAGGAACAGTGAAGGCGGTTTATGGTTTTCATCGCACCTCTTTCAACGGGCAAGCGGTATTCAGGAGGTGGGGAGCGATTCCATAGAACGGGCGACACGCGTCCCTGTACGATTTTACAAAACTGCTTTTCACTATGTTCCATCACGCTTTATAGTTCGACCCAGGACGCCCAGCGATATCATTGAGCACCATTGATCTGGGAAGGGGTCATCAGACAGTTGTCATTTGTTGAAGATGTGCGAAGATTAACATAGATACGGCGGACCATCGCACGTTAATGTTCGGCATCGGAGGTCGAGCGATATGTATATACGTCGTTGATCTGGAAGCTTGCTAATCTAACGGTGATTGAACGCTGGACTTGTGCGAAGTTTACTGTGGTACGATGGGGTTATTGGATTGGCTATTGACTATGTATGTGGGCCCGAGGTCAAAGGTTTATCGTAAGATTAATTTATTTGGAAGCGTTGGATATTTCTATAAAGTCCGAAGGGTTAAACTTTAGACATAAGGTTTGGGAATTCAAATGTTGTAAATATATTTATTTATCAATTTCTGTAAAATTGATAAATAAAATTTAAAAAAAAGCCCTGTTGGATAAACTAAAAGGAATACTGACAGAGGAATACCATTAGCGGTTCGTGGTTTTGAGTCATGGTTTTAATAAAGGAAAAACTATATAAGGAGAAGAAAAATAGAGAACAATTTGTGCATCGTAAGGGTTGTGAACGAAAAAATTTCTCCAAGGAATATCTGTATGGGAGAGCTCTGTTATTAACTAATAAATCTGAAACTACGATGCACCCATGGATAGAATGATCTGACGATGATGAATCTCTGGTTTTGAATGACGAACAAAATCATGAAGAACTGGTGTGAGTGTATTGAATGAATAAATCTGGTGGCCTGCAAGGTATGTCATGTGGAAATTGGTCGATCCAGTATGAAAATTGATTAAACGTGTTCCGCAGTAGTGTTGAGGGTCAAAGCCTTCAGTGAGGGGGTTCTAGCTCCCTTCCAGTGGTAGCTGGTAAACGAGAGCAGGGCGTAGTAGCTCCCTTCCAATAGAGGCTGGTAAACGAGAGCAGGGGGTAGTAGCTACCTTCCAGGAGAGGCTGGTAAATTAGAGAAGGTTGTAGCCTTCTACAGTATTGTAACATATGGTTTTAAGAGAAATAAAAGAAAAATTGTTCAGCCCTAAATATTGATTCACCCCCCCTCTCAGTATTTTTCCCAACAATTGGAATCAAAGCAGGTCCTTCTGAAAAAGCTTAGCCGCTAGAAGGAAGATCAAGAAAGATGAGCAATCAAGATGGAACAACATCTATCAGGCCTCCACTCTTCAATGGAAACAATTTAATCTTCTGGAAAACAAGGATGAGATCCTATCTTCAGTCTCTGGGAGCAGAGGTATGGGCAATTGTTGAAGGAGGATATCAATATCCAGCTGTAGTACCAACAGATCCAACAGAAAGAAAGAATTATGAAACAAATGTAAAGGCGGTCAATGCTCTATTGGGAATTCTAACTGAATCAGAATTTGTCAAATTCATGCAGCTGAATACAGCAAAGACAATATGGGAAATTATTCTAAGTTATGAAGGTGATGCAAAGGTAAAAAGTGCTAAACTCCAAACTCTCAGAATTCAATATGAAAATCTAAAAATGGATAATTAGGAGAGCATTGCCAATTTCTTTTTACGTCTTGATGATATTGTAAATCGTATGAGAAATCTGGGAGAAACAATAACCGAATCTACTTTGGTCAAGAAAGTCCTAAGATCACTAACGACAAAATTTGAGTCAAAAGTCTCTGCTCTTGAAGAAAAGCAGGATCTTCAAAATCTTACTGTGGTGCAACTTCATGGCATACTAACTGCATATGAAATGAGAAGAGGAGGACCATCTAAATTCAAAGAAGCAGTCTTTATAACTTCTACAAAAGGGAAGCAAGTACAAAAAACAGAAGGATCAGGATATATCTCAGAAGAAGATGAGATAAACTTTGTAAAGAAACTTCAACTTGGCACAGGACAGTTCAGAGGTAAGCTTCCTTTCAAATGTTTTGATTGTGGAAGAGTTGGTCATTATGCTGCTAAGTGTCCTTATAAAGAAACACATAAAAAAGGGAAGGAAGTAGCAAAAAGGAATAAGAATCTTTTTAGCACTAGAAAGAGTTACTACAGTCATGAAGATAGTGATGGGTTATCTGATAGTGAGGAAGAATGTGAACAAGATCTTAGACTTCTCATGGCATTTGAAAAAGAATCTAGAGAAGAAAAGGATACTTTTGTGGATGCTCTAGAAGACAGTGATTTTCTTGATGAAAACAATAAACTCAAAATGTACTTAGAAGAGAGTAAAATAACCATAGAAACTCTGAAAAATCAGCTTGAAGAAAAAGAGAAACACAATGAGAAATTATAATGTGAAGTAGTAATTCTAAGAAAAGAACTTGAGAAAGTAAAGACTCTGAATCTTAGATTTGCTAAAGGATCTGAAACCTTAGATGATATTATCAAGGTACAATGTTCTCCTCTTATAAAGACAGGTCTTGGATATCTCGGAGAATCTTCTCAGGCTTCAACACCAAATTATCTAAAAGCAGTTACAGTTGGTTTACAACATGCTGCCACTCAGCAAGGGAATAAATAATCTTTACAGGTAAAGCATGATCATCTCAATTCAAAGAACACTAACAGGAATGTCTCTCAAAGAGACACCAATCAACAGGTAAATTCATGTAGAATATTTTATGATCACAGAAATTTCTTCTTCAATGGACAATGTTTCTCATGTCACAATTTTGTTCATAAAGTTGTTCAATGTGTTGCATATAAAACCATCATGACAAGAGAAGAAAGAAAGAAAAGGATTGATATTGAAACAAAGAAGAATACTTATAACAACATTTCTCCTCTTCAAAATGAAGTTGAATGTGCTTATTGCAATAACTTTGGCCATGAAGAATCTGAATGCAGGAGCAAAGTTCAGCCAAAAGAACATGTTCCTTCAAGCTCCAAAGTATGGAAAAAGAAGGAATTACAGGTTGAAAATTGTGGCATAGCGTTATTTGCAGAAGATGAAGAAAACCAATGGTACATTAATAGTGGATGCTCAAGACACATGACAGGTGATAAAGACAAACTTCTTGCATATAGTGCTCTAGAAAAGGAAAAGAATGTTACATTTGGAAATGATACTCCTGCGATCATTAAGGGAAAAGGGTCTGTTTTTCTAAAAGAAAAGGTGAAAGCTAATTAAGTCATGTACGCGGATGGATTAAAGCATAACTTGTTAAGTGTAAGTAAAATGTGTGATCAAGGAACTAAAGTTGTCTTTAGTTCAAAAGAATGTGTGGTACGTGATCTTGATACAGGTAAAGCAATTATAAAAAGAAAAATAACTCCAAACAACCTGTATATATTGAAGAACTGCAAAGAACAATGTTATTTGAGTAAATCTTTAGAAAATTGGCTATGGCATAAAAGGTTGGGGCATCTGAGCTTCTCTCAAATCAACAAATCAAGCAGACTTAAAGTTGTTCGTGATCTTCCCAATATTATTCTACCTGAAAATATCATATGTAAATCTTGCCAATTCGGTAAGCAAACCAGAGTTCAATTTAATGCCAAGGAAGGATCATCAAGTAAGCCTCTTGAACTCATTCATACTGACATATGTGGACCTATGAGGAAAAAATCACCACGTGGTGAAGAATACTATATCTTATTCATTGACGATTTCTCTAGAATGTGTTGGATTGGGCTGCTTAAACAGAAAGATGAAGCATTTGAGAAGTTTCAGATCTTCAAAGCACTAGTTGAGAATGAATTAGATCTAAAAATCAAGTGTCTCAGATCTGATCGAGGAGGAGAATATACATCAGATTAATTCCTTGAATTTTGTGAACAACATGGCATAAAAAGACAGTTTTATGTAGCTGGAACTCCACAACAAAATGGTGTTGCAGAAAGAATGAATAGAACAGTTCAACAAATGGCTAGAGCTATGCTTGATGATTCTGGAACACCTGACACATTTTGGGGAGAAGCAGAACATACAGCAGTAAACATTCTCAACAAGGCACATATTCGTGTAAATAGTGATAAAACTCCATATGAACTCTAGTATGGTAATCCTCCCACTATAAAGCATTTTAGAATTTTTGGAAGCAAATGCTTTATCAAGAATAATGATGAAAAATTTGGAAAGTTTGAACCCAGAGCAGATGAAGGAATATTTCTTGGTTATTCCTCTAGGAGTAGGGATTATAAATGTTACAATAAAAAACTTCGAAAGATTGTTGAATGTATTGATGTTGTTATTGATGAGTCTCCTGCAGCTCCAAAAGAAGAAAAGAAAACAACAGATGAAGATGATGATGACACATATCCTTCTACATCAAATAGTAATGATACAAATAGTGAACCTAGTGAAGAACCCAAAGATGATTTATCTGAAAAGGGTCCCTCCAGATATGTTCAAAAGAATCATCCAGAATCTCAAATTTTGGGAGAAAAGGGATCAGGTGTACAAAAAAGAAGAACTCTTGTGGGATCTTCTAGCAATTTGGCATTTCTGTCCACTATTGAACCTCACAATGTTAGTCAAGCTAGCAAAGATGAATTTTGGATTCAAGCCATGAATGAATAGCTTGATCAAATTGAAAAGAATCACACTTGGGAATTAGTACCAAGACCTCATGACAAAAATGTCATTGGAACTAAATGGATATTCAAAAACAAGTTAAATGAGAATGGGGATGTTATAAGAAATAAAGCTAGACTTGTTTGCAAGGGGTATGCTCAACAAGAAGGTATATACTTTGAAGAAACATTTGATCCTATAGCCAGACTTGAAGCCATAAGAATTTTTCTTGCTTTTTCAAGCTTCCAACAAATCAAAGTTTATCAAATGGATGTTAAATCTTCTTTTCTCAATGGTGATCTAGAAGAAGAAGTTTATATAGAACAACCAGAAGGATTAATTTTGGGAAATGATGAAAAACTTGTTTTTAGACTTAAAAAGGCTCTATATGGTCTCAAACAAGCTCCAAGGGCATGGTACTATCGTCTTGACAAATATCTTCATCAACAAGGATTTTCAAAAGGGTCTGCTGATAGCAACTTATACACAAAAACTGAAAATGACAAACTATTAATTGTGGTTGTATATGTTGATGATATCATTTTTGGAAGTAATGAAGAATCTATGAGTCAGAAATTTGCTTCTGATATGCAGCAAGAATTTGAAATGTCTTTACTTGGGGAACTAACATTCTTTCTTGGTTTGCAAGTGCAACAAGCAACAAATGGCATATTCTTATCACAAGCAAAATACCTCAAGCAAATCCTGAAGAAGTATGGCATGGAATATTGCAAACCTGTAAGTACACCAATGATAACCGGATGTAATCTCAGTTCTAATGATGATTCCCCCACGGTGAATCAACTAGAATACAGATCTATGATAGGAAGTCTACTTTATCTCACTGGGACAAGACCAGACATTATGCATGCAGTTGGGATTGTTGGACGATTTCAAGCCAATCCAAAAGAGTCTCACCTTCACGCTGTGAAAATAATATTCAAATATCTACAAGGAACTCAAGATTTTGGACTATGGTATCCAAAGAATGCTGATCTTACTCTTCATGCATACACTGATGCAGATTGGGCTGGAAGTGTTGATGATCGGAAAAGAACTAGTGGTGGTGCATTCTATATGGGGCCCCAATTAGTATCTTGGTTTAGTAAGAAGCAAAGCTCTATTGCCTTATCTACAGCAGAAGCATAATATGTGGCTACAGCATCATGTTGCACTCAACTTCTCTGGATGATGCAAACCCTACAAGACTTGCAAATCAAATGTTCACCTCCTATCTCCATTATGTGTGATAATAAAAGTGCTATTAGTATCTCAAAGAATCCTGTTATGCATTCCAAGACCAAGCACATTCCCATCAAATATCACTTCTTACGTGAACAAGTGCTTGAAAAAAAGTGAAATTGGAGTATGTTTCCTCCAAAGAACCAGTTGCTGATATATTTACCAAACCTCTACCTAGGGAAGCGTTCGAATATCTCAGACAGAAACTGGGAGTAGTCTCTACCATGCAGAGCATCAGATCTACTTAAATACAGAATATTAAATTGGTTGTGAAGTGCTCTGAATGCACAAGTTCAGGGGAAACATTGGTCATATGAAAAGGATGAATTGTTGGTCATATTATGTTTGAAGATGCAGCATGATCTCAGGGGGAGCATGGCATTGTCGGTTCAAAGGATCATGATCAAACTCTTGGCCATTGATGTCAAAGGGGGAGGAAAAGCAACAAAGGGCTTCTATAAGGCCATCAGAGGAAGAGTGTTTCTATCAATGCCAAAGGGGGAGATTGTTGGAAATGTTGTCATTGATGGCAATGGAATTGGCAAAGACAGGAGCAGCACCTAAACTATCCATAAGGAAAAAGAGACAGAGAGGTCGCAAAGGCAACAAATGAAACAGAGGAATTAGAGATAGAGCAGTAGAGTTGAATTAGGGGTTTAATACAGTTTGCAAAGGAGATGACAAAAGGGAAAGCTTCTAGGAAGAGACAAGGTAATAGATTGAAGGACAACTTGAATATCTGACCAATATTTGTATATGTTAATGAAGAACTGTGAAAATTTTGTTAAGTATGGTTGAGTAAATCTGGAATATATATGACCTGTGTGATCAATTTCATAATGGGCAGAGGATACCTACGGTGCCCGGAAAGGAATGAAATCATTTTTGCAATGTTAGGAATATGTATTATATGTGTATTGACTGATGCAATTCCTATGTGGAATCTCCTGAACCTCTGTATGAGTCTCTGCGTATGGAGTTAAATGTGAAACCCTGTTGAGGAATCATGGTAGTAGGATTCGAATTCCAGGATGAGACCTTCTTGTAATGAAGAACTGGATTAGTTTGATATTTGCAGTCATGGAACTACTTGGTTGAATATATGAGGGGCTCTCGAGGCATTCAGTGTATCCATTGAAGAACTTAATGGTGGCAGAGATATGATGCTTTTGAATGTACAGGTAGAAGCGGAACTGTGACAAGATAGAACTCTGAAAAGGAAGGCTGATATGTTATATATATATATCATAGCAGAATTGAAGAATGACATTGAATTGTCACGAGTTAATATTTGTGAGGAAATCCCGTTGGAAATCCTGCCAAAGATTGACTAGAGTTATAGCGCAAACCCAGACTAACCCTTTGGAATCATGAACGGAACCTTGAGCAAAGGGCGGAACCTCGAAGGAGGAACAGTGAAGGCGGTTTATGGTTTTCCTCGCACCGCTTTCAATGGGCAAGCGGTATTCAAGAGGTGGGGAGCGATTCCATAGAATGGGAAACACGCATCCCTGTACGATTTTACAAAAGCGCTTTTCACTATGCGCCATTGCGCGTTATAGTTCAACCCAGGACGCCCAGCGATATCGTTGAGCGTCATTGATCTGGGAAGGGGTCATCGGACAGTTGTCATTTGTTGAATATGCACGAATATTAACACAGATACAACGGACCATCGGACGTTAATGTTCAGCATCGGAGGTCGAGCGATATGTATATACGCCGTTGATCTGGAAGCTTGCTAATCTAATGGTGATCGGACGCTGGACTTGCGCGAAGTTTACTATTGTACGATGGGTTTATTGGATTGGCTATTGACTATGTATGTGGGCCCGGGGTCAAAGGTTTATCATAAGATTAATTTATTTGGAAGTGTTGGATATTTCTATAAAGTCCGAAGGGTTAAACTTTAGACATAAGGTTTGGGGATTCAAATGTTGTAAATATATTTATTTATCAATTTCTTTAAAATTGATAAATAAAATTTAAAAAGAGATCAAAAAGCCCCGTTGGATAAACTAAAAGGAATACTGACAGAGGAATATCGTTAGTGGTTCGTGGTTTTGACTTATGGTTTTAATAAATGCAAAACTATATAAGGAGAAGATAGAGAATAGCGTGTGCATCGTAAGGGTTGTGAACGAAAAATTTCTCCAAGGAATATCTGTATGGGCGAGCTCTATTCTAAACTGATAAATCTGAAACTACGATGCACCCATGGATAGAATGATCTGACGATGATGAATCTCTGGTTTTGAACGACGGACGAAATCATGAAGAACTGGTGTGAGTGTAATGAATGAATAAATCTAGTGGCTTGCAAGGTATGTCATGTGGAAACTGGTCGATCCAGTATGAAAATTGATCAAACGTGTTCCGCAGTAGTGCTGAGGGTCGAAGCCTTCAGTGAGGGGGTTGTAGCTCCCTTCCAGTGGTAGCTTGTTGTATGGATTAATCCGTCTTGCAGACAAGACTGATCTCCCTAGTACTAAAAGTATCTAGCAACAAACACCCAAATTTTGAAAATGCAGCAAGATGATGGAGCTTAGTGAAATGAAGTCGCCTTCACTAGCGGGAAAATCAGGCAGCAGAACTAATTAGCTTAAATCACGACTATGTCTGTTTTAGACATATGAACTGGTTGGGGTTGAGTTTGATTCTTGAAGTATGTGTCATGTTAGTAAAAATAGATGAGACTCTATTTTTGAGGTCAAAGAGGTCGAAGTCTATTTTTAGACTGCCTCTCCTTAAAACAGGGAAGTCAAATATTATTTACCCTTAATAATATTTAGACTATAAACAGCAGTTTACTCTCTTGGAGCACTTCGGTTCGAGCTACAGAAGTGGCTCATGCATCTGACAGAGGAATCACGTGGTTCCCAAGGGTTTGATGGCATCATGCATGGTTGACTTCAGTTGGACTTCAGTGGCAGAAGTTTGGAGGAGTTAATGAGGCAGCTAGTGGAGTTGTGTTCTGTTTATTTTAGTTGAACTAGTTGAGATTAGTTTAACTAGCTAATCAATTAGTTATGAGTGGAGTGAATTAAATATTATTTAATTCATTAATTAGTAACTCATTATTCAACTCAAGAACACATCAGTTCACTACAGTGCATGATCAGTTCAGTGGAGAGCAGTGAAAGAGGTAGATGAAAGGGTGGAGTTAGCTATCAGTTGTGACTATACTGTTGCTATTTGCAACACACAGATAGGTGGAGTAAGCCCATGAGGATTGCGCAGTTCAGGGTGGTGGTTTATCTATATAAAGAGGCCATCCCATAGCATTGAAACACGCAATAGAGGCAAGGAAATTGGCGGTGAGTTTTGAACCAGTAACCTGTTCAAAACTGAGCTAGATTGTGGGTAACTGTATGAGAAAGTACTGAGTACTTGTGAGGAGTATTGTACTGAGTTTGTTACTTGATTTATCCATTATAATATACACAATAGCTGCGGGGTTTTCAGCTATAAGCTTTCCCCATACATACGGTGTTAATGTGTATGATGATTTGATGTGTTATCGCTTGATTTTATTTCCGCATGTGTGATGATCTGAGTTGGTTGAGTGGAAGAGATTATGTGTTGCATATAAATTCAAATTGTATGTGATCAGGATAGTCTCGGTGGATAATTATTTATTATTCAGCAAATTTCTACATGGTATCAGAGCTATTGAAGTTCAGATTGATCATCACAGTGATTACAAACTTATTTCGGTAGACAGAGTCTGCATGCGGTCCAGGTAGCCTCCGGATTCATCTTTCTTCGGAAAGTGAAAGGTCTGGTAAACGCCCCTTGCATTCGATCTCTGTGCTAGAAATAATTTTTTCTCAAGATCTAGAGCGGTTGAGCTTTGAGGTGGAATTCGAAGTTTTGCAGCAGTTTTGTTTTCTTGGTGCCAGTGTTGAAAATGTCTTTCAACGGTTTGCGACTCGAATATGCTCTTGAAGGTAGTTTGAATTATGTTGCATGGAAGGATCGCATGGAAGCAGTATTAGAAGATAATGGTCTGAAGGAGTTCGTAGATACGGATGTCCAAAAGCCCACTGATCCTGCTGAAGTCGATGCATGGAAAAAGAAGATGGCGAAGTGTCGAAGGATCCTGTTGGAGGGCGTCAAGGATCATATTGTATCCGGCCTGCATGGAAAGGCTACTCCATATTTAATGTGGAAAGCTTTGACGGATCTATTCCAGAGTAAGAGCGACCAAAGGAAGCTGGCGCTCAAAGATAAGCTCAGGAACATCAAGATGGAGAAGGGCGACAGTATCGCCAAATACCTCACGAAGTTCACTCAATACAGAGATGAGCTGGGAAGTGTGGGGGTTACTGTCGATGAAGAGGACATGGTCGACCTAGCTCTCCTTGGTCTTCCGAAGGCTTGGCACTCATATCAAGATAGTGTCAATGGTCGGGAGAAGCTGCCGGGATGGGAGTGCCTTTGGGCGGATCTCATGCAGGAGGAGATAAGGAGGACTACTCGAGATGGATCTTCATCAAAGGGAGCTGATGAAGAAAACTGCGCTTTGATGTCCAAAGCTAAGAAAGGGAAGAGTAAGAAAACCTCTCATTCTGGTGCTAAGGGCAAGAAGCAGGATATGGCGAAAGTGAAGTGTTTTCACTGCCATGATCACGGACATTATGCTACCAATTGTCCAAAGAAGAAGAAGAACAAGCAAGCGGGAAGATCTGCAGATGGAGAAGCTTTGGCTTCACAGTTCGAGCTTGACTTTTCACTGATCGCATGCTTGGTTTCAAGTTTTTTGGGATCGGTATGGTTCTTGGACAGCGGTGTGTCATTTCATATGACGGGAGATCGAGATTTGTTCTCAGATCTGGAGGACAAAGATTTGGGTGTGCACATCGAGATGGGAAATGATGGTAGATACAGTGCAACTGGTATTGGTACCATATCCTTTCAGAGGGAGTCTGGTAAACCCTTTGTATTGAAGGATGTCATGCATGTACCTGGATTGAAGAAGAACTTGATCTCTGTGGCGATGTTGGAGGATAAGGGGTATGATGTGGTCTTCGGCGAAGGAAAAGCCTTCCTGCGCAGTAAGACTACTGGAGAGACCCGGAAGATAGGGGTTCGGACCAAGAACCTTTATCAGTTGCAGGTAGATGGTTGCGCAGCTATGGAATGCAAGGCAGGAGAAGTGGTGAGCCGGGATGATGAGGGCGAACTATGGCACAGGAGATTGGGCCACCTTCACCATGGAGCTTTGAAGATTCTGCAACAGATTTCTGTTGGGCTTCCTAAGGGCACCCTTGCGCAGTCAGATCAGTGCAAGGGGTGTACTTTAGGGAAGTATGTGAAAGCCACCTTTCACGAGAAGGATAGTCGCGCCATGACGATCCTTGAGAGAGTTCACATAGACGTGTGTGGTCCTTTCTCAGTTGCTTCGACAGCAAAGCACAGGTATTATGTGATCTTTGTTGATGATTTCTCTCGAAAGTGTTGGATCTTCTTCATGTCGAAGAAGAGCGATACATTCGCGAAGTTCTGTGAGTTTAAAGCACTGGTCGAGAAGGAGTCGAGGAATAAGGTGATTGCTCTAAGGAGTGATAACGGTGGTGAATTCATCTCGGCTGAATTCAAGGAGTTCTGCAGCGCAGAAGGGATTCGGAGAGAGCTCATCGCACCCCATAACCCACAGCAGAACGGGGTGGCTGAGCGGAAGAACAGAACGATCGTGGGTGCTGCACGGGCGATGTTGCATGATCGGGGCCTACCCCTTCACTTGTGGGCTGAGGCATGCAATACAGCAGTGTATGTGCAGAACCGTTGTCCTCACAAGGTTCTTGGCATGAGTACACCAGAGGAGGCTTATTCTGGCAAGAGGCCTGATATTTCCCATTTGCGGATTTTCGGATCTCCTGTCTACATGCATGTCACGAAGGATGCAAGAAGGAAGCTGGATCCAACTGCTGAAGTTGGAATATTTGTGGGGTACACTGATACACCTCACAACTATCGGGTGTATGTGCCAGACAGTCGCAAGACTGTTGTGCGACGGGATATAAAATTTCGGGAGGAGAAAGCCATGCAGTGTTCGCTTGAGAGGGAGCTACACTTGCATGCAGATGAGGAGCTGTTAGTTCCTAAGGAGGAGCTTCCGAATGTGGATCAGCCACAAGAGGAGGTTCAGGAGGTGGAAGAAACCACCCAGGCAGCGCCAACCATCAGAGGGCGCATGCGCACTACAGAAGCTGAGCGACTGGCTCGGGATGCAGAGAAGGTTGTAGGACCACCTGCAGCACAGCGCAGACAGAGACAGTCACCGGATCGGTACACTGGATACATGGCTCTTGTGAGTCAATGTGTTGTGACGGAGCCATCCTCTTTTGAGGAAGCTGTGGAGGAACCCGCATGGGTTGATGCCATGATCGAAGAATATGATTCGATCGTCGGGAACAGTGCATGGGAGATTGTCCCAAGACCGGAGGGGAAATCAGTGGTGGGTTCGCGATGGATCTACAAAGTGAAGCAGGCGGCTGACGGGAGTGTGGAGAAGTACAAGGCGAGATTTGTCGCCGTGGCTTCTCACAGATCGAGGGGATCGATTATGAGGAGACCTTTGCACCTGTCGCAAGGTACTCTTCCATACGGACGATCCTTGCTCTCTCAGCGCAGATGGGGTGGCACATTCATCAGATGGATGTGAAGACTACGTTCCTCAATGGAGTTATTGAGGAAGAGGTGTACATAGAGCAGCCTGAAGGTTTTGAGATCTTCAGCAGTGAGTCGCATGTGTGCCGACTCAAGAGAGCACTGTACGAGCTGAAGCAAGCACCTCGTGCTTGGTACACTCGGATAGACAGCTACTTCACCGGGCTTGGATTCTCCAAGAGTGAGGCGGATCAAAACCTGTACCAGATTGTGGTGGAGGGGAAGCTGTTGATCATCGTACTGTATGTAGATGATCTGATTTTGACTGGCGATGAGCATTTGATACTTTCATGCAAGGAGGATCTTGCACGAGAGTTTGAGATGAAGGACTTGGGCATCCTTCATTATTTTCTGGGATTGGAGATTTGGCAGCGCAGTGGAGGACTGTTTGTTTCTCAGGGAAAGTATGCCCGGGAGATTCTGGAGAGGTTCAACATGCATGGCTGCAAGCCTGTTGACACTCCTCTTCCTGGTGTTTGGAGGAAGGAGGATGCTACTTCAGCGGAGGTAGTGGATGCCATTGTCTATCGACAGTTGGTGGGGTCGCTTATGTATCTGGTCAATACACGACCCGATATATGCTATGCAGTTAACCAGCATTCGCAAGCTATGGTTAAGCCTACCAAGCTCTTTTGGGAAGCGAGGCAAGCATGTATTTAACGTGTATATTAAGTACATCAGGATATAGTTATGGTACGAGACAGGAGGATGGGCCGAAGCTTTCCGGCTTCATGCAGATTGGGCAGGGAGTCCAACGGACCGGAAGAGCACTTCTGGAGGAGTTTTCAGCATTGGGTCGACAGCAGTTTCCTGGTACAGCAGGAAGCAGAGATCCGTGGCACTCGGTTCAGCAGAGGCCGAGTACATGGCAGCAAGCTTGGCTGCATGTGAGGCTATTTGGATGAGGAAGATCCTCGCAGGTTTGTTCAGGTTGCATTTGGAGCCTACGGTGATCTACTGTGATAACCAGAGCTGCATCAAGCTCTCGGCTAATCCAGTATTTCATGATAGGTCCAAACATATCGACATCAGGTACCATCACATCAGAGATTGTGTTCAGCGGAGGATCATGATGCTTTCATATGTTCCCATGGAGGATCGGGATGCCGACATCCTGACGAAGGCGCTCACCAGGAGCAAGTTCGAATTCCACAGAGGCAGGATAGGGATTGCAGATAATCCATATCTTGCTGAGAGGGAGTGTTGAAAATGCAGCAAGATGATGGAGCTTAGTGAAATGAAATCGCCTTCACTAAGTGGGCCCGCAGGCAAATTCTGGCGCAAAATCTATTTTTAGACTATGTCTATTTTTAGACATATGGAGCATGGTTCGGGGATTCCATTTTGAGATTCTTGAAGTATGTGTCATGTTGGTAAAAATAGATGAGACTCTATTTTTGAGGTCAAAGAGGTCGAAGTCTATTTTTAGACTGCCTCTCCTTAAAACAGGGAAGTCAAATATTATTTACCCTTAATAATATTTAGACTATAAACAGCAGTTTACTCTCTTGGAGCACTTCAGTTCGAGCTACAGAAGTGGCTCATGCATCTGATAGAGGAATCACGTGGTTCCCAAGGGTTTGATGGCATCATGCATGGTTGACTTTAGTTGGACTTCAGTGGCAGAAGTTTGGAGGAGTTAATGAGACAGCTAGTGGAGTTGTGTTCTGTTTATTTTAGTTGAACCGATTGAGATTAGTTTAACTAGCTAATCAATTAGTTATGAGTGGAGTGAATTAAATATTATTTAATTCATTAATTAGTAACTCATTATTCAACTCAAGAACACATCAGTTCACTACAGTGCATGATCAGTTCAGTGGAGACGAGTGAAAGAGGTAGATGAAAGGGTGGAGTTAGCTATCAGTTGTGACTATACTGTTGCTATTTGCAACACACAGATAGGTGGAGTAAGCCCATGAGGATTGCGCGGTTCAGGCTGGTGGTTTATCTATATAAAGAGGCCATCCCATAGCATTGAAACACACAATAGAGGCAAGGCAATTGGCGGTGAGTTTTGAACCAGTAACCTGTTCAAAACTGAGCTAGATTGTGAGTAACTGTATGAGAAAGTACTGAGTACTTGTGAGGAGTATTGTACTGAGTTTGTTACTTGATTTATCCATTATAATATACACAATAGTTGCGGGGTTTTCAGCTATAAGCTTTCCCCATACATACTGTGTTAATGTGTATGATGATTTGATGTGTTATCGCTTGATTTTATTTCCGCATGTGTGATGATCTGAGTTGGTTGAGTGGAAGAGATTATGTGTTGCATATAAATTCGAATTGTATGTGATCAGGATAGTCTCGCTAGATAATTAATCATTATTCATCAAATTTCTACACCAAATAGACTAATCTTTCTCTAAGCATATATGATCTATGAAAAGCTCTATATAGGTGTAAAAGACTTACCATTTGTCCAATGCTTGTTTGAAGTTGTTGTTATCCCTCACGCACTTGAAGGAGTTTCGCTTGTAAACTTGCAGTCACAAACAAGAAAAATATTACATAGCACCTGTATAGAAATCATCATAAACCATGCTTATCATAGTGATCAAGGAATCTATGAAATAAACCATTGATTGAAAGCTTATTGAGAAAAATGAGTATATTTTTATTAATTTCAAAAGAAGAAAATCCTTACAACCTGAGCCTTGATGTTGCACAGGACTTTCCGGGGTCCGAAGCAGGAGTCTCCTTTACTTTGATAAGCTTTTCACTCCTCCAACCAAGACAAATAGAGGTATGTAATCTCTCCTCACAAAATTCTTAGTTAACTGAGTCTAAATCTCAACAACACTTAACTTCAAATATTCTAAAAGCTTGAACTCCCTTTGAGGCTACCCAATGCCTCTTTTTATAGTGGAAAAGAGGAAGTTTTAAGTTCCAAGTATGAAGGGATAGAATCCTCCTTCAAAGGGATAAGCTCCTCACATCAAGGGGTTAGCTCCATAAGGTAAGGGATTCATGCACCTCACAAGAGCGGTTCTGCCACTGCAAGATCCATTCTAGAAGCTTCCAGAATTTACTTTAATTGAGATTTTTGGGATTTACTTGCGCCTTTTTAATCTTACAGGGGTCCGCACCTATAACAAAGATAAAGTGTGTTCAGGAACGCAGGAAAGCTGAACATTGGGTGCGGGACCGCAGGCAAGATAGCCAGAAAATGCGGCACCAAAGTTTAGGAGACTTTTAGGAATTTTTTCTGATTTTCAAGGCTTGACATGAGGAACTGATATGTTAGACTTGCAAAAGGGAGAAATATGAGTAATAATGAGCTCATACACATGGCAGAATGTCAGGATGACAATTTTCAGTGTAACAGATTGCCCCCTAAAGTGCAAAGTCTGGAATAGATGATGCTGAAGTTTGTCATATATGAAGAGTGCAGTACTTTATCATTTCAAGGATCATCCCGTGGTCACCCCAGTCAGTACCTATAAAAACATTCAATGCAAAATATATATGTATATATATCATCACTGAGGTAGGCATTCCCATACTCAGATTAAACTAAGAAACTAATTCAATTGTTTTGATACAGGAATGATTTTGAGTACATCACAGTATAGACATATGTGAACATAGTATGGACGCAGCCATCTATTTATAAATAGTCCACTATATAAATGATAACAAAATTCCTCGCAACCTGGATGGTAGAAACTAGATCCAGGGTCTTGATTTCCGCATCTCAAACTAGTACGATTCTATCCATGCGAATGAATGTGTCGAAGTCGAACATGGTAGAAACCACCTGATTACCAGTCAATGATGTAAATTGTTAACAAGTGTGAGAGTAGCCACCAGTAATGTCAATGACTCTCAAAGTACCCAGTACAATCCATGAAATGTGAATGAATGAGCTGAAGTCGAACATATCACGGAATCATTCGATCGAAGGTTGATGATGTAACCCGTCGTCGAAAGCGAGAAACCTGCCATTAAGGCATGCAGATTTCAAGGTACTGACGATTTATAGATCAACTTCCCAGATAATGAGTTGTCGTCGATAGAAAGCGATCCGTCGTAGGCAAGCCCACAACACGAAATCATAGATCAAGTTTTGAAAATATATCAGCAAGGACTGACTCAGGGATGGTCAAAATGGATGACAGATATTTTGCAAATGAATGGTTTATTTAAATTGTCCTCTTGAACACATAACGACACTGCAGATGTCTTGGCGACAATTGACCTAAAGCTAATACCCAGAAACCGGATGAAAATTTTCAATGAGGTTTGATTAACTTGTTAGGCAAAGGATTTCCCAAACTAGGTGAATGAAAGTGTTGTGTTCAAGAGTGGTTGACTAAATTTTCGAAGAATCAAAATACAACAAACACGCCCATTTTCCTCTCTTTTCCCCCACCATTTCTGGCAAGCACCTCTTTATTTTTGACAAGATTGAGGAGGATAACATTTGCTTGTTTATAAGCTCATCCTTCGGGTGAGTCCAACTTAGTTTAAGATTCAAACCCTAAGAAGGAGTGGTCCGTTCCTGTTTGAAATTGAACAGGTCCTTTACTGTTAAATTTTAACGAGTCCAGTATAGGAGAAACTCGTTGTTTTTCAATTTTAGGGAGTCAAAAGAAAAAACTTAAGAAAACTCCATGGGTGTACTTTTTTGTAAATTTAGTCTCCCAGGCCCGAAAAAGGATAAAATAATGCGAGAGAGAACTCTATTGACCGTAATTATTCAACGTATACCTTTTTCGTAAATAGTCCATTTCAGTCCGTAAAAGGGGTAAACTTATACTGAAGGGACGATTATTATTTTACTTTAACGAGTTCGAACAATCAAGTACTCGGCAATCTTTTCATTTTTAGAGAGTCTGAAAAGGGCTTAAAAGAGGACTCCAATGTTTCGCTTTTTCGTGAATTTTTGAAAGAGTCCGAAAAAGTGATAAAAGTATGCTCTTTGTTGAAAAATGCTCAACTCTCCTGAAAAATCCAATTTTTGCACAAAAACTTGAAATATTACACATACGTGTTTAAGATGAGTAAAAATGCTTCAAAAATACCCTTTTTAAGGTGAAAAATAAATAAATTAAAAATTCATCTATTCGAAAAAACCTATAAAAATGACTTTTTCAACTTGATTTTTACCATTCAAGTTCAGAGTGAAAAGTAGAAGCTTTTGGGTAAAAAAGTTCCTGTGAAGATTCTGGAAAATCCGTCCATGGAAATCGAGAACCGTCAGTCCCAGGTAATCCAATACCTCTTAATCTTGCATTTCATCTATTTACAATTCGTTTTTAGGCTTTAAATTTTATTTTTAAGGGAAAAATATGGTTCAAAAATCGCCCGCGGGGGTCCGCAAGTGACACATATGGTACCTGCGGACCCCGAATTTTTTCTACAAAGAAAAAAGTCATGGGTCCGCACTTTCCCTACAAATCGTGTGCGTTCCTACGCACTGTTTACAAAGGTAAAGTGCGGTCCCCGTACGTTTAAATTTAAAACTCAAATTTCTCTTTTGCTGCCCAAAATTTTTCAAATTAGATTGTTCTAATCTATCTTTTTATGTATTTTAGTATTAACAAGATGTTGATTTGGATAGAATGTGAACACGAGGATGTGGATGACGCCGCAATGCTCCATATTCCCACAATGCAAGCATTAAGAGCATGTGGTTTATATAAATTCTGGGCCATCCAAGGCATGAGAGCACAGGTAGAGCTCCTGACATGGCTGGTAAACAGGTGGAATTTGCAGGACCAGTTTTTCATTATTGGTGGCCACCGGCTTGAAATCGAGATGGAGGAAATTTGTTTTCTGACTGGTTTGTCTAAGAGGGGCAAACAACTCTCCTTGTTTGGGACTAGGCCAGGTGGCCAGACTGTCGCTAGTCTTCAGCAAGCATTCTGTAATGATGAACCAGACCCCAGGGACAAATGGATTGATATAAAAACTATCATCCGTCCCGAGCTGAAAGTTATTTCATTTACTGTTACCAGGCTGTGCGGGCGTGCAGCATTGCATGTAGCTACCGGTTCTCAGATGCGCATTGCTGTGGACTGTTTTCGCTACACCATTTTCAACTAGTGTGACGCTGTGTTGGCTAAGATAAAAGGCCAAATAACTAGAGTGAAAAATAGGAAACTGAATAACTTTGGATATGGATCCATCATCGTCTCCTTTTCTCTAGAGAGGATTCTGATGCTAGCTCCACAGAGTATCCCTGTTGATGCTGGTCGACTTAGAGAACCTGGGATGGTTCGTTGGTCTGCACTGATGGCCCGTCACGGTATTGAGGGCGCTGAGATTGTTCGATTTCCTTCTTCATATTTTCGTTGGCTGGATCACCAATTTTTTGTCATAGAGGACTTTCCATACGTCGGGATAGATTTCCGCAGTGACCGAGAGATGACCCTCCCAGTAGGGGAACAGTGGGATGACTCAGGTAAAAAATCTTTCTTCAACAGTTTCTACGTTCTAAAAAATTTTATTTTTACATCATCTTGAAAATTAATAACCAAATTTTTTTTGAATACAGATGTGGGCCCACGGCGACCAGCCCATCTCCAACCTTATGAAAGAAGACAACCAGTTGCAGCCACACCAACTCCAGCAGACCAATCAGCAGAAATCTTGACTGATTTAGAGCATCATTTAGAGCGTTTGACTCTAGATATTCCGGAGACAGACATAGATGACATTCCACACAGATTACAGAGATACGTGATTGGTGTTCCAGGACCTTTTAGGAAGTTCCTGTGCAGGGTGGCTCGGGCAGTGGTTTCTTATCGTGATCACCATCAGTGATGGGATGATCATGTTGTAGACTCATATTTTTGACTTTTTGTGTTATCATTTGCCGATCATAAGGTGTTTCCAACCTATGATCGAAGACGATGTATATTTTTTTAAAACACTTCTATCCTATGACATATATCACTATTTACCGGCTATCTGCGTACATTTAATGAATGTTGTTTGTTTCACTGTTTCGATCACTGCAAATGTAAATTTATCATACCAGAAGCAACTGCATCTGCTAATGTATTTAAATGTATTGGAATATGTTGATATTCAATGTATTCAAATTCAGGTTCCAAGAGACGAACTCTTAAAAATAACCGTAACAACACTGGATTTCTAATGGCATAAACCCTGTTAAGCTGTAATACAACAAGTTCAGAATCCAACCTCACAATCAAACTTCGAATCCTAAATGATATGGACTCAAATAATAACTCAATCACTGCACTATACTCGGCAATGTTATTTGTTGTTTGACCAAGGCTTACCCCATGCATGGAAACTAACTCGTCAGAGGGTGAATAGATAACCCATGCTGCGGAAGAAATGTTCCGTGTACTACGACAAGCACCATCAGCAAAACCAATGTAGGTTTGAAGAGACGTCGACATCTGCAATATCAAGAGTAAAACTCAGATAAGCAGGAATAGTGATAAAAACACACTTCTAAACTAGGCACACCTTTCTAATCTAAGACACACCAGCAGTAAAGAAATCTAACCTAAAAAATAAAAGATCTCCACACCAGGTTTAAGCATAATATCGCTTCAGATATAACCCATTTCTGGGCTTATATAAAGGGATACCATCAAAATCTATCAGCTCATAGGCCCCTTTTTCCAGCGTTCGCTTAACAATAAAAGGACCATGCCACATGGGCACAAATTTCCCAGCTCCTAGGTTATCATTGGCTTGATCATAAACTAAGACTAGGTCTCCTTCTGAAAAATTTTGAGGGGTAACACTTCTATCATACTGAGATTTTACTCTTTTGACATGAGCCTCGTTTGCTATTGCAGGGTTTCTCCGATTTTCATCCAATTGAGCCAAGTACAAAAAACGTTTCTCCTCTTCAGACGTAGCTGGGAGTAACTCTATGGCTAATTTCAAAGATGGAATTTCGCATTCAATCGGCAACACAGCTTCCAAACCGTAAACGACTTGAAAGGGAGTGAAACCAATTTATGTTTTGACTGAGGTTCGATATGCCCAAAGTGCTGAAAATAACATGGAATGCCAATTCGTCTTGTGAATACCAATAATTCGTCTGATCATGGTGACTAAAACTTTATTTATGGCTTCAACCAGACCATTGGCTTGCAGATAATATGGAGTGGAACTATCGTGGTGCAGGCCAAGATGTTCTGTCATTTCAGTCATCATGACATTCCGAAAATGGCTTCCATGATCAGTAATAATGGCTTGAGGAACACCGAACCTAGCAATTATGTGATTAAATACGAAAGTTGCAACAGTCTTGTCGTCAGTCGAAAATGTAGGCATCGCCTCGGCCCACTTAGTAAAATAATCTACTTCTAAGATAATATAGGCATGCCCCCCGGCCGAGTGAGGGTTACATGTAATAAAATGTTGGCAATATGATGCCATGTGTTTTCCTTGATGGAAACCTAATTAATGAAGGACTTACAGAACTGTGACAGGGAAGAACTTCGAACATACCATGGAAGGTAATGTATTGAAGACAGAATGACATGGGGAGATCATTGGAATATTGTCATTAATGATAAAGGATGTGGAAAAGGAATTGGCAAAGGCATGGGCAACGAAGAAGAACAGAAGAGTTGCAGAGATCAACGATCAGCAGTATCAGCAGCAAAGAATAGAGGAAAGATGCATTTATAGAGACAAGCAGTACATTGAAGGAGAATTGTCCGAAGACTGGGTTGATTTGATTTTACAGAAATTATAATCCCTGCGAAATTTAATTCATGTATAAATATAATGTATGGAGGAGAAAGAAAATCTGTGTATGGTTGAGTTTCGATGATACTCTGTTAATAACCAGAGCAATTGGGGCTTTGATTGGTTCAATTCTCGTACGAAATTTCCTGCAACTCTGTCTGATGATCTATGGATAGATTCGTGCTTTTATCAGGTTGCTAAGGTGTCGGTACAGTGAGCCATGGACGCGTTCTGTATGTGCATAACACATTATATATATATATATATATATATATTTCATCTCACGGGAAGAATACTTAAAAGCAAAGAGGTTTGAACTTTAGAGTTGGCGCAGATTAGTAAATGGAAGATTATTGGTTAATTTATTTCACATAAAGAGGCGAGAATTCATATATATATATATATATATATATATATATATATATATATATATACACACCAGCGGAACCTAGAGTACGGAGCGATTGAGCAGGATGATCTTTGTTTAAAAGCTGCGAGTGAATAGTGAAGGTGGTTTTAGGTTTTCCGCACCACCTTTGGACTGGAGATAAGGTAGAATTCGAATTAGCGGTGTTCCATAGGAGGAGGTGTTGACGTAAAGTCCACACGACACCAATCGCACGATAACGATAGTCCATCGTGCGTTAAAGCCCGTACCAGGACGGCCAACAAAATTGCTTTTGCACCATCGATCTGAAAGGGGGCAATTGGACGGTGATCGTGCGTCGGACTTTCCCGGAGATTAATCAAGATACGCGAAGAATAACACAAGTATGATGCGCCATTGCGCATTATTGCTCGTGCAAATTTCCCAAGCAATATCCGTCGATCTTGGAGGCTCGCAATCCAACGATGATCGGGCACTGGACTTGCGCGAAGTTTATTTTGGGACGAAGGGGCGCATATGTGGGCCAGGGGTCAAAGTTTTATTGAAATATTAAACTATTTGAAAGCATTGGATATTGTTTATAAAGTCCGAAGAAGGGTTTAAAACTTTGTAAATATATTTATTTATCAATTTCTTCAAATTGATAAATAAATTAAAAAGAAATCAAAGAGGTACGTAAGGGTGCTAAAGGAAATATCGTCCAGGAATACCATTAGTAATTGAATGGTTTTGACCCATGGTTTTAATAAGGGCGAAAACTATATAAAGTGATGAGAATTTTGAAGAAGTGGGTGAATGTGATTGATAATAAAAAAAAGAAACAAATCTCCTTTGGAGATATCTGTAGGAATAAAACCTGATATATCTGAATCGACGGTGCACGTGAAAATATAATGATCAGATCGACTAACGAAAGGATGAAGAACATGTGCATGCGTAAGGGTGATGAATGAATGAAGCTCTCAAAGGAATATCTGGATGGGCAAACTCAGTTCTTAACTGTAAAATCTGAATGAACCTCTGGTCTTAAACGACGAACAAAGTCATGAATAACTGGTGCTTGTTTGCTACAAGAACACATATGAATCCGGGTAAGTTTTTGTAGATCCAGCCTGCTCTGCAAACATATTATTATTACAGGTCCATACAAGAACAACATGTATATATATATGTGAGTCATCTACATTGAAAGTGCATATGACAGTTGGGGTTTCTGAAGATTAATATACACAGAAGGATACATGGGATGTTGAATGCATATATTCTCTGAAGTTTGGATTACGTCTGATGTATAGGTTACAGTGGTCACACTATGAAGAATTAGGGAAAATATGTTTGTTGATAATTGAATAAAGGGTTGCATTGAAACTGTTTGAACCAGTGTGAAAATTGATGAAAGGTGGTCTGCAGTGGATCAGACGGTTGAAGCCTTCTGTATATAGAAGTTGATGTTATGATCAGGGGGTTGTAGCTCCCTTCCAGGAGAGGCTGGTAAATGAGAGAAGGTTGTAGCCTTCTGCAGGTGGGTGCCTGCGTGCTGGTATAAGTCTGCGCCAGCACAGAAATTGTAATATGTTTTCTTTGTAATAAAATATTGAAGACAGAGACTTCAACAGCGGTGGTTTTCTCCCGAATTGGGTTTCCACCTTAAATCTTGGTGTTCATATGTGTTGCTTATGTTTGATGGTTTGTATAGTTATTTCTATTCATGCTTGCTACTTATCTGATGAATAAATGATGCAATGATCTAAGTAAAGACATGATAAGATCTTTGGACATACAAGTTGGATGCAGTAATGTAACATATGTTTTTAAGAGAAAGGAAAACTAAAAATTTTTCAGTCAGCTCTAAATACTGATTCACCCCCCCTCTCAGTATTTTTCCCAACAATTGGTATCATAGCAGGTCCTTCTGAAAAGGCTTAACCGCTAGAAGGAAGATCAAGCAAGATGAGCAATCAAGATGGAACAGCATCTATCAGGCCTCCACTCTTCAACGGAAACAATTTAATCTTCTGGAAAACAAGGATGAGATCTTATCTTCAGTCTCTAGGAGCAGAGGTATGGGAAATTTTTGAAGGAGGATATCAATATCCAGCTGCAGTACCAACAGATCCAACGGAAATAAAGAACTATGAAACAAATGCAAAGGCGGTCAATGCTCTATTGGGAAGTCTAACTGAATTAGAATTTGTCAAAGTCATGCAGCTAAATACAGCAAAGGAAATATGGGACCAGATCATTCTAAGTTATGAAGGTGATGCAAAGGTAAAAAGTGCTAAACTACAAACTCTCAGAATTCAATATGAAAATCTAAAAATGGATAATGAGGAGAGCATTGCCAATTTCTTTTTACGTCTTGATGATATTGTAAATCGTATGAGAAATATGGGAGAAACAATAACCGAATCTACTTTGGTTGAGAAAGTCTTAAGATCACTAACAACAAAATTTGAGTCAAAAGTTTCTGCTCTTGAAGAAAAATAGGATCTTCAAAATCTTACTGTGGTGCAACTTCATGGCATACTAATTGCATATGAAATGAGAAGAGGAGGACCATCTGAAGTCAAAGAAGCAGTCTTTAGAACTTCTACAAAAGGGAAGGAATTACAAAAAAAAGAAGGATCAGGATATATCTCAGAAGAAGAAGAGATAAACTTTGTAAATAAACTTCAAATTGGGACAGGACGGTTCAGAGGTAAGCTTCCTTTCAAATGTTTTGATTGTGGAAGAGTTGGACATTATGCAGCTAAGTGTCCTTATAAAGAAACACATAAAAAGGGGAAGGAAGTTGCAAGAAGGAATAAGAATCGTTTTAGCACTAAAAAGAGTTACTATACTCATGAGGATAGTGATGGGTTATCTGATAGTGAGGAAGAATGTGAACAAGATCTTAGACTTCTCATGGCATTTGAAAAAGATTCTAGAGAAGAAAAGGATACTTTTATGGATGCTCTAGAAGACAGTGATTTTCTTGATGAAAATAATAAACTCAAAATTTGCTTAGAAGAGAGTAAAATAACCATAGAGACTCTGAAAAATCAACTTGAAGAAAAGGAAAAACACAATGAGAAATTAGAGTGTGAAGTAGTAAGCCTAAGAAAAGAACTTGAGAAAGAAAAAACATTGAATCTTAGATTTGCTAAAGGATCTGAAACGTTAGATGAGATTATCAAGGTACAACGTTCTCCTCTTATAAAGACAGGTCTTGGATTTATTGGAGAATCTTCCCAGGCTTCAGCACCAAATTATCTAAAATCAGTTATAGCTGGTTTACAACATGCTGCCACTCAACAAGGGAATAAATAATCTTTACAGGTAAAGCATGATCATCTCAATTCAAAGAACTCTAACAGGAATGGCTTTCAAAGAAACACCAATCAACAAATAAATTCATATAGAAGATTTTATGATCGCAGAAATTTCTTCTTCAATGGACAATGTTTCTCATGTCACAATTTTGGTCATAAAGTTGTTCAATGTGTTGCATATAAAACCATCATGACAAGAGAAGCAAGAAAGAAAAGGATTGATATTGAAACAACAAAGAATACTTATAACAACTTTTCTCCTCTTCAAAATGAAGTTGAATGTGCTTATTGCAATAACTTTGGCCATGAAGAATCAGAATGCAGGAGCAAAGTTCAGCCAAAAGAACATATTCCTTCAAGCTCCAAAGTATGGAAAAAGAAGGAATTACAGATGGAAAATTGTGGCATAGCGTTATTTGCAGAAGATGAAGAAAACCAATGGTACATTGATAGTGGATGCTCAAGACACATGACAGGTGATAAAGACAAACTTCTTACATATAGTGCTCTAGAAAAAGAAAAGAATGTTACATTTGGAAATGATACTCCAGCGGTCATTAAAGGAAAAGGGTCTGCGTTTCTATAAGAAAAAGTGAAAGCTAATGAAGTCATGTATGTGTATGGATTAAAGCATAACTTGTTAAGTGTAAGTCAAATGTGTGATCAAGGAACTGAAGTTGTCTTTAGTTCAAAATAATGTGTGGTACGTGATCTTGATACAATTAAAACAATTATCAAAGGGAAAATAACTCCAAACAACCTATATATATTGAATAACTGCAAAGAACAATGTTATTTGAGTAAATCTTCAGAAAATTGGCTATGGCATAGAAGGTTGGGGCATTTGAGCTTCTCTCAAATCAACAAATCAAGCAGACTTAAAGCTGTTCGTGATCTTCCCAATATTACTCTACCTGAAAATATCATATGTAAATCTTGCCAATTCGGTAAGCAAACCAGAGTACAATTTAATGCCAAGGAAGGATCATCAAGTAAGCCTCTTGAACTCATTCATACTGACATATGTGGACCTATGAGGAAAAAGTCACCACGAGGTGAGGAATACTATATCTTATTCATTGATGATTTCTCTAGAATGTGTTGGATTGGGCTGCTTAAACACAAAGATGAAGCATTTGAGAAATTTCAGATCTTTAAAGCACTAGTTGAGAATGAGTTAGATCTAAAAATCAAGTTTCTCAGATCTGATAGAGGAGGAGAATATACATCCAATGAATTCCTTGAATTTTGTGAACAACATGGCATAAAAAGACAGTTTTCTGTAGCAGGCACTCCACAACAAAATGGCGTTGCAGAGAGAATGAACAGAACAGTTCAACAAATGGATAGAGCTATGCTTGATGATTCTGGAACACCTGACACATTTTGGGGAGAAGCAGCACATACAGCAGTCAACATTCTCAACAAAGCACATGTTCGAGTAAATAGTGATAAAACTCCATATGAACTTTGGTATGGTAATCCTCCCACTATAAAGCATTTTAGAATTTTTGGGAGCAAATGCTTTATCAAGAATAATGATGAAAAACTTGGCAAGTTTGAACCCAGAGCAGATGAAGGAATATTTCTTGGTTACTCCTCTAGGAGTAGGGCATATAAATGTTACAATAAAAGACTTAGGAAGATTGTTGAATGTATTGATGTTGTTATTGATGAGTCTCCTGCAGCTCCAAAAGAAGAAAATAAAACAATAGATGAAGATGATGATGACACATATCCTTCTACATCAAATAATAATGATACAAACAATGAACCCAGTGAAGAACCCGAAGATGAATTGTCTGAAAAGGCTCCATCCAGATATGTTCAAAAGAACCATCCAGAATCTCAAATTTTGGGAGAAAAGGGATCAGGTGTACAAACAAGAAGGACTCTTATGGGATCATCTAGCAATCTGGCATTTCTGTCCACTATTGAACCTCACAGTGTTAGTCAAGCCAGAAAAGATGAATGCTGGATTCAAGCCATGAATGAAGAGCTTGATCAAATTGAAAAGAATCACACTTGGGAATTAGTACCAAGACCTCAGGACAAAAATGTCATTGGAACTAAATGGATATTCAAAAACAAGTTAAATGAGAATGGGGATGTTATAAGAAATAAAGCTAGACTTGTTTGCAAGGGGTATGCTCAACAAGAAGGTATAGACTTTGAAGAAAATTTTTCTCCTGTAGCTAGACTTGAAGCCATAAGAATGTTTCTTGCTTTTTCAAGCTTCCAAAAAATCAAAGTTTATCAAATGGATGTTAAATCTTCTTTTCTCAATGGTGATCTAGAAGAAGAAGTTTATATAGAACAACCAAAAGGTTTCATCTTGGAAAATGATGAAAAACTTGTTTGTAGACTTAAGAAAGCTCTATATGGTCTCAAACAAGCTCCAAGGGCATGGTACTATCGTCTTGACAAATATCTCCATCAACAAGGATTCTCAAAAGGATCTGCTGATATCAACTTATACACAAAAACTGAAAATGACAAACTATTAATTGTGGTTGTATATGTTGATGATATCATTTTTGGAAGTAATGAAGAATCTATGAGTCAGAAATTTGCTTCTGATATGCAGCAAGAATTTGAAATGTCTTTACTTGGGGAACTAACATTCTTTCTTGGTTTGCAAGTGCAACAAGCAACAGATGGCATTTTCTTATCACAAGAAAAATACCTTAAGCAAATCCTAAAGAAGTATGGCATGGAAGATTGCAAGCCTGTAAGTACACCAATGATAACCGGATGTAATCTCAGTTCTAGTGATGATTCTCCCACGGTGAATCAACCAGAATACAGATCTATGATAGGAAGTCTACTTTATCTCACTGGGACAAGACCAGACATTATGCATGCAGTTGGGATTTTTGGACGATTTCAAGCCAATCCAAAAGAGTCTCACCTTCAGGCTGTAAAAATAATATTCAAATATCTACAAGGAACTCAAGATTTTGGACTATGGTATCCAAAGAATGTTGATCTTACTCTTCATGCATACACTGATGCAGATTGGGCTGGAAGTATTGATGATCGGAAAAGCACTAGTGGTGGTGCATTCTATATGGGGCCCCGGTTAGTATCTTGGTTTAGCAAAAAGAAAAGCTCCATTGCTTTATCTACAGCAGAAGCAGAATATGTGGCTGCAGCATCATGTTGCACTCAACTTCTTTGGATGATGCAAACCCTACAAGATTTTCAAATCAAATGTTCACCACCTATCTCCATTATGTGTGATAACACAAGTGCCATCAGTATCTCAAAGAATCCTGTTATGCATTCCAAGACCAAGCACATTCCCATCAAATATCATTTCTTACGAGAACAAGTGCTTGAGCAAAAGGTAAAATTGAAGTGTGTTTCCTCCAAAGAACAAGTTGCTGATATATTTACCAAACATCTACCCAGGGAAGCGTTCGAATATATCAAACAGAAACTGGGAGTAATCTCTGCCATGCAGAGGATCCGATCTACTTAATTACAGAATACTAAATTGGTTGTGAGGTGCTGGTGGGCATCTCTGATTGCACAGGCTAAGGGGGAGCATTGGTCATATGACAAGGCATGACCTCAGGGGGAGCATGGTATTGTCAAACCTTTTCCCTTGATGTCAAAGGGGGAGAGTATCATGGTGTTTGAATAATGGTAGTATCATGGTGTTTGAATAATGGTTACAATCAATGTATCTATCTACTGTAATGATCAAACACTATCATGGTTGCCATCAAGTCCAAAGGGGGAGATTTTTGGCAATATGATGCCATGTGTTGTCCTTGATGGCAACCTAATTAATGAAGAACTTGTAGAACTGTGACAGGGAAGAAATTCGAACATACCATGGAAGGTAATGTATTGAAGATAGAATGACATGGGGAGATCATTGGAATAATGTCATTAATGATAAAGGATGTGGCAAAGGAATTGGCAAAGGCATGGGAAACGAAGAAGAATAGCAGAGTTGCAGAGATCAACGATCAGCAGGATCAGCAGCAAAGAATAGAGGAAAGATGCATTTATTGATTTGATTTTACAGAAATTATAATCCCTGCGAAAGTTAATTCATGTATAAATATAATGTATGGAGGAGAAAGAAAATCTGTATATGGTTGAGTTTCGGTGATACTCTGATAATAACCAGAGCAATTGGGGCTTTGATTAGTTCAATTATCGTACGAAATTTCCTGCAACTCTATGTGATGATATATGGATAGATTTGTGCTCTTATCAGGTTGCTAAGGCGCTTTCTGTATATACAGAACACATTATCTATATATATATATATATATATATATATATATATATAACCTTCAGAAGAATACTTAAAATGAAGTTTGGCTTTAGAGATGGCGCAGTTTCGTAAACGGAACCTGGAATACAGAGCGATTGAACGGATGAACACTGTTTAAAAACTGCGAGTGAATAGTGAAGGTGGTTTCCGGGTTTTTCCGCACCACCTTTGGATGATAGGTGGTATTCCCAAATAGGCAGCGATTCCATAGAGGTGTTGACACGCGTCCCTGCAAAACCGTCAATCACACGATAACGATAGTCCTTCGCACGTTAAAGCCCATACCAGGACAGCCGACGAAATTGGTTTTGCACCGTCGATCTGAAAGGGGGAAATCGGATGGTGATCATGCGTCGGACTTTCCTGGAGATTAATCAAGATGCGAAAATAATAACACAAGTATGATGCGCCATCGCTCATTATTGCTCGTGCAAATTGCCCAAGCGATATCCGTCGATCTTGGAGGCTCGCAATCCAACGGTGATCGGGCACTGGGCTTGCACGAAGTTTAGTTTGGGACGAAGGGGTGCATATGTGGGTCAGGGGTTAAAGTTTTATTGAAATATTAAACTATTTGAAAGCATTGGATATTGTTTATAAAGTCCGAAGAAGGGTTTAAAACTTTGTAAATATATTTATTTATCAATTTCTTCAAATTGATAAATAAATTAAAAAGGAATCAAAGAGGTACGTAAGGGTGCTAAAGGAAATACCGTCCAGGAATACCATTAGTAATTGAATGGTTTTGACCCATGGTTTTAATAAGGGTGAAAACTATATAAAGTGATGAGAATTTTGAAGAAGTGTGTGAATGGATGAATAAAAAAAAAATGAATCTACTTTGGAGATATTTGTAGTAATAAACCCTGATATATCTGAATCGACGGTGCACGTGAAAATATAATGATCATATCGACTAAAAAAAGGATGAAGAACATGTGCATGCTTAAGGGTGATGAATGAATGAAGCTCTCAAAGGAATATCTGGATGGGGGAACTCAGTTCTTAACTGTAAAATCTGAATGAACCTCTAGTCTTAAACGACGAATGAAGTCATGAAGAACTGACGCTTGTCTGCTACAAGAACACATATGAATCCAGGTAATTTTTTGTAGATCCGGCCTGCTTTGCAAACATATTATTATTATAGGTACATACAAGAACAACACGTATATATATGCGAGTCATTTACATTGAAAGTGTATATGACAGTTGGGGTTTCTGAAGATTAATATACACAGAAGGATACACGGGATGTTGAATGCATATATTCTCTGAAGTCTGGATTAATTCTGATGTATAGGTTACATTGGTCACACTATGAAGAATTAGGGAAAATATGTTTGTTGATAATTGAATAAAAGGTTGCATTGAAACTGTTTGAACCTGTGTGAAAATTGATGAAAAGTGGTCTGCAGTGGATCAGACGGTTGAAGCCTTCTGTATATAGAAGCTGATGTTATGATCAGGGGGTTGTAGCTCCCTTCCAGGAGAGGCTGGTAAATGAAAGAAGGTTGTAGCCTTCTGCAGGTGGGTGCCTGCGTGCTGGTATAAGTCTGCGCCAACACAGAAATTGTAATATGTTTTCTTTGTAATAAAATATTGAAGACAGAGACTTTAGCAGCGGTGGTTTTCTCCTGAATTGGGTTTCCACCTTAAATCCTGGTGTTCATATGTGTTGCTTATGTTTGATGGTTTGTACAGTTATTTCTATTCATGCTTGGTACTTATCTGATGAATAAATGATGCAATGATCTAAGTAAAGACATGATAAGATCTCTGGACATACAAGTTGGATGCAGTAATGTAACATATGTTTTTAAGAGAAAGGAAAACTAAAAATTTGTCAGTCAGCTCTAAATATTGATTCACCCCCCCCCCCCCCCTCTCAGTATTTTTCCCAACATAAAATCGATACCCCATTTTGTGAAAGGACCAACAGCAATTATGGGATGAAGAGGAGCGGGTGGCGCGCGCATCTTATGATCAAAAAGTTGACAATTGTGGCATTTTCGGACCGCATAAATACAATCCTTGAATAACGACAGCCAGAAATAACCAGCACGCAATATCTTTTGGGCTGTGGCATACCCAGACATATGACCGCCACATGCTCCAGAATGGCAGTCATTTAAAACCTTTTCAGCTTCTTCATGAATAAGACAGCGTCGGAAAACAGAATCTGCTCCACGACGATAAAGTGTATCACCAATAATATTATACTGTTGGGATTGGAAACGTATTTTCCGTCGCTGAGATTGCGAGATTTCAGGCCGAAAAGATTGGGTTTGGAGATAAACGATAATATCTCCATACCATGGATCCAGAGTGCTGATAAGAAACAGAGATTCGTCCGCAATGGGCTGTTCTGCCACAGTTTTAGTATCAGTAGAGGGGAAATCACACATTAGTTCCGCAAAGACCAAGGATTTCTTTGCCTTGGATTTTTCAAATTCCAAGTCGAATTCCTGCAGGATGACGATCCATTTGGAATACTTGCCCCCTATCAATTGTTTGATCAAAATGTACATCATAGGGTTGTAATCAGAAATTACCGTAGTTTTGCGTAACAATATGTAATGTCTAAATCGTTGGACAGCTTGAACAGCTGCCAAAGCCAGTTTCTCCACATGCGTATACTTAATCTCAGTCGGATGCAGATTTCGACTAAGATAGTAAATCACATGTTCAGTATGAGATTCATCTTCCTGAACTAACACCATCCCAATAGTGGAATGAGAAGCAGCGAGGTACAAAATTTAATCCTGGTTGTAGTTGGGAGGATGCAATAACAGTGCCTGGGTCAATGTGTGTTTAAGTGCATCAAAAGATCGATTAGCGATCTCATCCCAAAAGAATGGAATGTTTTGTTTTAGCAACCGGGTAAAACCTTTTGTAAGCTCGGCGTAGTTAGGAATAAATCGACGTAAAAATTTTGCTTTCCCCTACAAACTTTGGAGTTGGCATAAAGTCGAAGGAGGAGGTAATTTGACAATAGCTTCAACCTTCGACGGATCGACGCGAATACCGGCTTTCAAGACAAAAAATCCCAGTAAATGACCCGAATCGACACAAAAAACGCATTTGTGTGGATTCAGCCGAATTCGATAATGCCAACATCTCATAAAGATAGCACGTAAATGTGTGAGATGGTTAGCCCTGCGTGATGAATGAGCAAGTAAATCATCGAGATACAGTTGCACAATGTGCTTAATGTCATGAAACGCATAATACATTGCCCTTTGAAAATTTTCTCCAACGTTCTTCAATCCAAAGGGTAGTTTGCAATAAGAAAATGTCCCCCATGGACAAATAAAAGTTGTTTTTGGCTGATTAGCAGGGAGTATGTTTATTTGATTATACCCTGAAAAGCCATCCATAAAGGAAAACATTTCACTGCCAGCACAATCATCGATTATTTGATCGGTATAGGGAGTTGGATAATTGTCTTTAGGACAAGCTCGATTGATATCCCTATAATCGATACATACTCGTATCGTTCCTTGTTTTTTAGTCACAGGAACAATATTATATACCCAATCCGTTAAGGGAATCGGATAAATGAAACCTGCATGAAGTAATTTTTCAACCTCTGCTTTGATAGAAGCAGCTTTTCTAGGATGCATTTGACGTAGACGTTGACGGACGGGTTTGGCATCCGGGTAAGTCTTAATTTCATGTACAACAATTGAGGGATCAATTCCTGGCATTTCTTCATAGGACCAGGCAAACACATCACGGAATTCTTGAAATAGGGCTTTATAAGTTTGAATTTCTTCTTCAGTACAGGAAGCACCTATATGAATGTTTTCAATTATTCCAGGTTTTACTGAAATGTCAATTGGAATCGTTCGAGAAATATTTTCCAAATTTAACTCAGAATCGGGATTTTTCAATGGATTATGCGGTTCTTTGACATATTCAGCAGTAAAAATTGAAGCGAAATCATCTTCAAAATGATCTAGTTCAGGTAAAAATGAAGATCGGTGATGTAGATATTCCCATGGTAAATCGTCAACAGACAAGAATTCACGAATCTGCTCATTAGTATGAACAAGTTCAGGAAATGTCATCGTAGCTGAACTAGATATTGAAAGTGATTCCTCATGGATCCCATTCATTGGATCAATTTTGGTTGAAGAGGGGTCGGAAAATGACTGTACAGCCTGATATGCAAGTTCAAATGGACTCAAAGGCATCATGCCATCAATTGAATCTAACTCGGATTCGGAAGGTACGATCCAAGGATCATCAAACATAACAGAGTCTGACGAAATCATATGAATAGTTGCAACAGAAGGCGATAAGTTAGGAGGAGGAATGGCAAAAGTTCCTAGCAAACTAGAATCTTTAAGCAAACCTACTCCAACATCCTTGTACGGGATAGCCACTTTACCAACATGCTGGATTGTTTCTGTAGAGGCTGGGTCGGAAGAAAAATAAGTTAACTGATCTATTGTAACGATCCTTCCTTGATATGGAAATTTTATGAGCCGGAAGACCGAAGAAACAACAGCATTCATAGCGTAAGACCAACTACGACCCAGAATAAGGTTGTAATCAAGAGGGGCATCAACCACTTCCACATCTAGATTTATGATTTTACCTTCAACCCCTATGGGTAAATCCTGCAAAATACCAAAAGGGTGGAAACCTCGACCATCAAAAGCCTTAAGAATCGTCAAATATTGGTTCAGTGTAGGAGAACCAAGTGATTTCCAACACTGAATCGACATAATACACGTTGAAGCTCCCTCATCAATCACATTCTGATAGATCGGTCTGTTTTTTACTGTCACCGGAATCTGGAAAGCCATTTGGTGAGGCAGGCGAGGTGTACTATTTTCTAGATCAAAGATTATAAGATTAGAATCCTGAATATCAACAACTCCTATGGCAGACAAAATCAATTTACGCTGTGATGGGCATGATTGCAGCACTTCCAAAGCCAACATCGCTGAAGGAGAAATAGCTAAGTCCTCAACAATGTTGTAATTCGGAGCAGCTCTCGCATGTGGATTGAAAGCTGATTTACGAAGAACACCTTTAGCAGGCGGTTTGATTATTAAGTCTGAGTTTGGTTTCTCGATCTGTAGCAGACCAGAAACAGGAGGAGGTGTAGTTGATGTATTTGCATTAGAAGATTCTGCTTCTTTACTATCAAAAGGATTCTTAGTACCATAATCTTTTGATCGCGTCACAATCCTTACACGATACATCATCAAAATGGGCTCTTCTGAAGCAGTCGAGGTAGAACCAACCATCTTACTATCTTGAGTTGGAAAGGGATCCTTCAAGACAGCAGGTTGTGAACCTTTGACGAATTTCACAACCTCGGCCCGATGTGGGCATTACTTAGTAAAATCATCTTCGTCACAAATGTAACAAGGATAACGTGGTTTACGTTTTTCGTCATTGGATTCATTTTTATCAGTTTTTTCTTTCGAATTCTTTTTGTTTTTACTCTTCCCTTTCTTTTTACTACAGGATTTAGATTTAGCTATAGATGTCTCCACAACATGAATATCGGCAGAAACTTCGGGGGAAGATTCTCCTTTCGGGGAATCAAGTAAAGTTATAATTGGAGAAGAATTCTTTGAATATTTCTTCTTACTTTTAGTATTGACCGTACCAATCATACCGTCAGCAGCATGAGACCCTGAAGGAGCAGCAGCTATTTGACCTTGTTTCGAAAGGTCTGGGATTTTTTCATGTAAAGTACTTGACTGCGTGTAAACGAGGTCAAGGTACTGAGCTTGAGCAATTACTTTCTCTTCAGTAACAACACTAGCCTTAGCTACATCTTCAGTAATCTTGGGTAACAATGATTTAACAAACCATTCTGCCAAAATTTGATCCGGAATATAAACTTTCACCAAACGTCTCCTACATCGCCATTCATGAATATGATCAGAAATATACGTAGACGTGGATTGTTTCAACGAAGTTAATAATTCCGTGCCATTGTCGTATCTGACCGGAAACTGAAAATGAGTCAAGAAGGCAGTTGCTAACTGACTGAAATTATGAAATGAACCTCGTGGTAACTCAATGTACCATTTGGCTACAAGACCAATAAGAGCTATTTGGAAAAGACGTAAGCGAATCGAATCATAAATGATTGAATTAGACGCACACCAAAGGTGATAAGTCATGACATGAATTGATGGATCCTCTCCTGACTTACCTTCGAATTTTGGTATATCACTGGGCAACTTATGCGGCATTGGTGGCCAGTACTGATAATAGAAAATTGGATCATCCGTAAGGCGCGTCAAATCAGGTAAATTCAAAGTTGCAATAAATGGTAACTGACGGTTAGGGTCACGAAAACCTTGAGTAGCCAAAGAAGTTCCAGGAGGTGGATACCCAGGATAACTGGGAATCGGATTAGCATTAGGAATTGTATAACCTCCTGGAAAACCAGGATTAATCGGACTGAACTGGGGTTGTTGAGGTTGTTGATAAGTATAGCCAAGGTACGGTTGATACTGATAGTTTGGATTTTGTGTATAGGGACCGAATTGTGGCTGTCCCTGGTACGGTTGATACGTGAATTGCGGTTGACTTGTGACAACTGTACTTGTACCAGCTTGTCCCGTAGGCATCTGAACCGTAGTCTGAACCGAAGATCCTGACTGGGGTACAGAGACTTGAGGGATTTGCACGGATGCAGGGATAGACGAACTCGGGGTTACATATACTCCAGAAACAGGTGTTACAGGTTGAACAGACGTAGCAGCTGTTGCAGCAGTTTGAGGCGGAGTCTTAGGTGAACTAGGACTAGCCTGCTGAATAGGACCAGGTGCAGGAATTTGAATAGTAGGCTGGATAGGTTGCTGAGTTGGACCAGAAATTAAAGTTTGTTCAGGTTGATAAGGCAACTGCACATTAGGCTACATAGGCTGTTGATATTGGGACGGATCCCACACCATATTCATTCCGGGGTATTGTCTCGCAGAAGGTTGAACGTAAGGACCATAATCTGGTTGAACGTAGGGTTGATAAGTAAGTGGTACATTTCCGGCTCCTTGAATAGATGGCTGACCAGAAGGCTGTTGGAAACCTTGAATTGGGTACTGACCTTGAGGTTGATAACCCTGAGGCGCGTACTGAAGCTGGGGTTGATAAGGACCATGAGGAGCATATTGAGTTTGGGGTTGACCTTGGGGCATATACTGTCCTGAAGGTTGATACACTTGAGGTGTGTACTATCCTTGGGGTTGTCCCCAAAAATAATATGATTCCATAGTTTGTCCTGGGAAAAAGTTACCTTGAGGTTGCCCCCCAGGTGGTAACTGACTTCCTGAAGGCTTTCCCCCAGGTGGTAACTGACTACCTGAAGGTTTCCCCCCAGGCAGTAATTGACTACCTTGAGGTTTCCCCCCAGGCGGTAACGGATTTCCCTGTATTGGCCCGCCAGGCGGTAACTGACTGCCTTGAGGTTGAGGATTCAAAATATTACCAGACATCATATAGATTTGCGCTGCGTTCGACGTTTCAGTTTTAACACCACTATTACCAGATGACAACATTTGTTCGATGGGTTGAGGAGCTGCTCCCGAGAAAGTACCAGACAGAGCCTGATATCCCGAAGGAACAGAAGGACCACCGTGTAAAAATGATTCCGGTGTCTGGGAAAACATGGATGACTCTCCGGCCATAATGGATGGAAGATAGTAACCTCTGGGTGTAGGATGAAATGGAACTCGAGGTGGAGAAAAAGCAAGACCCGGATTCTCTAAAAATTTTGTTAAAGATAGATACCAAGCACTAGTTCGAATAGGGCTGTAGAAAATAGTTTCGCGCTCCCTAAGATTTAAGGATTGAGGGGAGTCGGGAAGAGATATATCTTCATCTGGATTAGTAAGTTCTTCAATGGAAATAAGACCAGCTGGAAGATCGTCAGTGATAATATTTCTTACCCTAGGTGAAACAAGATTACTAGAAGTTGGTGAAATAAATCCTGAGGATGTTTCCAAAACAGAAGGTTCAGTTTCAGGTTCAGAGATTTCAGGTTCGTCAGCCAGTTCACTAGAAGCAGGAATACTACCAGTAACTTCAGAAACTGAAATCGGTTCTTGAATGTATTCTGTTGTAGGTATTTGATGATCAAGATGGACAACTATGGATGAACTTCCAATTTCTGTTGATCTAATCCTACCACTACTGGATGATACCAGAGCACGAAGCCCTTCAAGCTGACTTGGTGAATATTCAGGGGGTTTCCCTTGTAGTCTCCGAGATTGTCTTGGCAATTCCGCCACGATTAAATATTAACTAATCACACGAAAACAAAGAAAATTTCAACGAAAACACCTAAAGTCTCTAAAGAAACAAACAGCTGAATCACACGCTTAAAAATCTAAGAGTTCAAACCACACACAAACAGTAACTCTCCGTATTAAAAACACTAGTTGGTGATGAAATCCAACTTAGTAGAATTTTAACACAGAAAGGGCGGTTGGAACATTTACCCCGACAACCTGCTTAATGAAACAGACTGGCACAAGTTTCCTCACAAAACCATCTCATGTGAAGAGAACCCCCCAGAGAGTCCAAGTGAGTCTAGTTGACGTCTGCTCCAGGTACAGTGAGATCTTTCCTTCACCGTCACCTTAGGAAATAATCTTAAGATAATAGACACTAAGGTTACCAACAGTAACAAATATAATTGGGGGAACAGTCTACAAACCGATTTCACGCGCAAGGGCAGAGTAGCAAGCTCAATCCCCTTGAAGGCTCCTCGACATGGTTAATCTGAGGTTTACTGGCAAGTGACCCCAGGCTCCTCGAAAATGGTTAATCTGAGGTTTACCGTTTGTAATACGCGCAAAATCTTCTATCTTCCCCAATGAAACAGAATTGATTGTCTCAAAGGTTTGGACATGATCTCGTGAATGACTTCTTTAAGAGAAGCTTCCCAGATTATACAAATTACAATTGGATTTATCTCCTACCGCAAGATTTGTCTACTTGTTTGTTTTTACTACCTTGGAGAGTTAACTACTCCCTACTCCAAGATACTAGCCTAAGCTATGTTAGTGATAAGATCCCTAGAAAATAAAAAGATTGCTAGATGAATTTTAATTAAGCGTTACTTTTAAGAGCTGTTTCTTAATTCAATGGGTGCGGAAATGAAACTCTGATGGTGTGAAGACTCGATTTCCAAAAGACACTAAAAATGCACCTAAAAATGATAATCAGATTGTTTTCTTTCAATGAAATTCTAATTAAGGAAAAGTTAGAGAATGCAACTCTTTAATAAACAATTCCTTCTTTAAACATAAAGAATACTTTGAAAGAAAATATTTTTGTCTTTTCCAACAAATGATCAAAGCTCACAATAAAAATCCATTTACTTTCCAAAAACTTGAAGCTACAAAACAATTTTCCTTCAAAAGAAATCTAGAAATTTTAAAAGCACTCAAAACCACAAACTAATTTCGAGATCTACAAAGTTTAATAGCACTCAAAACTACAAACTTTAATAATCTAAATGAATAAAAGCTTTAAGATTGTTTTTGAAGAATGTTTTTACTTAGTTGTTCAGCAAACTAAGGATCTATTCGTCCAGAATAACGAACAGATCAAAACACTCAATTATGTTTTTATTAACAAATGAAATTCAAAAACCAATAACAAAGTTTCTTTTCGAAGATTTGCAAAGAAACAGGTAACTCTATTTCTCAATAAAGGATGATTTCACAATCAGGTCAGATCCATCAAAAAGACCAAAAAGACCACGGTAATTTGAGGTACTTCTAAGTGTCAAATGCTTCAAATCGCTAAAAAGACCAAGTGAAAAGAAATCCAAAACGCAAAACTTCTAGAAAATCATCAAAACACCAATACTGCTGAGATTTATTAACAGAAAGCTTTTGACAGAAACAATCATCAATCTAGGCAGAAAACAAAAACTGAAAATCAAAATCAAGATAAACTAAAGAAAGAAATCTGAATTTTTTCAAAACTTTAACAAGGTCCGCAGGCTCCAAGATATCACAGGTGTGGTCCCGCACTGTTTACACAGGAAAAGTGCGAAACTACCCGCACTGTGAAAACAAGGCAAAGTGCGGTCCCAGGAAAAACTAGAGAAAAACTTAAAGGATTTCAAAATTTTCAAAAACAGAGAAAACCTAAGCTACCCAGGAAAATTTCAATCAATCAAAAACCAAGAAAAACGTTTCCTCAAATCAAAATAAAAGAGAACCAAAAAACAACAAGTTCTTTCCCCAGTGGAGTCGCCAATTTGTTGTATGGATTAATCCGTCTTGCAGACAAGACCGATCTCCCTAGTACTAAAAGTATCTAGAAACAAACATCCAAATAGAATAATCTTTCTCTAAGCATATATGATCTATGAAAAGCTCTATATAGGTGTAAAAGATTTACCATTTGTCCAGTGCTTGTTTTAAGTTGTTGTTATCCCTCGCGCGCTTGAAGGAGTTTCGCTTGTAAACCTGCAGTCACAAACAAGCAAAATATTACATAGCACCTGTATAGAAATCATCATAAACCATGCTTATCATAGTGATCAAGGAATCTATGAAATAAACCATTGATTGAAAGCTTGTTGAGAAAAATGAGTATATTTGTATTAATTTCAAAAGAAGAAAATCCTTACAACCTGAGCCTTGATGTTGCACAGGACTTTCCGGGGTCCGAAGCAGGAGTCTCCTTTACTTTGATAAGCTTTGCACTCCTCCAACCAAGACAAATAGAGGTATGCAATCTCCCCTCACAAAATTCTTAGTTAACTGAGTCTAAATCTCAACAGCACTTAACTTCAAATATTCTAAAAGCTTGAACTCCCTTTGAGGCTACCCAATGCCTCTTTTTATAGTGGAAAAGAGGAGGTTTTCTGTTCCAAGTATGAAGGGATAGAATCCTCCTTCAAAGGGATAAGCTCCTCATATCAAGGGGTTAGCTCCATAAGGTAAGGGATTCATGCACCTCACAAGAGTGGTTCTGCCACCACAAGATCCATTCTAGAAGCTTACAGAAGTTACTTTAATTGAGCTTTTTGGGATTTACTTGCGCATTTTTAATCTTACAGGGGTCTGCACCTATAACAAAGATAAAGTGCATTCAGGAACGCAAGAAAGCTGAACATTGGGTGCGGGACCACAGGCAAGATAGCCAGAAAGTGCGACACCAAAGTTTAGGAGACTTTTAGGAATTTTTTCTGATTTTCAAGGCTTGACATGAGGAACTGATATGTTAGACTTGCAAAAGGGATAAATATGAGTAATAATGAGCTCATACACATGGCAGAATGTCAGGATGACAATTTTCAGTGTAACATAGCTGGTAAACGAGAGCAGGGGGTAGTAGCTCCCTTCCAGTAGAGGCTGGTAAACGAGAGCAGGGGGTAGTAGCTACCTTCCAGGAGAGGTTGGTAATTTAGAGAAGGTTGTAGCCTTTTTCAGTACTGTAACATATGGTTTTAAGAGAAAGAAAAGAAAAATTGTTCAGCCCTAAATACTGATTCACCCCCCCTCTCAGTATTTTTCCCAACACTCTAATGGGTGTCTGGTTGCATGTGCGCAACCCAATAATCCTGTTAGGGTCCTATAATAATAGGATTCATAATTTTGAATTTGCTATGTTAAAATCTTGTAATATTGTACATACATTTTCTTTCTGCAAATGTTTTCCCATATTTAAAAATGAAAAGAGGGTAAGTCTTAAAAGAACAATCAAAGGACTAAAAGAAAAATATCAAAAAATATTATCAAGTATGAACCCCACAAAAACAGAAAAAAAGAGATCCTGAAAGTGTTGCAAATTCAAATGCCACTACTTTTACTTTACTTTGCAAATAAAATTCTGTGCAGCTTGTCAAAAATGCCACAATCCATGATGGTCAAACAGCTTAATCGTGATCATTCATGCTTTAAATTTCATATTGATAGTTAGAGAATAAAGATCTAGCCAACCCATTTAATCTTGACAGATCAGTAGTTAGGTAGAGAATAAAAGAGATCATCAATTTAATCTGAGTCTTTGGAAGTTATAAGGTTAAAAGTAGATAGTTTGTTATTAAAAAGACAATAAAGGGTCAGCAAGCTCAAATGCGCCCAACAAAGGAAATAAAAATGTTAGGGTAAATAAAGGGTAGACATAAACACTTTTTGCAAAACATGGAAAGCATTTTTAGTTCATCTCATATTTCTAACATCCTTCTAAACACTTTCCCCCTTGTAAAATAACCCTTTCTCCTCATTTTTAACCTTTTTTTATTTTTTGCTAATATCCCTTTTTCCCTTATTCTAACTATTTCCCCTTCGTATAAACCATCTTCCCTTCCTAAACTCCTTTCCCTAGCTAAAAACCCATTTTCCATCACTAAAATTCCTTCCCGTTAACTAATTTTGCAATTTTTCTAACAAAACCCACTTACCCAAGGTTTGTAGCACTTATTATATATCGGGCCTTACTTTAAAATCCCCTCCCTGATATCATTCCTACTATGTTAATCCTTCCTTTTTGTATTCCCTAATCCATTTAATACATATCCCTATTACATTTCTCTCCTCTAATATATAAATCCTCTGCACTTTAATATATATTACTCCTTTATCCCATCTATAATTAAAACCTTCACATATATTTTATTTCACCCCGCAGATACAATCCCGGGTCCCACCTTTCAACCCATCATAGCTCATCCATATGCTCGATCATTTTAGATCAGATCCAATGGCCTACAGATCATTTCACGTTCCCCGACAGTCCGATGGTTAACGCCAAAAGGGGATGCGAAATGGGTGGTTTTTCCCATCCCCTCCCTTGCCACGTGCCAACCCCGCGTTATATCATACTCCCCCATATGAAACCACTAAATCATTCTTCGCGATGCGATATACCATTATCAAAACTGCCAAACCTCCTCTCCATTGTGCGATAAAAACTTCGAGCCATTGTGGTAATACCTACGCCATTTATGAAAAACATTCCCACTTTGCTCTGTGGTAAACTACTAATGTATGAATAAAGCCCCATGCCAATGCGTTAAGCCAATCAAGGTTCAAAACCCATCTCTGCCCTTATTCTCACACCTCTATGAAATTGCAAGAAAATCCCTTGCTATGGCCAGAAATTCTTCCACAAAATTCCATGTTCCCTGAAGTCATTACTCGCTTCCCTTCAGACCTCTGTTTCATTAACTATTTTTTTGTTTTGCAGGTTATTAGCATACTAGAAGATGGGATAAACAATTTTTGATACTAGCTCCAAAAACTTGTTTAGTCCGGATTCTCTGGATATAAATTCAAAAGATTTATTTAACATGATATTACGTGCAACAACAGAGCAAAAGGAGACCATTTACACAAAGGCAGTAATTATTCAAAAAAAAGATAAAAACATTCACCTCAACAACATCATATTCACATTTTTACATAAAGTCAAACAAGTCTTTTAGTAAAATCCAATTTTACTAAAGACATAAAAGCATGATGAAAATAAAGATTCAGATGATGAATTTTACTGTGGCAGGTAAAATAACAATCAGGTTAAGAGTAAATAGAGCAAGCAGTAAAGTTAAAGAAGAATTTACAGTGACAGCAAAAACAAAGTTTAAATATCAAAAGTAGAGTCAGAGGAAGAAGACATCGTGAGAGACAAACCATCATGAGAGAAATCAACGGATAACAAAAATCAAGTAAAATCAATGCCAACTTTCAATCAGTTGAAAGGTGTCACTACCTTTTAGCATCCAGATATATTGTATTTCCTAGAATAAATCCTGATTAGTTAAACATGATATTTTGTATTAGTTTTTATATAAATACTTCATAATTTGAAGTATTAAGGGTGTGTGGATTTCTGAACATTTCTATAGTTTTATTGATTTGAAGCCTGAGGGTTTATTGTATTATTTTCAAGTCAGCAGACTAGACTGAGTAATAAAGGCATTGCATTATAGGATTCATGTGTTGGGCCACTTCAGTGAAGTATCTCTCTATTGTTAAATTGTTATTTTCTTAAGTATTTCACATACTTGCATGTTTTCCAATTTAAATGATATAACAGGAATATTATTGCAGAAATTGTTTAAGTACACTTTGCTATGAACTGTTATCCATTTTCATGTTTTCTTCTGATATCCATATTAGGGAATTCTTCATTGCTCCTTAGTTTCGATTGACCTCTTTCATTTCCTTCATAATCCAGTTTGAGGAATCCTTAGCTGCTCCTTGATCCCGATTGAAACTACTTCACCATCCAACCTAAAAGATCTGAATTTGCTCAGCTAACTTGCCCTGTGAACACTTCCTTTGGATCTTGGTTCAATCTTGTTTTCTTGACACTTTGAATCCATATCCCAATGGTAAATAGACAGTCATCTATCCATATGAATCAGTAATTCCACCACCAAACCAAACCAAAATCAAAACCAATCAATCTTACATAACTAGCCTAATATCAACTAAAAACAACAAAGTTAAATCATAAATAGAGAGCCCTCTTTGAGCATTAGGAAGGCTAGATCCTGATCTCAAAAGTAGGTTTGTGGTTACCTCGGTGATTTATTTCTTTATCCTTGAGAAATTATTGAGTGATAACATACTGGAAACTCCACTGGGGACACAATCAGCTTCTTTAGAAAAATTATACAAGAATCAGATATGATCTATGATCGTGGACAGTGATCAGACACACAAAGGTTAAAATCATCCACCTGGCGACTCCAACTACAAATCAATTTAAAAATCAAGACTCCACTGGAGGAATGAACCTGGAAGAACATCATGGGAAGATCAGGTTTCTAATCTAAGACATCATGTTCTTTATCATCAAGAAATATTTTCAATGTATATTGTATTTTAGAAAAGATCTTAGATTATTTTTTAATTACTTTCCCTTGGAGATTGTAAATAGGCCTTCTCCTGATTCCGTTGAGCAACCTTCTTCTGAAACTTATGATCATATTCCAATTGATAAGCCTCAAGTAATCAAGATTGATCTTACAATTCCTATACATATTCATATACCTTGTAAAGTTCCTGATAGATATAAGCCATTCATCTTACCTCCTATACTCCATGATTTCCCTGATAACTAATACAAATATATGCCGTTTGATGGAGAAAATGGTAACATCACTACCCATAAACATATTCAAGGTCTTGAGAATTATCTAGACCTATTTGAGATTGATGAAGATGATGTTAGAATCACATTTGTTGATCTTTCTTTGCAGAGTAAAGTAAAGAGCTGGTTCAAGAATTTGGCTTTTGCAAGCATCTCAAATTTCAAGCAGTTTGTCAAAATTTTCTTTGATAGATGGATAATCAAATTCAATCTTTTTGTGATCATTGAAGAATATAATCAGTTGAAAAGACAGCCAAATGAGACAATACATCAATTTTTTGTCAGATTTAATCAAATTTATTATTCAATGCCAGAAAATATAAGACCTCCTCCTGATTCAGCTCTCTTTCATTATCCAAAATCATTTTATCCTGAAATTGAATTTCAGCTAAGAGAAATAAATCCCTCAACACTTGAACATATCCAGAACATTGCAGTAGATGTAGAAGTCAATCAGCTAATTAGAAGGGAAAAGTTGAAAGCAGAAGAAGAGAAGAACAACATTGCAGGGCACCTGACATCTTCAGAGGTAAAACTTAATATTTTGGTAAATAAAATAGAGGAAATGATACAAAACATCACCATGAAAGATGGATTTTTTGTTCAATATCACCATGACCCATTAAATGCAAGAAAGGAAGATGTTTCTGGTCATAAATATTTTCCTTCTTATCACAACTACCATAGATCAGAAAATGGATTTACAGATCAATATGTAGAGGAACAATCTGATGATCTAATGTGCATGTTTTATGACATTCCTTCTTTTAATGATTTGCATAAGTATGATCAATATGATAATAATGATGTTCTCCAAACTCAAACTAAGTTTACAGAACAATCAATAGCTAGTTTTTGGGATGAGGAAATTAAGTTTCAGCAGCTTAAATACAGTGATCATCCAATGCATATCAACTATGAGAGTGAAGAGGAAAATGAAAAAAGTTTAGAAATAAGTAAAAGATATTTTCCTCTTTGTTTTTCTTCATTTCAGTTCATCAGAGAAAACTTTAATGCAATCAAAGATTAGCAGTCTTTAGGTATTTCTATTGACAACAAAGAAGACAATGAATCTCTTGATCAAGATTCCTTAATTTCACAATTACAATCATCAAATTTCATTGAAATACCTGATCAGATGACACCGGAAATTTATATACCATTATGTTTTGAAACATTTCAGTTTTTAAAGGATATTTGGTATAATATTTCTAAACCAAAGGATGAGCAGCCTGCAGAAATATATGAAGTTCCATTCAAACCTATATGCAATAGGTTGCAGCAATCCTTCGAAGTTTTTCATGATCCAATAGCTGATGTGTTGGATGATGAATGCATTCAAAACCTTTCTCCTTTAACGATTTGAAAGTGGATAGCCAAGATCTTTCTAACTCTTGACAAAAATGAGAATGGCAAGAAGAATAACTGAAACAATTGCTTATATGTTTAACCAAACTGCTTAACACAAAGTGTTTTATATTTCAATCGTTAATTCTAAAGTTCAAAATTACGCATCATGCATAATATCAAAATAGAATTATAGCAAGTATTAATGACAGAGTTCGTCCCTCCTGGACTACGTCTCCGGGTCCACTTCAAAAGTGTGTGATCGTTCTATTAAGAAAGCCGAGAGAAAAGGATTCATGGATTTGTCAGCTGATAAGCGCTAAACAACACTACTGACAATGTAGAAAGTAATTCTCCTGAACAGGATTTTCAAATATTGTCTCTTTACTTAAATAGTCCTTCAGTTAGCCAAGAAAGTCTTGTGATGATCAGCACACTCTGACTGGTGAATTGAAGCGTTTGGACCTCTACACAAAAGTAGATGGACTGAGTTTTGATGTTTGAAGTGGAACTCAATGCACTGCAGCGAAATTCAAATCTGAATGTAAGAAAGAATTAGAGCTCTCCTTCTCCACAATTTTCCTGCAAAAAAAAACTCTCTACAATGTACTCTAATGCTTCCCAAAAGCACTTCTCTTTTAATTCCTCTCTCGAGACCTCCTCTATCCCTCTTCAAAACATCTTTGTCTTCTTAAATAGGATGAGGGGAAAAATGACATTAAACCAATTCATTTCCACATGTTTATCTTCATACATCAAAGATTATGGTTCATAGGTTTAATGTGAATTCCATTTTTAGATAATCATTTAAATGAATAAAATCATTTTAAAATCTATTGCAGATTTAGCTCACATCATGCTAGTTCTCTCGACATCATCGAGGCTAAAATTATATTTCAATTGAGCTCTTGAAATTCGTTGACCTCAGGCTAGGTGTTAAAGGATAAGGTCCTTTAATTATCAGCACCATTTATTATGCAAAAAACCCAAAATAAACTTTAGATTATCCAAATCCACTGGCGGTCTAGCAAGCGGCGTGGAGGCGATAGCCTGCCAGCATGTGATCATGCACGTTCTAACCACAGGTAGACATCCAGTCAGATAAGAACTGACGGTTCCACTGACTATTGTTGTCGGTGCTCATGTGACAGCTTTCTCTGACAGTAAATGTTTCGGTTTAGACTCCAATGATGGCTTGAGCTGGCGGCTTATCCCCTTAACCTTCGCAGTGTTCACATGAACTGCCCGATGGTTCCAGCTCCAACCAATTGGCGGCTTTAACCAAAATCCACATCGAACTTAACATTCATAATGTTCACATGTTGCTCTGATGGAAGTCTCCAATGTGGTCAACTTGCCATGGTTTGAGCTGGCGGCTACTGTTGCAGTGACATTTTCCGTCATTGTTAGCTCTGTTCACAAATATTTCCAAACTCTGACGCGGTTAATCCTTACGGTTTAACTGTTTTAAACATTAAATTTTATTTGTAATGTTTTATTACATGGCTGAAAGGTTTATTACATAGTTTAATACCATGCACCTTAAGTTCTAGACTTAAGTTAATATTTAGAACTTAGGCTTTAGAACTAGGACTTTAGAGCTAGGTTTTAGGATTAGCCCTTTTACATTATTCCACCTTAGGATTTAACCTTAGGTTTATAATCCTAGGCATAACCTTTTTGTGCTAATATTTAGGTATTTTAGGATTTAGTCTTTAACAAATGTTTTTAAGACTATTCACTAACATTTTCGCTTAACACTTAACTTAGACTCTCTTGTGCTTAATGTTTAGACTTAGGATTTTCTTTCATCCTTATGTATTTTACATGGATTTATCACTTTACAATTCTCATCATGACTATGCTCTTTAATCTTTCATTATCACAGGTCGACACAACTCACTATGACGACTTTCTACATGACGACATTTTGGGCTTCAATTTATGGAGAAAAACATTGGTGAATGTTGTTGAAGTCACTGACGTTGATGTCGAAGCTGATGACGCACATGTTGAACTTGAATTCCTGCACATAGTAAGAATGTTGCATGTGACCATCTTGGTCACTTACTGATCTTGACAAGATCCTGCTTGATGACTTGAGTCGATGAACCATTGCTCATAAGACCTTCTTGGTCGATGCAATTTCGACACAACCTGTTTATTACAAAAATCGATGACTAATTACTTATAAATGACCATCTTGGTCATTTTGTAATTTCGATAAAAAACTTCAGGATCCAAATTGGATCATTTAACTAACTATGAGCTTCAGAATAGAGATGATAAAGGTTTCATCAGACAGACATTTTCATCACAAAGCTTATCTAAAAATCAGCAATTAATTTTGCAGGGAAATAAAAATAAAAATAACAGTTTAGTTTCAAGGCATGGAGCCCATCCAGAATAGATGTACAGTTGCTTGGATCAATTTAAAATTTGTATATATACCTTGGAATATCCTTTTATACAGTTTCTAGATTCAACAAAGGAAATTGAGTATTTCCTTATCTTCACATTTGTTGACAAGTTTCTATTGGGTTTTAGAATTTCATTTTTTATCATAAACAAGAAAAAGCAACAAAATACATCAATGTATATAATGCTTGAATGGTTGCATTGGCTCTTTCATTTTACCTAACTAGCAGTTGGACAACTGATTAGAGTAAGTAGCTAGGATTTCAGTTTCAATTTTCATTTTTAGCAAGTGTTGAAGTAATTCATTAAGATTTGAATCTGAGAAGAAGGCCCTAAGGTCTTGATGATCTAGTAGTATGGTTTGAAGGTTGCAACACCTTTTTAGTTTCAGGTCAGATTTCAAATTGCAGAAAAGTTTGTGATTTCAGTTTGATATTTTCGGTCACAAATATTACATAACAAAAGCATGAGCAGTCTTGGAATTGGCCCAATGGATCAGGCTACTAGTCGACGATGTTCTTGACATCTCACAAGGAACCATCCCCAAGTGAAGCCACTGTTAGGGTCCTATAATAATAGGATTCATAATTATAAATTTTCTATGTTAAAACCTTGTCATATTGTATATACCTTTTCTTTCTGCAAATGTTTTCCCATATTTAAAAATGAAAAGAGGGTAAGTCCTAAAAGAACAATTAAAGGACTAAAAGAAAGAGATCAAAAAATAATATCAAGTATGAACCCCACAAAAAGAGAAAAAATAGATCCTGAAAGTGATTCAAATTCAAATGCCACTACTTTTACTTTACTTTGCAAATAAAATTGTGTGCAGCTTGTCAAAAATGCCACAATCCATGATGGTCAAACAAATTAATTTTGATCATTCATGCTTTAAATTTCATGCTGATAGCTAGAGAATAAAGATCTAGCCAAACCAGATAATCTTGGCAGATCAGTAGTTAGGTAGAGAATAAAAGAGCTCATCAGTTTAATCCGAGTCTTTGGAAGTTATAAGGTTAGAAGTAGATAGTTTGTTATTAAAAATAAAATAAAGGGTCAGCAAGCTCAAATGCGCCCAACAAAGGAAATAAAAATGTTAAGGTAAATAAAGGGTAGGCAGAAACACATTTTTCAAAACATGGAAAGCACTGTTAGTTCATCTCATATTTCTAACTTCCTTCTAAACACTTTCCCCCTTGTAAAATATCCCTTTCTCCTCATTTTTAACCTTTTTTTCTTTTCTAATATCCATTTTCCCCTTATTCTAACAATTTCCCCTTCTTATAAACCATTTTCCCTTCCTAAACCCCTTTCCCTAACTAAAAACCCATTTTCCATCACTAAAATCCCTTCCCCTTGACTAATTTTGCAATTTTTCTAACAAAACAGCAAAACCCACTTACCCAAGGTTTGTAGCGCTTATTATATATTGGGCCTTACTATAAAAAACCCCTCCCCGATATCATTCCTACTATGTTAATCTTTCCACTTTGTATTCCCTAACCCATTTAATACATATCCCCTATTACATTACTCTCCGCTAATATATAAATTCTCTCCACTTTAATATATATTACTCCATTATCCCATCTATAATTAAAACCTTCACATATATTTTATTTCACCCCGAGTCCCACCTTTGAACCAATCATAGCTCATCCATATGCCCGATCATTTTAGATCAGATCCAACGGCTAACAGATCATTTCGTGTTCCCGGACAGTCTGATGATTAACGCCAAATGGGGATGCGAAATGGGTGGTTTTTCCCATCCCCTCCCTTGCCACGTGCCGACCCCGCGCTATATCACACTCCCCCATATGAAACCACTAAATCATTCTTCGTGGTGTGATAGACCATTATCAAAACCGCTAAACCTCCTGTCCACTGTGCGATAAAAACTCCGAGCCACTGTGGTTATACCTGCACCATTTATGAAAAGCATGCCCACTCTGCTCTGTGGTAAAATACTAATGTCTGAATACAGCCCCGCGCCAATGCATAAAGCCAATCAAGGATCAAAACCCATCTATGCCCTTACTCTCACACCTTTGCGAAATTGCGAGAAAAGCCCCTGCTATGGCCAGAAATTCTTCCACAGAATTCCATGTTCCCTAAAGTCATTACTGGCTTCCCTTCAGACCTCTATTTCATTAACTATTGTTTTGTTTTGCAGGTGATTAGCATACCAGAATATGGGATAAAAAATTTGTGATACTAGGTCTAAAAACTTGTTTAGTATGGATTCTTTGTATATAAATTCAAAAGATTTATTTAACAGGATATTATGTGCAACAACAGAGTAAAAGGAGACCATTTACACAAAGGCAGTAATTATTCAAAAAAAAGATAAAAAAATTTACCTCAACAACAACATATTCACATTTTTATATAAAGTCAAACAGGTCTTTTAGTAAAATCCAATTTTACTAAAGACATAAAAGCAGGATGAAAATAAAGATTTAGATGATGAAGTATATTGTGGCAAGTAAAATAACAGTGAGGTTAAGAGTAAACAGAGCAAGCAATAAAGTTAAAGAAGAATTTACAGTGACAACAAAAACAAATTTTAAATATCAAAAGCAGAGTCAGAGGAAGAAGACGGCATGAGAGACAAACCAGCATGAGAGAAACCAACAGATAACAATAATCAAGTAAAATTAGTGCCAACTTTAAGTCAGTTGAAAGGTGTCACTACCTTTTAGCATGCAGATATTTTATTTCCTAGAATAAATCTTGATTAGTTAAACAGGATATTTTGTATTATTTTTTATATAAATACTTCATAATTCGAAGTATTAAGGGTGTGTGGATTTCTGAACATTTCTATAGTTGTATTGATCTGAAATCTGAGGGTATATTGTATTATTTTCAAGTCAACAGACTGGACTGAGTAATAAAGTGATCCAGAATTATGCAAGAACGCAACAGAATACACATTTAACCATAAATACAAATATGTCGCAGAAATAAAACTTCATTTCATTAATATCAAAGAACTTAAATTTGCTTACAAACAGAATAGAAATAAACAAGCTAGGGCGCTGGTAGCTTATCTCTGAGAAGTGATGTGGTGGCTACAGGCCTCTGAACTGAGTTACAATGAATCTCGAGGGCCTATTTATTATTTAGAAACAATGTAAAACCCTAAACATCCAAAACCCTAACCGTAGGAGATGAAGCGCCAAAACTATGGGCCTCGTTTGGGTAAATTGATGTTTCAACTTCCCGGGGACGTAACTTTGGCATACGATCTTCATTTGATGCGCTCAATAGCTCGCTAGAAATATCTATTCGAGGAGTAGAAATTTTGGTGCAATAAATAGAAGCTCGGTCACTCTCAGTTTTCCCAAAAAACGTTGTTTAGGGCCTCAAAACGGCTCCGGAAGTTCAGGACCCGAAAAACTGTCAAAAATAGTAAGATGTGTCGAAACTAAAAAAATGAAAGAGACAATGGTGGGCCCCCCAAGTGGAATAGGTGGGTGGCCACTAATATCCACCTGGATCATAAAGGCATTGCATTACATAATTCATCTGTTGGGCCACTTCTGTGAAGTATCTTTCTATTGTTAAATTGTTATTTTCTTAAGTATTTCACATACTTGCATGTTTTCCAATTTAAATGATATAACAGGAATATTATTGCAGAAATTTTTTAAGTACACTCTGCTATAAGCTGATATTCATTTTCATGTTTTCTTCTGATATCCAGATTATGGAATTCTTCATTTCTCCTTAGTTTCGATTGACCTCTTTCATTTCCTTCATAATTCGGTTTGAGGAATCCTTAGCTTCTCCTTGATCCCGATTGAAACCACTTCACCATCCAGCCTAAAAGATTTGAATTTTCTCAACTACCTTTCCCTGTGAACACTTCCTTTAGATCTTGGTTCAGTCTTGTTTTCTTGACACTTTGACTCCATAGCCCAATGGTAAATTGTAATATCCCAAAACTGGAATTTTCTACAACAATAAGAATACCTTAAGGTATTCCAAAGTTGGAGAATAGTGAGTAATCAACTAATTTAATTTGTTTGAACACATATCCATCATAATAACAATCACAGCAACAAACTATGCACTTATACAGTTCACCAAGTGGGGAAAAGCAGCTATTTTTGCCTCAAAAATGCTATTTTATGAATATTGAGTTAAAACAGTGGAAAATAATGGTTTTTTACCTTAGAATGGAGAATATAGGACATGCATTCAAAATATTTTCAGAAACAAATTCCTTTAGCTTAGTTAAATAGGCCGCCCATGCTCAAGACAGCTTAAAATTGCCAAAACCCCAAGACTGCCAAAATGTCGGAGCAGCTGCACAAGTGAATACGCAGTATAAAGAGAGGTTAACTTAGAAAATAGAGAAATATGACTGATAATTTTATCATAATACTCAATGATGTACAAAATCAGAGATCTAATCTCTTTTACACAAATCCAAGAAGATCTGGTAAGGATTTCTTGACAGAAAAGACATACAAGAGAAGCTGCTGCAAAATATGTGGCTGAATAATGTTGTATGGCTGAAGCTCTTCAAATAAATGGTTGTAGATGCTCCCTCTATCTTCCCCAAAGAAAGGTTGATCCTCCTCTTGGGAAACTAGCTCCTCAAAATGGGGTTTCAACCCCTTCCACTGCACACCTTAAGAAATAACGCAGTTTTATGAAGGGAATGAATTTTTGCTGAAGGTAGATGCTTGGCCCAACACCAGGTAGTAGATAATTCAGATCAGAAACCTCCTCTTATATTTCTTGAACAAGATCTCCAAGAAATAGTAGGGAATCCCCACCCGGGTAAACCCTTGCACTAAGCAGTGCAACAACTTAGCTAAAAAGATAAGTATGCAGGAATTCTAAGCAGACCTTATGAAAATATAATCTCCAATATGTCCATATGCTTCTTCATTATATAATTGATGAGCTTCCTCACCAAGGGTCCCACCCACTATGAGATTGCTTCCATGCAAAGGCTCCTCCACAAAAACTGCGCTGTCCAACATGTTGGTTCAATGCATCTAGATAGTTTTGTTGACTTGGTCAACCTTGAATGATTCTTCATGCCTTGTCCCTTTTCACACTCAAGGTGCCTTCATTTTATCTAGCTGGATTTGATCCCTATTCACATTGAGCTGGCTTTATTTAGAATCCAATTCTTTGAGAGTAAATCATGTTGACTTGGTCAAACTTGACCTTGCCCACACAGTTTAGGCCTTGTTCACACATGTGGATGCTTGAACGGGTTACATGATCCCCTTTCACATTAGGAATGATTTGTATTCATATTTGAGCAAATTATGAGCCTCCTTGCCCATTTATTCATCAATAAAAGTTTTAAGAGCAAAATTAATATTCCCATTAGCTAAAGCTAAATTGGGAACATTACAGTCTCCCTCTCCCACATGTTTCTTGTCCTCAAGCAACTGCAAGGGTGCTGCAAAATATCCCCTCTTCTTCTTGTGACCCTCTCATCCCATAGTCTCCTTCATTGCTTCAAGATTTCTACAAAAATTCCACCTCCCAATGGCTCCTCCCAAGTGTGCAAGTTGGCCTTTGGTGAATAAACCCAATGGCTCTCATCATGAAAGAATGGAAGGTTGTTATGGAAACCTTCTTGCTGATCCATGGCCTTCTCAAGAAAGAAGTGATGACAATCATGGGGACTTTCATCATCAATGGAGGTCTCCCTCCTCCATGCTATCATCCAAATAAAATGAATCACCCTTCAACTTGGTAATTCATAGAAAATATCCTCCCAATTGCTCATGAGAGGTATGCCCCAAGTGCTCCAACAAAACACATGGTCCACATCATACAAAAACAAGTAATATGCAATGGTGGCCATATAGTCTCTCATGCTCCCCTTGGAACATGTAATGCAGAAAAAGTAGGGACTCTCTTCCCCCAAAGACACACCCAACAAATGTGTCTTTCCTCCAACCATGCCCCCAACAAAATTAAGAACATATTCAACATGTGGGATCATAAGTAAGATCATGCTAGCTTCCATATACAATAAGGGAGAAGGACAATGGTCCCTCATGTGCAACCAGCGCAGTTTTCCTCCTAACTACCATAGGATATTATATGAAAAGCGCTCTCCCCAACACTTGCTTGCTGCCCCATCCTTATTGCATGCTTGGATAAGGTGTATGATGGTTGGTGTTAAGGAATCACACCATGAAGAGTACATCATCTTTCCAATATCTCCCAAAGAATGGCCAACATCACCATTGTTCATGGCCCAAAGTGGCTTATGAAGCCCATCAACAAAAGTGCCCCCTCTTGGAGCCAAGACCTACATATGAGTGTTAAGAAGATACAAGTATATAATGAATACATCATGAGATTCAGTAATACAATGTTTGTCATACACTTGTCTAAAATCAGCAAGGTAGCTCATGGATGAGCTCCCTCTCACACTCAATAAATAAGGAGGTGATAATGATAACTCTTCCCAAGAGCTATGTCCCTCCTCAACCAGCAAATGGTCCATGCACTTACTCATATGAGAGTGCATATCCTCTCTGAAATTTTCCCACATGAATCCATATAATATAGTATGACATGTTTTAATGAAAATAGTGAGATTTGAAAGCAAGACCTCATAGATTGTGTTAAGTAGTTTTTTCTTGAGCTTGGAATCTTTAGTTAAGTAGATATGATCATGAGCATAAATGATTCCATTAACTACTTTGTACTTTTCATCCATTGCTTGCCCATCAAGAACCTTACATGTGAATAGGTCCTTAGAATATTCCATCAAGAGTTGGGACTCCCAATAAGGGTCTAGGCTTCCCAACATTGACAGCGTTGTAGAAATCTGAAATGATGCTTTTGTCATATGATGGCTCTCCATCTTGACATGATTGATGTCAAAGTCACATGTTGGAGTATTCCCAACCTTCTTTTTCTGCCCTTCTTGTAGCTGATCTTGCTCAAGACAAGATTGAAGTTTAGGAAAGTCACCCTTCCCTTGAAAGGTTCTCTTTCTCAAAAACCTCCATCTCTTTGCTCCTGCATTCAAAAATGAAATTATTTTTTGTTATGTTCAGAAATCTTCATTATATATTGGATTATCCTTTGCTGCCCCAAATCTATGGAGTAGCCTCTTGATACTATGCTCATATCAGCACAAATTTCTGAATCTATCCCCTCCAACGCAAATAGATGAATGGAAGAAAACAAGGTCAATTTCAGAAATTTTCCTAGCCTTCCATCAATGGTTTGCAGCGCTGTAGTGTCTCCTTCCAAAGTTCCCTCTTTAAACAAATATGTTGCTGCTGGATATAGTTGATAGAACACTTTATTCTCCCTCCAATCAGGAGGTCTTCCTGCTGAAATGCCTCCTTGCAAAGAGGCATCAAGGCATAGAGTAGGATGTGAATGAAGATGGACAAATTTGCTCCTACCTTTGTTGCATGGGTCCTCTTGCCTTCTTTGTTCTTTCAAACTCTGAAATAGAGAAGGGTTCATGCTCTTCATCTTACGATTCCATTCCTCCTCTTTTCCTCCTCCTATCTTCAAGATCTCATCACTTGGCAATGAAGGTACATGCTGCTCAAGTATTATGCCAAGAGATCTATGTGTGAGACTTTTTGGAACTCCTTGCAAAAGTGCAAGAGTTCCTTTATTTGGAGCACTTGCTCCATCCTCTTCTCCATGAGGTGCTTGAGGTGCTCTTGACATGACTGCGTTATTCTCCCCTGCCTTTCCTCTCTCCTCTCCAATAGTTGAAGTTGCCTTATCTCCAACAAGAGACCTCAAATCTTGGTCTTCTTTTGAAGAAGGAATCTTCATGTCTTTCCTTTGAGAAGAAAGCCCTTTACCCGAAGGAGATCTTTCCCTTGGAAAAGCATCAAACAAGCTCACCTCTTCTTCATTGGTTTTCAGAAATGGAGTTGGATATATAGACCCTCCCAACTCATGCAAAATTTTTGTTTGATGTGGTTTGATAGTTGCAATAGAAGATGTTTCACATGAAATTTCATCAAACCTCTCTACTAATATTTTAATGAACTTTTCATAAGTAGATGTATTTTCATTCTTTAAGGAAAATGATTCAAACAACCACCAAGCATAGGCCTTACCCTCAAAATGCAGCGCTACTACTATGATGGCCTCAAATTCTGAAACTTGATGTTGCTGCACAAAGGTGTCTAGCTCCTTCACCCAAGCCCTAGCTGGACATAGAGGTGATCCATCAAAAGTGGATAGAAAGAATCTACCCTCACCCTGCTTCTTGCTCCTTGTGCTCTTTTCCTCCTTCATTTTGCAAAACCCTTGGAAGTTCAAGTGATCTTTGAACTCCTCGGATTGATCTTCATATTCCTGCAAATAATCACCAAGAGTATCTTTCTTTGGCACATCTCCTTTCTTCCTCTTCATGAAGAAATTGCTGATAGAACGTGGTAGATATGATGATATGGATGAGTGCTCATATCCAAAATATGAGGACTTAGAATCTTCCTCCTGTATAGATTTTGTTGAGGGATCTTCATGTGTTTCCCTCCTCATTCCTTTGAGGCCCTTGCTTTTGCCCTGCAAATTTGTCAAGGGAAGTTTTGAGAACCTCCTTTCTCTAGAAAAAAAGGGTGTGCTCTGATTTCTTCGACAAATCTCCTCCTCCCCATGAGAAGACTCCATAAAGCTTGAGCTCACAGGTTGAGCCAATATTGTTGCTCCGATACCACTGTAATATCCCAAAACTAGAATTTTCTACAACAATAAGAATACCTCAAGGTATTAAAAAGTTGGAGAACAGAAAATAATCAACTCATGTAATTTTTTTTATCACATAGGCATCATAATAACAATCACAACAACAAACTATGCACTTATACAGTTCACCAAGTGGGGAAAAGCAGCTATCTTTTACTCAAAAATCCTATTTTCTGAATATTGAGTTAAACAGTGGAAAAAAATGGTTGTGTCCATTAAAATGGACAATCTATGACATGCATGCAAAATATTTTCAGAAACAAATTCCTTTAGCTTAGTTAAACAGGCCTCCCATGCTCAAGACAGCTTAAAATTGCCAAAACCCAAAGACTGCCAAAATGTCGGAGCAGCTGCACAAGTGACTGTGCGGTCTAAAGAGAGGTTAAGTCAGAAAATAGAGAAATATGACTGATAATGTTATTATAATACTCAATGATGTAAAAAATCAAAGATCTGATCTCTTTTACACAAATTCAAGAAGATCCGGTAAGGATTTCTTGACAGAAAAGACATACAAGAGAAGCTGCTGCAAAATATGTGGTTGAATAACACTATATGGCTGAATCTCTACAAATAAATGGCAGTATATTCTCCCTCTAGCTTCCCCAAAGAAAGGTTGATCCTCCTCTTGGGAAACTAGCTCCTCAAAATGGGGTTTCAACCCCTTCCACTGCACACCTTAAGAAATAACGCAGTTTTCTGAAGGGATTGCATTTTTGCTGAAGGTAAATGCTTGGCCCAACACCAGGTAGTGGATAATTCAGATCAGAAACCTCCTCTTAGATTTCTTGAACAAGATCTCCGAGAAATAGTAGGGAATCCCCACCCGGGTAAACCCTTGCACTAAGCAGTGCAGCAACTTAGCTAAACAGCTAAGTATGCAGGAAGTCTAAGCAGACCTTATGAAAATATAATCTCAATATGTCCATATGCTTTCCATATCCTTCATTATATAATTGATGAGCTTCCTCACCAAGGGTCCCACCCACTATGAGGTTTCTTCCATGCAAAGGCTCCTCCACAATAACTGCGCAGTCCAACAAGATGGTTCAATGCATCTAGACAGGTTTCTTGACTAACCTTGAATGATTCTTTATGCCTTTTCCCTTTTCACACTCAAGGTGCCTTCATTTTATCTAGCTAGATTTGATCCCTATTCACATTGAGCTGGCTTTATTTAGAATCCAATTCTTTGAGAGTAAATCATGTTGACTTGGTCAAACTTGACCTTGCCCACATAGTTTAGGCCTTGTTCACACATGTGGATGCTTGAACTAGTTATTACATGATCCCCTTTCAAATTAGGAAGGATTTTTATTCATATTTGAGCAAATTATGAGCCTCCTTGCCCATTTATTCATCAATCAAAGATTTAAGAGAAAAATTAATATTCCCATTAGCTAAAGCTAAATTGGGAACATTACATAAATAGATAGTCATCTATCCATCTGAATTAGTAATTCCACCACCAAACCAAACCAAAATAAAAACCAATCAATCTTACATAACTAGCCTAAAATCAACTAAAAACAACAAAGTTACATCATAATGAGAGAGCCCTCTCTGAGCATTAGGAAGGCTAGATCGTGATCTCAAAAGTATGTTTGTGGTTACCTCGGTGAGTTCTTTCTTTAACCTTGAGAAATTACTGAGTGATAATAAATCCTACAACTGATAGTACACTTCTCTTTCACCTAGAAATCAACTGGGTCTCCACTAGATCTGACATGCATGCAACTAATAATAGTAAATCCTTAGTTGCATATGAGATCGCTGATTGTGAATTAATTAATATTTAATTCACTTGATCTCTCACTAGTGTATCTTTAGTTACAACTAGCACAACTGAGTTTAACTCACTTCACTAAGTTAAACTGATTACAACCTACATTAACTAATGCACCACTGCACTTTGAACTCTGTTACAACTAGAATTACTCTACATGCCTCACCAACTACCTCTAACTTGAAATACACTAGCTAAAAGAGTTTATCACTCTCATTTAACTATTTCAAGTCATCATTGAGAATATATTACAATTTATTGTCCATCTTAATTAAGGGATAACTAAAATAGACATGCACCCAAAAATAGCACTGTGGGCCCCACCCTAGTGTAGGTGCTTAATGCAATAGGCGTGGGTGCTTAAATTTTCTTGTTGAATCTCAAAAAATAGGTATTGAACCAAGAGTGAATACATAACCTGCATTATACTTTCGATCATTAGGGTCACCAGCCCAATCAGAATCAGTGAAACCGACCAATAATGGAGACGCTCCTGCACTGTAATGAATCTCGAACTAAACTGTACCTCAAACATATCAAAGTATTCATTTAGCACCTTTCCAGTGACTTTCATGAGGTTTCTGCATAAATTGAGCAACAAGACCAATGAAAAAGGAAAGATCAGATGAGTATGGGTTAGATATAGAATTTTACCAACAAGTTGACGATATAAGGTAGCATCAACCTCGAGGGAAGTACAAGTGACTGAAAGCTTGAATCTAGACTGAAAGGAAGAAGGGGTTGGCTTACAGTATTCCATGTGAAAGTGGTGTAGAAGATCACATGCATACTTCTACTGAGAAAGGGTAATACCTTCTTTGGATTGCAAGACTTGAAGACCAAGGAAATAATGCAAGTGTCCTAAGTCTGTCATTTCAAAATTATTTTTGAGGCTAGACTTCACATGGTTTATATGGTTGGGATCACTACCAGTAAGGATAAAATCATCAACATAAAGAACAAGGATGATTAAAGGCTTACCCACTTTATTGGTGTAGACAGTGTTTTCGGAATAACATCTAGAAAATCCAATATCTAAGAGAAAGCTATCCATTTTTGCATACCAAGCCCGAGGGGCTTGTTTGAGACCATAGAGAGACTTCTTAAGGTGAAAAACAAGGCTAGAGTCTTTTTGGATAAAGCCAGGAGGTTGTTCCATGCAGATTTCTTCATGCAAGTCCCCATGTAAGAAGGCAGATTTAACATCCATCTGATGGACTTCCCATTTAAAGGAGGCAACAAGGGAAAGAACAAGGTGGATAGAATTAATTTGGCAACAGGGGAGAAGGTTTCAGTATAGTCAATGCCTTCAACGTGTGAAAATCCCTTAGCAACAAGACAAGATTTATGTTTATCCACTTTTCCATCTAGTCCAAACTTTGTTCTGTAAACCCATTTGCATCTGAAAAGTTTTCTTCCCTTTGGAAGAGGAATAAGATCCCAAATATCGTTTGCCAATAAGGAACGATATTCTTCATTCATAGTTGCATCCCATTATGGATGACCTGTGTAGAAATTATATAACATATGCATGTATATATCCAAATTCTCCTTAGCTAACAATATTTATCTTCTTGATAAATATAGAATCCTTCCACTATTAATCTTTTGCGGAAATTATAAACTCAATTACAAGCACATGAAGCAATAAAAAAAACTGCACATAACACAGTTGTTTAATGGGAAAGCCTGAAGCTGAAAACCCCAACTATCATATATTATGTATCATGGAGATCATGTAAAAATCTCATACAAAGCTTAGTACATCAAGCTCTCAATATAATACAATCGTCACACACTAAAATGAAGAAATCTGCAAATCCATGCACTAATTTCTGCCACCTGATAGCCTGCTTCCACTGTGCAATCCCTGCTGAAGAATAGCTCTGAATGAATTCGAATTACCCTTGCCTTGACTGCGCAATCCTCATTGGCAACTCCAATGTCCCAGACAGCATGATCTGATAAATGCATCCACTGCACAGGCTATGAGATAGTCCATCTCACCCTTTCACCTACCTCTCCACTGGATCTCCACTGGAACTGACATGCACTGTAGTTAACTGTTGTATTTGTTCAGTTGATTAATGAGTTATTATTTGTGAATTAATTAACTAATTAATTCACTCCACTCTCACTAGTGTATCATTCAGTTAGACTAGATACAACTAGCTCAACTGAATTTAACTCCAATAACTTAGTTAAACTGAATAAAAACTCCATGAACTTCTCTTCCAACTCTGTCATAACTTTTCCACTTCAGTTCTAACTGAGTCCTCCATGCATGAACCACCAGTAAACCCTAGGAATTGTGTAATTCCTTAGGCCCATGATTTTCCAAATATTATCTTTTGAAATAAAGTGCTCCAAGAGAATAAGTTGATATTTAGAGTCTGATTATTATTAAGGGCTAATAATAATCGATACTTCTATTTCTAGATCGACGATATATAAATAGACTTCGCCCAATCTTCTAAAAATATAATTTCATCTATTTTTCCAACTTGACCAACCATCCACAAATAACATCCTGCAACTTCTGAAATATGATCACCATGTCTAAAAATAGACGTGCACCTAAAAATAGCCTATGGGCCCACTTAGTGAAGGTGACTAATTTTCACTAAGCTCCATCATCTCGTTGAATCTCAACACTCCCTCTCAACAAATATAGGGATTATCCTTCATCCCGATCCTTCCTCTATGGTATTCGAATTTTCTCCTGGTGAGCGCCTTCGTTAGAATATCTGCATCCTGATCTTCTGTAAGAATGTACTGAAGCAACATGATCTTCTTCTGCACACAATCTCTGATATGATGATACCGGATATCAATATGTTTAGATCTATCATGAAACATAGTATTAATCAAGAGTTTAATGCAACTCTGATTATCACAATGTATCACTGTAGGATCTAAATGTCAACCAAACAAACTGACCAGGATCTTCCTCATCCAGATAGCCTCACATGCAGCTTGACTTGTTGCCATGTATTCTGCTTCAGATGAACTGAGTGCCACGGATCTTTGTTTCCTGCTGTACCAAGAAAGTGTTGTAGATCCGATACTGAAAACCCCTCCTGATGTGCTCTTTCTATCCATTGGGCTACCTGCCCAATCTGCATCAGTGAAGCCATGCAAATTCACCTCATCCATCTATTTATACCATAAGCCATACTCAAATGTGCCCCTGAGATACCTCGGGACATGATTTCCTGCCTTCCAAAAGAGCTTGGTAGGCTTAACCATCACTTGTGAAAGTTGGTTCACCGCATAGCATATGCCTGGTCTTGTATTAACTAAATACATGAGCGAACCCACCAACTGTCGATAAACATTGGCATCCACTACCTCTACCGATGTAGCATCCTCTTTCCTCCAATTTCCTGAAATAGGAGTATCGATAGGCTTGCAGCCTTGCATGTGAAACTTCTCCAGTATCTCCCGAGCATACTTGCCTTGAGACACAAACAGTTCACCTTCCCGCTGCCATATTTCCAATCCAAGGAAATAATGAAGGAGGCCCAAATCCTTCATCTCGAACTCCTTTGCAAGATCTGCCTTGCATGAGTGTATCAATTGCTCATCACCCGTTCGTATTAAATCATCAACATAAATAAAAATGATTAAAAGCTTACCCTCCACCATAATTTGATATAGGTTTGCATCCACCTCACTCTTAGTGAAGCCAAGTCCGGTGAAATAGCTGTCGATCCGTGTGTACTAAGCACAAGGTGCTTGTTTCAGCCCATACAACGCTCTTTTGAGCCTGCACACATGCGACTCGCTGTTGAAGATCTCAAATCCTTCAAGCTGCTCAATGTACACCTCTTCCTCAATGATCCCATTAAGGAACGCAGTCTTCACATCCATATGATGAATGTGCCAACCCATCTGCGCTGAGAGAGCAAGGATGGTCCGCATGAAATAATATCGTGCGACGGGTGCAAAGGTTCCTTCATAGTCAATCCCCTCAATTTGTGAGAAGCCTCGGGCAACAAATCTTGCCTTATACTTCTCAACGCTCCCATCAGCAGCTTGCTTTACCTTGTAGATCCATCTTGATCCTACAACTGATTTACCCACCGGCCTTGGAATAATCTCCCAAGCACTATTTTTGACAATGGATTTGTACTCCTCCACCATGGCATCTACCCATGTAGGCTCCTTCACTGCTTCTTAAAAATAAGATGGCTCTGTCACGATACACTTTCTCATGAGAGCCATGTATCTAGTAAAACGGTCAGGTGACTATCTCTGTCTGCGCTGTGATGTAGGGACTTCTACATTCTGTGCCACATCAAGCTTAAGTCTCTCAACTTCTATGGTACGCTTTCTGCCTTGTCTGATGTTTGGTTTTGTATGAGTGGACTCCTCCACTCCATGAATCTCCTCCTGTAGCTGATCCACATCTAGAGGCTCATCTTTGGGAAAAAGTAGCTCCTCCTCTGCATGCAAGTGTAGCTCCCTCTCAAGCGACAACTTCATGGCTTTCACCTCATTGAATTTTATATCCCGTCGCACCACAATCATTCGACTGTCTGGAAAATACATGATACAGGGTGTTTGTGTACCCTCTACAAATATCCCAACTTTTGGCAACAAGCCTAGCTCTTTCCGCATCCTTTGTCACATGAATGTAAACATGAGCCAAAAATCTTCAAATGAGAAATATCAAGCCTCTACTCGTAAAATCTTCTTCAGGTGTACTCATGCCAAGTACTCTATGAGGACAACGGTTTTGCACATAAACCGCAGTGTTGCATGCTTCCGCCCACAAGTGCATCGGTAGGCCTTGGTCATGCAGCATCGCTCGTACAGCACCCACGATCGTTCTATTCTTCCTCTCCGCGACCCCATTCTGTTTTGGGTTATGAGACGCTATGAGTTATCTTCGAATTCCTTCTTTGCTACAGAATTCTTTGAATTCGTTCGAGATATATTCACCACCATTATCGCTTCGTAGAGCCTTCACTTGCTTCCCTGACTCCTTCTCCACCAATGCTTTAAACTCACAGAAATTTGAGAATGTTTCTCTCTTCTTCTACATGAAGAAGATCCAGCATCTATGAGAATAGTCATAAAAAAAATAACATAATACCTGTGTTTTTCTGTTGAAGCAACCGAGAAAGGTCCACACACGTTTGTGTCAATTATCTCAAGGATCACCGAAGCACGGTTCTCCGTCTCATGAAATGTGGTCTTCACAAACTTACCCATAGTTCACCCCTTGCACTGATCTGACTGCGCAAGAGTACCCTTGGGAAGTCCAGTAGAAATCTGCTGCAAAATCTTCAAAGTGCCATGGTGAAGATGGCCGAATCTCCTATGCCATAATTCGCCCTCATCCCGGCTCACCACTTCTTCTGATTTGCCCACCATTGCAGTGCAACCATCTACCTTCAGCTTGTAGAGATTCTCAACTCGAATCCCTATCTTCCTGGTTTGACCCGTTTTTTTCTGTCAAAGGAAGGCTTTTCCCTCACTGAAAACAATGTCATAACCTTTGTCTTCCAACATTGCGACCGAGACCAAGTTATTCTTCAGACCTGGAACATGCATAACTTCTTTCAACAAAAATGGATTACCTGACTCCCTCTCAAAGGTAATGGTCCCAATGCCGATCGCACTGTATTAACCATCGTCGCCCATCTCTATATGCATTTTTAGGTCCTTCTCCTCCAAGTCACTAAACAACTCCTTATCTCTCGTCATATGGAAAGACGCACCACTATCAAGATACCACATCGATCCCATTGTGCTTGAAACCAAGCATGTGATCAAAGAGAAATCAAGTTCAAATTTTGAGGCTAAGGCCTCACCCGTTGCAGCTCTAGCAGCCTTCTTGTTCTTCTTCTTTTGTGGGTGGTTAGTGGCGAAATGCCCATGTTCGTGACAGTGAAAAGACTTCACTTTGGAAAAATCCTGCTTCTTGCCTTTAGCACCAGATTTTGAAGGGAATTTCTTCCCCTTCCCTTTCCTTGCTTTGGCATCCAAAGCGAAATTCTCTTCATCTTCATTCTTCGATGAAGAGCCATCCTTGGTACTTTGCCTTATCTCCTCCTACACAAGATCCGACCAAAGTCGCTCCCATCCCGACGGTTTCTCTCGTCCATTGACAGAGTCTTCCTAGCTATGCCAACTCTTCGGAAGTCCAAGGAGTGCCAAGCTCACCAAGTCTTCATCATCAATAGTAATCCCCACACTTCCCAGTTCATCCTTGAAGTGGACAAACTTCGTGAGATATTTTGGAATACTGTCGCTCTTCTCCATTTTTATTTTTCTGAGCTTATCTTTAAGCGCCAACTTCCTTTGGTCGCTTTTGCTTTGGAAAAAATATGTCAAAGCCTTCCACATTGCAAATGGAGTGGCTTTCACATGAAGGCTGGACACAATATGGTCCTTCACACCTTCCAACAGAATTCTTCTTGTCTTTGCTACCTTCTTTTTCCATGCGTCAAGTCCTACAGCATCACTAGAATCCGGCTTAGGAACATCGCTATCGATGAAATCCTTCAATCCATTATCCTCCATCACTGCCTCCATCCTGTCCTTCCAGGCTATGTAATTCAAGCTGCCATCAAGGGCATACTCCAATCGCAACCCATTGAAATACATTTCAATGTATACTCAACTGTCGCACCAAGAATTTTTTGCAGCAAATTCGAATTGTCCACCAGCACAAACTCAACAATTCTTCACAATTGCAATCTTCAAAAATTAACACTGCTCCAATACCATGTAGAAATTATATAACATATGCATGTATATATCCATATTCTCCTGATCTAACAACATTTATCTTCTTTCTAAATGCAGAATCCTTCCACTGTTAATATTTTGCAAAAATTATAAACTCAATTGCAAACACATGAAGCAATAAAAACAATCGCACATAACACAGTTGTTTAACGAGAAAGCCTGAAGCTTAGAACCCCAACTATCATATATTATTTATCATGGACATCATGTAATAATCTCATACAAAGCTTAGTACACCAAGCTCTCAGTACAATACAATCATCACACACTAACATGAAGAAATCTGCAAATCCATGAACTGATTTCTGCCACCTGATAGCCTGCCTCCACCGTGCAATCCCTGCTAAAGAATAACACTGAATGAATTCGAATTAACCTTGACTTGACTACGCAATCCTCATTGGTAACTCCAATGTGTGTGTGATGTAATCAATGCATCACTATAGTCATAACAAATAGTCCATCTCACCCTTTCACCTACCTCTCCACTAGGTCTCCACTGGAACTAACATGCACTGTAGTTAACTGTTGTATTTGTTCAGTTGATAAATGAGTTATTATTTGCGAATTAATTAATAATTAATTCACTCCACTCTCACTAGTGTATCATTCAGTTAGACTAGATACAACTAGTTCAATTGAGTTTAACTCTAATAACTGAGTTAAACTGAATAAAAACTCCATGAACTACTCTTCCAACTCTATCATAACTTTTTCACTTCAGTTCTAACTGAGTCCTCCATGCATGAACCACCAGTAAACCCTAGGAATTGCGTAATTCCTTCAGCCCACTGATTTTCCAAATCTGTATACTGAAATAAAGTGGTCCAAGAGAATAAGTTAATATTTAGAGTCTGATTATTATTAAGGGCTAATAATAATCGACACTTTTATTTTTAGATCGATGATCTATAAATAGACTTCGCCCAATCTTCTAAAAATAGAATTTCATCTATTTTTCCAACTTGACCAACCATCCACAAATAGCATCCTGCAAATTCTGAAATATGATCATCATGTCTAAAAATAGACATAGTCTAAAAATATACTTGCACCTAAAAATAGCCTGCGGGCCCACTTAGTGAAGGCGACTAATTTTCACTAAGCTCCATCACTTTGTTGAATCTCAACAACCTGATGCTTCTTCAAAGGTATCTGGATAATAATTTTTAGAAACTTGAACCAATAAAGAAGAGGCTCCGTTGAACTGAGAATGTTTACAATGTTGATCTACAGGGTCACCTGTAAGAGAACCTACTGCATCCCGAGTAGATCAGACCCATTTTTGAAGCTGTGGAGCTGAAAGAAGATCCTAAGGAGGTGGACAAGGATTTTGATCCTCATTGTCATAATCTGAAGTAGAAGGAATTCTGTCAAAAGTAGAAGAGATAAAGAGAGGTGTCACATATGCTGAATCAAGCTCACAGGCCAAAGGTGGCACACCCACCAAACTAGGCGCGCAGTCCGATATATTTTCATCAAATTTTACATCTCTTATAATGATTACATTTTTCGATTTGGGTTGAAGAAGTTTGTATCCTTTGACATCTTCAAAATATCCAACAAAAATACATTTTTCACTCTTAGGTTTTAAGGCTTTATGTTTGTCATCTGAAATATGGGCCCAAGCTTCACTTTCAAAAACATGAAAGTGACTTACAATTGTTTTGATTGAGATCCAGGCTTCTTTTGGAGTGATATTCCTTCAAACCTTAGTAGGAGTGTGATTTACTATGTAATTTTCATAGTTAATTGTTTCTACCCAAAAATTAAGACTAAGTCCTTTAGATTGAAGCATACAATTAGACATTTCTTTTAGAGTGTGATTCATCCTTTCAACTACACAATTTTGTTATGGAGTATACGAAACAATATGTTTCAATTGAATGCCATGCTCAGTGCAAAAGTTGATAAATTTGTTGTTAACATATTCTCCTCCATTGTTAGATCTTAACTTAAGAATTTGATGTCCAGATTGTTTCTCAACCAAGGTCTTTAAGGCCAAGAACATGTTAAAAACTTCACTCTTGAGTTTTAAGAAGTACACCCAAGTGCGTTTGTAAAAATCATCAATGAAAGTTAAGAAGTACTTGTAACCAAAGAAAGAAACAACTGGAAGTGGACCACATAAATCATTGTGCACAAGATGCAAAGGGGCTAAAGCGTGCCAAGAGGCACTCTTGTCAAAACTATCCCAATGATGTTTTTCGAGTACACAACCGGAACAAGCACCATCTCAACAATATACCATAGGAAGAAATGTCACCATGTTTTCTTTACATAGAGTTTTAAGAGAGCGATAGTTTAAGTGACGAAATCGTTCATGCCAAAGTTTTCTCACTTCATCATTATGAGCAACAAAAATGGAGGGAAGACTTGATGACCCAATGTTGTCAAACTTATACAACCTTGTGGAATCATCAGCAATTCCAGTAGATCAAATATGCCTAGGATTTCTTAGGTCCTTAATTACAACATCATGAGGTGAGAATTCTACGTTTTTCCCTTCACCTAAATGGGTTATCTGATAAACATATAGAAGGTTGTAGGACAAGGTAGAAACACATAAAACATCATGAAAATGACCATTATCTATATGAATGGTTCCAGACCCTACAACAACAAGAGATCTATCATCACCAACATAAATATTTTTCGTGTGACAATCATTTAAAGAAGAAAACATGACTTTATTTTTAGGCATGTGGTAAGAGGCTCCATAATCAATGAGCCACTCATGAGAATGAGAATAAGAAGATACATTCAATGCATAACTAGATCTTGATGCTTGACAACCACGTGCAGAAAGTGTCATTCCTGAAGATGAAATTGAAGAGTTCTCCAAATGGATGTTGTGCTCCTTCATTGTTGCTTCCAAGGATTCCATCTTCTTAAAATATTTTGACTCAATGTGGCCATCACGATTAAAAAAGCTTCAATGTATCTCTGTCTTCTTCCCTTTGTTTTTATTTTCCTTATCATTTTGTTGAGTTTCTTTTTTAGTTTTCGGATGAGAGTGCTTAAGACCTTTGTTTGGTTTAGGACCATTCTTTTTAGGATGTTGCTTCTTAGGATTATTTGGATTTGGTTGTTTTTGGGCTGCTAAAGCTTTCTTATAAGAGTTTCTAGAATTAATAATAGCAAGGTGTAATAGTTTTTCTTGTTCTCTTATCAAAGAATCACAAAAGACATCAAAAGAGGGGGACTTCTAGGGTGTTCCTTGAGAAATGAGGGTTTATCTAGTGGAATGGAAGGTGGAAACAAATACAGAGTATGCAAGGCCTAACTTAGCAAGAATGGAATAGATTAGACTACCATCTTCCTTTTTGACCTTACAACCTTCTTAGAGAAGTCTAAGGGTCTTGAATTTGAATAAAAAATCCCCAATAGAGGAGAAATTACTGGGGTCCAAAGTAAGCAACTCATTTTCAAGCTGGTGGGCTTTGATTTCATTTTGAATGCTAAAAACAATATTTAGTTTTTTCATAGCTTCATTAGGGGAGTTAATTTCTTGGATATGAAATCTAAGATCTTGAACAAAGGACATTTCTATCAACCCTCATGCTTGATCTTGTTTATTTTCCCATTTAGCCTTTTTATCTTCATCATTGGGTTTAGATTCTAGTCCTGAGGTTATTCTATAAAGCCCTTTACTTCTAAGTAATTCTACCATGTAGGATATCCATTGGAAATAATTGGTGTTGTTAAGAATAACCGAGCATGTATTTTCCATTTTTAAAAACTGAAGTTGTAAAGGTTGAAAATAACTGCTCTAATGGAAAGGTCTCGAAAAATTAGGCCGGTTAAAAAAAACAGCTCTGAAAACAGCTTCTAGATGAAGAATTTATGTCTTTTTAAAGAAAATTTGTAGTAGTTGAAAATTGATGATGAAGTTGTACTTTAAAAAAAGAAATCACCCCTCCTTTCCAAACTTAATATAAGAAGCTCACTTTTTTTTTTTAAAATACTACTTTATGTGACCCACTTTTATAAATAAGTGAGCGTCACTTTTTACAATGTTACTTTATGAACTAATGACCAAGTGGATGGTAGCTTAATAAAATATGAAGTGACTTTAGAGTGTAAATGACTCACTTTTTATAATGGGTGAGAAACACTATTACATAAAGCAACTTTAAAACATAAATTACATGTGTTTTTTTCTTTTTTAAATAACTTGACAAAAAACTTTTTTTTTTAAAGTAACTTGACAAAAAAAAAAAATTATAAAAAATAACTTGACAAAATACTTTCTAGAAAAAGTAACTTGACAAAAAAACTTGAACCCAAGACCTCTATTCTCATAAAGTAACTTTAGACCAAGTAAGCTAGTTAAAATATTTAATAATTGTTGGAAATGAGGAAGGTTTTTTTTTGTGCGTGTTTTTTTTCCTGCAAAAAACAACCATGCAAACAACGACAAAAAAAATATATATATATTCAAGCCTTGCAGCTTAATGTTACATTTCAGGTTAGTCCACCCGCAAACTAAATATTTTTCTCGATATTTCTGATTTCCCAAGATCGTACAAAGACGCGGGGAAAGAGCATACGTAGGAGAAAAATCTCGCCTTTATGTTTCTAGTTTTCCATATCGTATAGAGCACAGAGCAAAGAGCATACACAAAGAAGAGGGTATAGATTCGGTAATAATAAAAAAATGACTATAAACCGAAATAAACAGAGGGATAAATAAATATCACTGCAAAAAATACTTTATACCTCCAGATCGAAAATGACATAGCTAGGGTAGCTAGAAACCTTTTCGCATGAGACAAAAGGGGTTCATCACTGGAACAAGGGCTACAGACACGCATAACAGTTCTCCCGGCCCGAAAGTGGTCAGAAACAATAGATCTGGAAAACGACAGTCACATGCAGTCAAAATCCACTTCAGATTTGGATCAACAACGGATGCAAACCAGAAACAACTCTGATACCATGTAGGAATTTATAGGGTAAGTTCCTTAGATCAAAAACCAAAGGTCACTGCTCACAAACAGATCATAGATCAATACACTACTATTTGATGTGGTTAAAACCCTCAAAGGGGGAAACAGTCCAAGGCCCAAGCAACCGTAGCCACTTCACGCAATTTATTAATGTAAAGAAAACAAATTTACATAATATTCTCTCATAAACGGTCACCAGAAAAATGACCCTCCATGCTCTTTAAATAGAGATCATGGACCAATCGGGTGTTAAGCCACATATCAAGTGTAGGTAATACCGAGGAGAGAATGAACCGTTGGATCACTACATATCGTGACCATCGGATTATAAGTTACAAAATTACATACTAAAGAAACACACTTTCCCTAACTTTACGCTAGACCAAGTTATACTTAACTATTTCCTATGTGTCGGAATATCCTAACACATTGTGCAATGCGTAGTTAGGGCCAGGTTGGAGGACTGAATTGCATAATTTTGGAGGCCAAGGCTCGGGCTTGAGCACTGAAACTGTGCAATGCATAGTCCTGGGAGGCAAGACCTATGCATTGTGTAGTGTTAAGAGGAAAGTTTGCAGTTTGAGGGTTGGGATTGCGGAATACGCAATTCAGGAAGGCCAGATGAGGCTAAGTTGCTGGGAATTTTCAAAAATTTGGCTAAGTGTGGGATCTTTGAAACTGATGTGAACAGTGATAGGAATTGACTGCGATCACGCACTTAGAAACTTAATAACACAAAATAGATCATCCATAACACATGAACACATACTTCCCTTAGTGCAACAACCTTTGTGATAGCTTACGACAAGTGCAACACTAAAGATACACTTTGCGATGACCGTGAGGACCCTTGTGCAACATTGCTTAAAACTTTGGAAATGAGTGCGACAAATGTTTACATGGTAATATCGACTCATTTATACAAAGAGAACCTCTTGAAACCACCAAAACAAGATTATGTACATTTGTGCGACACTTAACATGCTGGAAGATGACAAGTGCCAGAGTGTGAACGCCACTTGCGATATGCAGAAAACAGTTAAAGAAACAAAATCCATAGCAAATATAGCATGAAAAAGACGCTAATAAGAGTGAAAGCAAGAAAAAGAGACAACCTAAAACATAAAAATTACACTTGTGAAATAAATGTGGGTGAAAGAGACAGTTTGCAAAACTCGTCGAAATACAAGTAAAAACGCAACTAGAAGTGATAAATTGTCATTGTCAGTGGGCACTGACTGTCATCATGTATTGTACATCACATGAGCATAGTCTTGATGGACTGTGCTATGATTTTTCAATGTGCTAATGAAATTGATGCGGGCTGAGAAACTATGAGCAAGTACCCTCGACACTTCCAATCTAAGAAGGGAGCTCAAAAACATCAACCAACCAAGGAGTGATTATGGAACAACCGATTTCAATATCCATAGTACACCCCAAAATTCAAGTGAGCCCCACGGAGTGATTGTAAAAATATGGGTAAACCTTGTTTTGAATGAGAGGGGTGACTCAATGGTGAATTGGAGATAGTCTAGGTGTTGCCAAAGAATAAACGGTTGATCTATGAAATATTATAAATGGATGTTAAACAATAGGAGAAGACATTTCCAATGGAGGATCCTGTTAGGTAAACTTGACTCAATGAAAGAGTCAAAGTTCACCAAGTCAATAGTAGTGGTTTTGGGCCCATCTTTTTTTAGTTTCCCATGGTTTCGTGCCTGTGGAATTCATGTAATGGAGCCTTTAAAATTTTGGTGGGGATTTTATTGTAATGGATGAAACATTGTAAATGGATGTTAAACAATCGGAGAAGAAATTTCCAATGGAGGATCATGTTAGGTAAACTTGTCTCGATGAAAGAGTCAAATTTGAACATGTCAATAGTAGTGGTTTTGGGCCCATGGTTTTTTAGTTTACCATGGTTTCGTGCCCGTGGAATTCATGAAATGGATCCCTTAAAAGGCTCGGGGAGAATTTATTGTAATGGCCCATGGGATATGAGCATCGAAGGCGCACAGTCACCAAATTGTCTAGGGATTGGACCAAGGATCTAATGGAATTCCATTTAATCCAAGAGGATCCCTAAAATCTCAAGATTCACAATCCTTTAATCTCAGCAACATTAAAACTAAGTTTTAGTGCTCGTCATTATTATTCCAGTGGCGCAGATGACACTAAAATATGAGTCTATATGACTCACTTATCACAGTTTGAAGTTGACAAGACAAGAAAGAAAGGAGGCCCTACAACATGTTACATGGGACCCGCAGGCTTACATGGCACTCAAATATTGGCCTACCGGTGAATGAAACTTATCATTGACTCGTTGGTTCCTTGGACCTAAAAAAAACAAAAACAAAAATATTAAAATCCCAAATAAAACAAAACATAAATAACACGAAAATATGGTTTTGTAATATAATATGGGTTTTGAATAAAAATAATATATAAAAAACAAAAGCCATATTAAATATGATTATGCTCCATAATAAAACCAATGAATAATTTAAATGGGAATATTGTTTAATGTCAAACCATAAAAAACAAAGACATGGTTATGGTTACGGTTGGACGATTTAAGCTAAACGACGGGAAATTTGAATCAATGGGTTATTTACACACATTGTTTTATATAAAAGAATAGGTCCTAGAGGGTCTTGAATCCACACCCCCGTCAAGGTGACTGCTTCATATATTAAAATATATTTGAACCCATCGTTTTCATTCAGACAGTGAGGGACAAGAGCGGATTGATGAGCTAGTGGAACCAACCGAGGCCAAATGGAACTATGACCGAATGGGACCCTAAGCCAGAGATGGAACCCTAATGGAAGAGGCGGAACCTTGTGGAAATTTTTTCAAGACAGGATATTTTTTGATGTTGTGAGGAATCTTGAAGATTCCTAGAGGGGCCAGAATTGCACGTGGAAGAATGTGGTCGAAATTATACTCATTTTAACCATAATTTCACAAGGATGGAAACGGTGTAATCAGTTTTTGCATCTGAGCAGCGAATTTTAGGGGTCATAGGAGAAACCCACTTTCTTCACTAATTTTTGAGCATGAAGTTAGAGAGAGTAATGCACCTTTCACAAGTGGAACATGTTTATAGTCAAACGTCTTAGGAGGACGAGTCAGACCTGTTGATGTTATGATTTTTCTCATTTGAGAAGTTGAATTTCAATTCACTCACAAGATTGGAGGTATAATGATGTAATTTTCCATGTACTTGCCTTTCTTTTGATGAGATGAATGAAGTAGCCTCCCCAGTATCGAAGCAGGGCCGAGAGATGTAGTCCACACTGGACGAACTCTGATATCAAAATTTTGCTTGCATTGTCTTTATGATCTACTCTATGTTGCTTCTTCTTTAAGTATTTGCACATATGGTTTTTACATGCTCTTTCATGCAATTCTGCTAACATCGACCGAAGAAAATATCTTGGTTAACACTGATAATTTGGAGATTTTAGATCACCGTTCACTGATATTTTCTTTAGAGTTGGGGTTTTCCCAAGGTAAACAGTGTGTTTATGTTTTATGAATTTTGTTGGTTATTGTTAATTATCTTTGTAATTTTTACTCTCTCTGGTAAAATTTTAATTTTTAGTATCAAAGCCAAGTGTTGGATTTAAGGGGACAAATTTATTGCCAAGAATTCATTTGCCCTGGTGGATTGAGGGATTGACACAGAGTTTGTCACAGTTGACTGCATATAAAGAAAGTGAAATGTCAATTTGAAGCTAGATAATGAGGACGAGGCATTGCAAGGATCTACCACACTGAGGACATCAAGGGACTAATGGATATTCACCAAGAATAGGACACCAAAATGAACGTGTTTTTGCTCTGTAGGTGTGTAGAGGGAAAGTTATAAAGTTGATGGTCTTAAGAAATAACGATGCTTGCATGAAAACTACTAAAATATTATCTCATTGCAGAAGCTGTGAGTCCTAGAGAAATTATAGATGTTTTAGCAGCCAAGGCTTTTGAGTACAAGGGATCCCTAGGAGCTTTCAACGTGATTGAGGAGGATTTAAATGTCCATGTTCTTATAATGATTGTTCATGAATGACAATGGGTAAATTAGAGAGTCGTCTTTCTAGGTAAAGGTAACTCCATGTAAAGTGTGAGCTTTAACAAAATCATGGCGTCATGGACTAGATTCATTAATGAAATTTTGTTTATAGAAGTGGTGGTGATATTGAGTTGACATCAATACTTGACATTCAAAGCCCTAGTCCCACATCAATGATTTCGTCGTCATTAAGGGGGTCGAGCAAGAGTGTGAGGGAAGTGGCTTGTAATGCGAAGTCATTTCAGACTATAGAAATTATGACAACACCGACAACCTTGCACACTGGAAAAAAAAAAATGAATTCCAACATGGAGAAGCACTATTTATCTAAATGAATTCCAACTCTATGTTAAATAATGTTTGGAGTCCTTTTTTACCGACGACTATGAGTTCCCTAAGCTAAGCCATCAGCACGATGAATTTTGTTGATAACCCCTAGTTTCACGGTTAGTGAGTGGCCCTAGTGTAGGGCACGTGAAGGCATGAGAGTGCCTTGGAATACCAAAGAAAATGATGAATCATTTTGGCTGCGACTATGAATATTGTGATTAGGTAAAGAAGATGTTAAAGTAGATATCAAGGGTAGTGTGATAGTGACAATGACAAAGAGAATTCGAGGAAGTGAAATGCAATAGCAAGGTTAAACTCCCCTAGGATGTGTTCGATGTTAATGAAATTAGAGTCATGGTCTATCAAAGGGTATGCAGATTGGGATGTATGGAAACAACTAGGGCATTGGTTGTGTAGTGTAAGTTCATATTGAAAGTAACTATGGAAAATGGTTACAAGAAAAGTATTTAATGGAATGCTTAAATGAAATGATGGTTTCATTAGTGAGAGTGCAGGCATGGAAGTCATTCTTGGAGAGGAGAGCATGAGGCTAGGAGCGTGTCAAATAAAGAGGATGGAAACATATATACCAGAGCAACAATACACACACACACACACATATATATATAATGGAATTGAAATTTTATTATATGTAAATGGTCATATTGTGGTAAGACCTAGTAAGGCATGCGTACCGTTAGGAAATTGTCGGTAAAGTTTGGTGTTAGACCTAGGTGATAAGGGGTATATCGGGTTAATATATCCTAGGAATAAACATTGAAGGGGGTAAGGGCTAGAGTGAGAAACACTTACTCACTTGGCTTGTTTGGTGGAATTTAGTCAAGAAAAACTCCAAGTCAAGGTTTAGGGGGGGTTGTTAGGTAAACTTAACTCGGTGAAAGAGTCAAAGTTGACTAGGTCAACTATAGTGGTTTTGGGCCCATGGGTTTTTACCCATTGAATTCATGTAATGGAGCCTTTAAAAGGTTGGGAGGAACTCTATTGTAATAGGTTAGGGGATGTGAGTGGTAAAGGCTTACTTAGCCGAGTTGGCCAGGGATTTGGGCAAGGATCTAATGGAATTTTGTTAGCTCAGTTTTTCCTCGGAGTTGGGGTTTTCCCACGGTAAAACCTGTGTGCATTGTGTTTATGTTTTATGATTGTTGTTGGTTATTGTTAATTCTATTTGTAATTTATATTTTCTCTCTAGTAAAATTTTAACAGATCTAAGCTGGGAAACCAAAGATAGAACCCCTCTTCCCATATCCACTATAGGAGATGAGTTGGAGAAAGAACTATCTTGGTCATGACTATATCTGAATGAAATGTAGCAACAAAGTGCCTATCCCTGAATGTCTCGTTAGCCATGTTTCTATAGGTCAAGGAGAAATCTCCATACAAATAGGAATAGTTGAAAAAAAAAAAAGGCTAGAGCAAGAATTGTTCTTGAAAGAAGACGAACGTGACAGGTTATATAATGGATCTTCCTATGGAATGCAAGACTTCTTACTAACACAAGGTATGCATTCCCTCTAAATCAAATGGTTTCTAATGTTGGGGATACAATGCAAATTTAATGGAACCAACAATCTTATCCATATCTGCATAAAAAAATCATAATTGTCATAGTTAACTGGGCTATAATAACTCAATGAATGGCCGAAACCAACTTTTTGGAAATTGTATAGCGTGTTGTGACTTTCATTAAATAGCTCAGCGGAGCCATATAAAATGTTATATATTTTGACACAAGAATTAGTAGAGGAGTCTTTATGCATGAGGTCTACCCTTAAAGTGTAACTACGTGGACCAGTGGCAAGTGCCTTGCTCTTGGCTCTTGTACCCTTGTTGATGCAACATCATTTTTTCAAGTCTCTACTCAAGATAGGGACTTGTTACTTTACACATTATTTTATCCTATGCATTACATTAAAATGGATATCTATATTTTAAGCAAATTTACTTGAAGGGATCACATTTTGTCGGTTTATTAGCAACCTAACCCTAAGGGAGTCTAGGAGAATTGACCCAGTGACATCCCCTTAGCGAGAAGATTTTAACAACAAGAACTTGACCAATTGAGCTAACCCTCGAGGCTCCTTTTTTGGTACTTTAAACTTGTGAGACATGTCCACGGGATTGAAATTATGATCACTTGGATGCACATGGGCTTGCCAACATGATTTTTTCCAATTTTGCTACCACCCCCAGACAAAATAAATATTTATGTTATATCAAAGTAAGTTTGAAATCATTTTATAATTAAAATTAGTATGCTAAATAATATACTCAATTATATTATATTATAATGGTTAGTTTTTGAGTTTTTTTTATATGAATTAAAAAATTTAATAATTTTTCTTCATGTATATAATTTTAAAATAATATTTATATTTGAGTCCATATGCTCATTTAGCGGAGAGGCTCATTCTACAATCCAGTATGAGGGACATGTGTAAGTATGTCAAGTCCTCAAAAAATAGTAAAAATAATTCTTGTTAATATTGGCCAAAAAAGAAATAAATAAATAAATAACCATATATATAAACAATTAAAAATCCATTAACATAACAATCAACTAAATTGTTAATATTTAACTTTCATTATACTTGGTTCTTTGATATTTCACTTTCACTATCACTCATCAAGTAATAAATAAAATATTTCCATGTCTATCTTTAATATTATAATTTTATATAACTTTAGAGATAAAGTAATTATAAAAAATCTATTTCTCATATAAATATCTTAATATAAAATATTAATATAATATAAATATCTTAATATAAAATATTAGTATTAATATGTATATTAACTTCAAATTTTAATATAAATATTAATAATGATAAAATATTCAAAAATACAATTTAAACAATGAAAAACTATCACTATAGATCTATTTTAATCACATATTTACCAAGTATTAGAAGGGATTAAATCCCTTGTCGTGTAAATTTTTTTTGAAGTTTGAGATTTGATCTCTCTCTGCTCTTAGTAGATTTGTGGTTAAAATAGATCTATATTGGTTATAATTTTATAAATTATTAAGGTGTTTTGTAAAGGCATTTTGTGGTGTAAAAGTTATCTGTTCAAAATTTTGTGGTAAAAATCGAACCATGCTAAAGGTTGATGACAAGATTTAGTGCGATGCCCCAGTGATTTTGACAACTTAGATACTCGTGCGTCACCACTCGAACTACAAGTTAGTCGAATCATTCATCTCAAAACTTCCATAAACTAACAAACAATTTTCTTCAAATAAATTATAAAATAATGATTTAAATATTTAATTAAAATTACTTAAATTTACAATCAAAATTTAATTCATTTTATATATTATTAAAATTTAGCTGTTAAATATTTTATTAAATTCTTAATTAAATAAATTTTATAATTAAAATATAATTAATTTTATATATTAATAAATTTCAATTGTTAAAAAAGGAGATGACTCGAATGAAATAACACAAAAAGATAATTGGGGTGGTGAACGTTAAACTACGATTAATTTTGTTTATAACTTTTTTGTTTTTTTTAAATAATTCCATCTGTTTTCCATTTTATTTATAATAAATTTTGTTTCTGATTAATCTAATATATACGAATATTCAAAATGATTCTCTCAATATTCCAAAACGATGATTTAATTAAAAAAACCAAAAAAACTATTATTTCTTTCCCAGACCGGAAAGTCATTCCTCGTCCATTGATTTTAATATGTACGGATATGCAAAATTATTCTCTACATTCCCAAAAAGATGATATTGAATTTCAAAATTCTGGTTAAAATGGAAAATTAAATGTGATACTTTTAGGGATGGAATTTGATAAGCAAATAATTTATTATGGGATGATTGGTTTGTAAAATATAATTTTTTTTTTTAATGAATAGGTTTTGTTAAAAAGATCCAAACAAGCATTAAAGTTATAGAAACAGTCAAATGTCACAAGTGTTTTAGATTTGATTTGATTTTTAAATATATTCAATATCCATAATAATTGTTGCAGATTGTTTTAAAAAATATATAATATAGAATACTTAATTTTTTTTATCAAATAAAATATAATTGATGGAAAATTATTTAAATTTTGAATATTATAATAAGTTTAAAATTTTAGAATTAATACAAATTGTAATTTAAAATAGTTGAAATAATAATTTTATATAGAAATGAAAATTTGAATGAGATGATTTTTTATATGAGTTGCATGAGACACGACACATGGAGGTGTATAGCTCTCATTTTACCAAACCTATAAGTTGATGGGCATGACCATGCATCCTCATTAACATTCCACTTGCATGTTGAAGATGCAAAGATATTTGTCTAGACATCTCAAATATGGTAATTCATCATGATGCATTAAGACAATTATTCAACCTTGTAGTTGATAAGATTTGGCTTGTGACAGAGAAAATCATGGTCATTAACACTGAATTATTCATCATCATGGCAAGATATGGGTTTTAGTTACATAATGCAGGTTTTGATAGCCCAACATTGTTTTGGCATGGGTTGGGTGTTCTTGCAGTGGTTCTCTGTTGTTTCCAAGGTTGGACTTTTAGTTGCCTAGAAAGAGATTGGGTTCTATATATGACAAATCGTCAGGTTAGTAGGAGTGCCCCCTAGCCTGAGTCCTTGTTGGGTTATTGGGGACAAGTTTGGTCTGGTCTAGAACTAAGTGTTGCAAGTTCGCAAGATTTAGTTGCCATTCTCCATCCCCTCTAGCATTTATTCCATTGGTTGGTTTAGTCCCCTTTCCTTTATTTGGTTCTCTTTGTAAGTAGTAGGGGTGTTTTTCATTGCTCTTTCTCTTGGATATACCAAGGCTTTGTCTTCTCTTGGTGAAAGCTTATTATGAGAAGCGTTATCTCTCAATTGGAAGTTGGAATTGTTTAGTTATCATTCTCATCTACAAAGCCATGCCAAGGTAGAGGGCTCAATGTCGTTGTGGAGCAGCTTATTACAGAGACCAAGGTACGTCTCAAGCTCGACGGTGTGCTAAAGCCTCAAGGGTCTCAAGCTTTAGAGTAAGAAATTATCAGAGAGAGGAAATGCCTCACAGACATAACGACCGCCAATCAAGTAATAGATTGGGTTCTTAATGTTGAACATTCCAAGGGAAGGTTCAACCAATACATATACATTGTGGATATCTATTAGCACCTCAAAACTTTGCTGGGAAGAGTTCTAATTGATAGAAATGATGCCAAGCAAGAGATTCTTCTCATGATTGACAAAATGTTGTTGTTTTAAAAAGGTCTAAACGTGAGATTCAAGTGTGTTGAGGATCGCCTAAGCCTCCCCTCATAGCTAGAAGGCTCTTGTAGTGGCAACATGGCTCTAATTATGATGGAGAATTGGATTCCTATCGGTTTGACTAATGAATTTTTAGTGTTTTCTCTTTTCTATTTTTAATTAGTCTTTGTACTCATTGTTAAAGGCTCATACAAAATCATATGTCTATTAGTTTAACTTGTTAATTTCTATGAAAGAATTTGTTACTCATAAATTTTGGATAATAAAATATTAATATATTTTTCATTGGTCTAATTTCCCAAAATAAAAAATAAAAAACAAAATAACTACACTATCTTTTGACTCATATAACAAAATTCTAAAGTTTAACTTAGAAAATAAAAATAAAATAATTAGATAATAAAAAAAGTAACAATATTAGTGTAATTCTTTATTTTTATTTTTTTCCAAGAAGGAAAAAGTATAACTATTAATACTTAATAACCATAAAATGTTTTTTTATCTATTTCTTCAAGATAATGCTTGTGATTGGAATTGTGGCTATTATCGTCTGCCATATACATTTGAATTCTCATTAAACTTGTTCAAAATTGTTACAAAGCTATTTCTTATTTGGAATTTTGATATTTTAATGGTAAAATTTGTCACTTTTATATTTAATTTTTAGTAAGGGGTTTGAAGAGGTTTTTTTTTTATAGTTTTAGAGAAATAAAAAATTTAGAGCATTCATGGGTTGGGGAAGAAGATAAATAATTACGAAGAAGCTTGTAGTTTATTTCAAGGTATTTTTCTCTCCAAATAATTCTAGGTCTCTTTTCTCATTGTGTTAGATGACTTTGTTTTAATAATTTAATATTTGCTCAGAAGGTCTTCCCCTAGAGACAAAGTATTAGATACTCCCCTGAATCATATTAATAAGATATCAAAAGATATTCCAATGATGAGTCTCAAGTACATTCTAAGGGATAATAACCAAGAAGCATATCAATGTGCCAACCAATGTTGCAATTTGAAATTTGGAGAGATGATGGTTAATGGTCAAATAAAACCACCATCCATCCCTTAGTGGATTATGCACTAATCCTATGTTAAATATTAAAAAATTGGGGGGGCCTACTGGTCAACGTGGATTTGGGGAAATATGTTGTAATCAAGGATTATATTTTGAAGTAGGTTATATGTATTGCAAGTTTTGTTTAATTTTTGGGCTCTATTGGAAGACATTCACCTCCAAATACCCGTATATGCTTAGTATCGAGTGTATTCCTCTTCAGAGAATAATTTTCCTCAGAATTTTGTAGATGATACTGAAGATCCAAGAAATTCATAATGTAACTATCAATGTACAACTATGATCTGGCCAAATATTTTACAATTAATACAAATATTCTCATTACCATTAAAATAATAATAATAATAATCAATTTTTAATACATATTTAGAAATATGTTGTATATGAGTTTCTTTTAGTTGGGTTATATATAATATTAAGAAGAGGTTTTAACAATCTAATGTTAGGGAGATGTGTACTTAATATTATATTTAACATGAAGTTTATATATAACATTTATAAATATATCAATAATACAAATAAAATGACACACAAATAAAATATATCAATATTCAACTTAAATACCTTTATCTTGTTGGGTGTGGAGCCTCATTATCATCTTAATTTAGAGGTTTTTACTTCAGCCGGATGTATACCTAGGAAGACTGTACACCCCTCCACGGCAGGGGGACTTGTCCCCCCCCCCCCCCCCCCCCCCGGGGGTGTTTAGGGGGCCCATCCCCCTTGGCTGGGGGGTTCGGGGGCATCGCCCCCGAAGCTAAAAGTAGATGTAAAATTGCCTTGTAAAATATTGTAATTTCGTAGTCAATCTGGGTCGTTCATTAGGTGGATGATCTTACGGTAGAAGTTATGTTTAATTTAGGGTTTTTTGCCTAAAAGGAAACCCCTCTGTTGTATGAGGGAATTGTATTGCGGCTATGGGTTGAGAGTGTATTCTGAGCAAGAAAGAGAAAGGGGGACTATGTGAGACAATAGAGGATATTACAATGGATCTGTTGTAGGTTGTTTCTCTTCATTTTGTTGGATAAATAAAGGAAGGAATGATTGTTTCTTCGTGGATGTAGCCCACGCTGGGTGAACCACATATATATATATATATATGTCTCTCTTGTTTTATATGTTTTCTGCGTTTTTATTTCTGCATATTTTTATGTGTTCCATTGTTCTGTAATATATAATTTTCCAACATATCTCACACACATGTGAGTAAACAAAATTCAATGTTTTTCACATCCAATATGTAAGAGATGTATATTTCATCCATTACTTAATATAAAGTTAATAAATAACAATAATAATAATTAAAAAAAAATATATATATATATATATATATATACTTAAAATATTTCAACATATCCCAGATGTGGGTGTTTAATGCTGGTAATATGGAGACGGGCTTTTGGGTTGGCAAGTGGCATGGCCACATGGCCACCCACAGGCCCCAATGGCGAGCATTAAATTGCTCTAGCCGTCACCCCACTTACCATTTGATTCTATGCAGAGGTTGAGGTTGTTGCCATCGTTTCAAAATGGAGACCCAGAACCATCTTCCTCCTTCACCTAACTATGTTTCTCGTCTGCCTGGATGCCTGCCCCCCCTGTCACAACCTTTGAGAAGCTATTGCCCCCCCTGGAGTCGTTGAGCCGAGCTCCCACACAACAACAAGGAGACACTGTAGCCTTCTTTGTTGTATAGAAATTCTCCCTGGTCACCACTATTCACAGAGCATCCTATGTCATTTGAATTCTTCCCCTGAGAATTGCTTCACCTCCATCACTGTGCCTTCGGCTCTGTGGTGCCACCACTCTGCTTCTTCTTTGGCCCAGCACACCCACCACCCTCACTGCGCCACCATGCCTCACCTTCGGCATCGCATGCGCTACAGACGTGGCAGCAGCAAAGGGCGGGCCACTCGCTCGTCTCCCTCTTCCCATTCCGACACCTCGCCTTCCTCCCTGGAGCACTTCCATGGCTGATATCTTGCCACCCACAGTGGGCGTGGTCGCTTCGCTGGTCAGTCCCGTTCTTCTGCTCAGCCCTCTGATGCCGTGACCAATCCACCGCCTCTGCCCCACCTGCACTCCATAGCCTCTCCGCAGTCCACCAACTCGGCTCAATTCCATTTCCACTGCTCCATGGACCAACCCCGTGTCATCGCCACCATTACCATTTCCTTCAAGGAGGAGTTTGCCAAGGTTTCTAGCTTCCGCCCGCCCAAGATGCAAAAATTCCTCCACCGTGACGTTAAGGGTGACCCCGGTTTAACAACAGCAACAGCTCTGGAAGAAGCAGGGATGATAGGAAGCATGGCAAATAGGCTCCGGGCAAAGCGAGCGACACCAAGGAGCCCCAGCACACAGCAAACGCCACCCAGAACATACAGGCCAACGACAGCAAAGAATACAGGTGTCTCATTGTAGAAGAGACTCCTCCTACTCCTCATGACACCTAGGCTCTCAGGTTATTTCTGGTTTATCATTTTTGGTCTTTTGGTCCTTGGTCACAAGGTTTTGTTAATTTCTGGTATCAATTTCTAGCACAATATGCAAACAATTATCAGTTTTATTTTTATAACGCTGGTTTCCTCTCACGAGACAACGAATCATACTCTTATTGGACTAGTTTCCCCTGTGTGGGAAGTCCCATTTTTGTTGTTTTTTGCAAATTATGCCTTTGAATTAGACTAAAGCTGCAGAGACCTGTGCCTCCATATACACTATGTTACACTAATAAAAATTAATCTTACTTAAAAAAAAAAAAATTTAAATATTATCTATATATAATAAAAAATAAATAAATAAATAAAATTTATAATTATAATTATAATTTTGTTGTAATAGCACATTGTTCCGAATAAGAAAATTGTTCCGTATAAGAAAAGTAATGTAATTCCTGAAAGACTTGTAATTCCCTAAAGACTCAAAACACGCACACACTTATGGTAAAATACAAATGTAGTAATCAATGATTAGTATTAGTAAATAATGCACATTATTAATTGACACTCTTCAAAGAAAACCATATGACTTGAAATAATTGTGTTAACGTGTTTTTATATATCAAAGGGAAGATGAAATTTTTAAGTCTTAATTTAAAACAAAATATTTTAGTGAAGTAATTGAGTATTGCACTTTATATTTTTTTAATCAGGAGAAGATGAAATTTTAACTAATTATAAGTTATTTTTAGGCCTTAATTTAAAACGAAATATTTTAATGAAGTAATTGGTCATTGCATTTTTTTTTTTTTAATCATCATTTTTTTTATAAAGAGTTATTTTAACTAACAAAATTTTTGGTCTCACTTACACAATTTTATTTGAAATTTTTGGTTTACACAATTTTAAGTGAAATTATGATTTCTTATTATTAGTCTTTACCAAGGCACAACTATTTGCTTTTGATTACTCATTAGTTGAGCTTTGATCCATACATTCTCTAATGTTTAACTTTATAATATATATATTTATTTTAAACATTATTAAAAAAAACTATTTATAATCATACCATTGGTTCATATTTTGAATGTATTATTTCCACTTTCATGACACGTGTAATGGACCTTAATGAAATAACCATTATTTTAGTTGAATTCTATGCCATAGTCGAGATTTGTGCAACTGCATTTTCCCAAGAGTGCAGAAGCTCCATTAATGTAACTGTTTTTCAATTCGTGTACCCAAACCTTGACTTTTCAATATTATTTAATAATCTTTTATAGAAAAATCCTAAACTAGTTACAGTTAGAGTTACAATTAACTAGTTACAAGTCGGTTACAAATACATCCATGGTAGTTCTGTTGCATATAGTTGTAGTCTTCCAAGTGAAAATTTTAAATTTAGCAGTTACAAACATAGGGAAAGAAACAGTGGGGCGAATTTGATGACAAATATGTTGAATGCTTTAAATGCTTCATGTCTTTGAGTTGAACTCTATTTTGACATATGCCACCAATTGATTTAGTCTTTGTTCATGTATTGTGTTTTTTCCAAAGACACATTAATTGATTTTGATGATTGACAGATCAAAAGGATGTCATTTACCATACTGTGCAGTAATAGGAGCATATTCACTGTGAATGAACAACTACTAGGTCCAATGCTTTATGTTAGGAACGAGGACATGATTTTTGTTAAGACGTATAACAAATCTTGTCAGGCCAGGAGGTAACTCCGCAAATTCGAATATGAATTTGATGGAGGGTGTGCATGAATTTATACATGGAGGTGAGATTGTTCGAATTCATTTCCCAATGTCTCTTAGCCTTCCTTATTTCCTAATTTACAATATTATACAATCTCACCCAATCCCTTAGGATTAGGTGTCAACATTCTCCCCCTTAATCTGAAGGGATGTTGGTGAGTCCAAGCATCGTTTTGAATTTTTCAAACTTTTCTCTTCCAAGCGCTTTGGTGAAGATGTCTGCAGTCTGCTCATTTGTGGAAAAATGACGTAGATGGATAGTTTTGGCCTCAACATGATGTCGAATCAAATGGTATTTTGTATTGATGTGCTTTGTTCGATCATGGAACTTTGGATTCTTGGCCAACTTTATTGGAGAAGTGTTGTCGATCATGAGTGGAGTTGAATGCATTTGTTTCACCTGCAAATATTCTAGGATTTTCCTAATCCACACAATTTACTTTGTTGCTTCACTTGCTGCCACATATTCTTCCTCAGTTGTGGAATCTGCTAGAACTAATTGTTTGCGTGATCTCCATGAGACAACTCATGATCCAAGACTCATGGTATAACCTGAAGTAGATACCCCAATTTCTTTATCCCCATCAAAGTCTGAATCAGGGTATCCGATCAAGCTGAAGTTGCCCACCTGTGTGTTGAAGATTGCAACAAGAAATAGTGAAGGAGGCATCCTGAAACATCATCCTTGATCCTAGTTGGAAAATAATCACCTAAACTAGGTGGGGCCCACATAAGCTATTTTTAGGTGTATGTCTATTTTTAGACATGGTGAGCATTTCTATATGTAGCAAGAGGCTATTTGTAGATGGTTGGTCAAATGTGAAAAATAGATGAGATTCTATTTTTAGAATATTGGGCGAAGTCTATTTATAGATCGCTGATCTAAAAATAGATGCATGTCGATTATTATTAGCTCTTAATAATAATCAGACTCTAAACAACAACTTATTCTCTTTGAGCACTTCAGTTCATGAACGTATTTGTCAAATTAGTGGGTCAAGGAATTACGAATTCCTAAGGTTTAAAGGGTTTACCGGAGTTCATGCATGAGGACTTAGTTAGGACTCGAAGTGGCAAAGTTAAGGAGCGCAGTTGGAAGAGTATTGGTGGATTTGTATTCCGCCTTTAACTCCCGCTTTAGACCCGCCTGAGTCAAGTTACATATAGTCTAACTGAATGATACACTAGTGAGAGTGGAGTGAATTAATTATTTAATTAATTCACAAATAATAACTCATTAATCAACTGAACAATACAGAAGTTAACTACAGTGCATGTCAGATCCAGTAGAGACCCAGTGGAGAGATAGGTGAAAGGGCAAGATGGACTATCTATTGTGACTACTAGTGATGTATGGATTGCATCTACATATACATTAGAGTTGCCAATGATAATAACGCAGTCAAGGAGAGTGGGATTGCATCGAATTGGTCTTTGTAATTAGCTTGGATTGCGCAGTGGAGGCAGGCTATCAGGAGGGTAGAAATCAGTGCATGGATTTGCAGATTTCATCTTGTTAGTGTGTGATGATTGTATTGTACTGAGAGCTTGATGTACTAAGCTTTGTATGAGATTATTACATGATCTCCATGATACATAATATGATAGTTGGGGTTTTCAACTTCAGGCTTTCCCGTTAAACAACTGTGTTATGTGTGTTTTTATTGCGTCACGTGTTTTGCAATTGTTGATTAAATTTCCGCAATAATTATAGTGGAAGGATTCTGTATTTAGCAAGAAGATAAAATATTGTTAGATCAAGAGAGTCCAGATATATACGTGCATATTGTATATAATTTCTACATTGTGTATATTTGAGTCCAAAGTCTTGAGTCCCCTTCAAGTACTTTAGAACTTTTTTTGCAGCAAACCAATGTCCTTCACAAGGTTTTTTCATAGACCTGGAGAGGATTCCAACAACAAATGAGATGTCTGGTCTGGTAGTAGTCAGGTAGATAAGACTTCCTATAGGCTGTCTATACTTCATTGCATCCTCGAATTCCTTCCCTTCAATGGATGTGAGCTTCAAGTTTTGTTCCATTGGAGTGGTCAAAGGATTGCATTCATCCATTCCAAACTTGTTCAAAAGATCTCTAATGTACTTCTTTTGAGAAAGGAATATAAATTTAGGATGTTGAGTTACTTCAATACCAAGATAGTAGTGAACATATCCCAAATCATTCATTTCAAAACCGTTCTTCAATTATTTCTTTATGGATGCAATATAACTCTCATTTTTCCATGTCATCAAAAGATCATCTACATACACCACAAGATATACAACTATTTTCCCAACTTTCTTAACAAACAAAGTTGCATCATCAAGATCAAAATGTTTGAAGTTAAGTTTTAGAAGATGCTTAGTTAATTTCTCGTACCAAGCTCGTGGTGCTTGCTTGAGGCCATACAGGGATTTTATAAGATTACATACTTTGTGTTCTTGGCCCTTCACAACAAATCCTTCTAGCTGGGACATAAATACCTTCTCCTTTAAATCCCCATTAAAAAAGGTGGTTTTTACATCCATCTGATGGACTTTCAATCCCTTTTGAGCTGCTAGGGAAAAGAGTGTCTGGATGGTGGCCCATTTTGTTGTGGGGGAAAATTTTTCCTCCTAATCGACCCCTTATTTCTGTGCAAAACCTTTTGCCACAAGCCTGGCTTTGTGCTTGCCAAGTGATCCATCCGCTTTGTACTTGTTCTTATAGACCCACTTGCAGCCAATTGGTTTGGTTCCCAGAGGAGGATCAACCAGCTTCCAAGTGTCATTATTTATCAAGGCATCATACTCCTTTTGCATCGCTTCATTCCATTCAACATGAGAAGTGGCTTCTTTGAACGAAGTTGGTTCAAGATTTGTAGACAAATTCAATTCACAATTATAAGCAATATCCATATCAATAGGTGAATCAGAATTATCTATGTCACCTCCATTTCGTCTGGTGGAACTTCTTTTCATGTCTTTCTAACCTCATCGGGATGAACATTTTCTAGTGTCTTTGTCATCCATTTTGGGGGACCTTTCTGAGATGCCCCAAGCTGCTCATTTGGCTGAGTTGGAATTGAATCAAGATTTAATCTCCCAATTCTGTCAATCACATCATTCAAGGTATCATTCGTGGTTGATTCTTCATGTGGGGGAGATATTTCTTCAGAATATGATTCCACATATTGATTCAATATAGGAATCCACCCTTCAAGATGTGGAATTTGATTATCAAGTTCTTGAAATGACTTTGCATGTGTGAATCTATCCAAGCGATCAAGTTTCCTCTCAACAACATTGTCAGTCTTGGAAGATTAAAGGAATATGACATCTTTGGATACTACAAACTTCTTATTGACTTCATCATAGAGATGATATCCTTTGGAGGTGTTGGAATACCCCAAGAAGATACATTTTCGACTTCTAGCACCAAGTTTATTCCTTTGTACCTTAGTTCAAAGCATAACAGGTGGAACCAAAGACCCTGTAATGCTTTACCAAAGGAATGTGGCCATGCCAAATTTCATAAGGAGTTTTGTTTCTGATTTAATTTGAAGGGCACCTATTCTTTATGTATACAACACATAGAACTACATCATCCCAAAACATCAATTTTACATTCTTAAAAAACATCATGGAGCGAACCATATTTAAAATTGTCCTGTTCATTCTTTCAGCTACACCGTTCTGTTGGGGATTATAGGGCACAACTGCTTGATGTTTGATCCCATGTTGGTGAAGATAGTTTTCAAATTTATTTGAATTGTATTCTTTTCCATTATCAGTGCACAAAGAACCAATATGAGTTTGTGCATCATTTTCAATCCATGCATGAAAATTCTTCAATGTTTGAAAATTATCGGATTTGTTCTTCAATAAGTAAACCCAACACATTTTGGTGTAATCATCAATAAATGTCATCATATATTTATTTCCATTTGCAGAAGCAACAAGCATGGGGCCACATAAATATGAATGAACAAGCTTAAGTTTTTTATGTGCTCTGGAATGTGAATCATGAAAGGACTGTTTGCTATGCTTTCCTAGAATACAAGCATCACATTGCTTAAGTTTCCTAGGAATTGTAGGCAATCCAGTAACAACATTTTTTTTCAATAATTGAAGGCTATCATAGTTTAAGTGAACAAATATAGCATGCCATAAAAGACTTTATGGGAATGTACCTTCATCATGATGAGAATTGAATGCAAAGTTTTGTGCATGAGAAGAGGAACCTTGCAGCTTCAGGAGTCTTCCTTCTTCTATTCCCTCCATGGCAATTGAGTGATCTAATGCTTTCCTGACCTCAACATTACCATCAAACATGTGAATGGAGTGTGCTTTCTGGTGGAAGTGGACCAAGGACAACAAGTTTTTCTTCAACTCAGGGAGGTATAGGACCTCATGTAGAAGATGATCTGGAAGACCAGGCAACTTAAGCCTGATTGTGCCAAGCCCTGATGGCTTGAGTTTAGATTTATCTGCAAAGTATACTGCTCCATCAAATTTGTCAATAAATTCTTCAAAAAAATATTTTCTAAAAGTCATGTGACATGTTGCTCCTAAATCTAGCAACCAATCATTTCTCCAAGAAGTAAATGAAACATCAAAGATGTCTTTTGTTACTCCATTGTTACAATGTGCTACAACATAATGAGCATATTCAGGTGCTTTACATTTGTCTTTGTCATGAGTTTTACCTTTTTATTTATTTCTTTGCTGCTCAATTTTATCCCAAGGCAACTTACATGTAGATGCATCACGCCAATATTTATTGCAACGTATGCAATGAAGATCAAATTTTTCAGTTTGAGTTTGTCTACCTCGCTTCCTTTGAAATTCCTTCTTCCTCTTCCTCTTTAGCCACCTCTTCCTCTGGAAGAATCTTGAGCATGAATCTTCTCTCTATGTGCGAAACATACAACCTCTTCAGAAGATAGAGGGGCTGTCATCTTTCCAAAATCCTTCTCTATTTCTGCAAACCTTTTCTCAAGGGAATCAAAAGTGATTTTCATGAGGTTTTCATTTGCTTGCAATGACTCAAGGTAATGTGGGTAATTGGGATACAATGCCTTAACATAAGCTATGAGAGGTATGTCAACTTATACACCAGTGTTCTTAATGTCATGCATGATAGATCTTACTTCTAATGCTAAAACAAGAGGGTCATCATTTTTCAATTCAAGGCTAAACAACTTAATCATTAATTGAAAAATTTAAAGTTTTGAATGTGAGTCATAGAGTTATTTTAATTTGTTCAAGGCTTCATAGGAATTTGAAAACGGTGTAATCTGGTGAATCACCTCTTCGTTTACAAAAGCTACAATCAAGGCGTAGGCCTTGCAATTAATGTTTTCCCAAATGGCGATCTCCTTGTCTGAGGTGGGCTTTGTCGATAGATTGTCTCCTTCTCCTTCACAAATTCCTCTCCACAACTCATTAAAAATGAGAGTGTGCTTGATTTTCTGAGACGATTCAGGATATTTCTCCTTGCCAGAGAGAACAACTCCCACAATAGATATGAGAGAATTCATTCTTTAAAATAATCACTTTGCTGGAACTGTAAAAAAAAATACTCAATTCTAGTGCTAAGAAAAATTAAATCTTGCACTTCAATTTTTTTGTAAAAAAAAAAAATTGGTAAAAAAAGTGCAGAGGTATTAACTAGTGGAGGGTTTATTTGGGTAACGGTTTACTTGGGGGAGGGCGTAATTGGTGAGGGTAGTATAGTGGAGGGAGGGTGTAATTGGTGAGGGTGGTAGAGTGGAGGGAGGGTGTAACTAGGGGAGGGCTGTAGCTGGGGGAGGGTCAAGCGCACCGATGTGAGCAGCGTATGAGGGCGCGTAGGTGGGAGGCTGAAAGGACGAGAGAAGAGCACCAAGGGCCAACTGTGGGGAGGTTGGAGCAGCAGTGGGAGGGAGTTCGAGGAGGAGAGGCAAAAATATGGAGGGCACCGAGGTAGGAGTGTGAGTCGAGGGCAGCGTGGCCGAGAGAGAGGCCCAATGCAGTGGAAGTGACGGGAGGGCCGGAGCACTGTGTAATGGAGGGCTGAAGTGTGAGGTCAAACACTGTGTAATGGTGGGTTGGCCATTACACAGTCTCATACTTCCTAAGAAGTGTAGGTGTTATCAGATGGATCTACTGATAACACAAAGTATGCGGGATCAAGATCTGTTGGTTCCTGTGCAGTCTGAGTTCAATAAAAGAGCATCTAGAATTGGATTTGACATACATCAGACATCTCAAAGACTTGCTAAACTTGCAAAATTGGCCAAAAGGACATCAGTGTTTGACGATCCAACTGTAGAGATCCAAGAACTCACAGCTGTTATCAAGAAGGTTTATGCTGCATTGCCTGCACATTGTCACCGGAGTTCTCTGTAATGAGTGGCTTGGTGTAGATGCTAGTCGAAACTATGGGGTTCATGGTAGTGTGTATATCCTTTGATGAAATGTATATATTCTGCTTGGATTTGTTCCCCATGAATGTAAGGAGCACTGTAGTGGGAACGATGAGGCAAGCAGTAATGGCAGGTGTTGTCATGGGTCCTGTGGTTGTTGTATGGTGAGAGGGAAGTCTGACTACTTGGTTGTTGTATGGCGAGAAGGTGGACGAGGCCACTAAGAAGGGCCGAGTCCTGAAATGCTGTTTTTTTTTTGTTTTTTTTTAAATTCGTCTTAATTTCTTGTTGGAACCAATTGGTGGTGGCTTCACTCATATGCTTGAGTTGAACAAGGTAGCTTTCAGGTGTCAGAAGAGGTACGGAAGCACGTGGAGTTGTTGGGAGGTTTCGAGCTTCCTTTGTTTGGGATCAACCTGGTTGACGGTTGAACACATTTATAGCATGGTCTTGTGGCGCAACAGTAAAGTGAGCCAAGGACAGTGTGGTGAGCTGCCTCGATGTGATTATGTTTCTATACAGGTTGAAGATGAAAAAAAAAATTGTTGTCTTCGTGAATTATTCTAATTTCATGTTGAGACCGATCAACTTAACATGTAAATGCATTTATGTAAATTTGGTTAAAAGAATTAAATGTTGTATTGTTATGATGTTTAGTTTGGGAAACTATTGTCACGAGTGTGAGTCTTTGTTGGAATTTCCCATTCCAACAATAGACAAATTTATTTGCAGGAATGATTTACTACCAGATATAATGAAGACATGACATTGAAAATGTCATCATAGATTGGAGGATGATCGATTTTGTGTGTGCCGAGTGTGGTGAAAACATATCTGCATGTTCAATTGTGAGGAGATTAGCTCGACAATGGGTCTTCGTTGTTGCAGCCTATCAACAAGCATGAGGAGGCATGCTTGGAAGCAGTCACTAGCCTTGATATTGTGAACAGGGGAAGTGGCATTACGCTGCGATCCTAGGGGAATTGGATACTGAAACGAGAACTTTTTGTGTATAAAATTGTTGAATTTTATGCATGCTGACAGTGAATTTTTGGACGACGCAGGGTTGGACCATGGAGTCGTGGCTGTGATAAGCCTTCATGGCTGTGTTAAGCCTTTGTGGTTGTGATAAGCCTTCATGGCTGTGTTGAGCCTTTGTGGCTGTGGTGAGCCTTCATGGCTGTGTTGAGCCTTGGTGGCTGTGTTAAGCCTTGGTGGCTGAGTTGAGCCTTGGTGGCTACATTGTATCTCCTCAAGGCTGAATGCCTGAGCGATGGAGGTGAATTACTGCTTGTCGAAATGTGAACTAGAAAGCAGGTGAAAGGGTGTTGCTCATGCCTGTTCGTGACGCTACGTGGAACTATCAGTTGTCAACGATTTGATAAGGATCAAATCAAAGACAACGTGCAATGTATGATCTTGGATCTGACCACAACAGCAGTGTGGGCAGTGTTTTGGTGAAATGAAATTTGGGGCGATCTGTCCGCAGCAGTGAATGGATTGGCCATGTGTTGAACGTTTGCATACCAGTTTTTTTTTCTTCATGGATATTGCATTACTGTCATGGTTATCGCTTGTGCTTATATTTTCATTTGGTATTGTTTTTTATTTGGTATGGGTAAATGTGGATAAGTCTTGGAAATTTGTACAAATATTGAGATTTGCGACCTCAATATGATGTCATTTTGTTAGAATTCACAACTCTAATTGATGATAGGTAAAACATGGAGACCAAGGCCAGCTTGCCAAAGTAAAATGAAGATGCCAAAGACTCAAAAGTACAAAACCAAAGTAATGGTGTGTTACAACATATGAATAGTGCGGTGTTTATGGAGGTGAATGGTATGGTGAGCGGAAAAAGAGGATAAACAATCAAGTTTGTGAGAGTTTGTTTTGTGTGAGTTTCTTGGAATAGACTCATGACCATGAGTATGAGTCACAGTTTGTAATTAGAAACAAATATACATGTCATTTATTGTTTGTACGTGATGTAAGACCCAGAGAGGTATGCATACCCCTTTGTTATATGTTTCCTCTGTCAGAGAGTTTTAACACCCTGGAAGAGTGTGTCATGCGGGATGGATACACTTGGGTGGGCCGTATTGGTTTTAGACTCCATAAGGTGAAATTTTATATCAAGGGGGAGTTAATCGAGAGGTTGGATGAACCATGTATGTGAAGGACTTCCTAGTAGACTGGCAGTTGCAGCGGTTGGAACCCATGCATTTCGGTAGATGGTTGTTCCTTTATATGGACATCAACAATAGCATGAACAAGATACAAAGTGTAATTACCAAACAAGACCAGTTGTAGATTTTGCAGATGGATATTGAGACAAGTAGTCATTAAGGGGGAGTGTTGGAATATGTAATTCCTACTTGTCTTTAGTTGTGATTCTCTCTATGTATAGAGTCTGTTCCTATTTGATAGGTTAGTTCCTAATTTGGTGTGGGGTTGAGATATTCTCTCAACCAAATTATTGTGCGTCTAAGATAGCTTCTCTATCTTGAGACAATTCCTCATGTATATATGTAACTTGATTTGATTAATGAATCAGAGCTTGTATGCTCAATTTCTAAGTAGCATGAAAATTCCTATCATACTAAGTGAAATAAAATATTATAATGCAATTGATAATCCTTCTAAACTTGTGTGTATAAGTGTAGACTCTTGAATTGTCTCTAATGGTTATTAATTAAAATATCATTGTTTGAGCAGGAGAATGGTGAAACACATATCCCATGGCAGTTGTGAATCGACCAACACTCATAGGTGATGCGCCCAATATATCTGATGTCTTAACAATAAATGGACAGTCAGGAGACCTGTATCCCTGCTCCAAATCTAGTACATTATATTGATAATTTAAATTGTGAATATTTGAGTTGAAATTGATGAAAGATTGTTGGTGCAGACACATTTCAACTCCACGTAAAACGAGGAGAAAAATACCTTCTGTGAATATTGAACTTCCCTCAATGTTGACCACTTTTTCAAGATAGCAGACAATGATTTCACAGTTGTAGTTGTGGATGATTCTTACAAAAAACCATACAAAATGGATGTCATCGTTATCTCTCCTAAACAGTCTGTTGATGTTCTTCTCACCGCTAACCAGTCAGCGGGAAAATACTATATGGCAGCTTGAGATTATAGTAATATGAAAATGGTCAATATCGATAACACAACAAATACTGGCATTCTAGATTACCCAAGACATATATTTCCCACGTCTCCCATTCTTCCTGAGCTTTCATTATACAACGACACTACAATTGTCACTAGATTTACTAGTGGAATTTGAATCTTAGCTTCCTGAGAGTACCCAATATAAGTTCCACAAAACATAGATGAAACCCTAATCTCCATAGTTGGATTGGGGTTGCTTATGTGCCCCATTGCTAATGTATGTGAAGGACTTAATCAAAGCATTCTTACTACAAGTATGAAAAACATATCCTTTGCATTACCCACAATCGAAATCCTTCAAGCTGCTTATAGTGGCTCTAACGACGTGTTTACAACAAACATTCTTTCAAATCCCCCCATTAGATTCAACTCCACATAGAAAAATATTTCCCCAAGTCTATGGGCACCTGTATCGGGCACAAAATTGAAATTTCTTGAATACAATTCTACAATGCAACTGGTTTTCAGAAAATAAACATATTGTTTATTGAAAACCATCCAATGCACCTTCATGGTTACAGTTTTTTTCCTAGTCACGCAAGGTTTCACGAACTACAATTCCGGAACATACTTGCTTAACTTTAATCTTAATGATCTTTCAAGGAGGAATATCATAATAGTTTATGGGTTTAGATAGATGTCTTTCATATTAATTACATCATAATAATTTGATCGACCTTTCTAACCAACTAATGTAGTTCATAGATTGTTCTACGATTCAAAAATGACAATCCAGGTAATAAACACAAATCTTAAAGCTTAAACAATTACAATTTTCTCATATTTTAGATGCCATCTTGCTTGATGTTGATATTTAGTTATCATATCTAACTGGAAGAACGATTATTGTATGTTTAGGAGTACAGTTCCTGCATTGTACGTTGAGGATCATTTGACATGGGGATTGAGTATGGTGTTTCTCCTGAAAAATTGTCATTGTTATCGAGAAAAATTGGAGGCTCCAGACCTCCCCACATGCTAGAATGTCATTTGACCAACTTTAGTGTATCTCATTGAAATCTTCCCATCATAATCTTATACGATAAGAGTGATTATTAGATAAGAAAAATCACGGTCAAAAATAGAAGGATGATTGTCCTTCTACATAACTATAGAGTAAATTTATTGGATTGAATTCCTTCCTGGAATCTCTCTGCATAGAATACAGGCCTTTAATGTAACGATAGTTTTGGTGTTTCGGTGGAGGCGTATTATTATAGGGACAACTTAAGACAACTATGTAATTTTTATAATTTTTAGTAAAATTTAATATGATGAGGGTGATTATTATATAAAGAAAACTAATCATAACATTAGGGGAATTTTTAGGTCTAAAATGGGCCTCACAAGGAAATAATAAAATAATAGCTAAACCAATAAAATAATATTTATGAATTTTCAATTCACTTTTTGCATCAAAAGTTGTACCAAAATAAATTTAATAAAATAATTGTATTGATGTGACTATAAATAAAAATGAGCTTTTCAAGAAAATGTAATTCTAAATATAAAATAAAATAAAATAAAATATAAATGTATAAATTCTTAATTATATTCTATGCTATTAATTAAAATTTATAATATTTAAATTGTATAATAATATGTAAATAATATACTATATAAAAATAATATAATATAATATAATAAATATATAGGGATATGCATTGTTTCTTTCAAGAAATATGAAATGACAATAATATATTTTTATTCAAAAAGTGTGAAATGACATTTATTATGAGTGTTTTACTTTGACTTTAAAAGTACTTAGAGCACTACCATGGTTAACCATGAGATTTTATCCACCATTGAGAATGTGACAAGTAAGTATCTTTAACTCAAGCAATGCCACCTCAACCATTAGGGATGATGTCATCCCCTAAAATGTGATTGGTTCTCATAAAGTGAATTTTGATTGTACATTTTTATTAGGAGGCCCATTTTATACCTCAAAATTCCCATAATGATACAAAGATGATGATTGTTCTACATTAGCATAAATTTATTGGAGTGAATTCCTTCCTACTGAAGTCTTTTTGCATAGAGAAAAGTTCCCTGATGTAATACTAGTTTACATGATGTAAATGTCCTTGAGGAATATTATTTATCATTTATATGGGAAAATTTAAGTCTTCTATAATACATGGTATGAAGATCTCCAAACTACAAGCCCTAAAAGATGGAAACTCAATCAACTTTTTCAACTATTGTTTATATGCTACTTCCAAAAAGTCAGAAACACATGGCTAACTGAAAATATGAACAACTAATTGATACTGTATTTTTCTATTTACAATATCTATTTTGGTATGGATATGAATTCTCTTTCATTGCATTTATTAGTTGTAGGAACTCTCTTTGTTGATATGAGCGACCCTTGCATCAATTTTTTAACTATTTTTCTCTTTGTTAAATTTGTTACCACGGATTGTATTTTGATATTTGAAATAATTTTTAAATATAAGTGTTTTTAATATTAATTTGATGTGTATCTCTAGATTATTGTTTTTTTTGTAAGCCTGGCAATACTTTTCTATTCATTCATTCATAAAATTAGGTAACAATCATATGATATTCAATGGCCTCAACATGCCCGAAGGAAACCATGTTTGTTGGCCACCGAACAACATTATAAGCCATCCAAAACATTAACAGTTTAAGTCTATCTATCCAATCCTTATAGGCCATAAAGTCTGTTACCCATCTACACTTCAAACTACTAATGTAAATGTTATCCGTCTAGATCATCAGAAGAAAAAAAATATTAACAAGTCATCCCATTAGCTAATCATTAGACGATTCTACTAGAGCAAGGGCTTTTGCACTTGACCATGGCATTTCAAATTGATGCAGACCCTAACGCTGACGTTCAATTCGGTCAAGGCAGACGTACTGGTGATGCAAATGTAGTTGTATGGATTGAATTTCTTTTTGGATATCTTTGAGGCTCGACTCGGCCTTCAGATTTCCCTCGACTTCCTGCATTGCAAAGATGGATTTTTCCATAATAAAATTCATAAGCCAATATAGATCTTAAATAGGGTAAGCCGACCTCGAGTATGCCCGGGGTCAGAAACCAAGGATGCCTAGTCCTCAATCGGGGGCTCTCCTGCTGCTTTTGAATTTAATTCTGTCTCCCATGAAGAAATCATGGTTTTCACATGTGTCAAAGTCCCAACGTTATACACATGTACGATGCTTTACATGTTCTCATCATCTGACTTCCTTCCTCTTTGATGGTGGGGTTTACTGGTCGAAGTCCCATGTGATTTCCTTTTGTCTCTTGGCTGGTTGTTGGCACGGCCACCATGCCCTCACTTGCCATTACCTAAAGCCTTCACCTTCATGACTTTCGACGAACCACCCAACAACTTTTGAGCCACTCTAAACCGCACAAGAGATAAAACCCACAGTGCAGGAGTAAGAGGGATTGACAGAGGTGAACCTGAAATGATAATACAGACAAATTTGTTGTTAAATCTTCTCTGTCGGATACATAAAATTGTTCTGCACACATTTTTCCCTTTAACCATGTATTCAACCCATGATTCGTTCCTTAACGGAGAACCGAATTTTTCCATATCTCTAAGTTGTGCCTCAGAGAAGGTAGTGAAACCAGCAGGTGTCAACACCTCGGGTTTACAATTTTGGTCCCTTTCGAAACCCAAAATCATTATACTACCCCTAGCTTACCGAGGCAATAGAAACCAGAGATAAAACAGGTCACCTACGATATATGCTTGCATAATCTCGATGAAAGACCATAAAATCCAATACATTCCCATTTGAGTTGGAAATTTGTCATAGAAAACAAAAGTCGACATGCCAAATGCATACAAAACTAAACTAATCAACAACCTAATTTTCCAATGTAGAAATGTCCTCAAACCCTTCCATTCTTTCAACATTGTCTAAGCCGAAGCTTCCATCTCATTTACCAGAAAAGTAAGAGAAACATACTAGAATCTGCATTGTGCCTTCACATCGTGACAGTCTCCTGCACTGTTCCTCCTTCGCATCGACTCCCCAGTCCAACAAGAAATGTTTACCACCTTCCAAAGGAACCATGAGTAGAGGCCAACTAATGCGTGCATGCAGCATGCGACACACACCACCTAGAGGCAGAAATAGCCCTTGTATAAAGCTCAAACTGACAAAAGCCTACGGATCTCTAGATTATTGTTATTTATATTTTATCAATAGATTTGTTAGATAAGTATATGGGTTTTTTTAAAAACATGTAACATTCGTTGTATAAAATTATTAGTGAGTAATTTTTTTGTTCTTTTGACTAAATCTGTTTTATTTATATAGCAAAGATTGTATTCCAATAACTCATATCAATTCTAAAAATGATATTTGTTTTTGTTGCCAGTAAAAATTATAATAGTATTTGTATATATTTAATAGCTAGATTTATTTTCAATAAGTCTGTTAAATTCATTAACAAAAATTGTATTCAATTCTAACATTAAATTTAAATTTAATATACATTATTTCAAATGTATCTATATGTGTATGTAAAATGTAAATTATAATAATAATTATATATGTAATATTGATTGTTATATGTCATTGAGTAAGTTCAATTGGCAATGGTTCTGTCATGAAGTATTATGTAAACCATAAAATTCAAGATTCAAATCAAACCAACAAAAAAAATTGACAATTATAAAATTATATATATAACCATAAAAAAATTAGAATATAATAACTATATATTATTTAACTATTCAAACTAAAACCAATTAATAATATTTAAAAATTTGATAAAAAAAATAATTAACTCAGAAACAGACATAAAGCACACATAAAATAAAGGTGGAAAAGGCAGAAGCCTCATGGCTTCTTCATGTATTCTCTCTTATTATAAGAATTTAATTTACAATTTAAATAGATGAGAGAAAATGTCTAAGATAGTTCGTGCTATTTTAGACTCCTTTGGTTGAGATAATTTCTCACCAAAAACCCATCAAGATAGGAGTTCCTAAACAAACTCCAATATTTGAGGAACAAACCAAGAGTTAGGCACATATTCCTAACTTGGAATATTTAATTTATTTATTTATTATTTTTGATTTATTATTGTTATTTTAGAGAGGCTAACATTCCCCCCTTCAATGACAAATCCAAAATAAGAAGGAGGAACAATCTTCCAAGTTCTCATGTTGATCCTCAAAAAAACATTGCCTGAAAAACCACCAAAGCTGGATGTTGAAAAACTGCAATCTGAAGAGACCATGAGTCAGCTGCATGTCTGATTCATCTCTGAATTTCGCTTGACAACTCCATCAAGTGCCAAGTTGCAAAAAGGATCCATCTATCCTTTGCATGAAATCAACATCCTTTGTCCACTGACAAAATTTTTTCAAAGCCCACTGGCTGATGATGTCAAAAACAACTCACTGTTGCTTTTGCTGTGCTAAAAACTGTTCACTACTTCTTTGTTGTCGACTGCCCACTGGAAAATTTGTTGATGCCCACTGGCTGTTGAAGATGCCCACTGGCTGCTTTTGCTGGTTTTGTCGAGAATTTAAGTCTGACAACCACTGTCAATTTCATTGACATGTTCCCCCCTTTGTCAGCTGAAAGGAGAGACACTTCTCTTGGAAAGTATTCCTAAACTCCCCCCCTTCAGGTGTAGGAGTTTTATACTGTTTTACTCCCCCATTCAACTGCATGTGAGTACCATCATATTTTCACTGTTGGCTGCACTATGTGTGATTGTATGTGGTTGTAGAACTGAAGCAATCTTTTAACTGTGGATGACCATTCCCAAGGGTCGATCCATTCATAATGTATCTTCAATCTGGCTGATTTGTGTTGATTGCAACATTTTTCTGAGGAATGATTGGACTTGCCACAATGGCTACAGGGATGGAGATCAAAACACTGATCTTCCATATGACCGGTTCTCTGACAATGAGAACATTTCGGTTTGACTTCAACTTCAGGTTGTGTGGAATCATGTTTTTCTGCAACTTTGGGTTGCGTGCATTGCTGGTTGTCTGCAGCTGTCTCTAAATGTGCTGAGGGGATCTGTTCAAGAAATCCTGCACTGACGAACTGAATGGGCTTGGAATAATCGGGAATATGTAAGTTGGCGTCATCTTGGACATATCCTAAGCCTCGTCGATTCTTGTTATTATGAATTTCTTCCCAGGGCTTGATGATGGGCTTGGAAGAAATTTGAACTGGAACAACTTCGACACTTGAAGCTGTCTGAATGAATGACTTATCATCGGGAGGGTTTAAAGACTTGAAAGTATCACTCTTTTCTTGCAATTCAATCCTATGAAGTTGCGACTCGAGTTGAAGAAACTCAATAGTTTCATGTGTTTGTTGTAGATGCCATGAAAGATCAGCAAGAGTGTCTTTGCTGACGTGCACCATGTCTTCATCACTTGAGATGATCAAACTGTGAAGAATGTTTAACAACTAAATATGTTGCGCCATCTGAACTTGCGCACTTGAAAATAGGCTCTCTTGTCGGAGATGTCGTACTTTGAATTGTTTCACTTGAATGACAGACTCGCTTGAATGTGGCTGGAATGGCACACTCGCTTGATTTGTTGCTTACTGCACTTGCTTGGAACACTTGCTAGAATTGTAGAATATTCTCACTTAAACTCTGGAATCCACGCTCGCTTGATGATCGCGTTTGTTTAAGCGCTCATTTGACTTACTTGATGACTTTACGCTCACTTGAATGAATAGCCACGCTCGATTGATGTCGATGTGCTTGATTAATGTTAGAGTTGAGCTTGTTTGTTTTCTTTGATGATTGCTGCAATGAAATTCACTCTGGCTTGCTTGAAGTTTTGAACTTTGTACTGTCTTGACGCAAATTGCTTGAATGAATAATCACGCTCGCTTGCAGGAGATGTGAACTTGTTGCTTGTTTGATTTAAAAATTCATGCACTCACTTGATTATGCGTAAAGGAAGGGTGTCGAACACTGTCAACAATGCACCCAAGAAAGCTTACAATGATTTTAATGATTCACTTGTTCTCTTAAAAATTCATTAACAATGAATTTTTAATGATTCACTTAAAACAATGAATTTGATTACAAGTTCTGAAATGGATTTGCAACAATGCTGATGAAGACTTTGTTGTGGAAAGCATTAACTTGACTAAGTGAATTTGCTATTTCATGTAGAATGCTGATGTAGACAATCTTCGATTATATGTTGTAGTTGTGTAGATGCATGTGTTTATCTTGCAGCTATTTCGTTATATGTGTTGTGCTTGCTGATGTATGCGATATTAAATGAAATCATTGATGTGTCACAACTAGACACAAATAAAAAAGCAACAACATGAAGCCATAAAAAACATGCGCCATCACAAACACACATGGTGTACCTAAGATCCCCTTATTCAATTTCGAGCGGATCTAGGACACATCAACACCAAAAAAATGATATCTTTATTAAACTGTGAGTACATAAGAAATCTCCACCTTCAAGTAAAGAATATGACAAGCTCACAACCCTTGGAAGCAATTTGTCTTCAAAATCTGGATTTCACCGACTCAATCTCTCTCAGAGTAAAGAAATACTTTGAATTACAATAATGGCTTTCCCTTATCACTCCAAATGGAAACACTCCTTAAACTACAAAAATACAACTTATCACTCCAAAAAACAATCACAATCTTTACCCCAAATGTACAAAAAAAAATTTACTTTCTCACTCCAAGCTTTCATGATCCACCTTCTTCACGCAGTGCTGCAACAAATGAAGTGGATGCCATAGGTGGTGCTCGCTTTGATGATGGTTTAGGTGGTGACAATGAAGTACAATGGACTATGCTTGAAATAGTGAACCAATTGGATGGTTTTGATGCTTATGGAAACATTAAAGTTCTTATGGCTACTAATAGGCCCGGCACTCTTGATCCAGCATTATTACGGCCAGGACGATTGGACCGAAAGGTTGAATTTGGCTTACCTGATTTGGAAAGTAGGACTCAAATTTTTAAAATTCATACACAGACCATGAATTGTGAGTGAGACATTCGTTTTGAGTTTCTTGCTCGGTTATGCCCCAATTCTACAGGTGCTGACATACGTAGTGTATGTATGGAGGCTGGCATGTATGCTATTCGAGCACGGAGAAAGACAGTTACTGAGAAATATTTTCTTGAAGCTGTGAATAGATGGTGGTATATTCTTTAGCGGTAATCAAACTTTCCTTTCATGGATCAAACAATCGTGTTCCCTCTGCAAATTCTCCAACAAAATATCTCAATGCAGTGATTCATGGTCAGAAGGTCTTGCGATGGTTGCTACTACCAATGAATCTATTTTAGCACATCAATTTCTCCTTCCTTAGGCCATTAATAGCTGGATTGAAAAACATATCTTGGAGGCAAGTAGGCGGGTCATGCAAAAATTTGAGAGATCTGGCTATAAGGCTACTCAACCAACTTGCCATCACTATAAGGCTACTCAACCGACTTGCCATCGATTTAGAAAATATTATCACTGATTTGTGGGTATTGTGGGATTTCAATTTCTGGATGATGCGCTTTAAGAATAACGGAATCGATGCAAAATAAACTGTTTTACCTCTTCTCCATGCATCATTGTAGTGAGCGCTCCTCAATTTATCATCTCACGGTGCTGCTTCACGACTTTGCTCACCGTGCTGCTTCACGGCAAAACACCATCAAATCTTCTCTACAGCACGCAACTCTTTTACAGGTGCCCAGGTTTGTGAGCAGCCATATTCTAATGCACTGGTTCACAGTGGATTCCACACACAAAAGATTTATTTTATGGCAATAGATTTCCTGCTATTTGAAAGTGCCTCTTTCCGTGCTTCAACGCAGATCTACAAATCGAATACAGTTCTGTTGCTCAACTTGCATCAAAATGCATAACATTATAGGCTAGGCAGCAGGTTCTCACACATTTGATGCTCCAATGCGATAAGTTGACCAATCTTGAAATAAACACCACCACTACAATGAATTTTTAACTGAATCAAGATAAAATCGAATTTGAAGAGAAGAATTACAGTACTAGTAAATGTTCCCTGCTTTAACCCTTTTTTCGGTGGATCTATCTTCTCCACAGATCTATGCTCATCTCCAACTAAACGCATACACTTTTATGTAGGCACAAACAATGACCAGCTCAATTTTCAATGCAAAAATACATTACTTTACACCAATCTTTGGCAACTTTCTTCAACGACTCCATAGAACCAGTCCTCACTCACGCTGAAGGATGCTTCTATTTAAATGGCACCTCAGCAATGACAACCAAAACCTTCACAACTGCAGGTTCTCATACCAAATCATAGCGCGATAAATCAGATCTGCAATTGCGTTTCCAACCTTCTGCTCACTCCAAGAGCAAGGAATTTAACCAACAACAGGTTTGATATTTCATATAAACAAACATGGTTCATAGAAGTACCTATTTTTTACGATAATAAAGACCGCAAAGACAATAGACATTCTTTAAAAAAGACAGCAGACATGCCTCTTTTGCATAGTGTTTACAGAGAGAGGCGGCCACACAGTGACAAGGGTTTTACGCTCCCCATGTTTCAACTTATTTTGATACACATGCAGGGCACAAGTCTAACAGTTGCGGCATAATCTCCAAGATTCTCTACGCACAAATGTACAGATCGACTCTTTAATCAAAGTTCGATCCACAACTTAAGTCATTCAACAGCTCTGCATGGAGCACATGCTCTCTTCTCAACACAGATTTTCAGCTCTAGCTTCATGATCACCATTAGCTCTGATACCACATGATAGAAAAAATAATTAACTCAGAAACAGACATAAAGCACACATAATAAAACACACATAAAATAAAGGTGGAAAAGGCAGAAGCCTCATGGCTTCTTCATGTATTCTCTCTTATTAAAAGAATTTAATTTACAATTTAAATAGATGAGAGAAAATGTCTAAGATAGTCCGTGCTATCTTAGACTCCTTTGGTTGAGATAATTTCTCACCAAAAACCCACCAAGATAGGAGTTCCTAAACAAACTCCAATATTTGAAGAACAACTCAAGAGTTAGGCACATATTCCTAACTTGGAATATTTAATTAATTAATTTATTATTTTGGATTTATTATTGTTATTTTAGAGAGGCTAGCACAATTTACTTATAATTACATATTTATAATATTTTATGTTATAAATATTCAACCTATCTTATTTTATTACATATTTATAATATAATTTATATTATAAATATTTAAGGTATCTTTATACTTCCATTTTAAAATATAAATATAAATATTTTATATTTATTTTTGCTAAACAATACATAAGAGGAGGTTTAAATATAACTCTTCTATTTCATATAAAATGTTGTGTATATTTTTGTTATATACAATAAAAAAAATAATAATATAATGTTAGCTCTATATATATAGGAGTTGTCTTTAGTGTGAGTTTTTAGAGTTTCTGGTGCGGTGAAAAAATTAGAGGTGAAATCTTGATTTTTGTTATGGCACTTCTATTGTGCAAGGTTACTGGTCAAACTTCTGTTTTGAATGAATTCATGCCAGATTTTAGAGAAATTAGACCAGAAAAATCCACCAAAAAAACCTTCAAAGAGTCGCACTAAAATCGTGTGTATATATATATAATTTCATTTTAAATATAACTAATAAAATTTACGACCACACACAATTATGATTTTTTATTATTTAAAATACATTTTTTAAATGTATGTATATATATATATATATATATATATATATATATATATATATATATAACACTCTAAAAAATATGTGAAAATTCTCTACAAAATGTTTTAATATTGATTAATTAGATCATACATTTTATAAATCCTAATCTTATAAACAACGTCAAAGGGGGTAAATAGTGTTATTCAGATTGTCCCAATATTAATTAATTAATTCATACATTATATTTTATAAATCCTAATATTATCAACAATGTCAAAAAGGTAAATAATGTAAAGTTTTAGTTTAACTAGACTGTTTTTTTTTTCCTTGAAAATCATGGAAATTCCAATAAGATTTTAAGAAAACCTGGTAGTGATTTTTGAAAATCCAAGTTATAGCTATCAAACTTCAATATTTTGAGTGCCTTAAAAGTTTTTAAGAATGCTGAATCTATTTCCACCATCAAAAACATAATTCAAACACTGGGAGATTTTTTAATTTATTTTTGCAAAGATTCCCAACACTTTATTCCTCGATCTCAATAAACAACTCCTAAAGTAAACAAGTTAGGCTGCGTGGCAGCTAGTCCCTGCCGACATGATCAAGAAAGTAAGATCAGGCCATATGCTAGAAACTAATGCTCATATGGTAGGTTTATTTTAAAAGCTACAACCTATGCCAATTAATATTATTGAGAGAGTACCGAACTACAGAGGTAAAGTAAAAAACTAATTTAAATAAAACTACGGACCGGGACAAGATAAGTGAGGATGCAAATTTGATTTTTTGTGGACATTGGCCAATTAGCTGAACATTTCTAATTTCATAAACTAGCTACTGATATTATATCGGTATGGTGACTCTGTCTCATAAAAATCAAAGGAATAGTCCATGCAATTTCTCAACACAAAAGAGAATGGATCTTAGAGCTCGTAGTTGGTTAGTTTCAAATACTTGCCCTCCAAGATTCAACCATAAGTGCAATTTTATAGATGATTAAATATAAGACTTAAAACCTGAACTCCATGGAATTCTACTTAAAACAAGACTTATGCTCAATTGATTATCATCGCAATGTATAGGATAATGTGCTTTGTTACATCACTAGTGACATTATTGTAATTTAAAAAGTCTTTAATATGAAAATTTGTTGCACCATCAGTGACATCATGAAAATTATATATAAAACATAAAACCTTTATAATATGGAAGCTTATTGTTAAAGTAATTGCCTTCACATCAATAAAATCAAAATAATAAAGTGGTATACAATATAACAACTTGATATCTATTTTATCAATTGAAAAGTGGTATACAATATGAATCCTGCCGTATAAGCTTAGAAACACGCGTATAATTACTTAGTTGTGGGAAAGGTGGATCATGCAGCGTGCCAGCTGTGCAGCTATGACTTCATTGCATGAATTACATTTGTTTGAGCTGTTTGATAAGTTTTGATAGCTGGTACGTCCGTCCTCGCCCTCCTAATGTCATCGAGCCAGCCACATTGCAGATGGATCATGTAGATGCAGAAGCCTATTTGATGTCAAAATGACTCAGAAACATAGTATTTTCAAGAGAACGCTCGCCGTTTTTTTCTGGTTAATTCGCTAACTAAAGTGAGCTTCATGTATCTGACTCCTTGTCCAAGACAAATGCAAAATTCACCAGATCGGAGCTGAGACAATCATCTTGCCTGCTATTGAGGCAATTGATGGAAATGCTATCCAATAAGTGGTTTGGAAGCAGGGGTTAATGGAGGTTGATAATGGCGGCTATTAGCATATTGACCCGAGTGATGCAATAGCTACAAGGAATGTAAATGGCTGTTTTCAAGAAGTTTTCATAAATATTTTTTTTCACACGCTGTTCATGAATTACATAGATCATCATTTTTGGGACAAATGTGAGTGCATTAATATGTGAACTAGATGTTGCAGTGCCCACTGAATACACGAAATTCTCTCTTAAAATATCTACCAAATTGTTGCAGAAGGGTGTTGTATGTAGATAAATAGGGCGAGTACCAAATTAGTCGCTTATGGCAGCTGGGAGCCCCAGGCACGTAGAATCTGATACGATGATATCACACCGGTTTGGCCAGGCCAGTTCGCCTGTGGCTTGAAGAGAGAGGGAGGCGCGTCAGGCCGCTTTGGCTGTGGCTTCAATATTGAGGAGGTCGCCCTGCTACTATGTTCAAAGAGACATTTATGCAGGCTTAAGTGCTAAATAGCACCGAGGCCAGGAGGAACGAGGGAGCTCGCCCGACCTCATAAGGGCTAGGAACTACGAAAGGGCTAGGAACTACGAAGCCTGACATAAGGAGGGCTAGGAGGAAATTCAATTCATCATTTCAGACAAGGAGGAGACCTGTTTCAACCAATTCAATTCATGAGTAAGTTCTGTTTGTAATTAAAAAAAACTCTCACCTGTACATAAAAATGACCTGTGCATAAAAATTAGAATTCATCGGCTATAACTCCTTCATCATATGTTAGTCATTCTTACTAAATGTTACATCCATGGAACTAAAATGTGGTTATTGAACATTTGCTTTTTGTTTATTGAATATGGATGAAAATAAATTTTATTACCAAACTTACGAGTGATTGTTGATCTGCAACAACGCACATGTCTCATATTTGTCTTCAGAATCTCCCTCAAAGAATCTGTAGCACTACTGATAATAGTCTCTCCTGGCATCACTTCCATTGGTTCTGTAGCCATATTCATGCAATTTAAACATTAGCGGGTTCTGTAACAATTTATACTTCTACAGGTTCTATAACAGTTTCAATTTCAATAGATTCAATAGATTTTGTAGCAATATAGTCTGTAGCAATATCCTGCTCACAGCATTAGAATTTCACAACAATAAATCAAAATAGGAAACGCGTCATCTTGATTTTTTTGGGGGGTTACTGATACTTACTGAATTTATGGCTCCATCAGCGTAGGCTCCAATTTCAGACGCAGAGACAAAGGCGATCCTTATTTAGCAGCATATTATTTAGTAGTAGATCCAAAGGCTCTTGGCGAACTCGGCAGAAGGAATGAGATAACGGAAGCCTGAAAGTGCAGGTAGCAAGCAAAGGTCCTAGTCCAGTCCCCGTCCATGTAGTTAAATGAGAATCACGCAATGGCATGCAAACCACAATCACAAAATTTCGACACGGGAGGTCTCACTTGTCATAGTAAACACAGGTGGCGATAAGTGGTAATGTTATTGAAACTTACAATAAACTTAAGATAACTACATGATATCGTAAACATTTAATGTTTACTAATTAATGTTAGCATTAATTCAAATGCTGAGCAGTACATGACTATTGTTCTTATTGTTCTTATTAGATTAAAGTTTTACCACTATGAAAATGATTTAAATTTGTTCCCGCCTCGATATGAGGCCAAATAAGACGATAATTTTTTTGATTGGATGACAGAGAATATTCGTTGGAATATAACATAAAAAGCATTGGTTATTTGCAATAGCGGGGACTAATAAGCAGCTCAAAGTAATGCCAACTCTCTCGTTCCGATTACTATAGTCCCTGCCATGCCGCAGGCGGCAGGGACTAATAAGGCTATTGAAAATTAAACCACAAAACTTTCCCACCCAATCAATCATTGGACCACAACCACCAGAATAAACAAATATACATCATATGTGTTACTGTCTCTGGTAAATCCTAAGCAAACAAATTATCTGTTCCTGTTTCTTTTAAATCCTACTCAATATTATACTCAAGTGACTGGTTTCCACTAAAATTCTGCACACTTTTGCAGACTCATCTGTTTCTGTTTCTTGGACATCCTATCCAATATTATATTGATGTGACAAGTTTCCACTGAAATTCTGCACAATTTTGCAGACTTCCTATCATATTGAAGTGAGAGGTTTCATTCAGGTTCTGGACAATTTTACAGAATTCGTATTCTATTGAAGTCATAGGTTTACGCTATGAATTCTCCACAATTTTACGAATTTTGAATAATTCCCATCCCACGCTTATTTTCCCTCCGTCGGCTTCAACACCAGACATGGTGTCGTTGAAATCCCCGCATGCAGAAACCAACAGTGAAGCGTCATTGGACATCCCAGAAGGACCCACTCACTCTGCTTCGGCTTTCGAAAATTTAAGGCTCTTCCCACCCTCCATCAAATTCATTCTCTGGAACGCGTTCTGCGAGAGAATTTCCTTCCAGGGCCTTAAGGCAATCCTCCCCTTATTCCTCTCAGAGCACCTCGGTCTGTCACAAGTCCGAGCAACAGAGATGTTCACAATGGCGTGCCATGCAATTCCAATCCTGGGAGCCGTAATTAGCGACACATGCTTGGTAAGAAACTTTTAAAACCATGGAAGCTACCCTCCTATTGAAATTGATAAATACATAGACATGAATCTCTGTATGCTCTGTTTGTGAATTTGATAAATACATTGACATGAATTTCTGTATGCTCTGTTTTTGATCTGGCAGGGAAAATATAGAACAATTTTGTATCTATCTCTTCTCTGCGCAATGGGGAACTGCGTGATGTCCATGGCTGCAATACCAGATCCCGATCCTGTAACTCAAAAAGCTTCGACCTATTTGATTTGAAGCACTACCATGGGTCTTTTATTCATAGCAATTGGCATTGGAGGCATTAAACCCTGTGTCTCGCCGTTGGGAGGAGACCAAATGGAATGTTCTATTCCAGATGGTCAAACAAAAAAAAGGGTTCGCAGAACATTTCTCTCTGCGTTGTTCTTTGCAATTAATTTGGGCGGCTTTCTATCTCAGTTCTTCACGCCGATGTTGAGGGAAAATTTGTCGTATGCAGTCGCTTTTGGAATACCTGCTCTTCTCATGTGTCTCTCTATAATTATTTTCTGGTCTGGCCGGGGAGTCTATGTCGACAGACGAGCTGTGAGGAGTTTTTTTCCTAGTTTTATCAAGGTCATAGTTAGTGCTGTAAGGCTTAGGAAGAAAGAATCTGGTTATGTAAATTATGAACAAGTTAATTGCAGGGGAGGATCGAGCAGTGCTGTTCATTGGCTTGATGCTGCTAAGCTAAGCTGCCGTGCAGAAGAAGTTCAAGATGTAAAGGCTATCATCAGATTATGTGTTTTCCTCCTCCCGGTTCCTCTATTTTTTTGCCTGCATGATCAGAAGGCCTCAACGTGGGTATTTCAAGCGAAACAGATGAATGGGCATGTGTCCTGGCTCGGAAACATTGTGATTAGGCCGGATCAGTTGCAGGTGCTTATTATCTAACCACAAGGCACCATACTATTAAAGCATAGTAGCAAAATAAAGGGGGGTTTTGTTTGCCTGTGGTTTTTTCTAAGTGTATTAGTAAAACGAACCAAATTGACCAAGCCACTTAATGGTTCTGGTCTTCAAACTAGCTAGATTTCAAAACAGCTGTTTCTTTTGGGTTTGGGAGAAGTCAATAATGTGAATGTTGTTGTAAAATATGTTTCTCATGAGCAATTTTGAAATTATCTGTGGAACTGTTATAAATATCTATATTTGTAAAGTTTATATAATTAGATTCCTTTTCTTATATACCAGGGCTGAAACTGAATTAGGTACACACCAGGGATTAATTGAACTGGATACTCAAATCACATATACCCACCAGTTACTGAACTAAACAGAAAGACAAAATGATGAACTTTGTTCTCAGAACCATCCATCAATCTATGGTAAATGTTAGTACCAGAGAAAGGGAGGATGCTTATATATGTATTATGTAATTAGGGCTGAGAACAATTGACCTTTAGAAGCGGTCGGTGTCTAGGATTCAGATTTTTTCTACCATGCAGGGATAGCTTCATAGAGAATAGAAACGATCACAGTTTAGAAAGTTAAGATAAAATTTACTTTCATTTTTGTCTAAACATGACTGGTATAGTCCCTCCATCTGATTAGTAATATGCTGGAGGCTCTGAATTTTCTTTCCACAATTTTCAAGAAAAAATTTCCTATTTCCTATATACTTGATAAAGCAGCACTATCCTTCTGGCATGCTTTTATAAGGAAAACCTTCCTTTACCCAGCCTCCCGAGACCACACTGTAAGGGTCTATGACCAATTTGATTGTCAAATACAGAGAATTAGCGTAACATGTGATTAATTTAAATCTAAAATATATAGAAATAGGGTAACATGATCAGGATTGTTTTGTTGACAGGCTCTTGATCCACTCCTTGCCCTCGTTTTTGTTCCAGTTTTGGACCAAGTGATGTATCCTTTCTTAGAGAAGCATGGAGTTGCTATGAAGGCAATAAGAAGGTTGATTTTGGGCATGCTGCTAGCTTCTGTTGCATTTTTCATATCAGGGCTGCTCCAGTTAGCAATTGATAAGAGAATCACTACAAGATCCATCACATCTTATTCCAAGCCTGAGAATAAGTATCATATGGGATTGTTCGACTTAGCTTACACAAATGAAAAGGAAAAGCAAATATCAATTCTTTGGCAGGTACCTCAGCATGTAATACTGACAGCAGCAGAAGTAATATTCATGGTCACTGGACTGGAATTTTCTTATTCGCAGGCCCCTGTTTCTATGAAGTCAGTTGTTCAAGCAATCTGGTATCTGACATCTGCAGCAGGTTTCTCTCCTTTTCATCCTTTTATCTATAAATATGTATCATGTGTAATTAGTCACACTGCTGTATTTATTGAATATTCAATATTGGGTCCAATACCGATTAAATGTTCTGGTGTCAACAGGTGATGCGATCACCATTTTAGTTGTGGGTATCATTGGGAACCAGCTATCCACAGCAAAGAGGTCATTTATATTCGCAGGAGGAGGTTTTATTGGTATGGTGTTCATGATATGGCTAAGTGCATGTTTCACATATGCAGATAATCCCAACATTGAAGAGGACAGCATGACTGTTAGTTCAAAAGTTCAGTCCAGGACAGCATGACTGTTAGTTCAGAAGTTCAGTCCAGCATGTTGGAATGACTATCTCCTATATATCTTATAGCTTAAATGTGTAATATTTGATCATATGAGAAGATTGTGGTTTATAGTGTAATATTTGATCATATGAGAAGATTGCGGTTTGTTATTGGCTACTGTGAGTTAGAGATTGTTTCTACATTGAAAATATGTTTTTAAGTTTTAGGGGTTGGATCTAGTTAGATATGAGAGATTCTCTCCAACTAGTTTGTGTGGTAGATATTCTCTCAATAATTTGTTAGTATGGTCAGATATTGTATCTACTTTGAAGTATAACTTGATGTATTTATAATTGTACAATATTTTGTTAATATAACACAAAGCATACTTTTGGTGTGTGTTGGGAAGTATAGCTTGATGTATTTATAATTGTACAATATTTTGTTAATTTAACACAAAGCATATTTTTGGTGTGCGTTGGGAACTATGTGTAGTTCTCATTTCTTTACAAGGTGTTAGAGCTGGTATGGGCTTGACTCTCTCATGAGATAGGTCCATTATCATTGCATTTCAATATTTCTAATATTATATACATAGGTAGGTTCAGTGTAGGTGAGAGTATATTGTTTATTGAATGTTTGCTATGGTATGTTGGTGGTAATATGTTTAACAACAATTTGTCATAGGCATTCTAAGTTACCTTAGTTTTCCTTTGTATTTGTTTCATCACTATAAAATGTGATCTATTAGTTTAGTCTCGAGATTGATTGACAACGACTCTGTTTAGAATTATAGCTCAAATAGGAACTTTCAAATAGGTTTAATGTGAATGTGCCAAAAGTATTTCTAGATATTTTCAAAAAGTGATTCTATTTTGGAATTCACTTTAGTAAAAGGTGAAATTCTAAATTTAATTGTCAAGTCTAAAAAAAGTGTATCCCATGCATGCACGACTTAAACTAGGAGTAAACTCAAAAAAAGATTAGGATGTTGGTCTCAGCTAAAAGTATGAAAACAGGTCAAGAGAGGATTCTACAAACACATGAGCAATTGAGCTGGAAACTTTTAGTAGGTTGCAATACAAATTCGCATAGACATACCATACATGCATCCAAACAATCCATATGGTAAGGTTGCAGTCATACATCAATATTAATCTCTCAACAAATTGTTCCTCTCAAGTTTAGAGTCAATTTTGATAATCGTGCAGTGGTCAATTTCCTTGTGATTTTTTCAAAGAAATGAAAACTTGATTTTGAAGGAGTCATACCTGAGAATCCCCAAACCTTTCCAATGGGTACAATCATGTTCAAATCCTGCCAGAAGGCCATCCCCGCATAGGGGAACTCCATGATAATATGTGGCATCTATAGCCACCATTGGTACACCTGCTTAGTCCAAAAATCTCCTGGACTCCCCTCCTCCCTCACATATCACGAGGTTCCTCCACCTCATGATCCTGGGCCATTATGGAGGAGTCAACATCGACTCGTATCTGGGGTTTGAGGAGCACCACCTGACCAAAGAAGGCATTGCATGGCAGTGTGCCAAATGTAAGTTCATGGAGGAAACCCTTCACTACCCATTTTAGCTAGGCTATCAAGCGCCCATAAAGAAAATGGGCCCAGTCACATAATGTCCCTCTAAGCATCCTCTCCACCAACGCCAATAGGTGGCTTGTGATGCGGCTTGTTGCTATCCCTCCATATAGCCAGAGCACCATAGTTTTCATAGCCTAAAATCCCACATCTCAAATATTCTTGATTCATATGGCACCACCCTCTGCTGCACCAACATTTCAGTGTCTCAAATCCCACTCATCCAACAAAATCCAAAGATGAGGTGGGTCTAGGGGAACCTCCAGTGATTGGGGCTATAATCCAATAAAAAATTAGATATCCACCTTAGTGGATATCTCAATTTCCTCCCCTTGGATATCAAAAACCCCTCAATGAGGCCTACAATGTTCCATCAAGAATCTCAGAAGCTCCTTGTTAGTATGAATTCTTTGTCGAAGTGTACGAAAAAGACCCACTTTAGCTACGCATAACTAATAGCCCTAACAACAATAATGGCTGCAAAACATCTTCAGATCTGCAATTAGTAGTTAAAGTGCTGCAACAAACAGATCTATAAATGTAAAGATATTAAGCAGTAAAGTAAAGAATTTGCTCCATGCATCCAACAGACAAGACAAGAACACGATTTTTTGAATGAATTTTTATATTACAGGGCACCTGGGAGGAAACAAGAAGGTGTATCCAGATCTCCTCAATGGGATGGGTTCTTTGTAGTCCTCAGCACTTCGGATCTAAGCTTTCTCTCTCTTGTAGATGTAGAAAACCCAATGTAGAAGGTAGAGCTCAATGGGAGCAACAATGGCAGAAAATGAGACCGAGTGTATAGATCCAGAGTGATCTAGTATGCAACAAAAGGTGAAGAATGAAGGGGAAAAACCCTCCTATTTATAACAAAATATTGGGTCATTCTAGATCTTGGTGCATGATTAAAATAATGTTAACCAAATCTAGATCCACCTCTATGAAATATTTTATTATTATTTGTTGGAGGGAAAGGGTGTTTGACTTGGGTCAAATCCCTTGATTAGTGAAAAATAAATAAATAAATGATTTATTTATCTTTTTAAGGAAGTGGTTGGGATATAATCAAATAAATAATGATTTAGTTGATTAATGGTGGTTGGTTTGGTCATATTTAACAAGGAATATTATTTAAATAATTATTCCTAGAAAATAATAAGATAACTATGGGTTTATCTCATTAATTTCTTTGTTTTTGGGTTAAACATGACTGGGAATAATAATTAAATTATGGTTTAATTAATTATTCCTTTTTGGGGTCTCCTAATTAACATAGTGAAAGCAGTTTTACTTGGGATAAAACTGGTCTTATATGGTGTACTTGGGTCCATCTAATGATGAAAGGTTAGATGACCAAAAAATGGTGTAACAGATTGCCCCCCAGCGTGCGAGTGTCAGGAGCAAATCGTATGACCGAAGTACGTTGTAAGAATACAATCACTAGACAACAAAAAGGGATGTCGGAGAGAGAAATGTGAGGTAGATAGTGTGCTGAAGGACTAGACCCTGAGGAGACGAGACTCGCAGGTGCAACAAGTCTCTTTTTATGAGAGGGTACCTGTGCTGAAGGCGGCGGGGGAGGCATACCTATGCCCGCCGTGACAAAGTACAAAAGAATAGTGTGTCCAGTAAACAAGGGACCGAACCATAGAGTACAGCTGGCATAATCAAGGGCCGGGTAGAAATACAATGAAGAGTCTCACATACATGCTGTGCCTGGGATAACAGCCAGGACTAGTACAATAATATCTGAGTACATGAGATAAATACAACCCAAATGCCCCCTGTAAATGGGGAAGAGCTCACAAAATCCGACTGATACATGCAAATCATAGAGGTGCTGCAAGTGGCTAAGACCAACATCATCAAAATCTGGAGCGGCATCAAAGGCTGCAATGAAGAGGTCATCCGGGCATGTGGGGGGCTACCTGCAGGGCCACCCCCTCATGAGGGCTGAGACATCTCACACACGCCCGGGAATCATCAAGAGCTGCTGCTGGGTCACTGGACTGTCCGGTATACGAATCTCGATCATGCTGAAAGGAGCTGGAGAAGCAATCAAGTCAAAGGGAGGTAAGAAATCCCCCTGCCTGATCCGAGGCACCGAACAAAAGTGGAAGCTGGAACCAAGGTACACCGCCCTCTGGAGCCGCCGGGCAATGTGCGTGTCGACGAGAAGGAGGGGAAGTCCGCCGATAGAGTGAGGCAATGAGAGATCCTCAACTAAGGCACGAGAAGAACTGTTGACGACGAATGACCGGCCACCTAATGATGATGGTGGAAATGGGAAGGATGGAGTGGCGAATGGACGAAGATTCCCTTGTTAGAGCATAAAGGGCATGAATGACATGGCGACGGCCAGCACAATATCGAAGGATAAGGGGCAGAGTGGGGGCGAAGGTCATATGCGACACAAAGAAGAACAAGCAAAAAGAATGGAGGGCTATAGTAGGGTGTAAAGGCGCGGGATAGACTCCCTTGAATGCAATGATATTTCAACTCGGATGCTCTAAACAAGGCGACATGATAGTCTTTGCACGGTGAAGGCCCAATGGGGGACCGAAAACATGAGTACAAGGTGGGCACTCATGACGAAAATCAACACAGTGGACAAGTAAGGGGGCGATATGGTGCCCCAAGTACAAGTGTCGTAAGTGAGGAAATTCGATTTTAAGGAGCGGTGAAGTGACCCTTCGTGGAAAAAATGTGTCCGGGTGAAGTATCAAATCACAAAAAACTAACTAAAACCCATTTGAGAGCTCGGTGAGATCTGTCCAGCGGTGCTGACGGTTCGGCGAACGGGGCTACGGTGTGGTTGCAGCAGTCGAAAGGAGAAACATGGGTTCTCGTGAATGAGGCAGTTTTCCCTCCAAAATCATTCATTTGCTATTGTTGCTGTGGTGAATGTGGAGAGAAGGCCCTAAATCTTGCGGCGAACGTAGCGGACAAACCGACCATTGGAAGCGAGATCTGTCAGTTGGAGGTACGAGGCCTAACCTTGCTCTTGCATGTTGTTGGATGACATTTGCAGTTTAGGGCCCAAAACCCCCAGAAACAGCCCCTCCTTCATCTCTATGGCGGGGTCGCACTTTTTGGGGCAAAAAGTACGACCCAGGACGCAGGTTTGGGGGCAAAAAGTGCGACCTGGTCCAGAAAATGGCAGAAAACTGCGACCTGGGAGACGAGGAGGGCTTGGTGCTGTTTGATGGCTGGGAGTTGGGTTGTGGTGTGTGGTTATGGTTTTCCCGATCTATACCCTGACAAAAAGAATGTGGTTGTGCAGGTATGGCAGAGTTGCGGGTCAACTGGAGAGAGAGGGATCCGGGAACACTTCGGACAGAGATCCAGGTGGATCAGGGCGTTCGTCGTGTATTGGCCAGGTATAGGGGCATATGGTGCCCTCTCGGATGTGTGTAGGGGCAAGTGGTGCCCCCCAGAATGTATGGGGGGGCATATGGTGCCCCCAGTTTTTGGATTTTGTTTGTAACATGCTATGGGCGTGTCGGATGTATATGTATGGGGGGGCGTATGGTGCCCCCGGTTTTTGGAACATGCTATGGGCATGTCGTAAGTATATGTATGGGGGGCGTATGGTGCCCCCAGTGATGTATGTAGGGGCAGGTGGTGCCCCCATTTTTTGAGTTTGTGTGACATGTTGTGGGCATGCCAAAATGTATTTATAAAAAGGGGAATCTAACCACATTTTAATGATGTAGTGTGCCATTTGTTCTGGTTATGGTTATGCAGTTTGAGAAAGGAAATGGAGTGTTACCAATCTCTTTTGGTACTGCATATAGGGATCAAATTGACTTTAAGTTTCCGAATTGGCATACCTGGTGTCACTATCCCAAAAGGAGGATTTGGAGATAATGAACTGATGCTCTCGTAGAAAAGCTATAGGTTGGTCAACAATAATGTCTAAGAGACTGGGTTGCTGATGTAAGATGAGGGAACGATAAGGGGTATCGTCTCGAGAGTGATCTGAAGTGATATGGGACTCTAGAGGTTCTTCTAAATGTGGAAGAATACTGGGTCTAGAGTCAACACGACCAGATACACTAGGAGAGTGGTGGAGAATGGCTTCTCTTGGTCTCTCAAATGTGGGTGCCCCCTTACCCAAACATTGGCTTTCGATGTAATGACCACAAGGTGGATGTGGTGTGAACGCATGGGTTCGATGTAAGGGGGAATAGATGAAGTCAGGGGTAGGAATTTCTTCCATAATGTCGTCATCGTGATAGAAGATGGGGTGACTAGTGGAAGAAGAACTACCTGACGTGGTGAAGTGGCCTGAATCATCATCATGAGAAGAGAGGTTCACATGCGCATCGTCACAATGGGTGACCGAGGAGTAAGTAGATAACGGATCTACCGATGTTGAGCCCAAGATGACCGCTGAAGGAAGGTCAAGCGAAACAACAGGGGAGGATTCAGATGGAATGTTCCCCAATGGTCTCATGGATGATGACAGGTACAAAATGGTGACTGAGGGCTCCGTTGGCTTAAAAGCGGGAGGCGGAATGTGAATGTCCTCTGGTCCGATCGAAGCGGCCTTGAACTGGCGGTACAAGTCCAAGGAGGAACGGTACTCGTCAAGGCGGGGGCAGAGGTGGGTGTAATGGCCGTGAAAATCGCACAAGGCACAAGGGTGGTTTGTGCGCAAGTGTTTGAGTTTTGGGAGGGAGTCGGGGATAGTGACATGTACTTCTGGGAGATCAGAGTCGGGGAATGTCTCGCTGACCAGAAGCTTGAGGTGGGGCAATTCAGGACACATGTGAGTGGCCGCGGCGAGCGACATCACAAAACGCATCGAATGGCGGGCTTTGGTGGTGGGGGGGGGTAACGCGCGGATGACGGGGGGGCCGGATGAGCGATGCGAGCCTTTTGTCGGGCATACTTTGTCTTCTGGGCCGTCCTGGCAGGGAGAAGGGGTCTGTGGAGGTCTTCCCAAGGCACGGTGGCTATGGAGAAACGGGAATACGGGACCGGTTGAACGGTGTCAAAGTTTGAGTTTGGGGCGGGGGGGGTGGCGGTACGGGGGGTCAAGGTATGACGGAATACCCAAGGTCGAAGTTGAGGAGAAGAGAGGGTGGCCATGACATACTGGGGTATACTCGGGAGGGGGAGCCAGAAGAGGATGACCGGCGGGGTAGTGACCGGGAGGTACGGCTCCAAGATGGTTAAGGCCGGGGGGGACCGAGCCTGGAGGATACAGAGGTTCGGGGATACCAGCTGTAGGGGGAGGGCCGGAAGGAGGAGGTCCGGCTGGCGGAGATGAATGGCTAGGAGCGGGTTGCGGAGGGCGGGGGGGAGGGTGCGGACTAGCCGAGGCAGGCCGTTTATGGGCAGCCTGAGACGATTGCATCATGCAAACATTCGACAAGCTGGGATCAGTAACAGGAGGGGGGGGGAAGGTGAGGAAAAGTACCAAGCAGGGTGGAATCTTTATAGACGCCGGGGGAGACACTGGTCAAGGAATCGACGGTTTGCTTGTTGGCTACGGAAGAGATGGTCGTCTCGGAGGAGGTCTGAGACGGCGGCTCATGATAAGATAGCTGGTCGATGGTGACTATCTTCCCATTATGTGGAAAAGACATCTTGCGGAAAACCGCGGATGGGACAACAGACATGGCATAGGTGTAGCTTCGCCCCAATAGAATGTTGTAGTCTAGAGGGGCGTCAATGACTTCGACGTCAACGCAAACAGTCTTATCGGCGAGGGTGATGGGACAGTTACGAAACAGGCCAATAGGCTGGGAGGCATGACCGTCCCACGCTCGAAGGGTGATCGTGGAAGGGGCCAGCTCAGGGGATCCGAGTTGCTTCCAAACCGAAGCGGACATCACACAGGTGGATGCCCCCTCATCAATTATACACCGGGATACGGTGGCGTTCCGGATTTTGACTGGGATTTGGAAAGCAACGGAAGGAGGAAGAGGAGGGTGGTCCGATTGAGTGGCGTCGAAAACAATCATTTGGTCATCGGCAGGATCAACAGCGCCCACGGCAGATAGTAGAGCCTTCTTTTGAGAAGGGCACGACTGGAGGAGTTGGTCGTGAAATGGCGGCCAGTTGTGTAGTGTACCTATCTTTGTACGATTGGGCGCTCGGCGGCCGAGAAACGACATTTAGGCGTAATGGACCTTTGGATCTTTGGGTGAGCCCAACTTTGGGTTGAGGATGTGTAAGGGGCCAGCGGGTGTCGAAAGAGGCTGCAGCGAACCCGAAGATGGAGGCTCGGGAGCAGACTGAGCAGGGGGCTTGGGGTACTGGCGAGACCGAGTTTGAAGGTGAAGGTCGACGGAAGGGGACGGATCGGAGTGCATCATGAGGATCTGGTAGTCAGAGGAACCAGAAATGGACGAGGGTGTGGCTGCATGGATGTCAGGGGGTTGGGTAGCCACGAATCACTGTTGAGGGAAAGGATCAGTGAACACAGCTGGCTGGGTAGTGGCCACATTAGGAGGAGCGTGAGGGGAGGCGTGTTGTCCGCGCAATGTGGCTTGAGACTCCCACATCTGTCGCATCTGGGGTAAGAGAGGGCAATCGTGAGTGTGAGCGGTAAGCACGCACGGGGGCGGGGCTTGTTTGTGGGGGGGCTTTGTCGACACGGGCGGGATGCCCTGGGGCTGGTTGCTAGTGTTAGGGTCCATACCAGAATTGGGTCCTCGGTTACCGGGGGCAGATGGGTTCTGGTTGCCTCGCCGCCTTCTTTGAGAAGAAGGGGGGTTAATCGCACCCTGCTGTGCAAATACTTGCCCTGGAGGGGGTTGTATGTGCTGTTGCAGGTTGTGAGGAGGCAAGGGAGGCGGAAGCGCATAGGCTGGAGGAGCTGGCGCACCAGGCTGTGGATAAAAGTAAGGGTTGGGTTGGGCGGCATTGAGGTAATTGAGGCATTGAGGTAAAGGGGGAGAAGTTGGGCAAAAAGGAGGCATGCGCAGTATCCTGGATACGTGTTGCGGGAGGGCGGTGCTAGAGGGATGTTTGGCCTCACACGGGGAGACATGGCTCTCGCGGGAGGGTGAGCGAGAGGGTGGAAAGAGATCCAACAATACGTCGGCGGAATGAGATGCCCCCGGGGCGTTGGCGCCACCGGGCCGGGGGAGGTCAGGAAGAACGGTATAAACATAACCAGATTGAGCATAGATCAGGTCATACTTTAAAGCTATTTGGAGGGCGGCTTCTTCAGATTGAGGAAAGTGAGAGGCGACATCTTTGCCGACGGGAGACGGGAGGGTGCGAAGGAACCAGTCCATGTAAACCCGATCTTCAAAGGGAGGGGCTCGACATAAGCTCCGTCTTCGTCGCCATTCCTGAACATGGGCAGAAAGGCGTGTGGAAGAGGATTGCTTAAATGAAGTCAAGAGCTCCGTGCCGGTGTCGTATCGGAGAGGGAGCTGGAAGTACGACAAGAAGGCTTGGGCAAGAGTCTCGAACGTGGTATGGGAGGAAGTGGCCTGTTCGACATACCATTTAGAAGCTTCGCCGGTAAGCGTGCGTTGGAACAAACGAAGATGGATGGAGTCATCAGTAATGGAGTTGGAGGAACACCACATGTGGAAAGACTGGACGTGATTGGTTGGGTCTTCGCCATTAAGGCCCTCGAACTTGGGGATATCAGAGGGTAACTTGGTGGGCATAGTGGGCCAGGTAGCATTGTGATGAATGGGGTCGTTAATCAACTGATGGAAATCGGGGAGGCTGAGGCCTGCAATGTACGGCAGCACAAAGGTGGCCGGAGTAGTGGTTGTGACGGTTCCGCTAGAAGTAGGGCCGGGAGAACCGCTAGCATTAGGCCCTGGTCCAGACATGGTGAAGGTAAAAGTGGGAGAACCGGAAGGAGAAGGGGGACCTGAGGAATCAAGAGAGGAGTCGGAGTGCGGACTCGGAGGTGGACTGGCTCGACGACGACGGTGCGGAGCAGGTCGATCAACCGGAAACTGAGGATGAAGGCCAAGAAGTCTCCGGGAAAGGCGCCTTGGGGGCGCAATGATGACAGGAAGAAGGAAACCGACAAGGGCAGAAAGGGACAGAATCAAGAAGGTCAAGGGCAGATAAGGTGCGGTGACGATTGATTTTAGAGTCTTTGCCAGGCGGTGTAAACCAGGCACTTCTTCACTTAGGGTCAGTGTGTGGTGTGCGTTAATTTTAATTTTTAAACCCTTTTCGTTGTTGAGAGCAAAAAAGTGTGCTGCGTAGCTGAAAATAAACCTACAGAGAACAGAGTAAAATGCTGAAATAACAGAAAAATAACAGCTACGTATGCCTCTATCTAACCCAAGAAGGTGGGTCTCTCAAAACTATGCTGAAAAGAAAGGGAAAAACTATGGAAACACACACAAGGGAAGCTCAACAGATCTAGGGTCAAAGGGGACAGGGATCTGGAGGATAAAGCTGCAGATAAGGGGTGCAGATCACAGCCAAGAGACAGGGGCAAGGTGGCTGGAAAAAAGGGAAATCAGCAAAAAGCCGGGAGGGGCAAGGCAGAGGCCTTTAGGGGAGGTCCAAACAAAATGACAAGAGGTGATTTGAAAGGAAAAAAGGTTGATTTCGATGGATCTGGAAGTGAGGTCACAGATCTGGAAAAAGAAAGGGCTGAAGCTCTGAAACCGACGGCTGAAACAGCTGAAACTCTTCCACAAAAAGTGGAGGGTACTAAAGCCCTAAGGGGCTGGGTTCCCACTTAGATGAGTAAAAACGGATCAGATCTTGGTCAAGGCGGGCTGAGACAGAGGCTGGAAAACCCTGGCAGAGGCTGCAGCAGAACCCAGAAAAATTACAGAAAAAATGCTGGAAAAAAGGCAGGTCGCAGGTTCTGACCTGATTTTGGTTGAGGTCGCAGGTTACAGGCTGAAAAGTGCGTCCAGGTCGCAGGTTTTGGGCCAAAAGGTGCGACCCCCCCGTTCCAGCTGTTTCGGCGGCAGATTTTCTGAAAAATTGCCGTCTCAGGTGCGGCTGGTGTCGCTTACCTGCGCAATAGGGCCAGAAACACACGGAAGTTAGAAATTTTAGGTTTTTAGGGTTTTATGTGAGAAAAATGACATGAAAAGAGAAAAACTAAGCGGCTAAAAAAGAAGCCCTAGGGCCTGAAGTAGCTGGATATGCAGGAATATGAAAAACGACAGCGGTCGTAATTTAAAACCCGTGTGGAGTCGCCATTTGTTAGTATGAATTCTTTGTCGAAGTGTACGAAAAAGACCCACTTTAGCTACGCATAACTAATAGCCCTAACAACAATAATGGCTGCAAAACATCTTCAGATCTGCGATTAGTAGTTAAAGTGCTGCAACAAACAGATCTATAAATGGAAAGATATTAAGCAGTAAAGTAAAGAGTTTGCTCCATGCATCCAACAGACAAGACAAGAACACGATTTTTTGAATGAATTTTTATATTACAGGGCACCTGGGAGGAAACAAGAAGGTGTATCCGGATCTCCTCAATGGGATGGGTTCTTTGTAGTCCTCAGCACTTCAGATCTAAGCTTTCTCTCTCTTGTAGATGTAGAAAACCCAATGTAGAAGGTAGAGCTCAATGGGAGCAAAATGGCAGAAATGAGACCAAGTGTATAGATCCAGAGTGATCTAATATGCAACAAAAGGTGAAGAATGATGGGGAAAACCCTCCTATTTATAACAAAATGTTGGGTCCTTCTAGATCTTGGTGCATGATTAAAATAATGTTAATCACATCTAGATCCACCTCTATGGAATATTTTATTATTATTTGTTGGAGGGAAAGGGTGTTTGACTTGGGTCAAATCCCTTGATTAGTGAAAAATAAATAAATAAATGATTTATTTATCTTTTTAAGGGAGTGGTTGGGATATAATCAAATAAATAATGATTTATTTGATTAATGGTGGTTGATTTGGTCATATTTAACAAGGAATATTATTAAATAATTATTCCTAGAAAATAATAAGATAACTATGAGTTTATCTCATTAATTTCTTTGTTTTTGGGTTAAACATGACTGGGAATAATAATTAAATTATGGTTTAATTAATTATTCCTTTTGGGGTCTCCTAATTAACATAGTGAAAGCAGTTTTACTTGGGGTAAAACTGGTCTTACATGGTGTACTTGGGTCCATCTAATGATGAAAGGTTAGATGACCAAAAAATGGTGTAACACTCCTCCTAGGAAAAAATTCAGGGATAAAGTATTTCAGTATTCTCCATCAAGCCAAATCCTAAGAAGCCTATGGAGTGTCCCATAATGCAGTGTAGATATATGCTTATCTCTCTCTTGCAATGGAGAGCCATCTTAACAATCTGCAAAAAAGGGTTAGTTAACACCAAAAATAAAAACCTTAGTCACGTTGGTTTGTACATATGTCTTCTACATAGACACACGGGGTACCACACAATGGTCTCATGTGAAATTGCATGGGTCACCATGGTTATCCCATTCTAATGTGTGGTACATCGTGGATCTATACCCCATATAGTCACATCTATCAGTGCAATTGCTACTCATCCAGTTGCATGGTGTACCACGCATACCTTTCACTCACAGTCACATCAATCAACGCAACTACACCTCTCTCAGTCACGTGGTTACCTATGCAACACCATCATAGAGAAATATGCACATATGTACAATTATGTTTATCCCCATCGCATGGATTCCCATGACACTCCTTAAGTCGTCCACGTGGTTGTGGGCCCCATAGCACAAAAATTTCCATATGCCCCCTACACAATATGAAACCCCTAGCTTATTGCAAAAATCATGAGGAGCATGGTTTAAGACTCACCTTTCTTTGCGCTTGGAAATGGTAGACTACATTAGAGAAATTTTGAGGTCTAAAATGGGCCCGAAAACAAAAATATACCACCAAAATAAACTTTATAAGAACCAATACGATTCAAGATGATGATGTCAACCATTGGGGATGATTCACCATTTTTTGGAGTAAAAAAAGTAAAAAGATTAAAAAAAAATAAAAAATAAAAAAATTTCAACTTGTATTTTCAACTTATCTCCCTACGGTTTTACTCAAATTTCGAGTAGGAGCACTAGTTGGATTTGAAAGTTAATTCCCCATCCAATGAGTACCCACGTTGCATACTTTCGATGGAGCCTGCTATACAAAAATGGAAAATACGTGAAAAACGTGATCACAATCACATTTTTTCATGTATTTCTCATTTTTATGTAGCATGGTCCATTAAAAGTATGCAATATGGGTGCTTCTTGTAGGAGAAATTAAAGTATGCATCCTACAAGTGCTCCCGCTCGAAATTTGAGTAAAACCATAGGGAGATAAGTCGAAAATACAAGTTGAAAAAGTAGTTTTTCATTTTTTCCCTCTAAAATTTGATGATGTAATGTAATCTTATTTTATTATTTCCACTACTATTTCATAATATTCCTCAGGAGGGCCATTTTAGCCCTCGAAATTTCTCTAATGGAGGTTGTGATTCGGACTTATGCAAGAACGCAATAAAATACAAAAATACACATAAACCTAGAGATACAACATAAATAAGACTTCATTTCATTAATATCACATAACTGAATTATGCTTACAGACATAATGGAAATAAGCTATCTAGGGCGCTGGTAGCTTATCTCTGAGAAGAGATGTGGCGGCTACATGCCTCTGAACTATGTTACAATGAGGCTCGAAGGCCTATTTATTATTGAGAAACAATGGAAAACCCTCAACATCCAAAAACCTAACCCTAGGAGATGAAGTGCCAAACTATGGGACCTATTGGGGTAAATTGGTACATCAATTTCCTGGGGTTGTAAATTTGGCATACGATCTCCATTTGACGCACATGAAACCTCATTAGAAATATCTATTCGAGGACTACAACTGTTGACAACAAATGTTGAGTCTTTGACTCACATTCACCTAGAGCAAGATTTCCCCAAAAAACATTGTTTAGGGCCTCAAAACGGTTCGGAAGTTTAGGACCCGAAAAATTGCCAAAAATAGTAAATTGTGCTACAATTAAGGAAACTGAAAAACTAAAAGAAACAATGGTTGGATTACAAGTGGAATAGGTAGGTGGCCACCAATATCCACCTCGATCAGGTTGATAGAAAGCTAGAGAAACACCCAAGAGTTCACAACTGGCACCTCAACAAGTACAAATGAGGTGGCAAGGTGGGCCCCACCCCATTTTTATATGGATAGTCATTCAAACTTCCCTCTAACCATTTGAGAGACCAAAAAATCTATTTTTGAAGTCATTCATACCCTTGGAATCAACACAATGCATTGACACCTTCATTTCCTCCATTCTGAAACTTTCTTTGAGGGCCCTCATCACTCTCAAGATTCCACTCAAGTGAGTCATAAATGTTATGCTATTTTGTTATGCCTTTAGTTCACTTCATTTTATCTTTGGTACTTTCACTTGGAGTTCTTGGTTGATGAATACATGATATAACTTTTTGTTCATGCCAGTCCCCTAAGTACAAAGAAACACATTCACCTCTAAGATATCATTTTCTTTAATTGGCATGGTAGAATATTCCTTTAAGATTCACTTACCCAATTCATTCCCCTCAAGATCACCTTGGGGCCCACATATCCCACCCTCTTCTTGTATTTGGTAAATGTCTACACATAGCTGGTAGTTCTTCCACCCCCATGGATTTTTCCACACAGTAGTACCTTTTAAATTACTATCACCCATGCTACACTACCTTACTGAGTTGTTGTTTGTTTGCATGTCTCAATCCATTACCTCATGCTTCATTCTCATCTTATTTCTAACCCTTTAATTATTGGGAACCGGTCACTTTTTATCAACATTATTGTGCCAATGCATTTGTACTTGGACTTTCATTCCTCCACTATCAGTAGACCAATTGCACGATCACCATTCATCCATCATCCCCACACCAAGACTAACTAAAGTGGCCCCCACTCTCTACAATTACCCACCACATAGGTCACCACACATTGAGGCACCCATGTCCATGTTTATACTTTTCAATCAACATTCATTAAATTCTTTTGGAAAGTGTATATAGATTTTTTTGGAAGCAAAGAATTCCCCATTCCCCATGTTCTTCACTCAATACTTGGTGACAAACCTAAGTTTCCCATGGTTAGAGCACTCATGTTCTTCCATCCCATCTACTCAATACCCTCATTTTTATCTTTTTGATGTGCCTTCTAGCCACCATTTTCCATAACCTATATCCCTATAGACCCACTCTTTCTAGTCAAAGCACCCATTTTCACCCCTCTTGGATGTCCTTCTCACTTTGGGGCATTGCATACATTAGTTTTGTTTTATTTTTTCCACCATTCACTACACTCCAACCATGGAAGTTTACAATTTCCATTCCATTTTTGTTGACCTCATTGATCATGAAATCACTCCATTTGATCATAGTTCAGTATCTGTATTCACTTCAAGTGGATTCCTTGGGGTACTTATTTTCCTAGATGTAGGTGTGGATTCCTTGGGGTACCTATTTTCCTAGATGTGGGTTTCTCCTTCCTATTGATGTCAATTTTAATGTTCCAAGAACAAATTGGTACCTTTGTTCACATTCCCATGTTAAAAAGAGAAACCTCAAATAATCCTCTACATTTTCCACTTTCAAAGAATCAAGATGGATGAAAAACGATATAATGATCAAAGCCATATCAATGATCCTGCAGGTCCTACATAAAAAAATGTGTGGAAGAGTAAAACACTTGTATTAGTCTCCATTGACATGAAGCTCATATGGCTGGGTAGAACATATCTCAAACATCCTATAAAGTGAAAAGCAATACTTGGTAATCGAGGAGAAGAATTGGCTTTGTAGCATGAATCAAGCCCCACATTAGAGGAATTCAATATGTAAGTGTGAATATTGGCTCAGGTAACATGTTGAAATTGCTTGTATGACAGGTCATTTGAATACTTTATAGTCATTCCAAAATCAATGATAAGACCTCCCTCTCCGTTCATTTAAGTTGGAAATTGTGATCCATGTTGATTCTACAGAGGTTGAGATGGTAAAAAGATGGGTAAACCTTGTTTTGAATAAGAGGGGTGACTCTACGATGAAGTTGTTGGCATTCTGTAATTTATTAGCAAGATTGGCAGAGTCCAATTACAGAAGCAACATCGTTTCAACCAACTTTGGGATTCTAAGATCTAGCCCTCCTGAATCCGGAGAGGGATCTCTCCAATATGTACAAAGATGGATTTGTCTTTGAAGTTTAAAATGATGATATTAGGCTAGTTATGAGGTCCAAGGGTTTTGTTTTGTTTTTGGATGGTTAAACATGATTGCTGTTAGAGGTGAAAAGTCCTGAAGGTAAAGAGGTTCAAAGGTGAGAAGTTGCAAGCAAAAGAGTAAGTTTTGATCAAGAAGAAAAATGGTGGCAAGTTTTCAGTCCATTGGGCTATGGAGTCATAAGAAGATTTAATTGAAACAATTAGGTTCAAGAGTGGTATATGGGGCAAGTCATCTATGCCTAAGGATCTCTTTAAAGGCTTTGATTTATGGAATGGAGTGATACATCAAGAAGGGGAAAATAAACAGATACAGAACAAAGAGTAGCCTAGGATCTGGTAAGTACTTTGAACCTATCCAGCCTTTGATACACTTCCAATAGAAAACATATAAAAACTAAGGGAAACTTGAAGGCAACCTTTGGAGTAGAGACTAGCGGGCTGGGCTCACCACAAATCCTCTCCTAGCTCTTCTTTACTTGGCTACTTCCAGGACAATCACAGAGATAACACAGAATGGCCTAAGATCTGGTAAGTACTTTGAAACTATCCATCTTTTAACACATTCTGAGGGAAACAATCAAACAGTCATGCAAACAAGACTGGGACCAGGGCTCACCATATCTTCCTCAGTTCATCTTCACACAACATATACTGAAAGTAACATTCAAAAATAACATTCAGCTTAGACAATAGGACGAGGGAACGCTAGCATTCCTAAACTTAAACTGAACTAAATCATTTCCGAATAACACAGTTGAAAGAAAACACTTAAATAAAGATTTCTCAGCCAGAGAAGGCTACTGGCATGCAGTAGGTCCTAACACCGTTTACACTGTTCTTTACAGAAGAAAATGAAACATAATGAAAACAGGAATAGAATAACGAGTTACAATAAGAATAACGTCACCCTCAACATAGACCAGGATCCCATAAATCAGCTTGTATTGATGCTCCAAACCGGTTACAATCTTCAAGTCCAGTGTGTTAATTAATATTTCTTTCACAACTTAACTTATCTGTTACAAGCAGAGCTCCAAGAGCCAGTGAAACACTATTTACAATTAGGAGTCTTTAGCTCAATTACATTACAATGCTTCAGCAATTACATCAACAACCAACCCCTCACTCATCTTCTACTGAAGTATTTATAGAAAGATGAGGAGGTGAGATCTGATTAATGATCTCAAATACAATTAATACAAAGTTAATGTTTTCTTGGCCCTTGGGAGGCCCAATGAAGAAACTGTACAGGTGTTTCACTGTATTAATTGGTTTACACTTATGAATTAAGCTTGGTGGGAGCTTTTGTTGACCTTTGAGGATCTGTAGGGTGCTAGGGTTACTCTGCAGACATTATTTCATTAAATTCCTGGCAGAAGTAACTTCTTCGGCTGCGTCGAGGTAAAAACTCTGATCCCAATCAATAACCTCTGTTCTTGATTGAATACTTTGAGGCACAGGTGGCACTTTAGTTGCTGGGAGAAATCAATTTTCCTCCATCCGTGGCGGTGGAGGGTTTTCCTGTTTAAAACACTTTAGGTTTTCCTTTTAATCTGTGTTTTAGATTGGGGATTAGGTTATTGATAACTGTCTTAGCCATAATCCCCGCTAATCTGTCCATCAATTCCCTGCTCTGGTTCATCTGCAACTGATATTCTTCCTCTGCGCTTCATTTGATGTTTTCAGGTTTAACAGGGGCATACGGCACCAAGGCTCATGAAACCTTGCTAGAAAATGTGTATCTATACCCGGTGGATGATTTTTCTGAGGTTTATCGAGAGCAAGAGAGTCTTCACCCTCTTCTTTCAAATTTTCTTCATTCATAGTGAAAACCTTCGAAAACCTGTGAAATACAAACAAAATGTTATAAAATCCTGCTTTTATAGGGAAATATGCATCGGAGGATATGCGGAGGAAGGAGGGCCGTTGGATGGCATCATCCAATGATCCGGATTTAATAATGGATTGGTCGAAAAAGCCTGCGGGAGGAGGATTAAATCTGAGCCGTTGATCGCGCATGATCGACGGTCGGGAGTGGGCGACAAAAGGTCAGCGGTGGGGAATCGTTGACTGGGCAACGAAATCGGGTGATGTGATATGGGCCGTCGATCTACAGATCAGATCGACGACGAAGATTGATTTGCGACTGTACGAGGGCCCGGTTATCACGCGGGCGCTTTGGTTGTCCATCGGTCAGTTTCGGCGATCGACAACCGTTGGATGAGTGGGCCCAGATCGGGCGGCGGAGATTCATTTCGCTGGGTGTCTTGGTCTGGACTTTAATGCACAGGGAAGGTGGTTTCGGAAAAGGTATGGAGGACACGCGGCGCGCAGCGTATGGAATCGCTGGCCGTTGGGAGAAAACCGCCTTTGCCCGAAAAGCGGTGCGAAATATCCTGCCGGTTTTGGAAAACAACGCACGGATGGGGGGGGGGGGGGGGGTCCACAGGAACGGCGCGATCCGCACCGTCCGATCTGCGGAGTAGATCGACGGTCGAGATCGCTCCACCATTTTACACGGTGGGAAACTTTGGAAATAATTTAAAAAACCCAAAAATACGAATTTACAAATGTTTTTTAATGGTTTTGGTGGAGAAATATTAATTAAAAAGGATAAGCGCCCGACGAGTTTAGCTTTTGGTTCTAGCGCTCGGGCGTATGGAAGAAAAGGGTTGGGGGCTTAGCCCGAGGGGCTTAAGCGCAGGACATAGAAAATATGGGTTTTATATGGTTTTTCAAAGGAAATGAAGGTTGCGGTAAGGTTAAAAAGTGGGTTTTCAACCTTATAAAAATGATTTTGATGAGGGAAAAAAGGAGAAACATGGAAATGAGGGATTTTCATGGGGAAATGGAGGAATATAAAGGAGGTTAGTTTTGAGGGGAAGGAAGGGGAAAGGGATCTTTGCAGCAGTATTGGATTTTGGATCTTTGTAGGATTTAAGAGGTTTTTGAGATGAAAACAACAGTATGGGAAACTGGACAGAGGCATGAGGCCTTTCAAGAATCTTCAAGAGCCAACAATTTTTGATAGGGAAAAATTGTTCCTTGAAGGCTCAAAACAAGTTTAGCCACCTTTGGTATGATCAAATTTTACAGGTGGCTAACAGTGGCTCCACTTGGGGATGGTGCCTTCTTGAAGGCATCAAGAATTCAGACTTGATTTCTCTGGGAGGCTGATTTGTGTCTGATCCTTTAGATTGCTCTTCTTCTGCTGGATGATCTTGCTTTGCTCTAAAAAATAGCATCAGTCATGAAAAGATAATGGACCTCATCAATACAACTTTCTACCTACCCAATCCTACTGATCTAACATTTTTTCTTCATCAGAGTGCACTTGGATTAGAAAACTCTTTTCACAACATTTTATTCTTTTGAAAGCATAAGAACTAATCTAACTCTACTCCTTATTTCTCCCTGAACTCAGATTAAACAGTTGAGCTCAGATATTTCTCTACCTAATCTACTGTCTGTTGGGATTAAACTGTCCAACAGACTTCCATTCTCTAGATTCTACAACAGAAATTTAAAAACAGTCAAGCCAAGATTAAGCTGCTTGACTTGCTGTGATATATGACATAAAAAAAGCTGCACATAGATTATTGTTTGCAAAAAACTAAAGTCAAAATGGAAGGCTTAAGATTTGAAAGTCTCTCATCATGGCCTTCTTTTTCTTCTCAGCTCTGTTTTTGCTTTTGTTTGAGTTGTCTTTACTTTTCTTCTGGTTCAGATTTTGAGTTTGTTTGAACCTTCAATTTCTATCCTAATCTATCTACTGATAAGCCAAGATTGAACAGTTTGGCAAATCGATTTCACTATCCTATCAGCAGAAAATTTTAAAGCTAATTAGTCAAGTTTAAACAGTTTGACTAACTAGAAGTGTATTTTTGAGGAGTGGCATTTGAACTTGCACACTTTCAGAATTTGTTTCTCTTTTTGGCATGGGGCTTTGCCTTTCTTGTTTTCATTTCTGCCCTCTTTTCTTTCTTTTCTTTGTTTTTATATTTCTTGATTTTTCATAACTTTGAATGCAATGGTGGATGGAATATTCATAGTGGAAAAAGGTAAAAGGCTTCAAAACATAAAATTGATCAGGACAAGTAATGCTTAAGCATCCTGCCATTGACAGGACCCCCAAACAATTCAGTTCTATACAATTCCTGTAAGAAAAATGCATTATTACCAGCAACTGAACGAATAGAGTAAGGGCCAAGCCATAGGTTATCAAATTTTCCATGCTTGCCCTTTTCTTCCCTCCTTGAGTCCCACTTTAAAACTTTGTCCCCAATCTGGAAATTGCTGGCCTTTGTTCTTCTGTCAAAAAGCTTTTTGATGCTGTCCTTTTTCTGTAATGCTTTGTTATACACTTCTTCTCTGGTTTGCTGAAGATAAATTGTCTGATTTATTCTGCTGATCATGTCATTTTCTTCAGTCTGCAACTCTTGAATCAACTTCATACCTGGTACACCAAGGCTATTTGGAAAAATTGCATCTGTACCATACACAAGCTGGAACGGTGATATACCAATAGATTTCTTCAAAGTTAATCTGTCAGCCCAAAGTGCATGGACCAGCTTTATGTGCCAAGACTTTTTGTTGTCCTCCAACAGTTTCTTAATTATGTTCACTAAGTTTTTGTTAGAAGATTCTGCAAGTCCATTACCTTGAGGGTAATAGGCTGTGGAATGCCCCAATGATATCTGATATCTATGACAGAACTCAACCATCTTCTTTGATCCAAATGCTGCTGCATTATTAGTGATGATCTTGGTAGGACAGCCGAATCTGGAGAGAATGTTAGTCTCCATAAACTTTATGATAACTGAATCATTGGCCTGCCTACAAGGAATGGCTTCTATCCACTTAGTGAAGTAGTCTGTGGCAGTAAGGATCCACCTATGCTGGGCAGAAGATGGTGGATGGATTTCTCCTATGAAGTCAAGTCCCCACTGTTGAAAAGGAGCTTCAACAGTGATTGGATGCAGAGGAAGGGGTAGCAATTTTCTCTTGCCTTCAAACAGTTGGCATTTATGGCAAGTAGTGGTCATCTTGTGTATATCAGGAAAAAGAGTAGGCCAATAGAAACCAGCCCTCAAAATTTTGTTGGCTGTTGACTTCCAGTACAAATGACCTCCGCACTCTCCTTCATGAAATTCCTGCTTAACCCTCTCTGCATCAAACTCAGGAAAAAATTTAAGCAATATACCACTTTCATTTTTCCAATAAAGAAATCTATCTATAATGCAATAGCTTACTGCTTTCAACTTCAAGAACCTTGCCTTTGTTTTTGATAAACCAGGAGGCGTATTTAAATTAAGAAAAACATAAATAATATCAGCATACCAAGAGGAATTCATGAAATGGTTTTCAACAATGGGTGTTGAGATTTCCTCTTGATCATCTAAAGCATTAATTATATGGATATCAAGAACTTCACAATTTGATTCAGCCATTAATCTGGCTAGACCTTGGCCTTTGATGAGTTTAGTGGGTTTTATCTCTAAATTATATTCAAGAATAATAGCAATCCACTTACCTCTCTTACCATCTGGGTCTTGTGTTAGAATGTCTTTAACAACTGAGTTTGGGACAAAGGCAATGATGTGTGAGTGAAGGATGTACACCCTGAAATATTTTAAGGCTTTAATCAAAGCAAAATCTTGCTTTTCCATAATGTTGTACTTCAAAGGGGCATCCCTCAATGCCTTACTAAAGAATGCAATAGGCTGCTCTTTTCCTTGTGGATTTTTCTGTAAAAGGACGGCAGCTATGGTATGTTCTGATGCAAATGAGAAGATATAAAAATCTTTTGAAAAATCAGGACTTATGAGAACCGGTGTTTTGGTTAATGCTTGTTTCACCAGTTCAAAGGATTTCTTTGCTTCCAAGGTCCATTTTACCCCTTGCTCCTTCTTCAACATATTTGTGATATTCCTGAGGAGCTCAGCCAAGTTGGGGATGAACCTTCTCAAAAAGTTGATCTTTCCAATGAAAGACTACAACTCTTTTATGTTTCGAGGATGAGAGATTTGCAATATGGCCTCAATCCTCTTAGTATCTATCTTTATACCCTTTTCTGAAATAATGTGCCCAAGAATTTTACCTTCTTGGAGACCAAATAGTGTCTTCTTAGGGTTTAAAGATATTCCAAACTTTCTGCATTTCTCAAAAACCTTTCTCAAATGTTCTAAGTGCTCTTCATCTGTTTTTGAAAACACAGTGACATCATCAAGATAAATGATGATGAAGTAGCCCAGTTCTTCCGAGAATGCTATGTCCATGGCTCTTTGAAAAGTTGCTCCAGCATTCATTAGACCAAAGGGCATTTTCACATACATGAAAGTGCCCCATGGTGTAGTAAAGACTGTCTTTAATTGATCAGCAGGGTGAACTAAAATCTGATTGTACCCTGAATAGCCATAAAGCAAAGAAATTCTTTTAGACCCCACCACCCTTTGTAAAATATGATCCATCTTTGGTAAAGGGTAGTTGTCTTTTAATGAAGCTTTGTTTAAATCCCTAAAATCTATACAAAGCCTGATTTCTCCAGTCTTCTTCCTAACAGACACCAGATTAGATACCCATTCAGAATATCTAATAGGGACAATAATACCAGCATCGTACATCTTCATGATTTCCTTCTTAACCAAAGGCAATTGTACAGGGTTTATTCTGCGCAGTTTCTGTTTGAATGGTTTTTGGTTTTCTTTAAGAGGGATTTTGTGCTGTATTATTTCAGTGTCATAGGACTTTAGATCTTCGTAACTCCATGCAAAACATCAGAAAATTCTTTGAACAACTCTATGTATTGGAGTTTAATGTGAGCTGGCAAAGTTTTGGACAGTTTGATCATATTTGGTTTCTCTTTACTGCCAATATTACACTCTTCCACTTCAATCTCTACAGGTTCCAGTTTAGGTTTTTTGGCCACATCATTAAAATCAAACAACTCTTCTAAAGGTGTTAGACCACTGGGCAAACTTTCATCTTTAGAATGCAAAGTTTCTAATTCCTCTGTTTCTGATTCTGCACTCAATTCTGTTTCATTTGTAAGTCTGCTAGTCTGAAGGTTAATAGTGACAAGCTTTGGAGAAGGTTCTTCTTCACAAAGAAAATTTTCTTTGCTGCAGTCTGTATCATAGTCTGAACCTGAAATATGCGGTTCAAATTCATTTCTAAATTGCATGAAGTCTTCTATTTTTTTTATCTCCGTCAAACACCTGCCAATATTTTTTATTATCAGGCACAACTGGTCTAAATTTTATCTGAGGTGAACAATCTTCGGTCTCATATGGCGTTAAGCATGTCCTAGCCGCAAAGGCTAAATTGTGGGCTATAAGATTTCTTTTTCTCGAGACAAAAATCAGTGTGGATTCCTAAAATGTTTTCAAAAGATCCATGAAATAATTCTGATAGGCCCTAAGTCTGGGATGATTTGCATTATACTCCCCATTGACTTGCCTAATTATTAACTCAGAATCCCCATACACAGCTATTTTCTTGGCTCCTAACTTTTTCAGCAAATGTAAGCCCAAGAGTAGGGATTCGTACTCCGCTATGTTGTTGGAACACTGAAAGTTTAATTTGCAAGAAATACATTCTGTGTGCTTGCTTTTAGTGTTAGTAATCCAGACACCTGCACCAGCGTTTGTTATAGCGCATGAACCATCAAAATACATACTCCAGAGAGGATCATTTTCAGTTTTATTAGTTTGGTGAATGTCCTCTGTATGATTTGATTCCTCAAGTTCTTCAATATGTTGAGGAGTGTTTTCTTTGCTGTCAGAGTTTAACCGCAATGGATTTATGACTTGTAGTTTGAGACCTGTGTTTGGTTTGCTAATGTTTTCAAATACATCAAAGTGTTTTGACACTTCAGTGCTGTGCTCCTCTTCCTCCCTTTCAGTCATTGATCCTGTTAAAGTGATTTGTTCAGTAAGTGTTTCATCATTAAACATGATAAAAGAATCAAGGCCTGTAGTTACAAAATACAGAGGAGAGTTTTGAGGTTTGTCTTGACTTGTAACCGTGTATTGCATATGGGACTCCCTGTAAAGTCTTCTAGTCTGATTAAAAACAGGGATAGTCACATAGGTCATGTCCATTTGCATAGTCCCTTGTAACTTAGCCCCCCAAGATCTTGATAACAGCATTCCATACTTCGGGGGTACATCGGCTACAAAAACATCCATAACTAAGCATTTGGATGGAATCTGGGCTAAGTTAACACAAAGGTCTTTGAGCAATCCTAAACACTTGACTCTGCTTGAGTCAAAAGAGTAAAGATCTTTATAAGGTTTGGTGATTTCAAGACCCAGGCTCTCCATTACCGCTTTTGGCATTAAATTATGAGAAGCCCCTGAGTCATGCATAGCGTTGTGTAGAATTTTGTCATGAACATTCAAACTTACATAGAAGGGAGGGACAGGTCCCTCTTGAAACTTACCTTCAATATTTGGACCAAAAAGAAGGTCTAGCTGGTCATCATTAAGATTGATAGTATCCTCATTTTCTTCTATGTTTAAAGCCTTCAAAATTTTGGACCTATAAACATGTTGGGCAGCTAACTCAGTCAAAGGGACAGAAATTTTGATTTTTGAGATTTCCTGTTCCAGGCTGAAAGGAATTTGATTCTTTAAGGTGCTGGTTTCAGCCTTGTTTACTTCCACTCTATCAGCAACAACGGCTTGCTGATTTGTTCTATCTACACTTGACACAATGGTTGAAAAAGGAGAACTAGCTGAAGTGTTAGTACTACTAATATTTGCACTCTGTTTTTCAAGATTTTGAGTGTCTTTCTCTTTACCTTTACCAGAATTGACATCCACTATTTTGCCCTTTTGTTTGGCTGTTTTAGGCTTGGTTGCAATGCTATTTTGAGAAGATTTATCAGAGGTTTTGCTGTTGGGGGTTTGTTGACTAGATTTACTTCTGAGTTCATATTCCTTTGAAGGTTCGGTGACGGAATTTTCCATGTTTTGATAATAATCTTCATTATCATCTCTTTTGTCGTCGCAAGGTGTATAAAGACCTTGTTTCCTATCATAATGAACCTTGAATTCATCATCATCTACCCCAAAAAGGTTTATGTCATTATCCTCAGTTATTTCATCCGTTTCTTCAACATCACTCACATAGTTTTGATGGAAGGGAGGAGCGATCTGTTGATCATCTTCCCTAGGTCTATTTGGAAGCTGGTTTCTTCTTATATTTTGATTCTGGTTTTGGTTTCTGTTTTGAGGAGCAGTTTGATTTTGACTTGCTTGTGCCCTCTCAAGAATGCTCATTTTCTTCATCATTTCTTCCATCATTCTTTCCATCTTTGAGCTTGAGGTGGTAGGCGTGGATTCCTCTCTAAAAGATACTCTCTTTTCAACTTTCATCCTTGCCCTCTTCTCCATTAGGTTGACTTCCATAGAAAGAGCACCTCTTTGCATGTCTTCAAGAGTTGCAAAATCTCTCTCTCTGAGTGAATAGGTCATGTCAGCGTCAAACCCTTCAGGAAACTTGTTTAAGGCTGAGCCTTGTGGAGGTTTTAACTCCGAGGAGAGTGCATTATACACACTATTAAATCTAGTACAATAGGCTTGTACACTTTCCCCGGGGTTTCTATGGAGATTGTTGTAGTCAGCAAGAACTTGGAGAGGATTCTTCCTCACTTCCCATTTGTTTAAGAATGTTTGATGGAAGCCTTGGAGATCGTTAATACTACGGGGGGTTAAGCCTTTAAACCATTTTCTTACTTCTCCCCCCAAACTCTGAGCAAACAATCTGAGTTTGACAGAATCATCATCAATTTCATTTCTGTCAAAGTAGTCATTCATCTTGTCCACATGTTGTGATGTTGTAGTAGCATTGCTAGCATCATATAATGGAATTTTGGACTGATAGTCTTGTGGAAGGTTGACTAGTGGTACAGGAAGGGCTAAGGGAGCATACCATGCTGCCATGATATGTGGTGGGGGTGGGTTTACAAGGGGTGGATTAACAAGAGGAGGTGTGGGATGAAGTGGAGTGGTTTTAACAGTGGATGAAGGATTAAAAGAAGTGGATGGGACTGCAGTAGATTGCTGAGCTGACCTTGGATGAGAGACACCTAGATTATGAAGAAAATATAAATCAGGAGGTGTTGTTTCTCTACTACCAAAATGTTCACTTGTTTCAGGAGATGAATGTGAAGACTCAGAATCTAACTGATCTAAATCACCCAATGACCTAGTTCTAAAGGGATTAACTAAGTTAGCTTGTGATTGTTGTAGAGCTGAAAGGTTTTTAGGGATTGAATTAGCTCTTAGGGGTGATCTGAAAACAGTTGAAGATTGTATCTTAGGAGACTTCATAAGGATTCTTTATGGGTTATCAACTATCTCAGGTGGATCAGGGTCAGGATGGGCTCTAGTGTGAATCTTTCTAGGAGCCACTATGCTGTGTTTTTAGACCCAAATAAACAAGAAAAGTTCAACCACGTATGACAGTCTTTGAGAGGTCAACTAATCTGTTTTCACAATTTTAATCCTACAACCCTCTAACTGAGTTTGAAAGATATTATAATGATAAGGGTTCTTCCCAGTGGAGTCTTAAGGTCTGTTCAGGATTGTGGAGTCGCCAGGTGGAAAGTTTAGAGTGTTTTCAAAGAGATACACGGTCCACCACAGTGCTTGTGAAACATCCCCTTTCAAGGATATCCCGAAACACAACAAACTCTAATCAGAGATTGACTGGGAGGGCATTCACCAGATATGTCACCTATAAAAGAGGATGAGATCCGGAGGCTACCTGGCCCTTTCCAGTCTCTGTCTAAGAGTATGAGGTAAAACACAATCAAAAGGTAAGTGAAATGTAAGAGTAAGTGTTTTACTACCAATCTGAAAAGTTTTTGGTATTTTCCGAGTTATTTTTATTTGTGTGGTTTCTAAGAATATCCTAACTTTGTTTTAGAACTTAGCTACGGTTGTGAGACAAATAAAGTCTGCTCTTATGGCTAAGCTAGCTATTTTTCCAAGGTTAGATAAAGACTTATTAGAATCCTAGGGTTGACCTAGATTGTCACTGACTCAAACAAGTTTCATCATAATTACCATTTCTTGGTAGTGCTTGAAAAAGATGCTTTTTACTCACAAAGTTTTGTGTGAAAATCAAGGGAAAGCGAGATGAAAACTCAGCGGAGTCGCCAGAAATGTTGTTGGTGGCTCCAGCTGGTCAATAAAGCAAATGCTCTATGAACCTAATCTCTGATGTCGTATGAGTATATTTAAAAACTTCTGGGTTTGTTGTCCCCATCGGAGTCACCAGAAATGTTGGCGTTCTGTAATTTATTAGCAAGATTGGCAGAGTCCAATTACAGAAGCAACATCGTTTCAGCCAACTTTGGGATTCTACGATTTAGCCCTCCTGAATCCGGAGAGGGATCTCTCCAATATGTACAAAGATGGATTTGTCTTTGAAGTTTAAAATGATGATATTAGGCTAGTTATGAGGTCCAAGAGTTTTGTTTTGTTTTTGGATGGTTAAACATGATTGTTGTTAGAGGTGAAAAGTCCTGAAGGTAAAGAGGTTCAAAGGTGAGAAGTTGCAAGCAAAAGAGTAAGTTTTGATCAAGAAGAAAAATGGTGGCAAGTTTTCAGTCCATTGGGCTATGGAGTCATAAGAGGATTTAATTGAAACAATCAGGTTCAAGAGTGGTCTATGGGGCAAGTCATCTATGCCTAAGGATCTCTTTAAAAGCTTTGATTTATGGAATGGAGTGATACATCAAGAAGGGGAAAATAAACAGATACAGAACAAAGAGCAGCCCAGGATCTGGTAAGTACTTTGAACCTATCCAGCCTTTGATACACTTCCAATAGAAAACATATAAAAACTAAGGGAAACTTGAAGGCAACCTTTGGAGTAGAGACTAGAGGGCCGGGCTCACCAAAAATCCTTTCCTAGCTCTTCTTTACTTGGCTACTTCCAGGACAATCACAGAGATAACACAGAATGGCCTAAGATCTGGTAAGTACTTTGAAACTATCTAGCTTTTAACACATTCTGAGGGAAACAATCAAACAGTCATGCAAACAAGACTGGGACCAGGGCTCACCATATCTTCCTCAGTTCATCTTCACACAACATATACTAAAAGTAACATTCAAAAATAACATTCATCTAAGACAATAGGACGAGGGAACACCAGCATTCCTAAGCTTAAACTGAACTAAATCATTTCCGTATAACACAGTTGAAAGAAAACACTTAAATAAAGATTTCTCAGCCAGAGAAGGCTACTGGCATGCAGTAGGTCCTAACACCATTTAAACTGTTCTTTACAGAAGAAAATGAGACATAATGAAAACAGGAATAGAATAACGAGTTACAATAAGAATAACATCATCGTCAACATAGACCAGGATCCCATAAATCAGCTTGTATTGATGCTCCAAACCAGTTACAATCTTCAAGTCCAGTGTGTTAATTCATCTTTCTTTCACAACCTAACTTATCTGTTACAAGAAGAGCTCCAAGAGCCAGTGAAACACTATTTACAATCAGGAGTCTTTAGCTCAATTACATTACAATGCTTCAGAAATTACATCAACAACCAACCCCTCACTCATCTTCTACTGAAGTATTTATAGAAAGATGAGGAGGTGAGATCTGATTAATGATCTCAAATATAATTAATACAGAGTTAATGTTTTCTTGGCCCTTGGGAGGCCCAATGAAGAAACTGTACAAGTGTTTCACTGTATTAATTGGTTTACACTTATGAATTAAGCTCGGTGGGAGCTTTTGTTGACCTTTGAGGATCTGTAGGGTGCTAGGGTTATCTGCAGACATTCTTTCATTAAATTCCTGGTAGAAGTAACTTCTTCGGCTGCGTCGAGGTAAAAACTCTGATCCCAATCAATAACCTCTGTTCTTGATTGAATACTTTGAGGCACAGGTGGCACTTTAGTTGCTGGGAGAAATCAATTTTCCTCCATCCGTGGTGGTGGAGGGTTTTCCTGATTAAAACACTTTAGGTTTTCCTTTTAATCTATGTTTTAGATTGGGGATTAGGTTACTGATAACTGTCTTAGCCATAATCCCCGCTAATCTAACCATCAATTCCCTGCTCTGGTTCATCTGCAACTGATATTCTTCCTCTGCGCTTCATTTGATGTTTTCAGGTTTAACAGGGGCATACAGCACCAAGGCTCATGAAACCTTGCTAGAAAACGTGTATCTATACCCGGCGGATGATTTTTCTGAGGTTTATCAAGAGCAAGAGAGTCGTCACCCTCTTCTTTCAAATTTTCTTCGTTCATAGTGAAAACCTTCGAAAACCTGCGAAATAGAAACAAAATGCTATAAAATCCTGCTTTTATAGGGAAATCTGCATCGGAGGATGTGCAGAGGAAGGAGGGCCGTTGGATGGCATCACCCAACGGTCCGGATTTAATCGTGGATTGGTCGAAAAAGCCTGGGGGAGGAGGATTAAATCTGAGCCGTTGATCGCGCATGATCGACGGTCGGGAGCGGGCGACAAAAGGTCAGCAGTGGGGAATCATTGACTAGGCAACAGAATCGGGCGATGCGATATGGGCTGTCGATCTGCAGATCAGATCGATGACAGAGATTGATTTGCGACTGTACGAGGGACTGGTTATCGCGCGGGCGCTTTGGTTATCCATCGGTCAGTTTCGGCGATCGACAACCGTTGGATGAGTGGGCCCAGATCGGGCGGCGGAGATTCATTTCGCTGGGCTTCCTGGTCTGGAATTTAATGCACGGGGAAGGTGGTTTCGGAAAAGGTACGAAGGACACACGGCGCACAGCATATGGAATCGCTGGCCGTTGGGAGAAAACCGCCTTTGCCCGAAAAGCGGTGCGAAATATCCTGCCGGTTTTGGAAAACAACGCACGGATTGGGGGGGGGGTCCATGTGAACGACGCGGGCCTCGACGGGGTCCTATCCGGCGGGAGCAGATTGACGGTCAAGATTGCTCCACCATTTTACACGGCGGAAAACTTTGGAAATAATTTGAAAAACCCAAAAATACGAATTTACAAATGTTTTTTAATGGTTTTGGTGGAGAAATATTAATTAAAAAGGATAAGCGCCCGACAAGTTTAGCTTTTGGTTCTGGGGCTCGGGCGTATGGAAGAAAAGGGTTGGGGGCTTAGCCCGAGGGGCTTAAGCGCAGGACATAGAAAATATGGGTTTTGTATGGTTTTTCAAAGGAAATGAAGGTTGCGGTAAGGTTAAAAAGTGGGTTTTCAACCTTATAAAAAGGATTTTGATGAGGGAAAAAAGGAGAAACATGGAAATGAGGGTTTTTCATGGGGAAATGGAGGAATAGAAAGGAGGTTAGTTTTGAGGGGAAGGAAGGGGAAAGGGATCTTTGCAGTAGTATTGGATTTTGGATCTTTGTAGGATTTAAGAGGTTTTTGAGATGAAAATAGTAGTATGGGAAACTGGACAGAGGCATGAGGACTTTCAAGAGTCTTCTAGAGCCAACAGTTTTTGATAGGGAAAAATTGTTCCTTGAAGGCTCAAAACAAATTTAGCTACCTTTAGTATGATCAAATTTTACAGGTGGCTAACAGAAGTGAATCTAGTCCAATGTTGCCAAAGAATAGAGGGTTGATTTATGAAACATTATATATATATATATATTAAACAATAGGAGAAGACATTTCCAATTGAGGATCTTGTTAGGTAAACTTGACCTGGGGAAAGAGCCAAAGTTGACTAGGTCAATAGTAGTGGTTTTGGGCCCATGGTTTTTTGGTCATCCATAGTTTTTTGCCCATATAATTCATGTAATGGGGCCTTTAAAAGGTTGGGAGGAAATCTATTGTAATGGGACAAGGGATGTGAGCAATGACGCTCACTTAGACGGCTTGGCCCGAGATTTGGACAAGGATCTAATGGAATCTTATTAATTGGGTGTTTCCCCAGAGTTGGGGTTTTCCCAAGGTAAACACTATGTGCATTGTGTTTTTGTTTTATGATTCTTGTTGGTTATTTTTAAGTCTCTTTGTAATATTTATTTTTTGTCTAGTAAAATTTTAACATTTAGTATCAAAGCCAAGTGTTGGCTTTAGGGCGACACCTATGTTTCCAAGGCTTTGTTAGGCTTGGTGGATGGAGAGATTGACAATTTTTTTTTCACAAATTTAACTGTAGATCAGGAAAGAACATGGTCAATCTAAAGCTGGAGAATGAGGATGAGGCATTGTAAGGACCTACCATGATCAGGAGTTCATAAATTTTGCTCAAAATTGAAAGTTATAGGATTGGGTTGAAACCAGGATGGTTGCGTAGATCTCGTCTTCCTGATTCAGGCGTCATGAACGGTTCAAAAAATTGATGTCGTATGAGGGAGATATCACGTTTTGATCGAAATCCCAAACAACTAAATTTTGCGAGAGGGTTGACTAGGATGCCCAGTTAGTAGGGTGGATGTACAGTCAGAAAAAAGGAATGTTTCAAATAATATTATTTTTCTTTGGGCCAATCAGTAAATGAAAAGTGGCATCGTTCTATTTGTTGAATGTGGTTGTACGTTTTGGTTTTGTGGGCTAATCAAAGGGTGACACATGGCCAACCCTGAGGCTGCCACTTGTCTCCTTAGTGGTGCATTAAAAATTTTGTTGAGGCCGCAGGAATCGAACCCTAGATCTCCGACAGAGCACACAACGTTCTAACCACCCGAGTTGAACGTAGTACTTAACAACTATAGTCGTCAGCTTGTATTTATGTTGCAATATGTTGGCGTTTGGGGGTTTGGGATTGTCGGCGGTCCCAACCCACCAGTGGTCCCGCATATAGTGTTTACATGTTATAACATCAAACCGGTGCAATAAACGTAACCTCCAACAACTATACCACTAGCGAACTTCGTTTGCAGTTTATTGTTAAGCCTTGTCACATGGCGATGATTTCATCCACGTGGTTTTCTCCGGTGGTTTCATTCAACCCACGACTTAACAACAATTTTAAATTTCCACTAGGGTTTATGCTATGGTTCCGCCGACCATCGCGGTAACCGCGGGACTGGAGTTGGAATGTGGCCACCCCTAACCGCCCAGTTTAATGCTGCGGCTATTTCGCTGGGTTTTTTGGCAGCACGCCCAAAAAGGCGGATTCCACTATTTTGAATCCAATTAAGTGGAGTCCTCCACATTTAGTGGAGCTTTTCTAGGTGTTATTGGAAAAATGAGTTGGACACTCAATTTCTGCCCATTCAGAGGGAATGAAGAGTCATTCTTAGCTAATTGGAGCATTCTGGAGCCATTGGTGTAGAGAAAACAACCATTAGAGGTCTGTAACTACATGTATTTGTAAAATTTTGAGCACAATGAAAGATGGACATGCCATTAGGAGCTGGACCAGCAAATGTAGCCCAGGAGGGGAGAAATGCTTCATCATGCCTGCTGTGTAAATGTTTTGTGGTGACTTATTTCTCTGTTTTACACTGTTGTTTAGTGTTATTTGTTCTTATTTCATGATTCTAATTCACTAAAATCATCTACAACTCATGGTTAAAATCCTCATTCCTTAAGAAAACTAATGAGACAACTATGCACGTTTATAAACTGAAAAGAAACTTAGCACAGAAAAATAATACATTCCTTTGAGATTAGATTGGTATCAAAGCTAGAGTTTATTCTCTGGTGTTGTTTTGTGCAAATAATTTTGTAACTGTTTGCAAATTTTTAGATGCTTACTAGGCTCAAGCTCAAAAGAGGAGAAGGCAAATTGGTGGGAGCAGAAGGGTCTCAAGAAGAGCCAAAGAAAAGGAGAGCAAGATTGCCACAATCTCCACCACCTAGTTCACCTCCTAAGGAAGCAGAAACTGCATTAAGTATGTCTCATAGAGAAGGAGAAATCCATGAAGAAGTTGATCCTAAAGAGGAAGAAAGAGTGTTCAGGAAGGAATTCCTTGACATGACTGAGATGGTTAGAATCCTTTATCAAGAAAGGAATGAGAGTCTGGAAGGATAAGGACCCAAAGTTCACAAGGAAGGAAAATAATATTTAGGAGGTCACAATGATGAAGATAACTCAAATAACGACAATGGAGGAAATGGAGGAAATGGAGAGCCATCATCCTCACCCTCATCATCATCATCCTCTACTTCATCTTCAGTACATCAGCCACACAAGTCAAAGAACACTGGTAAAAGTCCTTTTTTAAAACCCTATGTTAAGTTTTAATTTCCGATATTTAATGGTGAAGTCAATGCATAAAAACTTGATAATTGGATTAGGGAATTGGAGGTCTATTTGAGAATCCAAAACCTTCGGGATGAAGATACCAAAATCCAACTAGCTTCAATGAGAATTGAAGGTGCAACACTTGTTTGGTGGGAAGCCAAGACAAAGGAGGAGATCAAGAAGCACGGTAATATTATTCTATCATGGACTGATCTAATTACTGCAATAAAAAAACATTTTTATCCATTATCTCATATGCAGAAAGCCATACTGAACTGGAAAAATTTTAGGCATTTGAAGGGACAGAATGTGCAAGAATACACCCAAGAATTTAGGAGAAGAGCTCTCTTATTAGGGGTAGATTTACAGAGCCAAGATACTTTTCTTAAGTACATAGGAGGCTTACATAGCTACCTAAAACAAATTATTCTCTTGCTTAGCCCCACAAGTCTAGATGAAGTATGTGTTCAGGCCACACATCTAGAAGCTGGAGGGAAGAACATTTCTGAAGAGGGTAGGAAGAAACCTTTTAAGGGTAAAAACAAAGAGAAGACCTCAAAAGGTAAAAGCAAAAAGAATGCATCTGTTAAGAAAGAGGGAGAAAAATTGGTTTGTAAACATTGTTCAAAAGAATGCCATGATGAAACTCATTGTTGGAAATTACATCTTGAAATGAGGCCCAAGAAATACAATAACAAAGGGAAACATAAAACTGCAGCTACAACTCAACATGATTTAGGAGAGGATTCAGGTGATGAATCTAATATTACAGCCATGGGATTGAAGAGCATGAAGGGGAAAGAAATTGAAACTAAACCCAGTACTAGTACATCAAACTTTCACATACATGCTCCAAATGAAGAAGAAAGAATTGAATTGTTTCATGTGAGAGACATATCCAAACATACCAAGATTGACACATTATTTGAAAGTGGGTCACAAGAAAACTTAATCTTCGAATACTTGGTCAAGAAGCTTAACCTTGAGACCATACCACATCCAAAAACATATTCAATAGGTTGGATTTGTAAGGATGAAAATTTACATGTTTCAAAGAAATGCATATTGTGGTTTGCAATCGCTGCACATTTTATTGACACAATTGAATTAGATGTGGTTCTTCTTGACACAACAACTATTGTGTTGGGGAGTCCTTACTAGCATGGCAGGAAAGAGATCTTCCATCGCCATGAAAATAAATATCATTTATTCAAAGATGGCAAGGAGTACATTGTTAGAGCACATCGCAAAAAGATAAATATCTCTATGGTAAATGCTAGGCAGGTAAAGAGGCTGGTAAATTCAAGTAAGAATTTTGTTCTTCTAATGATTAATCCTAAAGATGATGTTAATCATGAATCATTTGAGGGATGTGATCCTAAGTTGAAATCAGATTTATATGATGTAGTTGATGCACATCATGAGATGTTTTAGGAGCCAACAGGATTGCCTCCAAAAGAGAGATTCAAAATGAGATTCAGTTGCAGCAAGATTGTCCTCTTCCAAACGTCGGCATGTATCGCAAGTCGATAATGGAGAATGCTGAAATAAAGAGACAAATCAAAGAGATGTTGGACAAAGGAATCATAAGGCCAAGCACTTCGCCATGTGGTTCACCCATAGTCTTGATTCCAAAGAAAGATGGGACTTGGCGCATGTGTGTAGACTTCAGAGATTTGAACAAGATTATGGTAAAGAATCATTACCCACTCGCAAGGATAGATGATTTTCTTTATTAGCTGAAAGAAACTGATCAGGAGATCATGTGTTATGCTCAAAATTGAAAGTGCTCGAAACAGGACTGAACCTGAGGAACCAAAAAGGTCTCGTCGTTGCGATTTCGGTGCTACGAACGGTTTGAAAAATCAATGTCGTATGAGGAAGATATCACATTCTATCCATTTTCCCAAATAACAAAAATTTAGTGACTAGATGCCCAGTCAACATGCAGGTACAATCAGCAGGTATATTCCTAGAATATTCCATTTTTCTAGGTGAACATGATTTTGACATGTGGCATGTTGTGGATCGTCGATCTGAGATGGTTTATGTCTATTGATGTGTTGTATATGGGTCGTTGGATGAGCAACATGTGGCAAGTCCAGAGGCTGCCATGTATCCTCAGGAGGCTTATGTAAAAATTTTGTTGGAGTTGGGGGCTCGACCCATGACCTTCGGCCTGCCCGTGAAAGCCTTCAACCATTCCGCCTACAAGTTATCGCTTACCTACATAGGTCTGCGCTTTAATTTAAAGTTTAAAAGGTTTATGGTTGGAGGGGGGGAATCGCTAGCGGTCCCAACCCACTGGTGGCCCCAAGGATTGGTCACATGGAACATAACCTTCAACATCGACCATTTAATTGAGGGAAACAACATTTAAACCGGCGACAAAGTTTTCTTTTACATGTGATAGGTTTGAACTGACATCTGTTGCGATGGTCATGCCATCGTAACCTCCAGCGGAGGTTTGCACCGTTCACATGGCACAAAGTAAATGGAAACAAATGCCATGGTTTGCGGAACCGTGCCACTCTGGATTCCATTTATAATTGTAAGTTTAGACTAACGGTTTAACAAGCCGTAACCTTCAGGCTAGGGTTGACATGTCACATGCGCCCACTCCTAAATGTTAATGTTAACTGTCTATTCTGGTAGAGACTGTAGCGACACTCTAAATTTAGGGCTTTTTATTAATTTAACTCCAGTTAAGTGCCAATCTCCACTTTTAGTGGAGCTTTTCTACCTGACATTGGGAACAATGCATTGGGAGGTCAATTTTCAACCAATTTGGGTGAAACAAGAGTCTACCTAGACTAATTTGAGAATTATGGAGCCATTGGTGCAGAGAAAACAACCATTAGAGGCCTGTAAACACATGTAATTTTCAATTTTGAGCATAATGACAAAGAGGGACATGCCATTGGAAGCTGGACCAGTAGATGTAGCCCAGGAGGGGTGAACTGATTCATAATGCCTACTGTTGATCATAATCAGCTCCTTATCAAATTTTCGCAAGCAACCCCATTTAAATCCTGCAAATACCCTCTCGTGGCCTAAGGAAGTCGTTTTCACGCCTATCGTTGCCTTTCCCGCCCCCAAATTACATTTTAAAAGGCCACAGATCGTAAACTCGAAAATCTAACAGGCCTAGCTCCTTTTGATAAGCCTCTGTTCTTTTCCTCCACGAGACCGAAAGCCTGAACCGAGTGCTAACTCTATAAGTGCTTATCAAAAGAATATCGGGTGCATTTCGAGCCGTAGATCTGTACAAGATCGGACGACGTTTTTTCGTCCCCGTCGCGCCCGCAGACCGCCCAGCTACCGTCCAATCAGACCACGCAATCAACGATCCGTAGCCTATATGTCCTGGTGGTCCCCGCGCCCTAAAACACTGTTCAAAACTGCCCGGTATTCATCGCACCGCCTTTCGGCGATGGGCGGTAATTCTCGTTTGGCCAGCGATTGCATACAATGTTTGCCACGTGTCCCAGCGTACGGCTCCAAAACCGCTGTTCATCGCACGCTAACGTTCAGCAAAGGATGCGCAGCGATATCGCTGTCAGCCGTCGGATCTGGGTGCCTTCATCTAACAGTCGTCGCGCTTCGAAGCTGTACGGGTTTTAATCCACGAAAAATACACCCCTGGCCCACTGCCCATCGCTCCCAACGCTCTTTCAGCCGTCGATCTCCTCCTGAGATCGGACGGTCAAGACTTCATCATCCCCGCCGTTGACCGGTCCCACGGCCGACACTCCACGTCATCCTTTCCATATAGTCTTTCGTACGTCCACCCATCACTGATCCACGTGTTTATCGCCTTTTTCCTCCACCATTTATATATTCCATCCATAGTTCAGATTTTAATGTTTTACATCAAAACCTTTCGTCAGTCCATTCACCATTGCTATGCTGCACCTTCTGTCACCTTGCATCGTTCCACCATTTTGCGATGTCCGTAGCACCATTTTCATTGACCCCGCCACGTCCACCATCCCAGTGCCCGGTTTTTCTAACAAGTTTGCGAATTTTGCAGGGTTTTAGCGATGGAAAAATATTGTAATTTGCAGTCTTGATTGCAGTAGCAGAGCACGTCAAAGGACCATTTTGCAGAGGCAAAATTTATGAAGAAGGTCCCTAGAAGGCAAATCAATAAAACTTCCATTAACGAAGCAGGGTTAAAATCTGTCAAACCCTGTAGGGACATTCAAGGCGCCGATTTCGCAGATGAAGATATTAATGGAGCAGCAGAGAAAGATCAGTGGACGATTAAGGAATTCAATGATCAGCAGTGAAGGTTTCATGTCTTAATTCAAGGCTAAAGAACAGAGGGTACCATGCACCGGAAACAATATCCTTCAGGTTTCATTTCAGCAGGATTTTTCTTTCAGGAATGGACAGAATGTTCATATGGTTTCACCTCTATACCGTGTTCCTGAAGGGTCTTCCACCCAGTGCATTTATTTTAGATAGTAGGCTACTGAGAACGTACAACACCAAAAATTCATCAAGCAGTATGGGTGTGTACGTCTCCTCCATGTTGTTTTTATGATACAATTAAATGTTTATCACCTACTTCATTTATTAAGTTTTATCCTTCTCTATAAAACCCTCGAAGAACAAATTATTGATGGTTCCAGATTTTATCAGAAAATCATGCAGTGAAAGGCTTTTTGTATACAATTCGTAGAACTTTTGTATGAAGGCTCAGAGCCCATAGGGTCTCAGTGAGGAGGAGTTCTATCTGTTAAAGAGAATTCTGGTCTTTGGTATTTCACAGTTTGTAACTTTCTCTTATGTGTTATTTTAATATATCATTTCATTTCATCCATGTTTCCTGTATCATGTTTTGGAATGCGAGTGGCTCACTAATTTTTTGGTATGGATTCATCCTAGTTGATGCCCATGCTCGGATCAGTCAAGCACTTTAAATATGGCTCATGCATGATATTCTGTTCCATTATTCATCTAAACCGTATTTCTGCTATATTAGCTTCTTTGAGAGGGTTCTTTTAAAATTCTATTGTCATGTATGGATTCTTACATTTGGTAAGCCCATGCATGATGGTATTGTATATCTGGGTATCAGCTCATTGTTAGCTAATATCTCCTCAACATTTCTTTCATTACATACACCTTTCCGTACAATTGATAATCAGGACGTATGTGGAGTACTGAAAAGGTATGATTTTGATGATTACTTTAATGACTTTTTAATACAATTTGTGAACCTTTTGTATCATGGATTTAGAAAGTCATAGGGAACTATCACAAAACATGTGAAAATCGATATGTATAACTTAGCCACCGATAATGGTTACTTTCTATACAGGGAAAGAGGAAAACGAAGGGTTGTTGCTCTAAAGATAAGAACGAAGTGGAGATAACCGCTGTTCCTCTGGATGAGAACCAAACGTAAACATAGGGAGACAAGATCAAGGAGAATCGGCTCGGGCAAGAGAGAGAGGACACCAGCTCAGCTCAATAGCAAAGACTGGATGAAAGTTAACTGTTTGGCGAATCCCTCAGGATCGAAGATCCTAAGGGATCGCTGCTTTACTTATCTAATTGCTTGGACATCTCCGCCATCGTTTTTATAAAAAGAGACAAGTACTGTTAGTTTAGAGACAGAGAATGGCGAGATAAGATACGTTTGATGTAATCTTTTGTAAGACATTCGATTTGGTTATTCAGCTTTGTTGAGAACTGGTTCGATGTATTTTTGATCAATGTATTAATGAAAGACTGGTGATTATTCCATCTTCGCATCCGCGTTAACCTAAAGCGGTGTATCCTTGGAGGCTAAGGGCCCGGCCCCGAAGGACACTTGCTTCTGTACCATTACAGCTTCGTTTATGTGTGGTTTGTTCATTACTGTTAGTTGATTATTTGATATGCTTATACGTTCAGATTACATGCTCTGTTTAAGTTGAATCATTGAAGTTTCTACAGCCATATTTGTGTGTTAACTCTGCATTGCGTTCTTATTCCTTTCTAGAGTTAATCGCATATCCTTACTGTCAAGCTACAGAGCTGTTCTATTGACATTTGTGTTGTGTGTGTTTCTAATGCATCAGTATTATTCCATAATTCCCAACTGTTATTGCTGTTCCATTAATATGATTTGTGTCATTCGCCTTTAGATTAACAACATGTTCCTTGATTGCAAAGAGTGCATAGATTAAGTTGAATATAACCCGCGGGACTTAGTATTCATTTGCTGTCCTATTTTAGAGTTGCTGTTCCATTTCAGAATTGTAGTTTAATCCTTTATTTCCTTTGCTGTTCTATTTATCTGCATTTGATGGTTTGCTGTGAGAGATGATCTAAGACTGTAGTGAGCAGTATCAGTCACTGTTTAGCTCCCAGGCTTGTGATCTATGCTTGATTTCTTTTTCTATCAGTTTCTGAAGGGATGGTTTATCATTACCGAACCCTTGACTGATGAGTTGTTGAGTTACCTGAGTGTGTGATTTAATTCTTTAAAGCAATTTGATTTCAGTTAAGCATCCATTTACTCTTGTATTTCTTAAAGCACTGTACTACTAGCATTACTCTGACGAATGAGCCTCGGATTGAGTCACTCTTTGTAATGACAAAACGCTCTCGGGTTGACATATTAATGTGAGGTGAATAGAGGTGAAAGAGACCCTTTTTATAGCTCTACATTTTGGCGCCGTTGCCGAGGAAAGAGTGAAGCCATTTGTCTTTTTCAGAGTAGTGTACAAGCCTGCTAGGGAGGAGTTGGATCCTAAAAACGGAAGGTAAGAACCTACGTACAGAGCATGTAAAAGACCTGCTCATTATCCGCTTTCCTAACAGATTTGTTTTTGCTTGTTTGAACAGAAGTTCGTAGTTTATTTTTGAGTGCATGACTAAGCAGAAAAAACTAGAAAAAAATATCAAACCCCCATCCAAACCTGAAAAAGCTAAGGGGCCGGTGACCCTTGGTCGAACAACCTTCATAGACGAAATCTATAAGAAAACAAAGTCTCAGCCATCAGTAGGTTTCAATAAAAACACTTCTAAACCACCTACTAGTTCCCTTCAGGCCACAGGATCACCATCTGTAGCCTGTGCTGAGGTGCATAGTCAAACTGAGGAGCAGGACTTTCAAGAAGTTGAAAATTCCACTCCAGAATTATTGCAGGAAGGAAACTCTAGCAACTTTTGTGAAGGAGAAGGAGAAACAGGGGAAACCGAGGAACCAAAATCTCCTCTTGAAACAAATCAGCCATTAGATAGCACAGATAAGGGGAGTGCCGCGAAAGTCATTGTTGAAGAGATTCAATCTCCTCAAACACCTGGTATTCCCATTATTCCGGATAAAGGAAGCGCTATTAAAAATATCCCTGTCAAAACCGTTCCCAACCAACCTAGGAATACCCTCCTAGATATCCCAGAAGGTTACTGGCATATATTCGATCCCATGGCTCAAAACTAACCAAACGCTCAAAACCAGCCAAACACTCAAACCTCTACATTACAATATCCTATAGTGGATTCTGCAGCAAATGCACCCATGAAAGCTATCCCTCTTCAGCATATCCCCACATTTCATGGACTCACATCAGAGGATCCGGATGCATTCCTATTCGAAGTCGATGTGTTATGTCGGGGGTACGATTACACCACCGATCCCCAAAAATTGAAATTATTCCCCTCTACATTGAAAGGGGCTGCCTTAAGATGGTTTATGGGGCTAGGTGGTGGGGTTATCAACAATTGGGATCAAATGAAAGAATCCTTCTTAAAGAAATACCAAGATTATTGTAGGTCTAGAGAATTAAAAGACGAAATATTTCAAATGATAGCCAGACCAAATGAAACATTAGAGGAGTATGTGGAACGTTTTCAGTATAATTTACAAAGATCTCCTTATGCATCGCTACCTTTACCTGATAATGTGTTAAAAATTGCATTAATGAGGGGCATGAAGGAACAATGGATTGAAACATTAAACATTATGGGAAAAGGGGATATTTATCAAGAGAATTTTACTGACATCCTTGACTTATGTATCAGGAGTTCGAGAGGCAGCACAAGAATAAAACCGACAGAATATGATCGGTTCGCAAGAGATAACAAAGTATCAGCAGAAGGAGTAACACGTGCAGAAATTGGAAATTTATTAGAAAATTTTAAAACTGATATTATGGGGACACTAACTACACAACTTGATATTGTGCAAAGCAACAAAGCAATTTTGGGAGGCAGTAACGTAACATGGCAATCTTCGTCCTCGTTGCGTAAAAAACACAACACCAAGGAGTGCCCTCTCGATAAAGTCCAAACATGCGCCATCCGTACAAAAGACCACCACGGGGAGAGACGCCCTCATCTCCCGGATTGAAAGCAAGATATATGAAGTTAAGAAGAACCTAATCTCCATGAATTCAATCAATCAAATACGTTCGTGGCAATCCAAGACAACTGGTAGTTTCCGTACCCAACCTCTTTCTTTCAAAACCCACAGTATAATGCTCAACAACATGGTATGTGGCAAAATCAATCTCAAACCCCATTTACAAACTGGTCACCACAATCATTTCCTTCTCCAAATCCATGGCTGAATCAAACAAGCCAAACTGGTTGGCCAAATTTCCCTTACACTCCACCATATTGGCAAAATGGCCCATATCCTTCACAATGGACCCCCTATACTTCACAAAGTTCACCCTGGCAGACAAGCTGGCAAAGACCGATGTACCACCCAGCCGGAACGATTCCGCTCCCTCAACCTACTTTGCCAGCTTTACAACAAAATCCCCAGTCTAACTTGAGGCCGCAACTCCCAGCCCAACCCGATCCCAATCCAAACAACAGGCAGGTCCAATCTATTCAAATCATAGAATCACCGGAACCAGGACCTGATTTAAAAGAGTGCAACGACCTTCAGTTAAGATCTGGGCGTATAATTGAAACTGAGGGAGATAAAACAGTTCATATTGAAGATCAGTTACCCAGAGAACATCAGTCACAACAAGAGGATGTAAATAAGTAACAAACTCATAATCAAGCAACCACATCCTCTCCTCCGTTCCCAGAACGATTAGCCATACCTCGATCCATACAATACCCTGACTTTGACATTCTGGGAGAATTACAAAACTTGTACATAAAAATTCCATTCCTCCAAGCTATTCAAGACATTCCCATACACGCCAAAACCATAAAAGAGTTGTGCATAAAGAAACCAAGGAGGAATATAACAAACAATCCAAGAGTCCAAGTAGTCGGCACCTTATCTGACCTATTGTCGGGAAGAGAAACACCCCTTAAATATGAAGACCCCGGGAATCCAATTATAACTGTTCAAATTTATGGCCAGACCCTGCCTAATGCCTTAGTTGATTTAGGGGCTGCAATTAATATTTTAACAACCACAACTTGCCAAAAGCTCGGCATTACATCTGTAGAACCCACCTCTACTCTGTTAGAATTGGCTGACCGATCTGTGGTTAGACCAGAGGGCACTCTACATGATGTCATGGTCTCTGTAGAATCCTGGGAGTATCCAACTGATTTCCTAATAATTAATCCAAAAACCCGACTTGATGGACACCCGCTAATTTTAGGTAGACCTTGGCTCGCTACTGCCGATGCCTACATTGGCTGTCGGCAGGGAAATATGACCATAACCAGAGGACCAAATAGCAAAAATTTAGTTCTATCTCCTCCAGCACAGCCAAGTGTCACAATGATTAAAACGAATAAGCACCCTGTATCATATCTTACTGATAACATTAGATCTCCATTAACTATACAAGAGGCACTGGATTTCAAAGATCAAACAGAAGACGATGCCATTAACAATTTCATTACTCAAACTGAACCTCGCACACAATGTCACATGATAAAAGCAGCATTTGATAATGAGTTAGAAGAAGATCCCCTGAAAGATATTCATGATCAAATAATACCTATCACTTCTGTTGCAAATAGTAAAACTGTGGAAATTGCACCGGGGAAAACTTTAAACATCAATGCTAATCTCACACCGAAACAAGAAACAAAGCTCATCCATCTGTTAACAAAATATCAAGAAGCATTTGCATGGGACTACCCTGATATGAAAGGAATTGATCCCCAGTTATGTACCCATCACATTTACATAGAAAAAGATGCCAGACCTGTGCGTCAGCCGCAAAGGAGACTTAATCCCCATCTAAAAGATGTTGGAAAAACTGAACTTCAGAAACTTTTAGATGTGAATTTTATCTACCCTATCTCTGACAGTAAATGGGTCTCTCCACTTGTGGTGGTACCAAAAAAGAATGGGAAATGGAGAATTTGTGTGGATTATAGGGAACTTAACAAGGCAACACAAAAGATCATTTTCCTCTTCCTTTCATAGATCAAGTATTGGACACTTTAGCAGGGAAGAAGTTCTTTTCTTTCCTGGATGGCTTCAGTGGATACAATCAGATTCAGATTGCCCCTGAAGACCAGGATAAAACTACCTTTACTTGCCCCTGGGGAACATTTGCCTATCGATTTTTACCTTTTGGCTTATGTAATGCTCCTGCCACATTTCAGAGGGCTATCCTTAGTATTTTTGCAGATTTAATCAATGATGGACTTGAAGTTTACATGGATGACTTTACACCATACGGAGATGACTTCGATCCAGCTCTAGACACCCTAGAGAAAGTCCTACAACGCCGCATTGTTACTAGGCTTTGCTTAAGCAATGAAAAATGTTTTTTGATGATGACTGAAGGACTTATCCTAGGACACTATGTCTCAGCAGCCGGCATTCAGGTAGACCCGGCCAAAATCCAAATACTTTTGCTTATTCCCACTACTACTACTCAAACAGAGGTACGCAGTTTTCTTGGATTTTCAGGTTATTATAGACGATTTATAGAGCATTATTCGCACATTGCTGCTCCTTTATATGCACTGACTGGTAACGTTGATTTTCTTTGGACAGACAAATGTGACCATGCGTTCGAGGATCTAAAGAAGCTTGTATCCACAGCCCCAGTCCTTCGAGGACCAAACTGGGACCTACCGTTCCCGATATCATCTGATGCCTCAGATACAGCCATTGGTGCAGTCCTTGGGCAGGAAGAGGATAAAAAACCATATGCTATATATTACATCAGCAAAAATTTATCCCCTGCTGAATTAAATTACACTGTTACTGAAAAAGAATTTCTAGCTGTAATACATGCTGTCAATAAATTTAGATATTATATCACAGGCTACCCTGTCATCTTGTATACAGATCATTCTGCTATAAAATATTTAGCAAATAAGCCTGTCACAAATGCTAGAGTAACTCGATGGTTAATCTTATTGCAGGAATTCGATATAACAATCAAGGACCGCCCTGGCAAAGAAAACCCTGTAGCCGATTTTCTTTCAAGGATACCAAAATCAAGCGATGCAGCAGCAGTGGAAGATCAATTTCCGGATGAACACCTATTTGCTGTTGCTGTTCAAACGCCCTGGTATGCTGATGTTGCCAATTACCTTGCAGTAGGTAAATTACCAAAACATTTAACTCCTAATGAGCGTAAGCAGATTATTCAGAAAAGTTCTCGATTTTCGTGGATTGGAGGTTATTTGTTTCACACAGGAGCAGACATGCATATCAGGCGATGTGTTAGAGAGGATGAAATCTTTGACATCCTAAAATCCTGTCACGATGGACCATGTGGGGGGCACTTCGCTGAGCGTAGGACTTGACATAAAGTATTGCAGACAGGATATTACTGGCCTACGATCTTCAAAGATGCAAAGAAGTTCGTCCAAGCCTGTGACAGTTGCCAGCGAGCAGGACGACCTGGTCAAGCTGATGAAATGCCTCTGAAACCACAGTTAGTCATTGAACCATTCGAACGGTGGGCTCTGGATTTCGTTGGACCCATCAACCCTTCATCAAATCAAAAAACATATATTCTGGTGGCAATAGAATATGTCACCAAATGGGTTGAGGCAGAAGCATTACCAAGAGCCACAGAGGACTCTGTCATACAGTTCCTGTTTCTTTTATTTGTCCGTTATGGCCTTCCTAGGGAAATAATTACAGATGGAGGACCACAATTTGTTGGGCATAAATTAGCTGCAACACTTAACAATCATCATGTCCAGCATAAGATCACTACTCCATATCACCCACAGGCGAATGGGCAGGTAGAAAGTAGCAATAAGATAATAGAATCAATCCTAACGAAAACTATTGCATCACATAGGCGTGACTGGGCTACCCGACTACCTGAAGCACTCTGGGCCTATCGAACCACATGGAGGAGCACCACTGGTTACTCACCTTATCAACTAGTGTTTGGAAAAAAACCTATTTTTCCCATAGAATTCGAAATCCAAACACTGCGTACAGCACAGGAAGTTGGCCTAGACTTAACTGAGGCACAACTCAATCGACTACAGCAGATCAATGAATTAGACGAAATTCGACTCTCTGCACTACAAAATACAGCATTAATTCAACATCAGAGAGCCAAATGGCATGATGCGCTCATTAAGAATAAAGTCTTCCACGAGGGAGACTGGGCTTTGTTATACGATTCTCGGTTTCAGGACTTCCCTGGAAAACTTCAGACTCGATGGTTGGGACCATACGAAATCCAGAAGGTACATGACAATGGAACTCTTACTCTAATCACTATTGACGGTTCTGGATATGTATTTAAGGTAAATGGTCACCGAGTCCGTCTCTACCGTAAACCACTTACTCGGGAATCCTTCTGCCAGCAGATACGCCGAGATACTGATCTGGAGATCTTAGGAGAGGAAGAGAAATCTTCCTCACCTGCAATTCATTAAGGGTCTATTTCTTTTTGCAATTTGTACATAAAGTTTTTGTTTCTGAGTGATTCTTGTACATAAGTTTGATTTGAATAATTCTTGTCATTTTGCTGTTCCTTTTTCTTCCACAAAGTTTGATTTTTGCTCTTCTAATAGCATATGTGTGTTTTTTATATTGGTTTTGCTTGTTTTGCTGTTCCTTTTCTAAAGGAACAGCATTCGGATCTCTGCTGTTCCTTTTTCAGAAAAACGATATTGTTACGCTTATCGCTGTTCCTTTTGGTTACCACTGTTCCTTTTTCTTCAAAAAAAACAGCGTTCTTTTATTTCTGTGCTGACTTTTTCAACGGAATGGCATATGGAGTGTTTCGTATGATTGCCGTTCCTTTTCCCAAAAGGAACGGCATTTGCAGTTTTGTTCCTTTTTCTATTATCCATCGTTGTTACTTTTTCAACGAAACACCATTTGCATACTTTTGATCTCTTTGATGATTTAAATTGAGGATGCTTTTTCCCGTCTTCTTTCTAGTCTTCAAGCCTCAGCTATGCATTTATGCGATGAATATAAAGACACAAAATACCGAAATCTGCAAACCATAAATCGCTCTATCTATAAGGCTCTGCATTAATAAAAGGACAGATGGAAAGACATACTTATTTCTTACCTTTTGTGACATGGTTTTACTAATTTTTGCCATGATTGGTTATCTTTATCATGCTGATTCCCTTAAAAATCTTTTTATTAATATTTGGGACTAAGGGCAAAGAGTTTAAATCTTCCTATTGAGATAATAAGACTTCTTCCACCATTCCTACTCTTAAGGAGTGCTGAACCACCCTTTGTGTATAAATAAGGAAAAATAAAAAACATGTCAAATGTCAAATGCAGGATAGGGGGTCTCATTGAGAGCCAGCCTACCATGATCATGAGGAGGGAAGTGAAGTGGCATTCCCATTCTGGCCACCACACCAGGGATATGGTCCAAAAGGTGTATCAAAATAAACAAAACTTGGAACAGGAGGTCTCATTAAGAGCCGGCCTGCCCACGTTTCGCTCTTTCCTCGTGAATGGCATTATGGTTAACTGGTCACCAAGCCAGCATAATGGTCTACATTCTGACATAATAACAGTCCTAAGTATACACACAGGATTATGGTTCCGGGGGTAAAAAAACAACTCTGCCAAGGTTATGGACACCTGTTGGCAGCAGAGTAATGTTAATGGTATCGAAGTCACCTTGCTTACGCCAATAGGTAAGATATTAACACTCTTTTGTTTCTTTATCCTAGGCATTAATCACATGTTATTTCCTGATTTATACACCGCATGAATATTTATCATTACCAATCATGGCAACGGAGGTGACCATGACCGCTTAAGATTGGCGAATACGATACATGCCTATCCATCAGCCTCAAATCATAACACAGCAGCCTCAAATCATATCACGCGATCCATCCTCCGCCTCGATTTCGGTAATCCGTTGTCCTTTTTCAACATGGCATAAATTCACATGCTGTTCCTTTCTGACTTGATTACAGACTGGGTGCCGCTCCATTATTTGCCGGCTGGGACAGCCTATCACACTGCGGGGGGGGGGAGGTTAACCTCATCATTCCCTGTGTTACGTGTCAATTCATCATTCGGAAAATCTGGTTCACGACGGTTTGGCATGGTTTCACGGCATGGCATATTTTTATTTTTATTTTTTTCGCACAAGTTGTTTTTGCTTGCATACTCTGTGTTTTCTTTTGCGAAACCCTGCTCTCTGTGTTTCAAACCGAAAACGTTTTTGCTGTTCCATTTAGAAATCGCAGCTAAATCATGGGGGGCAAGGCAATTCGTAGTGAGCCTCAACAGCTAACGATCTCTGCTGCTGCCCGAGAAATCCTGGAAAGGGCAGGATGGTTGAACTATTTCAATCGCTTACAGGAGGGTAATGAGACAGTAGAAATGGAGTTCTTACAGAATTTACAAGAAGACCACTCCATAGTAAGAGGGAAACGCATAGCGGTCACTGATGCCATAATTGCAGAAGTCTCAGGACTACCAGCTACTGGACCGGTATGGACATTCAAAAAGGAACGATTACAGAAGGTCATCGACATCTTCCAAGATGAAGGCCAGCATTTGACAATCAAAGGGAAAGGAATTCTGCCAGCGACCCTAGGCGAACCCTGGACAGAGCTAGCAAGAATAATACATAGCTACATTACTTGCGAAGGAAGAAAAGACGTGGTAAGACCACGACACCTTAAACTTTTAGCTGTTCTAAAACAGAAATGCTCTGTGAATTTACCAGCACTCTTAAATTCGTCATTACATGATGCTGCACAAAGTATGAAAAGGGCACAGCACGTAGAGGCAATTGTTAGTCACCACGGGTTAATTCGACTTGTTGTTAGTTATAGTCTTACCCAGCAGCAGAGCAGCTGGGAAAGACTCATTGCACTGATTGAAGGGGGATCGACAGAACCATCCCCGAGACGCAGACGTTCTATAGGCGCACCAGAACAACCGGCAGAACGCGGAGAAAATGTTGCTAGTACATCACAACAACCAGAATTACATCAAGAATCCGCAAAGCGAAAGCATGTAGTTGATTCACCCGAGCAACCAGAGGAACCCAGGAAATCAGCTCGGTTAGCTCAGAGGAGAGGAAGCATAAACAAACCCAGAAAGTCAGCCCGGTTGGCTCGAATAAGGGGAAGGCTGGAACAGCTTCAGGAAGGCACCAGCCAACCAATAATAATTGAAGATGAGCAACCCGAAGAAGAAGTACCCGAGCCGCGGGAACAGAAAAAGAAGCAGAAACTGAACAGGAAGAAGAAATGGGACAGCAGGAGAATAGTCCATTACAGGACTTACTAAGAGAAGATGACCTGGCCGCCATCCTGGCCAATATGAGTAAATACGGTCAACCTTCTAGCTCAGAGAATCCCCACGACCAAATTCAAGAAGAGAACATGCCCATGCATGATGAAGAAGAAGAAAATACCAAACGGGAACAATCTGTTCCCATGTCACAAGAGGAGAATCTAGAGGAAGAACCCCAGGAGGAAGAATCAGAACCAGTTGAGGTACATACACCAGAACCGCCGGAGCAGAACAGTGAGGAAGAACCTCAGGAGGAAGAGGTAGCAACTGGTCATGATCCAGTTCATCATCAACAGACTGCCGTTCCTTCAAAGGAATCAATGGAAATCAATAAGTTGAGGAAGGAACGGACTAAACTATTAAACACGATAACACAGCTCAGGCAACAAATCAGAATTTTGAAAAAGAACCAGAAAGTAAAGAGGAAAAAGAGGGCCCGCAAGCAGCCTGTTTTCCAAGACTCGGAGGTTCCAACTGCCGTTCCGATTAAGACAGAAAAAGATGATAAGGAAATTCAGACGGAGGCACCACCCTCAGGGGTAATCAGGGTCCTGAACTCTAAACAACGTAACAAGAAGGTTCAGGTAAAACTCCCGGCCTCTACTGATGCATGGAGAAAAGATCCAAAGACAAAAACCTTGCACAAGATGGTGAAACAAGCACGGCAAGAAATGGAGCAACTTAAAGAGCAAACGGTTCCGCTAGAGAAATATGAAGAGTTGCAGCAGCAACTAAGGGATGTCAGTCAATCTAAAAGACAGGTTTTTGAAGGATGGATGAAGGAACAAGAGGAAGTCACACAAGTAACTTATAAACTAGATACTACTATCAAACAGATGAATGACTTGTGTTCTTTATATAATAATGTTTTAGCATGTAGGGCTCCTGCTAAAAACTATGCTCTGTTTCTATTAGAACGATATTTACAATTACAAATAAAAGCTTTTAAGGCAGGCACCCCTATACAGATCAACAATGTCAATGATTTTATCGACTGTTGTAGACATTATGGAGTAAAAGTCCAGAGGTTGTTGTGTGAACTCTATTTACATGACCTTGTGCTAAGTCAGGAGACTGAATCGAACCCCGGTCCCTCCATTGGTGATATTCAATTCCAAGCATTCATTTCATTCGGAGCTAACCAGATTAAGTGGCTGAAAGCCTATGATACCTTTCAGAGTCAAGAAAATGGTCTAGATTTAAGAGTTAGGGCTGAGCCTAGGAACCCAGTACGGTTATGGACAACTCATATAAACCACATAAGGACTCCAGGTGTCATTGTAACATTAGGGCCTATGCATGAGGCACTCATTCAAGAGGGTTTAGAGTATTTCTTTTCCATTAAGGACTTGGCCACTAATGTAGCCAAATTTCGATATCGAATCTCTGATCCACACATCCAGCTCAGAGAGCCATTTAAGTATGAGAACTTTGAGTTCGCTGCTGACCGTTTGAATCTCTATGGCCAGAGCCTTCTAAAAGCAGGGTCATCCTGGTTAGGGTGTAGATTTCGCGCTCCAATTATTTGGCATCCAGCACATGGATACCAGGCCCTGTATGATATGCCTGAAGGGCAAGCAGGTCAATTCTTTGATTATTTAATCACTCAACATGGTTGTAGGCCTCCGTATGAAACTCCTTCTCCAGCATACTCTCTCACTGCATTACATGTCAACTACAATGTTTTCATGAGGACATGAAACAAGGTAAGCAGGGGGGTGTGTGGAGTACTGAAAAGGTATGATTTTGATGATTACTTTAATGACTTTTTAATACAATTTGTGAACCTTTTGTATCATGGATTTAGAAAGTCATAGGGAACTATCACAAAACATGTGAAAATCGATATGTATAACTTAGCCACCGATAATGGTTATTTTCTATACAGAAAGAGGAAAACTAAGGGATGCTGTACTAAAGATAAGAACGAAGTGAGATAACCGCCGTTCCCTTCCGATGAGAACCCAACGTAAACATAGGGAGACAAGATCAAGGAGAATCGTCTCAGTCTTGGCAAGAGAGAGGACACCATCAGCGCACATAAAGACCGATGAAAGTTAATCTGTTTACGAACCTTCAGATCGAAGATCCTGAGGGATCACTGCTTTACTTATCTAATTGCTTGGACATCTCCGCCATCGTTTTTATAAAAAGAGACAAGTACTGTTAGTTTAGAGACAGAGAATGGCGAGATAAGATACGTTTGATGTAATCTTTTGTAAAACATTCAATCTGGTTATTCAGCTTTGTTGAGAACTGGTTCGATGTATTTTTGATCAATGTATTAATGAAAGACTGGTGATTATTCCACCTTCGCATCTGCGTTAACCCAAAGCGGTGTATCCTTGGAGGCTAAGGGCCCGGCCCCGAAGGACACTTGCTTCTGTACCATTACAGCTTCGTTTATGTGTGGTTTGTTCATTACTGTTAATTGATTATTTTATATGCTTATACGTTCAGATTACATGCTCTGTTTAAGTTGAATCATTGAAGTTTCTACAGCCAGATTTGTGTGTTAACTCTGCATTGCGTTCTTATTCCTTTCTAGAGTTAATCGCATATCCTTACTGTCAAGCTACAGAGCTGTTCTGTTGACATTTGTGTTGTGTGCGTTTCTAATACATCAGTATTATTCCATAATTCCCAAACTGTTATTGCTGTTCCATTAATATGATTTGTGTCATTTGCCTTTAGAATAACAGAGTGTTCCTTGATTGCAAAGAGTGTATAGATTGAGTTTGATTATAACCCGTGGGACTTAGTATTCATTTGGTCAGTCTTACGCAGAGTTGTCGTTCCATTTCGCAATTATAGTGTAACATTATTTCCTTTGTCGTTCTAATTATCCGCATTCGATGGTTTGTCAGGAGAGAGACCAAGACCGTAGAGCAAGATTTACCACCGTACACACCCCGTGCTTGTGATCTATGTTTGATTTTTCTATCAGCTTCTGAAGGGATGGTTTATCATTACCGAACCCTTGACTGATGAGTTGTTGAGTAACCTGAGTGTGTGATTTACTTCTTTAAAGCATTTTGATTTCAGTTAAGCATCCATTTACTCTTGTATTTCTTAAAGCACTGTACTACTAGCATTACTCTGACGAATGAGCCTCGGATTGAGTCACTCTTTGTAATGACAAAACGCTCTCGGGTTGACACATTAATGTGAGGTGAATAGAGGTGAAAGAGACCCTTTTTATAGCTCTACGACATATTACTTGAACTGCCCCCTTTGTAGTAAACTCGTCTTTGAATTGTCGTTGTTTTGTATTCGAGTTCTGCGAATCCGTTCCCATAGTATCTCATTTCCGTGGCCGGGGCCGAGAGTTTGGTCCCATTCTAGTTTATTTCCTTGTTTACAGGAGATAGCATGTGAGTTGAAGTTGACAACTTCATACATTATATTATACGCTCCTTGCTATGCTAAGATGTCCTAGGCACTGGTCTATCACAACTCTAGGCTGTCTCTAGGAGCGACAACATCTTTCTGCCGCCGTTGTTGGGGAACGAAGTTGAGAAAATTTAAATCCCTGGCCCTCGACAAAATCTAATTCACTCTTCAAGTAGGTGAGTATGGAGAGTTGAGAGTTGTAAATCCCTCAACTTGGCGACTCCACAGTTCCTAAAGGATTAAAAAGATTCCACTGGGAGACCATGTCAGAGTACAGCATCAGCCGTGCTGGAGACCAAATGACTCCACTGGTAGAAGACTCTGAACTGGTTGAGAAGATGTAGTGATCATCTTTGCAGAAACATGGATCCAAACATGGATAGGGATACAAAGCTAGATGCTTTGAATGATCAAATATATGAATTAAAGAGAATGTTTAATAAAGTGTTGAAGAGGTATATGGCTAATATGAATACAAATGATGATTATTTAGAACAGCCCATGCCTCTTCCAAAACAAGGACAAACTCAAGACCTAGATAATGAGCAAGACACGTATGATGTTTTGAAACCTATGGAGGATGAAGAGGAAAGCGATCAGGAATTGCCTGAGTTCGTACCTATGTCTTGTATTATGCTGGTCAGAGAATATCACGACCTAATAGCAAAGGTAAATAGGGAATGTTGCCTAGAGGAAACAAGAGACCACATAGAAGATGTAAAATTTGATGTGAAGGAAGAAACCACTCATGGGCCTTGCAGTCTAACCGAGTATCATCAGGTTCATGAGGACTGGCCTGAATCAGAGAGAGATCAAGAAACATCAGAAGATCCCCAAGATTCCCCTGCAAGCACAACTGAGGATATTCTGGAAGAGGTTCAAGAAGACATCCTGCCTCCAAATCAGCTAGTACAAGAAAAAGAGAGCTGCTGCTCTTCTGCACAAAGGAACACAAAACAATCATCTCCTTTGACAGAAGAAGAGGTTGATCAGATATTAAATCAGCAGTCCACCTCAGAAATATATTATAGAACAAGTTCCCTTGCTCACTCGTCTTATGATTTTGATGATATAAATCCAGAAGACTCCTCTATGGATCAGGAAGAAGAAAGACCTGCTGAGAATCCTGAATGGTTGACTTGGTCGAGCCAACTAATCTATGACACTGATGGCGAGAGTTACGATAGTATAATAGTAGATGAAGGTTCTTTGAATCTTCACCCTGCTTTACCACAGATCATCAATGAGACTAGAAACCAGCGGCCTTCCTTTTTAGAGGATGAGGAGGAAAGCAAAGAAGAAATCCTTGAGCAGTTTGAAAGCAATGAGCCTTCTCTTACAAAAGAGGAAGTAATGGAACAAACCACTGCTCAAGAATACATAGATCTGTTCACAAAGCTCAGCTCATCAAAGCAGAATATATCAGAGCTCAAAGAGGACTCAACTGCCATACATGATGAGTCCTCCAGTTCAGAAAAAGAAGAGGAGGGAGATTCTCTTTCTCAAGAGAGTCTTGTTCTTGATCCAGTGGAAGAAGAAGAAATCCTGGTTGAAGCCTGCCTGCTACATATTCATCACCAGGTATCATATCATGATCCTTATGCACACTTCTTGCAAATATTTGAAGAAGGATCAAGGGTCTTTTTGAGCAGCATGTTGCCAGCAGAAAGAAATTTTTTCAAAGCTGCTATTATGGAACAAAAAGAAGAGATACCACTGCCTTTCGAAATACAAGAAGAAGGTGATCAGGCTTTCAAGAGTCATATTGAAGATGCAGTGGAAAATGCAGAAATCAAAGCTGCCCAGGATGAAGACAGCCTACCAATCACGGAAGGCCTAAAAGAAGAGCTAGTACATCATGTGTTCATTGATCCTGTGGCAGAATATATGGAGGCCCTGATTTGCTCAAATTCTCCAGCATCGATCCTTTGCCAGGGCCAGATTCATCCGGAGAGGCCATCACTGATGGTGACCACAGTTTTGAAGAACCACATGCAGAGCACCCTGTGGTTATCTCTGACAAGCAGTCAGTGCTCATATCCTTTTTTGTTACTGCTTGACTGGTTGCACTGGCATTATTGTATCACCTAGAGCATCAAAGATTTCTAGGTTAGAGTAGAGTAGGTAGGAAGTCTAAAATAAAGCGCAGTCTATGAGTATGTAGTTAGTTGTTTTAATTTCTGCAAAGTCTAGCGAGCCAGACAGTCTAATCCTGGCTTGGCTGTTTTCCAATTTCTGTTTTAGAATGTAGAGAAGAAATTTGCTAGATAGCTTAATCCTAGCAGATGTAGTTTAGGTAGAGAAAATGTGAGACCAACAGTTTAATCTGGTCTCATGGAGTAATAAGGATAGAAGTTGAAATGCCGAAGCATCGTAGTCTACATACATGATGATTAGAAGGTCCCGTGAAGTTCTCAGTTATTATCTGTGGATGAACGTGCCGTCTGTGTGAGCCAATGTTGATCATAATCAGCTCCCCTATCAAATTTTTGCAAGCAACCCCGTTTAAATCCCGCAAATCCCCTCTCGTGGCCTAAGGAGTCGTTTTCACGCCTATCGTTGCTTTTCCTGCCCCCAAATTACATTTTAAAAGGCCACAGATCGTAAATTTGAAAATCTAACAGTCCTAGCCCCTTCTGCTAAGCCTCTGCTCTTTTCCTCCACGAGACCGAAAGCCTGAACCGAGTGCTAGCTCTATAAGTGCTTATCAAAAGAATATCGGGAGAATTTCGAGCCATAGATATGTACAAGATCGGACAGTGTTTGTTCATCTCCGTCATGCCCACAGACCGCCTGACTACCATCCGGTTAGACCATGAAATCAATGGTCCGCAGCCTGCATATCTTGGTGGTCCCCACGCCCGCTCCTATTACAAAAACCGGTGGTTTATATCGCACCGCTTGCGTGGGCGGTAATTCTCATTGGGCCAGCGATTCCATACACTGTCTGCCATGCATCCCAGCGTATGGTTCCAAAACCGCTGTTCATCGCACGCTATTGTTCGGCAAGAGATGCACAGCGATATCGCTGTCAGTCGTCGGATCTGGAGACCTTCATCGAACGGTCATCGCGCATCGAAGCTGCACAAGTTTTAGTCCACGACAAATGCACCCCTGTCCCACTGCCCATCGCCTCCGACGCTCTTTCAGCCATCGATCTCCTCCTAAGATCGGACGGTCAAGATTTCATCATCCCCGCCGTTGACCGGTCCCACGGCCAACACTCCACGTCATCCTTTCCATATAGTCTTTCGTACCTCCACCCATCACCGATCCACATGTTTATCGCCTTTTTCCTCCACCATTTATATATTCCATCCATAGTTCAGATTTTAAGGTTTTACGTCAAAACCTTTCGTCAGTCCATTCACCATTGCTATGCTGCATCTTCCGCCACCCTGCATCGTTCCACCGTTTCGCCATGTCCGCAGCACCATTTTCATTGACCCCACCACGTCCACCATCCCCTGCGTTCGGTTTTTCTAACAATTTTGCATATTTTGCGGTGGTTTTACCGATGGACAAACTATTGCATCATAGCCTCAATTGCGTAGAAAGGCAGCACGGCCAAATGACCCGCTTGCGCAGGCAAAAGTCTGGCGAAGAAGGTCCCCCGGAAGGAAAATCCATAAATCCTCCATTAATGAAGCGTTGTGGTTAAAATCGTCAAACACTTCGTTTTTATGGTGAAGGCGCCGATTTCGCAGGTGAATATATTAATGGAGTAGTAGACAAAGATCAGTGGACGATGAAGGAATTCAACGATCAGCAATGAAGGTTTCATGTCTTAATTCAAGGTTAAAGGACAGAGGGTACCATGCACTGGAAACAATATCCTCCAGGCTTCATTTCAGCAGGATTTTTCTTTCAGGAAAGGATAGAATGTTCATATGGTTTTACCTCTATACCGTGTTCCTGAAGGGTCTTCCACCCAGTGCATTTATTTCAGAAAGTAGGCTACTGAGAATGTACATCACCACAAAGTCATCAAGCATTATGGGCGTGCACATCTCCTCCATTTTGTTTTTATGATACAATTAAATGTTTATCACCTACTTCATTTATTAAGTTTTCTCTTTCTCTATAAAATCCCCGAAGAACAGATTATTGAGGGTTCCAGATTTTATCAGAAAATTATGCAGTGGAAGGTTTTTTTTTGTATACAGTTTGTAAATCTCTTGTAAGAAGGCTCAGAGCCCATAGGGTCTCAGTGAAGATGAGTTCTATCCGTTAAAGAGGATTTTGGTCTTTGGTATTTCACAGTCTATAACTTTCTCTTATGTGTTATTTTAATATATCATTTCATTTCATCCATGTTTCATGTATCATGTTTTGGAATGCGAGTGGCTCATTGATTTTTGGTATGGATTCATCCTAGTTGATGCCCATGCTTGGATCAGTCAAGCACTTTAAATATGGCTCATGCATGATATTCTATTCCATTATTCATCTAAACCATATTTTTTATATATTATTTTCTTTGGGAGGGTGCTTTTAAAATGCTATTGTCATGTATGGATTCTTAGATTGGTAAGCCCATGCATGATGATATTGTATATCTAGGTATCAGCTCAATGTTAGCTAATATCTCCTCAACATTTCTTTCATTACATACACCTTCTGATAATTGATATCTGTGACATATTACTTGAACTGGCCCGCTTTGCAGTAAACTATCTCTGAATTGTCTGTTGCTTTTGTATTAGAGTTCTACATCTTCCCTCTACAGTATCTCATTTCCTGTGTCAGTTTATGAGAGTCTAGTCCCATTCTAGTTTATTTCCCTATTTACAGGAGATAGCAGGTGAGCTAAAGTTGACAACTTCATACATTATATTATACGCTCCTTGCTATGCTAAGATGTCCTAGGCACTGGTCTATCACAACTCTAGGCTGTCTCTAGGAGCGACAACACCTACTATGTAAAAATTATGCGTGATTGTATTTCTCTATTATACATTGTTGTTCAGTATTTTTTAGGCTTAATTTCATGCTTAAAGTTCACAAATTCATCTATGTTTCATGGTTTAAACACTCATTCCTTAAGAAAACAAATGGAGACAAATTGTAAATGTTTATATTACTCAAAGGACACTTAGCACAAGAAAACTAATACACTCCTTTCATATCAAGTTGGTATCGGAGCTAGATTTTAATCCCTAGTGTTTTTATGTGCAAAGATTTGTTAATTGTTTGCAAGGGTTTTCATGCTTACTAGGCTCAAGCTTAAGAGAGGAGAAGGAAAATTAGTGGAAGAAAGAGGTTCTCAAAGTGAGCCACAGCAAAGGAGGGAAAGATTGCCACATTATCCACCACCTAGTTCACCTCCAAGAGAAGCAGAAGAAGAAATAAGCATGCCTCTAGGAGAAGAAGAAACCCATGAAGAGGTGGATCCCAAAGAATAAGAAAGAGTGTTCAAGAAAGCATTCCTTGACATGAATGAAATGGTGAGAGTCCTTTATCAAGAAAGGAATGAAAGACTAGAAGGAGAAGGATCCAAACTTCACAAGGAAGGTCAGGGATCATCAGGAGGTCACAATGATGAAGATAAATCAATAAGGGCAATGGAGGAAATGGAGGCAGTGGAAAGTCACCATCCTCACACTCATCATCACCATCCTCTACTTCATCTTGAGTACACCAGTCACACAAGTCAAAGAACACTGGTAAAATTCCTTTTATAAAACTTGATGTTAATTTTGAATTGCCAATGTTTAATGGTGAAGTCAATGTAGAAAAGCTTGATAATTGGATTAGGAAATTGGAGGTTTATTTGAGAATTCAGAATCTTCATGATGATGATACCAAAATCCAACTAGCTTCATTGAGGATGGAAGCATCATTTCTCACTCACATGATTCATGATTGCTTCATGGCTTTTGGGCACCCATTCTACGTACTTGGACAAATTCACTTAAAAAAATGACAGTGTAAAATCCCCCACACGCGACTATGCATACGCGACTATGCCCGTGTTTTTCCGCGTGTATACGCGAGTACAGCTAGACTTTTCCGCGTATGCCATTTTAATGATTAAAAAATATACAAAAATCCCTAATTTCGCGCTGGGTTGATGGTTACTCAGGTAGTTCAACCACCCCAGCCCGTGGCCAACTGTTTCCAACTGCTGAAACTACTTGGAGGGACTATAAAAAGCCCTCATGTGTATGGCCTAAGGGGGAGAGAGAAAGTATTGATATTATACTCTGTTGGTATTCCCTATCCAAGTCCGATTCCCCGTGCCTCCTGCACTTTCCCAGTTCATTGTAGGAAACCCTTGTTTCCTTGAGATACACATCCCTTTATATGTTATCTCGTATGCACCAGTTTGGAAGGAGTCTTAGCGAGGCAAGGGCTGGACGGATCCGGACGACGGTCTGCGAAGGCCTTGGAAGGATCAGGTGATCTCTCCACTTGATTACTTTTGTACGTAATATTTATAATACAGAAGTATCATGCTGTTCCCGAAATAAACGTGTTAGTGTATGCTTTTATGTATGAGAATATTTGTTATACAAGCATTCATTATGATTTATTTAATGTTTTATATGAATCTCACTGACACTTAGAGTAGATATATGTTGTACAACTTGTCCTTTGTGCTGGTTTCTTCTCGTATTTCAGGTTAAGAAGGAAGGACGGTTGCTGGGGGTTTGGACCCCACGTGGATCTACTTCAAACGTAGGACCAACGGGTAAATCTCTCATTCTGCTCTATTTGGTTTTTCTGAACGTGCATGGTTGTGTGAGTCTCTGTTAAGTAGTACGCCCCTGCTCTGTGGAGGTTGTATCCCAACCAACCTCTAGGGTGTTATTTCCCCGAAACAGAACTGGCGACTCCGCTAGGGATCACATTCTTGTGATTCTCCTGTTGGGTTGTTTCAGCTGTTTGGTAGGTTGCCAACAGTTTTATCTGTCATTTGCAGTCCAGTTTGTTTTCTTGCAGTCAGTCTGAAGTCTTGGTGTCTTTTCCAGGCTTGTTCTTTTGTTTTTTTTTCATTATTTACCTTTGCATACGCTTCTTCTTTTGCACACAGTCGCGTATACACGCGAGTTTGTCTGAAGGAAACCGCGTATACGCGAGTTTCCCTTAGAACAGACGCGTATGCACGCTGGTTGCACAGCTGTGAAGCCGCGTATACCTAGGCAGATTTTGAATTTTTAGGATTCTTGAGTTTTTGGTCCTTTCTGGCTGTGGAGGCCTGTGTCTACAATGTCTCTGTACTTACTGGAGTGTGAATGAAGTGGTTTCATGTCTTTTCTCTCTTTCGTTTGAGTGGAAACTAGTCTTTTGGCAAAAGTTTTGTTTCTGGTGCTGGCACTTTTGGATTGAGTTCCAAGATCGCTTTCTGAGCATTCTTGGTTGTTCTGCTTTATCAGAACAGAGAGCTTCTACTCACTGACTCGCTCCTATCTTTGTGTTGTGCTTCGCATTGCGATTTTTGCTTCGTTTTTGATTGGTTTTCTTGAGTTCCATAGGCTAGGGTTTTGTTGCAATTTTCGAAGAACTTTTCTTGCTTCTTTGGAGTCTTTTGTTGCAGCGAGTTTGCACTATTTGTCTAGGCTGATTGGCTGAGTTTTGGTCTTCTCTTGCTCTTATTGATCTTGCTGTTGTTAGCCTTATAAGGTTTGGGAGCATTCTTGAAGTTTGTGCTTGAAATTCGGTCTTATTTGGTTTGGATTTTGATAGTTGTGCTTGGTCTTTTTCGAGCTCTTGCTTTATAAAACTAAAAAGCCCAAAAAACATTTGTTTGATTTTTTTTTTTGCATTTCAAAAACTCAAAAAAAACATTGTCTTTTGTTTTTGTTTTTGTTGCATTTTCATTTTCGTTTTTGCCATATCTTTTGGAGCTTTTGTGAAGTTTCTTGCTTCTAATTTTCGGCTTGATTTTGAGGAGGAGTTGTCATTTGATTTCTTCTTCTTGTTTTAAGTGTTTTTGGTGTCTTATATTAAGAGTTCTTGTTTTCAAGAATTGGCTTTCTGGACAACAAAAGATGAGTTAAAATTGAAGGAGCTTTTTGGGAAATTTCACCTTGTTTTAAGAGATTTTTGCATCTTAGGATTTACATGCTTATAGTGATTTGCATTAGGTGCATTTCAGCATTTAGTTAGCTTCTTAGTTTTTGTGAGTGTGAGTTTGCAATTCGAAAAGAAAAATACAATTTTTAGTCTCGTAGAACCTGTATAGAGATTACTTTTCATCGAAAGACAAAGAACTGCATGGGCATGTAGTTAAGTTTTTATTAATTTCTTTTGCATCAAAACACCATTGGTTTCATCTCCATATCCTTGTGACTTAATACAACAGCCCTTAAAATAAGCGATTTAATCTAAAATCAACTAGCAAGTTTTAATAAGTGTCAATCACCAACTAGCTAGGTTGTAGGGCCTTGGAATAGGTGAGTGGAGAGTTAACTCTCCAAGGCCGCTCAAACAAACATAGAAGTTGATTAATTGAGCAAAATCCAACTCCGTGAGGTGGACTGGGAAAGCTCTCATCCGAGAGTCAAGCGCGAGGGGAAGTGAAGGTTGAGAAGAGGGATACCCCCCCTCCGATTAGCTGAATATGACCTCAAGACCGTTCCGCCCAGCTTCTGATACGGATTGGTGTCCATAGTTGCCACTCCTAGGTTCCACACAGGTGACTGCGGGGGGGAATACCCGTGGTACCTGAGGCAGACGTCGCATCACTTTCAGCAGTACTTCTGGGGGGTGCCCTTGCGAAGCTTGGGTGTTTGAGCCGGCAAAGGCTATCGTTAGGAGGTCGGCGTAACTGTTTCTAATACCTTCGCTAGTTGTTCTAGGCCCTAATCATCCCAGACTGCTTTCGGAAGGCCCTATACTTCTCTTTCCTGTATTTTGGTGTCCGGTCCTCATCACCCGGAGCGGAAATACTTGGAGGCTGTTTGCTTGCTGTTTCTCAGGGATTTCTATTTTAGTGAGTGCTCTTTGCTCCTAGCTTGCCTAGCTTTTCACTTTTTTGAGTCTAATTTAATAAATTTATAAAAGTGGCTGATCAAGCGCCTCGACGTTCGAGGAGAATCCGGGGGTTATCTCCCGAGAGTGCAGAGCCTTCTTTGAGAAGGCGTAGGAGAGATTTAGCAGGTGGTTTCCACCCTGTGGAGTCTGACGCTGTGGAGAGAGATCCTCCACCAAGATATGAAGGTTTCGTAGCTGATTCCGGTGTCAGTTCCGAGAGGAGCGTTCCACTCACCTCGCGAGTGTTGTTTCCTCAGGAAGAAGATTTTCAGATAGAAGATATACCTGAGCCTCCTGCTACAGGTCCATCTCCTCTTCCTCCTGATTATCCGTTTGTTGTTCAGTACATCGGACCGGAGTCTGAGAGACCGCCGGATCTTCCATATCATTCTTATCTTTCGATGGCCACAACTGGGAACGCGGCTTCTACCATGAGTGCTGCAGGCATTCAGACCCCTGCTTCTGTCGAGTCAGGGGGCACTATTGCTTCATCTTCGATTGCTTCTAGTGCTGCTATGTTTGGCTCTGGGTTCGCCCAAGAATATGCTTCTCATTCTGGTCCCTTCTGTTCAGGGATGTCCATTAGTGAAAATCCCTCTTTTTCCTTTTCCGCCGGTGCAGCTGGATCTACACCCATGTCTAACATGGCTAGTGGATCAGCTTCGTTTCAAGGTTTCCCCTTTGGGACTGGGCATATTCCCAGTTCCAATCCTTCTTTAGGGTCGTTTCCATTTACGTCCCAGACCCAGAGTTTCAACCCTTGGTCTGGGGGGCAAAGTTTGACTACTTTTACGGGATGGAATCCTGTGTTTACTACGGCTGGGGCAGGGAACCAGTTCTTCGCAGGTCATCAAGGGAATGCTTCTTTCCCTTCATCGAGTGCATATCAGTCCTTTTCTCCTCTGTCTAATGCTTGGAACCCCTATCAGGGGCTTTCCTCTTCAATCAATACTTCAGCGGGGGGAACTGGTCTGGGCTTTGGTAACTCGGCGTGGGGAGGAGGTTCTTCTCCATTTTCTACGAGTCCTTTTTGGCAGCCTGGTGCCTCATCAAATCCAGGCTATTCTTTTCAGAATGTCGGGAATCCATCCCATCAAGGATGGAATCCTCAGGCTCCACCTCGCTTACCGTTTCTGGAAACGTTAAACTTGCCAGATTTGTTGAAGTTAGCTAATGACCCGATTCGTTATAGTCCGGGGTGGCCTCCGGTCCCGACCAAACTTCCTTCAGACATTCCAAAGTTTGAAGGTAAGAATGGAGAGGATCCGGCGGACCACATCACCACTTTCCACTTATGGTGTTCTTCGAACTCCCTGATCGATGATTTGATTAGGTTGAGATTATTTCAACGCACCCTAACTGGAAATGCTGCCAAATGGTATATCGAGCTCACTGGGGGCAGTTTTGCCACATTTGGAGAACTGGCTGTCACATTTCTAAACCATTTTCAGTTGCCTGTCAGATATGAGGCCGGGACCGAACTCCTGGCTAATTTTAAGCAGGATGAGGCAACACACATTTCTGATCACATCCAGGAATGGAGGAGAAGGAAGAGGCTTATCAAAGCTCATATTCCAGGAGAATTCCTTCTCGAATGGTTTCTGAAATCTCTGCAGTCAGATATTTCAAAAGATGTATCCCTATCTGGGGTATTTTCTGAGGAGCAGGCCATTTTTAGGGCCCAGCAGCTAGAACTGATCTATTCTCAGTCTGGGATGCTTTATAAGTATTTTCCCAATGCTCCTCGCTCCAAATTGGATTTATCGAAACCCAAACCTGGTCCGCATGGTGACGGGCTTGTCGGATCGGTCAATAGTAGTGCAGCCAGCCTGCTTTCTCAACTGCAGCAGTTGTCTTTACAATCTGCTCCTTCTGGTCAGGCTGTGCCTGCTGATCCATCCCCTTCCCAGTCTTTGTCCATAAATGCTGTCCAATCTTCCGAGCCCAAAGGAAATCAACAATACGATGGGAAGAAGAAGGGACGTAATAACAAGAAGAAGGGCAAGAACGGGAAGGGCAATGCAAATAAAACCAACGAGCGTGTTGGTGAGGGTCAAAAGGAGAAAAAGAAAGTGAAGTTTCCGTGCAAGCTTTGTACTGGAGACCATCTCACACACCTTTGCCCGAAAATTCAGGATGCTCAGCGCCTATTATCTCAGCAGGGTTCTTCTAGTTCCCAGGCTGTGCTAACAAACCCTTTTCCCCAAGGGCAGCAATTAGTTGTTGGCGCGAACCAAAATCCCGGGGCTTCCTCTGGAGGTACCCAGGAAGGGGAAATTCCATCGAACATCTTTATGATGAGTGCTCACGTGGATGTCGCTACGAGATCCCGTGATTATGGCAGAGAGGAATCTTCGAAAGCTAAGGAAGTTCCTGATGCTACTGAGCCGCTTCACATCACGAAGCCAACTGTTGAGTCTATGCCTCGGATGCCGAAAGCATCTTCTAAGCGGTCAACGATTAACCCGAACGTGAGAGCTGCCCAGAACTACTCGATTGTAGAAGATCTGGCGCAGAGTCCTTGTGCTATGTCTTCTTTAGAGGTACTCCAGTCTTGTCCGGCTCAGCGCAGTGCTTTGCTCGCTGCCATTGGGGCTATTGATTCGAAAAATTCTTTTCTGATTACTTTTGATATGAATAATTTTAAGAAGAGACTTCCTCATCACATGGCATTTCATATTAAATCATCATATCGAAAGACAATATCTTTCGAACGGTTGTCGATGAGGGTGCTTCTACTTGCGTGATGTCTCTCGCATGTTGGAAGACACTTGGATCTCCCAAAGTTGTTCCATCTAGCACTGTTCTTACTGCATTCGATGGTCATTCTCACAGACCCCATGGTATTGTCCCGACTTTGCCCATCTGTGTTGGGGGCAAAACCGTTAACATAGAAGTTGAGGTAGTGGATGCAGCCTTGGACTACAACCTTCTGTTGGGGAGGAACTGGATTTATGAGATGGATGCTATTGCATCCTCATTATTTCGAATAGTATGTTTCCCCCACGAAGGGAGGATCGTTACAGTGGATCAACTGGACTATCCTCCTGTAGACCTGGATGCGCCTTCTGACTCATCTGTGCCTAAGTTGGATAATACTAAGGCGCCTGTCGAGAATCTAGGAGTTGGAATGTATTCTTCCCCGATGGGTTCTTTTGATCTTCCTCCTCCTAAGGTGTCTATTAATGCTATTTCATCCTCCAAGGCTCCCCTTCGAAGAGAGTTCTTTCGAACTCATTATTTTTCGGACCCTTGGACCTTACCTTCCCCAACAACCACATTGGAGGAAGGGAAAGTGGGTGGAATGGCATTCCCGATTTCTGCAGCTGAGATTGCATATCAGTCTATTGTTGACACTGCAGAATCTGATCCAGCTCCTCTTTCACCGGAAGAGTTGGATGGTGATGTGGCTCCGGCTTGGATGCTTACTTCTTCTTCTGCCCAGGATTGTCTAGATACCACTCTTCCATCTAAAGAGGCCATCCTGGAAGCGATGACAGGTATAGATAGACCGTGGGATGATTTGCATCATTGGTCTTACTTCCTACCTGACTTGAGCGAAGTCGAAACAAGTTTTCCAAGTCCTCAGTCTCCTGGACCTGTTCACCCAGTCTTGAGCCCTTTAGCACCAGCACAGGTTTATGCTGAAGGGAACATGGCTGTGATCTCTCCTACTATCCCGGTGAACATCTCCAGGAATCCCAATATTGTCGAGAATGTCTTCGTTGGAGCTGAATGTTCCAGTGACGAGATTCAAATCTATACCGAGCTCTTCAAAGAGTATAGGGATTTTTTTGCTTGGTCTTATGAGGAAATGCCTGGCATAGACCCATCTATTGTCCAGCATGAGATCAAGACGTATGAAAACGCTAAGCCGGTCAGGCAAAAACTTCGTCCGGTTAATCCTAGGAAGGCAGCAGCCATCAAAGCTGAAGTTGAAAAGCTGCTTAAGGCGGGATTCATTTTCCCAGTTCCTCTGACTGAATGGGTTTCAAACCCCGTTCCGGTAGATAAAAAGCAAGGAATGATTTGAGTATGCATCGATTTCAGAGACCTGAATAAGGCGTGTCCCAAAGATAATTACCCCACACCCTTCATTGATCAGATTATTGACGAGTGTGCCGGTAACGAGATTTTCTCCTTCATGGACGGTTTCTCTGGTTATAATCAAATTACTATCCGTCCAGAAGATCAACATAAGACCGCATTTATTTGTCCCTGGGGCACGTTTGCATATAAGAAAATGCCTTTTGGTCTTAAAAATGCTGGAGCTACCTTTCAGCGGGCCATGTCTTACGCCTTCCACGACATCAAGAAAATTATCGAGGCATACTTAGATGATCTAGCTGCTCATTCTCGAAAGAGGATGGATCATCCAGGTCACCTCCGGAAAATATTTGATAGATGTCGTTTTTATAAAATTCAATTGAATCCGAACAAGTGCGTTTTCGCGGTTACATCCGGTCGGCTGTTGGGATTTATTGTGTCTAGGGAAGGGATAAGGGTAGATCCCTTCAAGGTTGAGGCAATACTTCGATTGCCTCCCCCGTCTTCAATCCGTCAGCTTCAAAGTCTCCAAGGGAAGTCTAACTTTCTTCGGAGGTTTATCGTTAACTATGCTGAGATTACAAAGGGATATATGAGATTGTTGAAGAAAGGAGTTCCTTTTCTTTGGGACGACTATGCTCAACGCTCGTTCGATGCTTTGAAAAAGGCATTGACCTCTGCTCCTTTACTGAGTCCACCCGATTATAACAGAGATTTTCTTTTGTATCTGGCTACAGCAGAATCTACCATTGGTATGGTTCTGGTTCAGGAGGATGATGCTCTTGTTGAGCATGTTATTTACTACCTTAGTCGAGGACTGGTAGGACCTGAACTTCGATACACCCCAATAGAAAAGTTAGCCTTAGCAGAAGTTCATGCTATGTAGCGACTCCGGCATTACATTATTCTTCGCAAAACTTATGTCTTGGCAGCTGCCAATCCATTTCAGTTTGTCCTCAGCAGGCGAGTGATTGGGGGCAAATATAATAGATGGATTGTGATTTTACAAGAATTTGATCTCGAGTTCATGTCTGCCAAATCCAAGAAGTCATTAGTCTTTGCGGAATTAATCTCCGAGTTGCCTTGTGGAGAGGATATGATCTATGATGAGTCCTTTCCGGACGAACACTTGTTTCTAATCTCTCCACAAGATCCTTGGTATGGGGATATCATTGTGTATCTCTAGACTGCGAAGTTTCCCTCTTCTTTTTCGAAAGATGAGCATCGTAAGCTGCATCACTTGGCCAAGAATTATCTGATCATTGGTGATGCTTTGTACCGTCGAGGGGTTGATTCAATCCTAAGACGCTGCTTAACTTTCGAAGAAGCTGAGGCTGTGCTCAATGATTCTCACAGTGGAGCTTGTGGGGGTCATTTATCAGGGCTTGCTACAGCCCAAAAGATTTTGCGTGCTGGCTACTTCTGGCCCTCGATTTTCAAAGATTGCATTGAATCGGTCAAGAAGTGTCATCCTTGTCAGGTGTATACTCGAAAAATGCGCGCTCATCCAGCTCCGCTTTTTCCAGTCGTTACTGTCGGACCCTTTACAAAGTGGGGTATGGATTATACTACTTGTAACTCGCCTTCGGCAAAAGGTCACAAGTACATTATCGTAGCAGTAGACTACTTTACGAAGTGGGTCGAGGCTATGCCTACTTTTGGGAACGATGGTGAGACTGCAACTCTTTTCTTCTTCAACCAAGTTATCGCTCGTTTTGGTATACCTAGAGAGATTGTCACTGACCATGGCAGTCACTTTCAGAATAGTATGATGGCTGAGTTGGCTCTCAAATTGGGTTTCCGGCAGGAGCATTCATCTCCATATTATCCTCAGGCCAATGGGCAAGTGGAAGCCGTGAATAAATCCTCGAAGACCATTCTTCAAAGGACCATTGATAAACATAGATCCAACTGGCATATTATGCTATATCCTGCACTTTGGGCATACAGGACGTCAGTGAAAACTGCAACTGGCTTTACTCCGTTTCAGCTAGTCCACGGGGTGGAATCCGTATTTCCCATTGAATGCGAGATTCCTTCCCTTAAATTAGCTGTTGAGCTTCTTCCTGACACTTCTAGTCTGGCAGAGCGGCTTCTTCATCTGGAACATCTTGATGAGCAGCGTCGAGATGCTGCCACATTGAACGAAGCGCATAAAAACCGAGTTAAAGCTCAGTATGATAAGGCAGTTAAGCCTAGGGTCTTTTCCGAAGGTGACCTTGTTTTGGTCTATGCCCAAGAAAAAGATGCCTTGGGGGCAGGAAAGTTTAAGTCGATGTGGTATGGCCCCTATATCGTTAAAAGAGTCCTTAAGAAAGGAGCGTATACCTTGGTTGACTTCGAAGGGAACGAGTTGCCGGAGCCCCGAAATGGGCTCTATTTGAAGAAGTATTATGCCTAGGCTTTGGCCTGGCATTTTGCTTTGTATATAGTAGTTTTTTGCTTTGTACATATCTGATTGATTTTTGATTTTTGATGAGGTGGTGATGTTTTTTGATCTGCTTTGGCAGGTTGTGTTGGATGTCATGAGTCATTTTGGTTTCGCCGATGGTGCTAGTAGACACACCCGGAACTTAGCTTCCACGGCTTGGGTGCTTCATTATCCTTCCGGTCAGCTGTTGATATCAAGAGGGGTCTGCATTGGTCCTGCTTCCAATAACGTAGCAGAATACACTGCAGTCATTCATCTACTCTCGGAGGCAATATCCTTGGGTGTTGATTCGTTGGTAGTTTTCTTTGACTCCCAGCTGGTGGTGTCGCAGTTGAACAACACTTATCGGGTACGAGATCCAATTTTATTACGATTGTTCTTGAGGGTACGTTTGTTACAAAGGTCATTTAAATTTTTAACATTCATTCATATTCCTCGAGCTGACAATTGGTTTGCTGACTCATTGGCTAATCAAGCTTTAGATTGGCATATTAATCATTCAATACAATAAATTTTAATCATAAAAAACATCATACATTTGATACATTTATCACATCACATCAAATATCGCTGTATATATATCATCGGAGTGTCAAAAACTTTACAAAATTTGGATCCATAATCTCGTACAAAACTTGGGCTTATGCCCCATCATGTTTAGTCTCAAAAAAGAATATACAGTCATCTAATATATAAAATCTATCTACTCCTGAGGACCCTGCCCAGAAGTCGTGTTCCTATAGAACATAACTGCAGTGGCCACACGGCGGAATAGTCTAACCCAGTCTCGTGGTACTCCTACCACCCGTCTCTGGACGGCTTCCGGCAAGTCCTCCACGGCAGCCATAGGGATTTGGCGGGTCAATCCCTCCAAGTTTCTCTGCACGGCCTGGAGAGTCCTGTCGGAATCCACTGTCTCCGCCTCACCTCTGCGGCGCTTGTGGCGCGGTAGGCCCTCAGGACGAACTGGTCCAACATCTGAAACATGATCATTTTTCATTGTCAGTCATTATGAATCCAATCCAAAAACATGTTTGTTTTTCATTTTTCATACATAATTGAAAAATCCAAAAAAAAAAAATCATATAAGTCAAAAAATTTTGCAAAAACTTACCGACTGCTCCCCATGCTGCGCCGGGTGGAAGTACTAGATCTGGATCTCCTCGGAAATCCATCCCAGCATAGGGATAGTCGTCCACTGCGATGATCTTTTCTCCCCACCACAGGAAGAACTCATCGTCCCACGTGGTTCGGGGTACTTCGCTGCCCCCCAGTCTCTTCATCATGTCTGCCCAACGGGCAATTCTTGGGTCCCGCGGGCTGCTGATAGTCGAGATGACTCTGGGTCTCAAAGCTGGAATCCTCTCAAAGAAGAATGTTGTCAAAATGGTACCATAGCCAAAGTGTTTAGTTTTTACCTGGCGAATAGAAGTCAGTTGTTGTTTCATGTTCTGTAGCAGGGCTTGCTTATTTTTTCGATCTATCTTATGCTGTATAACTCGATTGCTTGGAAGTGCCCAGTTTGGTATGTTTTCAGGTACATTTTGACGATTTTGAGATTTTTCCCGGTTTTTGATCCATCATTTCCGACTCTTCACGGCAGGTATATGATCTTCACTGGCATATAGGTTAGGGAATCACTTTCCGTTGCATCTTGCATACTAGCCTCCATACTGATCACTTGCCTTAGGGTCGATCCCATCAGGTCATGAATATTACACCCATTTCACTCGCCGATTGTTTAATCATGACTTGATGGTAGAGCCTTCCTTTACATGGGCTTCCTAGTTAGTTCCTCGCTATCACTTGTTGCCCATGCTGCTTTTTACGTAGGCTCGGGAGTCCTCTTTAGTCCCGCCATGTCTTCTGTGTTGAAGCTTCATTCTTCTCCTTCATCACTTATCATTTTTCTGGCTTATACCCTAGAGGCTCCCTGGTGTCGTTAAGTTGTATTACTGCATTGCATATTGGCTACTTGTTTATCCTGGCCTTTAGCCGGCTTCATTTGGACTCGATGTTTAAGCCAACTTTTGACCTTGACTTTCTGTACAAGTTAACCATTGCATGCACTTAGCTATCACAACTTGACACCTTTGTACCCATGGATGGAACGTTCCTCTGAGTATCACTGACCAGTTTTCGCCACCTTGCATTGAGCATAGGATTGTTCCAATCCCAGGAACTAGTGCATCTGTTTTCTTGATACTCGTTCTATCCATTGTACCATAGCATTCTTTTATTCTTTTTCAGGCTTATTATATGAAAAAGACAAAAAAAATCAAATATAACAAAAAGAGCGGGAACGGGATGTATTTTCGTTATTTTGATGGCAGTACAGAGTCAGTTTGTCGCCCTTGAACAAAGCACATATACTTATATATATTTCCTTCATTTGGGATGGTTCTAGTTTTGACCTAGGTTCAGCCTTTACCATGTTTCACTTGTCAGTTCTCCCCCGGTTGGTTATCTCTTCCAATCATATGGAGAGTTTGTTTTGCCTCCTGCAGGACAGACTTATACAGTGTCACTTTTTACTGCCATGGTCATGTTGAAGCCTAGAAAATCTCTGCTTCAAACATTGGGGGAAAACCACCCGGTCGGGACCTTAAGACAACTCCTTTTCCGTTTGGGATGGTGGCTCCGACTGGATTTAAAGGACCAGTTTCCTTATAACTAAGTGGATTGAATTGGATGGGTGAAAATGGGACTAAATTAATAGAAAATAAAACTATCTAATCTAAACTAAATACTGATAAAGAAATTCTAATTTTAACCCGGGTGATTATATGTGAATACAACTTAGGATTGTTTCAATCTAATAATAACCATGGAAATGTATTATTAGTTAAATTGAAATGTGTAGAAACGAATAAAGATAACTCTGTTTAATAAATTAAACAAAGTTATATTAGCATATTGCATTCATCATTATATACCATTCATATATGCCTATAAATGATAACATTCCAATTATACTCAGAAATGATAATATAAAAGGAAATATTATGAAATTCAAATATATAAATGATAGCAAATTCTTCAAATGAATACCATATAACAGAGAAAATCAACAGTGAACAGATAAAAATACCTCATTCATCTTGCAGACTATCAAACGAAATGTGATACTCTGATCTAGCAACCCCGATGTAAAATTAAATCCAAAGGCACAAAAATGCAACACTTCAAAGATAATTTTCAGCACAAAAATCACCAGATGTGATCTTTCATATAAATATAATAAGGAATGAAGGAAATGTAAATGTTAGCTCCAAATCCTCAAAATATTACAACTTCCCGATCCATCCTTTTGATTATGCACATCATCATTGATATTTGTGCATTTGTCGCGTCATTTGAGCAAAGTGGACCTCCGGCCAAATTTTTGGATCGGATTTATCATCGTATTTTCCTTTGGGACATCAGAGTTTATCAATGGTGACCACTTTTTGAGTATGTATGTCAGATTTTCACAGTTGATGACCGATTGTGTAATGATTTTCTGCTGGTAGATGTTTCCACTAGCGTTTGACCTGGGATGTACCTTCTGTCTACGATTTTTGGATTTGAGTTCTCGGGCTGGTCCGTAGGTACTCTCAACAATCTCTCGGCTTCTAAATAAGAGAAATTTATTTATTTCCTCTCGTTGAAATTTAGACTTGACCAAGTCAAAAATTCGAGGAAAAATTATCTAATGAAACAAACAAATCATCGAACATATCTCAGGGTTCATGCTCAAAACGAGCAATTGAAACCGAAGCAGCTGACATCAAATGCTATCTTTTTTGGATCATATTGTCTTCCAGGGAAATGGTTGCAAATTTACAACCTCTTATCTTGAAGACTTATTTTTCTCGCATGCTTGAAATCATTTAGAGTGAAATGACCACAATTGAGTGGGAATTGAGGCCACATTTTATTCTTACTATTATTCAAAGACATGGATATACCTTCAATTGTCAATTGATAGGAAACTTCTTGGAGCGAGAAGTTTGTCGCGGAACAAAAAGCGGAAGAACATGCGGCTCCACTATACTACCAAAAACCCCCGATGTAAGTAAATTTTTCCTCCCCAAAACCAATCTCCGATTACAGCATGTGTCGGCTTTAGCTTTATCGTAAAACCTAGGAGGAAAGCGATTAAAAATGGTTTGGAAAACAAGAATGAGGAAACCATGACGATTCTATATACATTAGCTTGGAAATGAATCTTCCAAAGCAATTTATGATAAATATGGATTGGAAGAGGGTCTTTGGGAGTCCATTTCCATCCAAATAAGGGAAATTCAGAATTGAAACAAATAGCATCAAGAATATAGGCACAAAAGAAAAAAGGGAGTAGAATTTCCCAGCTTTTTCTTGTCTGTATTCAAGGATCCTATTGGCCATTCTATCGAAAAGAATAACGACTCCCAATCCATAATGTCTGAATTCACAACAGACTAGGATTAATGGGACCATTTGTATAGAAAAACCTAGTCGAATTATCATTGCCAAATAACCTACACATCATGGCGTACAGCATAGGAATATGGAGGAGTAAGAGAATCTCTGAGATATCACATACTCGGGATGCTTCATTTCGGGTAGCTTCTGCGGGTTTTTTCCTCCACTCTTTGATAGGGTCGGGATTGGACTTTGTTATTATCAGCAAAATCTTTGATAAATTCCTTGTTATACACCTTCGTGGTCCGGAAGGTGGTACATTGCTTTCAAGTCTTCGCTTTAAACGTAACGAAAGGCACTCCGGATCGTCGAAACAAACGTTCTATCTTGTATCTTTACACCGGCTATCGATAACCCATCGAACTACATCATAGTAAGGCATGATGCTCGCTCCGGCTGCAATTCGATGCGTAAATGAATTTGCAAGTGTTCTTTCATTGATGTCGAGTCGAATCCGAGCTATCCTCAGTCCGGAACCGATGCCTTCTCCACCTTTGTGACCTTGGGGTCTTCTTTTTCCAATAGGTTGTAGATCGTGTCCCATGTCATTTTCCCAAGACCTTGGCATGATGTATCCGTGACTAGCCTTAGCTTTATGGGCTTTTCTTTTGAGACCGTAGGAGTCTCGACAAACTTCACCTGGGTAGAGCCAGTCTTGTTTCTTCTTCCTCTCTTTGACATTTCATGCGCTCGCTACCGCTTCCCTTTGTCCAGTGAATGAAAGAACTTGGTGTTCTTTGGCTCTGCAAGACAATAAACTCTCGTCGTGATCAACAAGCCACTCAAACGGAATGATTTATGAACTTATGGTTTTCATTTATTTGTTTCGTATATTGCGTAAATGCTCCTTTTGGGTCACACTTAAGTATTTAAAACCAAATCATAAACCATATTCATTTGATTTCGTTATTGAATGCCTTCGTACCAATAAAGATTTGGCGCTTGTGATATATTAATATATTCAAAAAAAATCTTCGTAAGCAAAATAGATGAATCGCATCGGAAGTTTTCGAATGGCAAAATGAGTATCACAATACGTTTATCCCGATTGATCGGTTGCGATTACGCATCTTTCCGATCTCTAATGGTGGGGTCTACCATATATTTTAAACAAATGTTCGATTTTTTCTTTTAAAAAGCGTTTATTATCAAATGCACATCGGATCGGGGAATTTCAACTAAGCGTAAGAGTTTTTTTGAAGACGTCACGATTAATCGATTGCGATCAGACAGCTTCGCATCTAGAGTTATAATTAACCTGTTTTAAACTCTTAGCGATTGAAATTTTCCGATTGGACTAATCGCATCGGAAGATTTGCAAATGGGCATATGAAATTTCTTTTTAAAGGTTATCTCCGATTCTCCGATTGCGATTGAACTTTTTAACTTTGATTTGTTTTTATGGTAAGGCCTTGTATATTAGATCGGACCATAAGTTTTTTTGAATGTTGAATCTGTTTCGTAACAATATGAAATTTTCCAAAACAATGAATTTTATTTCTAAGTGTTTTATTTCTAAAAAAGAAAGGGACCCTATTACTTAAATTTTATTTCTAAAATTTAAGTAAAAGGAGAGTTGTTGTATGGTACAACGAGGTCATCATGAGTCGTTGCTTTTGTTCAAGGGAAGTCTAACCAGAGTCGGCCATTCTGCGGTGTCTCTTGACTCATTATTAAGTCGGCCTACCCGGTCTTGTCAGTATCTTGTTCTATCACATCAGATGTTTTGGTCCTTTGCTCGTGCTGGTTTGAGAAGGTCCCCATTGACTTCTTGCTGGCGGGGTTGTCTCTTATCGACTCGACACATTATGAGCAAGCCCTGAAACAACACCTTGGGCTCTTCCATCATTGATAGGTGACCTCGTGCTGACATTTGATCATCATCATGGGTCTTTGGTAGTGGTTCCCACCTTGTGTTCGACGTGACACACATTATCACACTTGGGATTAGGTACGTTTTGGATTTCCATTTGACCCTATCTGTGGATTTCTCGCCTCTGTGTCAGCTTTCATTATTGGTTGGTTCAGAGGGTTTCTTCCGTGCGCTAGCTTCATCTTGTGCACGTCGGAAACGTACTTCGGTTTTGGTTCCATCACTCTACTTCGTCCGATTCCTTCCAAATCTTGGCATGCGGGTTACACTCGCGCTGGACTGATGTGGGATGCCTTAATGCCTTCCTTCCAGCAGATCTTTTCCCATCGACTCCGACTCATTGCTCTGGGAATAAGGTCTAGAGTCTTTTTGTCGGTACCTTAGGGTTTGCAGTCATCAGTGGCAGACTCTTCGCTATCGACAGTGGGGATTCATCATTGCCTCCTGATTGGTAGATTCTTTCAAGTGTTCGACTTCAACTCATTCATTCACACTTGTCAGATTGTACTGGGGCACCTTGACACTCATTATCATTATCGGTGAGTTGTCTCGCGTTGGTTAACGGGAAACATCATTGCCCGGTAATCCAACGATTTCTCACATGGTCGACTTCAGCTCATTTATTCCCAGTGTGTAGAATTGTGCCGTTGTGATCGGTGAAGACCTCGGGTTGCATCAACATTTCTCGGTTCACTGTTGACAGTTCTCTCAGTTTCTGCCAGTGTTACCGTCCACCCTTATATGTTGCAGTTCAGCACAGCAGCATCTTATATGTTGATCCCCGAGTTGCGTGATTGTACCGTTTGATCCGCCTCTTATGATCCGGTGCTTGGAGATTCAGTTACTTGATCAGATATCCAGTTGCACTATCTTTGCTCAGCTTTCTATATGTGATACTTGGACATTGATACAGACTTGTCTTTCCGGGCCCTGCTCAGATGATTCACTATGTACTTTCAGTTCAGTTATACTTGTATACATGTTGGATCTATTCAGTACTTTCTATATATATGATGTATTTTTGACTGAGCATGGGTATGCCCGCCTCAGCATGAGTTGACTCTCTGATTTCTTTCATTGGTTTTGGCAGGCTGAAATCTGGTGAAGTCCTCTCTTGTTCTTGCGAAGTTCTTTCTATGTGCATAATATATTTCGGCCATCATGTACCCCTTCTGACCTCATATATTAGGGGGCATCTGTTATAGCATCATTTCTCACCTTGACATGATTCATGATTGCTACATGGCTTTATGGGCACCCATTCCTACGGACTTGGACAAATTCACTTAAAAACAGTGGAAAATCCTTCATACGCGACTATGCCCGTGTTTTTCCGCGTGTATACGCTAGTACAGCTAGACTTTTCCGCGTATGCCATTTTAATGATTAAAAAATATATAAAAACCCCTAATTTCGCGCTGGGTTGATGGTTACTCAGGTAGTTCAACCACCCCAGCCCGTGGCCAACTGTTTCCAACTGCTGAAACTACTTGGAGGGACTATAAAAAGACCTCATATGTATGGCCTAAAGGGGGAGAGAGAGAATTATTATTATTATACTCAGTTGGTTCCCTATCCAAGTCTGATTCCCCGTGCCTCCTGCACTTTCCCAGTTCATTTCAGGAAACCCTTGTTTCCTTGAGATACACATCCCTTTATATGTTATCTCGTATGCACTCATTTGGATGGAGTCTTAGCGAGGCAAGGGCTGGACGGATCCGGACGACGGTCTGCGAAGGCCTTGGAAGGATCAGGTGATCTCTCCACTTACTTTTGTACGTACTATTTTTATAATACATAAGTATCATGCTGTTCCCGAAGTAAAACGTGTCAGTGTATGCTTTAATGTGTGAAGAATATTTGTTATACAAGCATTTATGATGATTTATTTAATGTTTTATATGAATCTCGCTAACATATAGAGTAGAAATATACTGTACAACTTGTCCTTTGTGCTGGTTTCTTCTTGTATTTCAGGTGAAAGAGGAAGGACGGTTGCGGGGAGTTTGAACTCCACGTGGATCTACTTCAAACGTAGGACCAACGGGTAAACCTCTCGTTCTGCTCTATTTCGTTTTCATGACTGTGCATGATCGTGTGAGTCTCTGTTAAATAGTACGCCCCTGCTCTGTGGAGGTTGAATCCCAACCAACCTCTAGGGTGTTAAATCCCCGAAACAACAGTTCAGCTATACTTGTATACATGTTGGATCTATTCAGTACTTTCTATATATATGATGTATTTTTGACTGAGCATGGGTATGCCCGCCTCAGCATGTGTTGAATCTCTGGTTTCTTTCATTGGTTTTTGGCAGGCTGAAATCTGGTGAAGTCCTCTCTTGTCCTTGCGAAGTTCTTTCTATGTGCATAATACATTTCGGCCATCATGTACCCCTTCTGACCTCATATATTAGGGGGCATCTGTTATAGCATCATTTCTCACCTTGACATGATTCATGATTGCTACATGGCTTTTGGGCACCCATTCCTACAGACTTGGACAAATTCACTTAAAAACAGTGTAAAATCCCCCATACGCGACTATGCCCGTGTTTTTCCGCATGTATACGCGAGTCCAGCTAGACTTTTCCGCGTATGCCATTAAAATGATTAAAAAATATATAAAAAATCCCTAATTTCGCGCTGGGTTGATGGTTACTCAGGTAGTTCAACCACCCCAGCCCGTGGCCAACTGTTTCCAACTGCTGAAACTACTTGGAGGGACTATAAAAAGACCTCATGTGTATGGCCTAAGGGAGAGAGAAAAAGTATTGATATTATACTCTGTTGGTTCCCTATCCAAGTCTGATTCCCCGTGCCTCCTGCACTTTCCCAGTTCATTTCAGGAAACCCTTGTTTCCTTGAGATATACATCCCTTTATATTTTATCTCGTATGCACCAGTTTGGAAGGAGTCTTAGCGAGGCAAGGGCTGGACGGATCCGGACGACGGTCTGCGAAGGCCTTGGAAGGATCAGGTGATCTCTCCTCTTGATTACTTTTGTACGTACTATTTATAATACGGAAGTATCATGCTGTTCCCGAAATAAACGTGTTAGTGTATGCTTTAATGTATGAAGAATATTTGTTATACATGCATTCATTATGATTTATTTAATGTTTTATATGAATCACACTAACATATAGAGTAGAAATATGTTGTACAACTTGTCCTTTGTGCTGGTTTCTTCTTGTATTTCAGGTTAAGTAGGAAGGACGGTTGCAGGGAGTTTGAACTCCACATGGATCTACTTCAAACATAGGACCAACGGGTAAACCTCTCATTCTGCTCTATGTAGTTTTTATGAATGTGCATGATCGTGTGGGTCTCTGTTAAGTAGTACGCCCCTGCTCTGTGGAGGTTGAATCCCAACCAACCTCTAGGGTGTTAATTCCCCGAAACAACGTTGAGCAACTAGACTATGTGACATTAATAGAATTAACAAATCCAAAAAATTAAATACAAGTAAACATAAAAGAAAATTTGAATATATAAGGACACTTACAATTCTTGAAAGCATATACGCTAATTTATTTGGTTCACTTTGGTTTCATTATAAGCTTTCTTATAGATCCATGACTTGTTGAACCAATGTATTCAACATACCATTAATAAAATCTTTCATTGGATGTTAGGTCCCTATATTACTAGTGTAGTCCCTTATTGTTGTTAGTGTAGCCCCCTTATTGTTATTATTGTACTCGTGCAACCCCCATATTGTTATTATTGTGCCCTTAGATTATTATTGTTAGGTCGGCTAGGATTATATTGTGACCCCATGGAGTCCTATATATAGAAAGGATGTTTTGTAATTTGATCATCCAAGAATTGTTTATTTATGTAATGTAAAGGAGTTTTCCCCCTCGAAGTGGCTTATTTATAAGGCATGTATCTCTTGTTTCTTCTATTTTTGGAGTTGGTTTCATAACACTTGGTATGAGAGCTTTGGATTCTAGGGCTTCGTTGCTTCAAATAGGCCATCGTGGAATTTTCACTATAAAGTTTTTTCTACGAACGTTTAGACACTTCAAAAAAACCCCAATTCGAAAATATATTGAGGAACTCCATGTAAAAATTTCAGATCTTGGTTCAAAATAGTTTTGGAGATATGATCTGTGTAAGTTAGGGTTTTTACAGGCTACCAAATTTTATCTAAAAGAGCAGACCTTGGGAAATCTTTATAATTCTCTCTCTAAGCAGCAGATTTGAATTCTATAAAAAGTGGCTGAAAGTACATGGACTGCAGTTTCCTATGTATCAATTTTAGAGTCGAAGGAAGAAAAAATGACACGTGGAACTCCACTCATGTTCTCTCTACTAAACGAGTCCATAGTTAGGACATTGTAGGATATTGGGCATAAATTTGTCTTGAAGAATATAAATTAGGTCAAACATGTGGCATTCGAAAGAGGATTTAGAGGGACACTACAAGACGAAATTTCATATATCGAAGATCTGAAAGCTCAGAGATAATTCAGTTTCAACATCGAGTTCCTCAAAAGCAAGAAAAAAGTGCGTATTGTTTTTTCAAATTGCATAAGTCTTGTTTGAAATCAGTTTGAAGTGATTCCAAGGGCATATTAAAGCATAGATATCAGTATTGGACTCTAAAATTCCCCCTAAAAATAATTCAACACCCATTAAGCTATTAGAAGGGTATACTATGACTCATGAAGAGGAATAAGTGAAACATGATATATCAAAATTACAAGAGCAAGTGCATAAAATTTTGCCCTCGCAAAGAGCAACAAAAAATGAAATGGAAGTTTTGAAGAAAGGCATGGAAGCTAAGATGGATTGTTTGAAGAAAGGTGTGGAAGCTAATATGGATGGTTTGAAGAAAGGCGTCGAAGCTAATATGGATGGTTTGAGGAAAGGAATAGAAGCTAAGATGGATGGTTTTAAGAATGGCATGGAAGCTAAGATGGATGACTTGGAAGATAACATGGAAGACATGAATAATGATCTGAAATAATACATGGAAGGTTTGAAGGAAGGTATGAAAAATTTGATACAAGAAATGATTCCTAGTGGTGAAATGGTAGTACAGGAAACTCATGATGAGAATAAAATAAATGTTAATCGTGATTTCATAAACACTAATGTTGGATGTAAGACCCACCATATTCCAAATATGGATATGGGGAAGTTTGATGGCAAGGGTCTCGTAACATGGATACTAAATATGGAGAAATATTTTGATCTCGATAATGTGCAAAACACACAAAAGATAGGCATTTCTAGTTTACATTTAAAACAAATACATTTGTATGGTGTAGATGGCCTTGCTCTTGTAGGAAAATTTTCATTTATACAATTTTTATGGAGGAAATGATAGCACATTATGAGGATACAAAGAACAATGCTTTCTTTAGCCAATTGATAAATATGAAACAAAAGGGTGCAATGGTGGGGCACATTGAGGACTTCCAAAAATTGAATATAAGGGTAATTGATATTCTAGAGGAACACATGATTGATGTCTTCATAGGGACTTTAAAGAATAACATTGAACATTAGGTTTTCCTTTGGGAACCTGATTCATTGGAGAAGGCATTCAGGTTGGGAAGAAAAATTGAAAGTAAAATTATGGCGACAATGAAACCTACCACTCACATCTATAAAGCTATAAGTGGTGTTACTCCTAGACTTCCACATCCTACAAGGTTGACACCACAGCAATTGGAAGAAAAATGATAAAAATGGCTTTGTTATAGCTGTGATATAAAACACACTAAAGGTCATAAGTGTTCTGGGAAGAAATTACTTTACATGTATTGTGAAAAGGAGGAAGAAAATTAACAAGAAACTTCAAAAGAAGAGGATATACACCAAGAACCAACCCTAGATAAATAAGAAATGAGTCCGACCATATCATGTAATGCATTGGAAGGAATTACCACTCCTCAAAGTCTCAATATAGAAGGACATATCAAGAAGAAAAAGGTAATAGTGTTGATGGACTCAGGTAGTACCCATAATTTTATTCTTTGTAAGGTATCCAAGGAATTGGATTTCTTCATATACACAACACTAGAATGTCAAGTGATGGTTGCAAATGGAGGAACCATAATTTATCTGGGAAATGCCATAATATCAAGATAACAATGGCGGGATATGTATTGAATAGTCCAATGCTTTCCATTTAAATGGGAGGTGATGATGTTGTACTAAGATTATAATGGTTACAATCTTTAGGGACGGTAGCTTTTAATTTTCAATAACTTTTCTTGAAATTATTTTAGGAAGGAAAGGAAGTTGAATTACAATCTATCATAGGGAAGCCAGGAAAGATAATAAGCTCTAATGTCATGACAAAGCTTCTGAACAAATAACAACGAGGCGTAATTGCACAATTATGCTCACTAGAAGTTCCACCATAAAAATAATTTATTTCTCTAGATCTGCAAAAATTCTTGGGCAATCATTCTAAGGTTTTTGAAACTCAAAATGGACTCCCACCTATTCGCGATCATTATCATGCTATTAATTTGATTCCAGGAAGTGTTCCTCCAAACATCAGGCCTTACAGATATCCTTATGTCCAAAAGAACGAAATTGAATGTATGATTGCAGAAATGTTAGAGGCTGGTATTATTCAACCGAGTCAAAGTTATTTCTCTACTCTAGTAGTATTGGTGAAAAATAAGGATGGATCATGGTGCAGGTGTCTGGATTATAAGGATCTCAATAAGCTCACTATTAAAGATAAATTTCCCATTCCTGTGATTGATGAATTATTGGATGAACTACATGGAGAAATTTATTTTACCAAGTTAGATATGCATTCACGATATCATCATATTAGAATGAAGACTAAAAATATTCTGAAAAAAAAATTTCAAACTCATGAGGGTCATTATGAATTTTTGGTCATGCCTTTTGTCCTTACCAATACACCTTCTATATTTCAAGGGTTGATGAATTCCATTTTGAAACCCTTAGAAAATTTGTGTTAGTATTTTTTGATTATATACTAATCTACAACAGGTCTTGTAAGGATCATGTTCAACATGTTGACAGGGTGCTCAAACTATTGGAGCAGAAACAATTATATGCAAAGACCTCCAAATGTTTCTTTCGAGTACAAGAGGTGGAATATCTAGGTCATATTGTATCTCCCAAGGGTGTCAAGGTAGACCCAAAACCATAAAGACATTAAGGAATGGAAATTCTCCACAACCATAAATCAGTTGCAAGGATTTTTGGGGTTAATAGGGAATTATCACAAGTTTGTTAAGACTTATGGGAGAATAGTAGCACCTCTAACAACATTACTGAAGAAATATGAATTTTGTGGACTCTTGAAGCAACTAAGGCCTTTGAAAATCTTAAAGAGACAATGTGCCTAACACCGATCTTATCTACTCCAGACTTTCCAAAACCTTTATTTTGGAATGTGATTCCTCGAGAACTGGAATTGGTGTTGTTTTAATGTAAGAAGGAAGACCCATTTCTTTTGAAAGTAGTCCAATCAAAGGAAATTATTTATAGAAATCTGTTTATGAGAAGGAAAATGTTGGAAATACTACAGGAACTAAAGAAATGGTGACCTTACTTAATGGGAAGGCACTTTAAGGTAAAAGATGAACATGATATTCTTAAATACTTTTTGGAGCAAAGACTATCTTCAGAAGAGCAACAAAAATGGGTCACAAATTTGTTGGGTTATGACTTTGAAATCATCTACAAAAAAGGGAAGCTAAATGTTGTTGCAGATGCACTCTCAAGAAAGGATGAAGAGGTGGAAGCATTTCTTTGTGGCATTTCTATTATCCAAATGTATTGGATAACTGAAGCAAGGGATGAATGGAAGAAGGACGAAGAAGTGTGGACACTCATTCAAAAGTTGTAGCAAGATCCTAGTACATCTGGTAGATTTAGTTGGAAAAATGATTCCTTGTGGTACAAAGATCACTTATATATTTGTAAGAATTCCCAACTAAAACAAAATATTCTTTTGGAATTGCACACTTCTCCCTTAGGAAGACACTCACGATTTTTAAAAACTTACGACAGAGTGAAGAAATAATTTTTTTGGGATGGTCTTAAATATGACATTCAAAAGTTTGTGGTGGAATGTTTGGTTTTCCAGCAAGATAAAGATGAGATAATTAAGACCCTGGGTCTTATAGAACCTTTATCCATTCTAGGTCAATTTTGGGAGGAGATTTCAATGGATTTTATCACAGGTTTACCTAAGTCCGAAAGAAAGATTGTCATCATGGTGGTAGTTGATAGACTTAACAAGTATGCACACTTTTGTGCATTATCTCATCCATTTAAAGCAAGTAAAGTCCCTACTTCATTTAAGGAAATAATTCAAAAGGTACATGGAAACCCAAAGATTATTGTAAGAGACAGAGATGTCATTTTTATAGGAAATTTTTGGACGGCATTATGTTCTTGCTTGTGTACTAAAATAGCTCATAGTTCATCTTACCATCCCCAATCTGATGGGAAAACTAAGATAATGAAAAAAAAAATTGGAAGGATATCTTTGTTGTTTTGTATATGATAAATAAACATAATGGGTCAAGTGGATACCTTTGGTTGAATGGTGGTATAACACTGTTGGGTGTGGAGCCTGATTATCTTGTTTACTTTGTATCACAACATTGGACCCCTGTACCTTAAAAGGGGCGGCAACGCCGCCCGAAATTTAATCGCTGCTGTGGGGGGTCCAGGGTGGGCGACAGCGCTTTTCGGAGCCCCCCCCCTAGAGGGGGGTTTCGGGGGTAGCGCCCCCGAAGCTAAAAACAAATGTAAAATTGCCTTGTAAAAGTATAGTAATTTCTAGTCAATCTGGGCCATTCATAGGCAGATGATCTGATGGTAGAACTTATGTTTAGTTTACGGTTTTTTGCCCTAGAAGGAAAACCCCTTGTATATATGAGGGTATTGTATTGCGGCTATGTATTATGTGTGTATTCTCAGAGCGAGAAACAAATAGGGAGACTGTGAGAGAGAACAGAGGATATTACAGCGGATCTGTTGTAGGTTTTGTCTCTTCAAGTTTTGTTGGATAATAGAATGGAAGGACTCGCTGTTTGGGGTGGACGTAGCCCAAATTGGGTGAACCACGTATATCTTTGTCTCTCTAGTTTTATGTGTTTTGTGTGTTTGTATTTTTCGCATATTTTATGTGTTACATTGCTCCATAATATATAATTTTCTAACAACTGGTATCATAGTCGAAGGTCTATTTCGCTGATAAACTTGGAGGAAAGAAGGGTTCCTTGTTCGAGTGGGAGCAATGGTAGAAGATGGTAGATTTAGGGTTGAGAAATTTAATGGCCAAAACTTCCCGTTGTGGAAGATGAAAATGGAATATTATCTGTATCAGAAAGATCTGTACCTACCATTGAGTAGAAAAACAAAGAAGTCGGCGGCCATGACAGACACGGAATGGAAAATTCTCTATAAAAAGGCACTCGGAACAGTACGGTTGTGCCTTGTGGCATTATTCACCTTCAATATTTTGAAGGAAACAATAACAGAGGGTTTGATGCAGACATTGGTGAAAGTATATGAAAAACCCTCAAACTCAAACAAGGTATTTCTTATGAAACAATTATTTAATATGAAGATGTCGAAAGGTAGATCTGTTGCAGACCATTTAAATGATTTTAATACAGTTACCAGTCAGTTAAGTTCTATAGGGGTAAAATTTGATGATGAAGTTAGGGCTCTTTTATTTTTGTGCTCATTACTAGAAAGCTGGAATGGTTTAGTTATGGCCATTAGTAACTCTGTCTGTGGATCTAGTACTTTAAAGTTTGATGATGTTGTCGGTGCTATCCTTAGTGAGGAAATGCAACAGAAAAGCTCTGGTGAGACATCGGGTAATTCTTTGAGTGCAGAGTCTAGGGGAAGAAGAATGGAAAGAGGAAAGAGCTTAGGTTATCACAGTAAATCAAGGAAAGGCATATCCAAGTCCAGATCGGGGATAGTGTGCTAGAAATGCGAAAAGAGAGGACACCTAAAGAAATATTGTAGATCTTGGAAGGGAAAAGAAGGAGGTGCACAACAAGAAAACAATCATGAAGCAAATGTGACAATTGATGTGTTACAATATTCTTTGATTCTTTCCTTCGAAAATGTTACTAATTCTTGGGTTGTAGATTTAGGGGCTTCATTCCATGCAACACCTGATAAGAAATATTTTCATGACTATGTTCAAGGATATTTTGGACAAGTTTGTTTGGGTGATGATAAACCCTGTAAAATTGTTGGAATGGGTAAAGTTCTTGTAAAACAACAGAATGGAAACAAATGGATACTAAAGGAGGTAAGGCATGTTCCAGATTTGAAGAAAAATCTAATTTCAACAAGGCAGCTAGGCAGTGAAGGTTGTGTGACAACTTTCACAGATAAAACTTGGAAGGTCACCAAAGGAGCACTGGTAATAGCAAAAGGTGGAAAGGTTGGTACATTGTATTTATGCAATGGTATTTCTAACTATGTTAATGCTTTAACTTCCAAAGGAACAGATGCAGGATTATGGCATCATAGGCTTGGACACATGAGTGAGAAGGGAATGAAGATTCCTCCCTCAAGAAATTTGTTGCCAGGTTTGAAGAATGTTGATTTGGATTTTTGTGAAAATTGCATTTATGGAAAACAAAAGAGAGTCGGATTTATCAGAGTTGGGAAAGAAAAGAACAGTGAAAAATTGGAGCTTGTGCATACAGATGTATGGGGACCTGATTAGGTATCATCTCTCAGTGGCTCTCGTTATTATGTTACTTTTATTGATGATGCAACTAGAAAAACATGGATTTATTGTATTCAGAATAAATCTAATGTATTTGATACTTTCAAGAAATGGAAAGCTTTGGTTGAGATTGAGACAGGAAAGAAGTTGAAGTGTCTCAGATCAAACAATGGAGGTGAATATTGCAGCAAAGAGTTTGATAGGTACTCTTCAGAGCATGGAATTTGCAGAGAGAAGACAGTTCCAAGAACACCACAAGAAAATGGCGTGTCAGAAAGAATGAACAGAACAATCATGGAGCGTGCAAGGTGCATGAGATTGCATGCAGGATTTCCTTTAAAATTTTGGGCAGATGCTGTAGATACTGTTGTTTATCTAATAAATAGAGGGCCTTCAAGTTCCTTGGATGGTGGTATTAGAGAGGAAGCATGGACAGGTAAAAATTTAAACTAATCTTTTTTAAAGCCTTTTCACTGTGAGGTCTTTGTCCATATTAATAAAAAAAATTGAACAAAGCTTGAGGAAAAATCAAATAAATGTACCTTTATTGGATATGGTGTTAATGATTTTGGATATCTCTTATATTATTATGAAAATTACAAAATCATTAGGATCAGAGATGTAATATTCAATGAAAAGGTCTTGTACAAGAATCAGTTGCAGGAAAAGAAATGGGAAAAATAAAGCAAGGAATACACGGTTCTTGATGAGATAACTGAAAAAGTAAAGGTGCCTGAAAAATAATAATAATCAACAACCATAGCAGCAACAACCACCACAACAGTGATAGGCACCTCAAACACCTGAAAGTGGTGTTAGAAGATCTACCAGGACAAGTAGACCCCCTGAACGATATACTCCTTCATTATATTATTTATTGTTTACTGATTCTGGTGAACCCGAATGTTATGAAGAATCAATGCAGGTTGAATGTAGGAACAAGTGGGAGCTAGCCATGGAAGAAGAGATGGACTCCTTAATGCATAACCAGATTTGGGACTTTGTCAGGTTGCCTGTAGGTAATATGGCATTGAAGAATAAATGGGTTTACAAGCTGAGGGAAGAAGATGGAGGAAAACAGAGGCATAAAGCTAGACTTGTCGTGAAGGGGTTTGCATAGAAGAAAGGTATTGATTTTGATGAAATATTTTCTCCTGTTGTTAAAATGACTTCAATCAGAACTATTTTAAGTCTTGTAGTAGTAGAATATTTACATCTTGAACAATTAGATGTAAAGACAACATTTCTCCATGGAGATCTGGAGGAAGAGATCTATATGGAGAAACCAGAAGGATATGAGGTCAAAGGGAAAGAAAAATTAGTGTGTAGGCTAAAGAAGAGCTTGTATGGCTTAAACCAAGCTCCAAGGTAGTGGTATCTAAAATTTGACAAGTTTATGTCTGAACAAGGTTATACTAGATGTCACTCTAATCATTGTGTTTATATGAAAAATCAAAATGATAGTAGCTATATTATATTGTTATTGTATGTAGTTGACATGCTTGTTGCAGGGTCTAACATGCAGGAAATAAATGTGCTCAAAATAAAATTGGCAAATTCATTTGCAATGAAGGATTTGGGAACTGCAAAACAAATCCTTGGTATGAGGATAGCAAGAGATAGGAAAAATCGCAAAATTAACACTATCTCAGAATGAGTACATATAAAAGGTGTTGAAAAGGTTTAATATGCAGAATGAAAAACCAGTTAGTACACCTTTTGCTAGCCATTTCAAACTTAGTAAGGAGATGTGCCCCAAGACCCAAGAAGACATGGATTATATGTCTAAAGTTCCATATGCATCAGCAGTTGGAAGCTTAATGTATGTAATGGTCTACACAAGGCGTAATATTGCACATGCAGTGGGAGTTGTAAGCAGGTACATGAATAATCCAGAAAAAGATCAGTGGATGGCAGTAAAATGGATTCTTAGATATTTGATAGGTACCACAAATCAATAATTATGCTTTGGTGGTTCAAACATTTCTCTACAGGGATATGTTGATGCAGATATGGCAGGTGACAGAGATAATAGGAGGAGCACTACAGGATATGTATTTACTATAGGTGGAACAACTGTTAGTTGGGTTTCAAAAATCCAAAGTGTTGTCGCACTTTCAACAACAGAAGCAGAGTATGTTGCTGCTACAGAGGCTAGTAAAGAAATAATTTGGTTACAAAGGTTTATGGATGAATTGGGTAAGAAGCATGATATGGGCACATTATATAGTGATATCCAAAGTGCCATTCATCTTGCAAAGACCTCAGCATTTCATTCCAGGACTAAACACATACATCTCAAGTACCATTTCATACAGTCAGTATTGGAAGATGGAGAGTTGAAGCTAGAAAAGATACACACTAGCCAAAATCCTGTAGATATGCTAACAAAAGTCGATCAGTCAGAAACCAGAATGTGCTCATTAACTCTGCCTGGCATGAAGATGAAGATGAGGAATAGCTGTGTCCATATGAATATACGTAAAATTGCCTTCTAAAAGTATAGTAATTTCTAGTCAATCTGGGCCATTCATTAGGCAAATGATCTGACGGTAGAAGTTATGTTTAGATTAGGTTTTTTTTCCCTAGAAGGCAACCCCCTTGTATATATGAGGGTATTGTATTGTGGTTGTGTATTATATGTGTATTCTCGGAGCGAGAAACAGAGAGGGAGACTGTGAGAGAGAACAGAGGATATTACCGTGGATCTGTTGTAGGTTTTGTCTCTTCATTTTTTGCCGGATAATAGAAAGGAAGGACTGGCTGTTCGGGGTGGATGTAGCCCAAACTGGGTGAACCACGTATATCTGTGTCTCTCTGGTTTTATGTGTTTTGTGTGCTTGTATTTTTCTGCATATTTTATGTGTTGCATTACAGTGTAATATTTAATTTTCTAACAACCGGTATCGTAGCCGAAGGCATATTTGGCCGATAAACTCGTAGGGAAGAAGGGTTCCCGGTTCTAGTGGGAGCATTTATTAACAAGGTAAGTTTAGGTCGAGAAATTTAACTACCAAAACTTTGCGCCTCGTGAAGATGCAGATAAGATTATCCGTATCGTAAAGATCCGTACCTACCATTTGTTAAAAACAAAGGAAGCCAATGACCATGACAAGACGCGGAATGGAACATTTTGATAGAAAGGCACCATGAATAGTACGTTGTGTTCATGCGCGCCGCTCAATATTTCGAAGGAAACAACAACAGAGGGTTTGATGCAGACGGCTAGTTTTCTTTCCACAGCTTTTGTTTAACTTCAGTCTTGTTTTGTTCATTTCAGTTTTGTTTATCTGATTCAGTAGTTAAATTTAAATATATTAAGCTACTCATAGTGTCTTCGGTTACCTCCGAAAGCCACAGCTGGACTGATGGTGAGGGGCCGCATGATGAAATGTGTAGTTTAGTATTAGTTTCCTTTCTGCAAAATTAGATATATTAAGCTGCTCATAGCGTCTTCAGTTACCTCCGAAAGCCACAGCTGGACTGATGGTGAGGGGCTGCATGATGAAATGTGTAGTTTAGTATTAGTTCCTTTTCCGCAAATTTAGATATATTAAATCATGTATGACATCTTCAGTTGCCTCCGAAAGCCACAACTGGACTGATGGCGAGGGATTGAATTATGTGTGTATGGTTTAGTATTAGTTTACTTTCTGCAAATTAAATAATCAGTTACACAAGTTGTTTATGATTACTTCCGCAAGTCATAGCCGGTCTAATGATGAAGGGTCAGAAAATGAATTGATGTAATCTGATTTAGATTTATTTCATTGCAATTTTGAATTTCCATAAGCGTAGTTTCTTTTGTGTTTAGTTGGCAGCAAGAATAGTTTGGTTTTCATGTTCACTAGTTTCTTGTTTTGATTCATTAGATTAGCAGCACCTTTTCATTTCAGCAGTACACTTTTACTTTCTTTCAAGTCTTGTCATTGTAATTTCAATTTTCTTTTAAAGTTTCAAGATTGGTAAATCATTATAGGGGAAATCACTTCCTTGAACAAATATAACCAAGCTTGCTTTTCACTTTAGAATTTCCATTTTACCTTAGAAAGACCACAAACGACAAAAAGTTAAGAAAGAGGTTATCTTGCACATAGAGTGCGCCGCACTTCATCAGCTTACGATTCCCGGATTGACAATTAAATGCAGCAATTTAGGACACACTAAATTGACCAAACATTTTGGCGCCGTTGCCGGGGAAGTGTAACTAGGTAGCCAATTTCTTAAAAAAAAATATATAAAATCATAAAAGAATGGAAAACTTGATAACTTCTTGAAGTATGCTCTCCTCTTGCACCTAGTGTGATCTGGAGGATCAGAAAAGAGAGTTATTGGTTTAGTAATTTCTTAAGTATGCTCTCTTCTTGCACCTAGTGTGACCTGGAAGATCATAAAGAGAATTATTAGCCCAACTTTAAAAAATAAAAATAAAAATGACATGCATAGAGCAAGAGATTCTAGGGGAAGGTTTATAGCTAAAGCCAAGAGTTCGATTTTCACAACTCCATCTTCTTCAAGGCATAGACCAGATTCACCACCATCTACCCCTAGCCTTAAGATTTTCGGAAGTCAAAGAACAGCTGAATTAGAGGATTCTCCTATACCACCTACTAAAACCCACTTAGAAAACAAAGAAACTTTCTCTCATCCTTCCTTGGTAGAAGAACTAGAGGACTATAAGGACTCTAAAGAAAATATCATGGCAGAGGAAGTAATAAATAGAGGTGGAGGTAGAGGAGGAGGAGATAATGAAGATAACAATGGTGAAGGAAATAACGGTAGAAATAGGGACAATCTGCTTGGATTCCCTATAGTTGATGGGGAAACTCATGCAACAATGAAAAATATCTCACCATCTGTTCTCCCTAACTTTTATGGATTACGAAGTGAGGATCCTGAAACATTTCTGTTTGAGTTTGAAGTAGTGTGCCGAACTTATGACTATATGGAAGATTCTCAAAAACTCAAACTGTTTCCTTCAACATTGAAGGGATCTGCTTTGAAATGGTTCATGGGATTAGCCACTCAATATATCAGGACTTGGAATGATATGAAACAAACATTTTTGGATAGATACTTGGACTATTGTATGCCCACCAATCACAAGGATGAGGTATTCAAAATGATGCAAAAAGAAGATGAAAATTTGGAAGACTTAATCGAAAGATTTCAATATAACTTGAAAAGAGCAAAGATGAGCAACTTAGATAACGAAACCTTGAAAGCCCTCCTATTAAAAGCCATTAGAGATGAATGGATAGACATTTTAAACATGATGGGGAAAGGAGACATCTCTCAACTCCCATTTCATGATATAACAGAACTATGTATCCATCTCTCAAGGGGAAAATCTAAAACTGGAAAAGGGCCTAGGGATTCTTCTCTTATTAGGGCTAACAAATCTGCAACTGGATCAGTAAGTAGGGCAGAGATTGGTAATATGCTTGATGAGTTTAAAACTGATATCTTAGGGAATCTTAGTGAACAACTAGATACCCTTAAAATCCAAAACAAGCAGAAAGCAGAAACATATGCTTTAGCCATCTTTTGTCCGAAATGTAGAAAGAAACATGCTTTAAGGGAATGTCCCTTGGATGCAAAAGTTGTAGAAACATGTATGATTTGCTCAGAAAATCATGAGATCAAGGATTGTCCTTCAATCCCTGGACTCAAATCTGTTTTTCAAGAAGATCCAAATTCAATAGAATCTCTCTGTTTTGTCGCAAGGAGACCTTGGCAGGGACAACAATCTCAAGGGTTTAATAACCCTATGAATTTTCAAACCCCACCAAATTGGACTCCTTGGCAACAACCTTGGCCCCAACATCAAACTTCATATCAGCCATGGGTACAAGGAATGCAAAATCCTTATGGGAGATTTGCTCAATTTTATCAATATCCTCCATCTTTTCAAAATCAACAAGCTCCACAATTTCCAAGCCAAAATCCACAACAACTTTCATTTCCATTTCCACAACATCAACCTTCTCAACAAAATACAAATCCTCAACTCATGCTCCCATACCAACAGAAGACAAATCAACTTCCAGCTCAGCCATTGCCAAATCCTAATAATAAGAATCCTCAAACTACTTATATGGTAGAAGGACAACAATTTCCTACCTATATGATTGTTCCTCTCAACGATGTACAACTCGGATCTGGTAGAGTTTTAGAAAAACCTTCTATAGACATTCAAGAGCAAGATACCTCTGAAGAGGACTCTCTTCAAGTCAATAAGGGTTTTGAGGAAGAATCTCTTCAAAATTCAAAAATTCAAAAAGAAAAAGAAAAGCTAACATCCACAACTCCTATAGTTGAGCAACTTGTATCTTCATCTACACCTCCTTTTCCGGAAAGACTACAAATTGATAAGGGGGTGGAAAAACAAATCTTGTTGCCTAAATATGACTTTCTAGATGAATTGAAGAATGTTTGTATCAATATTCCATTGCTACAAGCCATTCGAGAAATTCCTATTCTAGCAAAAACCATAAAGGAGTTGAGTTTCAAAAGACCAGGAAGAAAGCTAAAGGACACAAGAAGAATCCACCTGGTAGGAAAGATTGCAGACATTATGATGGGAAAAATTGCCATGCAGAAATATGTAGATCCAGGAAGTCCAATTGTCAAGACATATATAAATGGGATAGAAATTCCAAACACATTGATTGACTTAGGGGCTGCTATCAACATTATGAGTAGACAAACTATGGAACAGTTAAAACTTCCTAACCTTCTTTTTACACCTACTTTATTGCAACTTGCAGATCGATCGGTTATTAAACCAGATGGTGTATTAGAAGATATTTCGGTCTCCTTAGATTCTTGGGAATATCCAGTAGACTTTATGATTTTGACTCCCAAAAGTAATCTAGGAGGACATCCAATTATCTTAGGAAGACCTTGGCTGGCCACAGCTGATGCTTTTATTAGTTGTAGATCCGGAGACATGTACATTTCTAATGGTAATTCGACAAAGAAATTCAATTTGTATCCTCCTGCAAGAGCAATTACAGAAATAGGAGACAATGAATGGGTCGATGATGAGAACACTATACAACCCGTCTTTACCATTTCTGAAATTAGTGAGGATAGTCAAATTCTGAACACATTAGAAAATTTTGAGATAACTTCAGAATATGACCCCACACAATTTCAGTTGGAATCTGACATAGAATATTTATCATCAAGACAAATGTCTCTCTACTCTATGGAAGAGTTTGGTAATTCTTCTTTTGAGATTTTTCCAGAAAAGACATTGAATATTAATAAACATCTGGAGAAGTCACAACAAGAAGAACTAACCAGAATCTTGCAAAAACATTCTACTGCATTTGCATGGGAGTATACTGACATGAAGGGTATTGATCCCAAGACTTGCATCCATCATATCTATATTGAGGAAAACAGTAGACCAATCAGACAACCTCAAAGAAGGATGAATCCAAATCTTAGGGAGATAGTGAAAGAAGAGCTCCAAAAACTTCTCAATGTAAACTTCATTTATCCAATTTCAGATAGCCGATGGGTTTCTCCTTTGGTTAAAGTACCTAAAAATAATGGTAAATGGAAGGTATGCATTGATTACAGGGAATTGAACAAAGCAACTTTCAAGGATCACTTTCCTTTGCCTTTTATCGATCAGGTATTAGACACATTAGCAGGTAAAAAGTACTTTTCATTTTTGGATGGTTTTAGTGGCTATAATCAAATTCAGGTAGCACCTAAAGATCAAGATAAGACCACATTTACTTGTCCATGGGAAACTTTTGCCTACCGGGTGCTTCCTTTTGGGTTATGTAATGCACCTGCAACATTCCAAAGAGCAGTACTAGGAATTTTTTCTGATCTAATCCATGATTGTGTGGAGGTTTATATGGATGATTTTACAGTTTATGGTAATTCATTTGAAGAGGCATTAGAAAATTTGGAAAAAGTTCTTATAAGATGTAAAGAAACAAACCTTTCATTAAGCCATGAAAAATGCTTTATGATGTTTATTGAAGGGATTTTTTTAGGACATCATATTTCAGGAGATGGAATTAAGGTTGATAGATCAAAGTTGAAGTCATCTCCAAGTTGCCTATTCCAAATTGTCAAAGAGATGTTAGAAGTTTTCTAGGATTTACTGGTTACTATAGAAGATTTATAGAAAACTTCACTAAAATAGCATCTCCACTCTTCAAGTTGCTTACAAAAGACTCTGAATTTAAATGGGATCCTGATTGTCAATCCGCTTTTGAAACTTTGAAAACAAGAATATCTGAAGCACCTATCTTGAGAGGACCAAATTGGAAACTTCCTTTCCATATTTCTACAGATGCTTCAGATACAGCTCTTGGAGCTGTGTTGGGTCAAAAAGATTTAATTCTTTATGCCATTTATTACACCAGTAAAAATTTGACTCCCACAGAGTTGAACTATACTGTGACTGAAAAAGAGTTTTTAGCTGTTGTTCATGCAATTAATAAGTTTAGACATTACATAACAGGCTATGAAACTTTTATTCATACCGACCATTCTGCAATTAGATATTTAATGAACAAACCTGTTACTAATGGCAGAGTGACAAGATGGCTTTTACTTTTGCAAGAATTCAATATTACTGTGTTGGATAGACCAGGAAAACAGAATACAGTAGCTGATTTCTTGTCTAGGATTCAGAATACTAAAGGAGATTCTCCTGTAGAAGATAAGTTTCCTGATGAATATTTGTTTGCAGTAATTATTAAAACCCCTTGGTATGCAGATATTGCTAACTATTTGGTTACAGGGAAACTACCTTCACATTTATTTCCAAGAGAAAAACGAAAAATTATTCAGGAGAGTTCAAGATATTCATGGATTTCTAACGAATTATTTAAAACAGGGCCAGATCTTGTGATCAGAAGATGTGTCAGGGAAGATGAAATGCCTGATATTCTTAAGGCATGTCATGATGAACCATGCGGCGGACACTTTGCGGACAAAAGGACGGCCTATAAAATCCTTTCCTTGGGATATTATTGGCCTTCTCTCTTCAAAGATGCAAAACAATATGTCAAAAGGTGTGATAGCTGCCCAAGAGTAGGGAAACCTACCCTTTCAAATGAAATGCCATTGCAAACACAGGTACTCATTGAACCCTTTGAAAAATGGGCTTTAGATTTCATTGGACCAATTAATCCACCATCGAAGCAAAAGAAGTATATATTGGTTTGCACCGATTATGTTACTAAATGGGTAGAAGCTAAACCATTAGTATCTGCTACTGAAAATTCAGTTGTTCATTTTCTTTATGAGGATATTTTTACTCGCTTTGGTGTTCCAAGAGAAATTGTAACAGATCAGGGGAGCCAATTCACATCAAATTTGGTGGAGAAGTTGATGGAAGAATACAAAATCAAGCACAGAAGATCTACTCCCTACCATCCACAAGCAAATGGTCAAGTGGAGTCCACAAACAAATTTCTTGAAAGTATCATCACCAAAACTGTTCATCTACATAGAAGAGATTGGGCAGAAAGGCTTCCAGAAGCCTTGTGGGCCTACAGAACTACATGGAGGAATACAAAAGGACATTCTCCCTATGAACTTGTTTATGGGAAAGAAGTCTTGTTCCCCATTGAGTTCCAAGTCAAGACCTTCAAGATAGCAGTTCAGTTGGGAATGGACTTATCAGAAGCTCAAAAGCATAGAATGGAGCAATTGAATGAGCTAGATGAGATCATACAAGAAGCAATTCTAAGAACCGATCTAGTTCAATATCAAAGAACTAAGTGGCATGACAAATATATCAAAGAGAAGAAGTTTCAAGAAGGAGATTGGGAATTGTTATTTGACTCCAAGTTTAAAGACTTTCAAGGGAAATTTCAGACTCATTGGCTTGGGCCATATGAGATTGACAAGATCTTTAACAATGGAGCTGTAAGAATCAAGACCATTGATGAGTTTCAAAATCCTCTTTTAGTGAATGGCCATAGATTGAAAGTTTATCATAAGCCACTCTCTAAAGAGGATTTTGTCAAGTTGTTTCAAGAAAGTTCTGCAATCAGGCTAGTAGAGAAGAATCCTTCTTCTCTACCAAGCTAGCTTTTGTTTTTCAAGTTATAAAAAAAAAAAAAAAAAAAAGAGAGAAAAAAAAAGAGAAAAAAAATGGTATAAGCCTGAAAACCAATCATTGATTGGCAGTCTTATACAGAAAATATGGAGTGAAAATCAGGGACACCTGACACTCTATATTTTCCAAAAAAAAATCTGTTTTTTATTTCATTTCATCTCACCACCCACTCCATTTCATTCCACTTCATTTCATTTCATTTCACTTCATTACACTTCATTCCACTTCATTTCATCCATTCCATCAATAAAAATCCTTTTATGACCATTTTCACCTGGTCATTTTTCATTTGTTCATTTCTATTTCAGCCAAGTGATAGCTGTGTCAGTTTCCGCAGCTGACTCCAGTTTCCGCAGCCAGAAGCAGATTCCGCAGCTGCTACTACTCTGTTTTCAAAAAGAATGTACAGTTAGTTGTTATTTTCATAAATCATGAAATAAAATGCAGGAGAGGATCAATGGGACATTCAAGACACTAATGAAGATCAATCAGTTGAAGACCAAGGGCAAAAGCAAAGATTCCAAAGGCATGAATAAAGTTTATTTCAAATAGTATCGAAAAACACATTTTTATGTAATTTTAAACTATGAGCTCTACCCATAACGCGCAATGATTATCTTGACAATCCCGTAACCTTCCACGATCTCTATGTTATCCTCTTGCATTTATTCACAAACGGTTTCATTATTGAAATTTCGACTCTCACTCATGTTCAAATATCCCACCGTAGATAATGATACGTATTTGAGTTGACAAAGGACTCTTACAAGCCGCATAACTTCATAATCATTGATTGAAACGTGTTCCTATTTATGACACAGCCACCAAAAATTCAAAATGCGGCCGAATGCATTATGCTTTGTTAACCTCTTTGTCGTTTCTCTGTCGTGTTTACAAAACCTCACTCTACTCATTCTCATTCCCTGTTTCATTCCATTCCGTTCCTTTTGCTCACTCTCATTCCCGTATATTCACCCACAGTCGTATTCCATTCTGTTTATGGTGCTCATTTCCGTTTTGTGATAACATCCCCACAGCATTGTGCTCGATTCTGTGTATTCCATCGTTCTATTTCCACTTAAACCCTCACAGAGGCAAGCCTGTGAAGCACAGAGAAATAAAGAGTTTAGTGTAGGACCACAGAGAGAGAGAAATAAAGAACCAAAAGTCTCAAGATAGCAAACTGACAATAAAGTAATATTTTGATGAGAAATAAACCCACTATTTTACCTACCCCTTGAGAAAGGCATGTGCAGGTTAAAGAAAGCAGACTCTGTTTTGAGGTTTGAGCAGAAATGGAGACCTTAACTTTACTCAGGAGGCAGCAGACAGACGAGCACGACGATCACCGACCACCAGGGTCACTCATGTCTGTCATCGAATACTATATATAAATAATATATAAATATGCTTTGCTTTTTTTCAGAGAGACAGCACGGCATGGTGGGTGGATTGAGCAGACGTCAGACAGAGCTCAGAGCACACGAGAGAAGGAGAGGAGAGGAGAGGCGCAGCAGAGAGCAGGGCAGAGCCGAGGAGGAGATGCGCAGAGAGAGCCGAGAGCATGCCACTCCACATGGCTCTATGTACATGTATCATACTAGGATATTGATGAATTTTCTTGAAAACCAAACTCTCAATCTTCCTTACTTCCTATTCAATAGTTTGAAGAAAATGGCTGTCACTGTGCAAAAACACCTAGGAGATGTAGAGCCCCATTTATATCATCATGGGCTTATAAAAATTCTGATTGAAAAGGAACTAAAGGACAGAAAAGATACATGGGAACAATTCCTAGTTAGAAACTTCTTTGAAGAACCTCAGGAAATTCCTGAAGGTAATCCAATTAGAAGGAGTAGAAGAAAGAAAATGGATGTTGAAACCCAAGTTGCTCCTACACAGGAAGTTCCCGCAGCTAGCACAGCAAAAAGAAGTAGAAGGAAAAGAACAGTTGATGAAATCCAAGATACTTCTACTACTACTATGAAGAAAAATGATAGGGAAGAAATATTGATAAAAAGGAAGAAGAAGGAAGTTAAAACTAAGAAGCCAATAATATCAAAAGGGAAAGAAATTATTGAGGCTGTCCATAAAACTTCTTCTTCTGAAGAAGAAGATCACCAAGTTCTATCTGAAAGATTAATTTTTCTTCAAAAACATTCATCTCTATCCAAGAAGGCAAAAACAGGAAAACAAGAACAAAAGGGTAGTGTACCACAGCATGTGAGGAGAAGCAGCAGGCTTAAGGGAAAACTGAGAAAAACACAAATTAAAGGTCCTCATTTCATTGATTTGGGTGAGGAGACATTTGAACAGTCTCCAACCGACAATAGTCCATTTCAGTCAGTTAGTGAACCTGACTCCTTTCACTCCCAATCAGACAATGAGCGTACTCCATCTTATTCTCAGCAAAATATTGATGAAAGTTCTCCTCAGCCAAATTTTGAACATAATTCTCCCTTGCAGCATTTTGAGGACAGTCCAATGAAAAAGACACCGGAAGTAGACCCCAAACAGCAGGAGGTCTATGACTATATAGAATCCCCGGAGAAGGCAGCCACAGGTCCAAGTACCTCTTCTACTCAGCCTCATACATTGCAGGATGACTTGGTTCAGTCATTAAAACAGGAGATTTTTGAGCTTGAGCTTTTGAACCGGCATATCAAAAATGAAAATGAAACACTCAAAGAGAAAGGCAAACTGGACAAGATTATCCATGACAATACTATGTTACATTTGGGTATTTGGCAAAAGAAGAATAAGAAGCTAAAAAGAAAATGCCAAAAATTGAGCAGAGCACTTGTGAATATCAAATTCAGGTGCTTAATGAAGAAACCCAGAATGATGGCAGTACCAAAGAAGAAGAGAAGGGGGTTAGATGTGCTGGCTGAGGTATCAAGGCACATGAATTGAACAAAGAATATCAAAATTTTGGTTGCATGAGGACATGCAACACCTTCACAGTGGGGGTATGTTGAGTCCCGAATTTGTCTCTTTTCCATACACTTTTCCATATCTCTTTCACTCACCTAAACCTCCAAAAATTGTCAATATCATGTGCAAAAGGGTATCTAACATGGTTTTTAATTATGTTTGTGTGTTTTCTATTTGATTTAGATTTTGTTCATACAGCTGCGGAAACTTGTCACTTTCCGCAGCTGCTGCAACTTTCCGCAGCTATTTTGTGGAAATCTATGTTACAGGTGTCCACGAAGGAAACGAGCCACATGGGAAGGCTAGGAATGACAAGGACATGGTTCGTGTCCTATTGGTTCAAGTAAATTTGTCAAAGAAAGCCGCGGTCAAAGCCATCCACGTGGAAGTCAACTGTGGAGTTCTATGTCGGTTGGACTCTGTTTCGTGGCATATAAACATCCATACGGCCGTTTCCAAGCTTGCAGAGGTTAATTGACATCTGTGCAAAGTTCTGGAGTTGAATTCAAGCGCCCACCTTCCATAGATCCGTTTTCCAACATGGCCATACTCCTATATCCGTGGCCTTAGTGGTCTATGTGCTGGCTGCTATCATAAACTTCAGGAGACAGTTACAGTTTATTGCTTTATATAGAGCGTTTGCATACGCACGTAGAGTTAGTTGATAGTTTTTAGTTGATCATAGTTGTTGAGT